>CM065589.1:265644890-266844890 GCA_033119425.1 Bufotes viridis
CCCACCACCTGATACGGAGCGTGTTAGCAGGAGGCAACATTTCACTAACATGGTTGAACAGTACGTCTGCACACAACTCCACGTGCTGATGGATGGTTCGGCCCCATTCAACTTCTGGGTTTCCAAATTGTCCACGTGGCCAGAATTAGCATGTTATGCCTTGTAGGTGCTGTCCTGCCCGGCGGCCAGCGTTTTATCTGAACGTGTATTCAGCACGGCAGGGGCGTCATTACTGACAAGCGCAGCCGCCTGTCCGCAGCCAACGTGGACAAGCTGGCGTTTATAAAAATGAACCAGGCATGGATCCCACAAGACCTGACCCTCCCTTGTGCAGAGTAGTCCTTAATAACTGCCTTAAACCATGTTGTCTTGTACTCCTGGCCACTTCTTCATTGAAAAATCAATTTTTGAAATTAAGTAGGATCTTGGGGTGCAACCCAGAGTTGAATGAACCTTCCCTCTGTCTGGGTGCCGGGGCCAAAGTACATGAAAGTGTCCTTCTCCTGTGCTGGGTGATATGAATGTTATACTTGTGCTGTCTGACATGTCTCCTTTGTGTGGGTGCAGGGGCCAAAGTCACTGAAAGCGGCCTTCTCCTGTGGTGGGTGATCGAAATGCCTGATTCTCTGCTGTGGGACCTCTCTCCTCTTTCTGGGTGCAGGGTCAAAGAAACAAAAGGTGGCCTACTCCTGTGGTGGTTGACATGATGCCTGATTCTCTGCTGTGGGACCTCTCTCCTCCGTGTGGCTGCAGGGGTCAAAGTCTCTAAAAGTGCCCTTCTCCTGTGGTGGTTGATGTAAAACTGATGCTTGTGCTATCTGACCTGTCTCCTCTGTGTCGGTGCTAAGGCCTAAGTCACTGAAAGCGGCCTTCTCCTGTGCTGGCTGATATAAATGCCTGAATCTCTGCTGTGGGACCTCTCTCCTCCGTGTGGCTGCAGGGGTCAAAGTCTCTAAAAGTGCCCTTCTCCTGTGGTGGTTGATGTAAAACTGATGCTTGTGCTATCTGACCTGTCTCCTCTGTGTCAGTGCTAAGGCCTAAGTAACTAAATGGTGGCCTTCTCCTGAGGTGGTTGATATGATGCCTGATTATGTGCTGTGGGACCTCTCTCCTCTTTCTGGGTGCAGGGGTCAAATTAACTAAAGGTGGCCTACTCCTGTGGTGGGTGATCTGTAAAACTGATGCTTGCGCTATCTGACCTGTCTCCTCTGTCTCGTTGCTAAGGCCTAACTCACTGAAAGTGGCCTTGTCATGTGCTGGGTGATATAAATGTGATACAAGTGCCATCTGACATGGTTGAAGCTATCAAATTAACTAAAGGTGGCCGACTCCTGTAGTGGGTGATCAGTAAAACTGATGCTTGTGCTATCTGACCTGTCTCCTCTGTCTCGTTGCTAAGGCCTAACTCACTGAAAGTGGCCTTGTCATGTGCTGGGTGATATAAATGTTATACTTGTGCCATCTGACATGGTTGCCGGGGTCCCATTAAATGATGGCCTACTCCTGTGGTGGGTGATCTAAATGCCTGATTCTCTGCTGTGAAAACCTCTCTCCTCCGTCTGGGTGCAGGGTCAAAGTCTCTAAAAGTGGCCTTCTCTTGTGCTGGGTGATGTAAAACTGATGCTTGTACCATCTGACATGGTTGCCGGGGTCCCATTAAATGATGGCCTACTCCTGTGGTGGGTGATCTAAATGCCTGATTCTCTGCTGTGAAAACCTCTCTCCTCCGTCTGGGTGCAGGGGTCAAAGTCTCTAAAAGTGGCCTTCTCTTGTGCTGGGTGATGTAAAACTGATGCTTGTACCATCTGACATGGTTGCCGGGGTCCCATTAAATGATGGCCTACTCCTGTGGTGGGTGATCTAAATGCCTGATTCTCTGCTGTGAAAACCTCTCTCCTCCGTCTGGGTGCAGGGGTCAAAGTCTCTAAAGTGGCCTTCTCTTGTGCTGGGTGATGTAAAACTGATGCTTGTGCCATCTGACATGGTTGCCGGGGTCCCATTAAATGATGGCCTACTCCTGTGGTGGGTGATCTAAATGCCTGATTCTCTGCTGTGAAAACCTCTCTCCTCCGTCTGGGTGCAGGGGTCAAAGTCTCTAAAGTGGCCTTCTCTTGTGCTGGGTGATGTAAAACTGATGCTTGTGCCATCTGACATGGTTGCAGGGGTCACATTAACTAAATGGTGGCCTACTCCTGTGGTGGGTGATATAGAGGCCTTAATATGTGCTGTGAAACCTCTCTCCTCCGTCTGGGTGCAGGGGTCAAAGTCTCTAAAAGTGGCCTTCTCTTGTGCTGGGTGATGTAAAACTGATGCTTGTGCCATCTGACATGGTTGCCGGGGTCCCATTAAATGATGGCCTACTCCTGTGGTGGGTGATCTAAATGCCTGATTCTCTGCTGTGAAGACCTCTCTCCTCCGTCTGGGTGCAGGGGTCAAAGTCTCTAAAAGTGGCCTTCTCTTGTGCTGGGTGATGTAAAACTGATGCTTGTACCATCTGACATGGGTGCAGGGGTCAAATTAACTAAATGGTGGCCTACTCCTGTGGTGGGTGATATGATGCCTGAATATGTGCTGTGGGGCCTCTCTCCTCTTTCTGGGTGCAGGGGTCAAAGTAACTAAAAGTGGCCTTCTTCTGTGCTGGATGGTATAAATGTAATGCTTGTGCTATCTGACATGTCTCCTCTGTCTGGGTGCTAAGGCCTAAGTCACTGAAATTGGCCTTCTCCTGTGGTGGTTGATATGATGCCAGATTCTCTGCTGTGGGACCTCTCTCCTTTGTCTGGATGCTGGGGTCGAAATAATAGTAAGCGACCTTCTCCATTGGTGGGTGATTTGAAGCCTGATTCTGTGCTATGGGACCTAACTCCAATTAATATTGGTTAATTTTTATTTATTTTATGTTAAATCATCATTTTCCTATCTACATTTGTTTGCAGTGGATTTACCTACATTTTGCTGCCTTTTGCAGCCCTCTAGCCCTTTCCGGGAGTCTTTTACAGCCTTTTTAGTGCCCAAAAGTCCGGGTCCCCATTGACTTCTATGGGGTTCGGGTTCGGGATGAAGTTCGGGTTGAGTTCGGATCACGAACCAGGACATTTTCCGGAAGTTCGGCCGAACCTCTCGAACCCGAACATCCAGGTGTTCGCTCAACTCTAGCCAAGAGTCATGAGATGTTGAAAATAGGTGACACTAGTGAGCAATGATTAAGATTCTGGCAAAGTTTCTATGGGATATATCTTAACTGATATGTATTTTTAGTATTAGTGTCTTCTCATAGTGTGCTCTGTCATCGTGATATAAGTTTTGATCAGATCTTCGTGATGAGACCCCCACCAATCTCTATGATGCAGAGGCAGGAAACTAGCTCGCAGAAGTCTAGGAGCCCATTTTTAGCTACTAAGGAGAGACAAAGATCGACGATCACAGCTGAATGGACACAGCTATCAACTGATTCCTTCTTCTCCTTCATCATAGTGATTGGTAGGTCTGCCAACCTCATGACTCCAAACTTCTGATATGCCACTCATTTCAAATGTTTTGTACAAGGACAGTTACTTTTTAATTATCTCCTAGAGATCAATGGCATACAATAAAATCATTATTTAAATATTTTTCACATATTGAAAATGCAGGATAAAGTAAATAGCACTATCTACATTAAATTTGTGAAACAATGCACTTAGCCTAGTAAGTGTACATTTGACTTAGAGAAAGTTGTGCTGTGAGGTCACCTGAAATGTTCGCGGATAGAAGTTCTCCTTTCGAATATGCAACTAGATCTTTCTATTGTTTGTTATTTAACTATGCAAAGGCTATCTCTCCCTTATGACCTAACAGACACCCCGCTAACCACATCCATAATGAGAATCAATTGTAAAACACGACTATGCAATTACTCTTTTTTTTCTAGTGCTCAGGTATTCAAAAAAGAGGACCTAAGACTGATTACTTTGCCTCTGGCCTTAAAGATCACACTTGCTGAATTATTTAGGGACTATTTTTAAACAACTTTAAGACTGATTTCAACATTAATTAATATATTTAACTTTACAACACAGGAGTCAGTATGCTTGTTATGTCTCAATATCCTTTTCATAACATTACTCATTTTATGCAATTATTTCTAGTTCCTTTTATATAAATTTAAAAAAAAATAGTTATTTTGTTCTGCTAAATACTTGTGTAGAAGTCTTCTACATGTTATATGCCCTGATCGCTAGTGTTGGGCGAGAATATTTGAATTGCGAATTTTAATCGCGAATATCGCAACTTTGAGAATTCGCCAATATTTAGAATATAGTGATGTATATTCGTATTTTCGAATATTCTACACTGGGACTATTCCATTAGACTGCGGTCTGGTGGCTCTCCTGCAGCAAATACCAGATCCTTGTATATGGGTTAAAAAAGACCTGTCACCGGGGGCTTGGCAAGGCAGCCGTGGAAGATGGCAGCATAACTCCTGAGCTCCGTTTCCACTGCAGCGACAAGAACCAGCAAAGCTTGGTAAAGAAACCCCTCTCACATTAATTTCACTCCTGAACTTTACAAACCTACGCCTATGATGCCAAGAGGGAAAAGAAGCCACAAAGCACAAGACAAGTTGGGCTTCTTCTTCCAACAGTAACATAACAAAGATGGCGCCGAGACCAGTGCGCCCTCCTCTCCTTCCAGCACCAGCCCGATGCAGACCTATCAGTGGGGCCCCGGTTCTCTGCCTGCCTCATCGGGCTACACTCTACAAGCCTCAACAGTCTCTCTGCATCTTTCCCAGTGCCTTTGCTGAAAACAAGGTATGATCCATTGGCGGAGACAGCCTTGGGCCTACCTGCTTCTCAGCCTCAGACGCCTTCTCTCCCGCCGAATCTGACGGCCAGCCCAGCAAAGCAGAGGCCATGCTGGCGAGACTCACCTAACACACCAGACTGCAGCATACTGGTGGAATCCTTGCAGAATTTCCAAACCTCAGAACAGTCAGCATCAGGTAACTTATTAAAGGAGATGCTGATGGCGTTTAGCACCTCCATGTCCGCCAACCTGACACAGATTATATCCCTTATCCAATCCACTAGGAAGGAATTAGATGGCAAAGTGAGAAATGTGGAATCTAAAATGGGGAACTTTGCCCATTCACACAATCACCTGATTGATGCTCACAATGCCCTAACAGATGATGTGGAATATTTGAGATCCAAACTGGCGGATTTAGAGGACAGATCCAGATGAAACCATATACAGTTCTGCATAATCTCCGAAGATATACAGCCTTCAGAGCTATAGAAATACATAGTGGACATTATGTCTGTACTTTTAGTGGATTGATCTGCATTGGACTTTAATATAGATAGAGCAAGAGATGTCTTGGCAAGAATACACTTCTTCCATATTAAAGAGGCCACTCTAGCAGATGCAAGAAAACTGGGGAACCTACCAGCCCCATACCAATCAATGAAGCTCTTTTCAGACCTATCAGCAGTTACCCTCCAACTACACGGCCACCTATCCCCTATTACACTCTATTCAATTCCGCTGGGGGTATCCTGTTAAAATCTTAATTCGAAAGAATGGAGAATTGTTACAGGAAAAAATGGCTCTCAGCCAGAACCTTAGCCTGATGACCACACAAATATGCCTAATAACTGTATATGGTGTATATTGATATCCACTGGTATTCAACCATTTAGTGATATAAATATGGCCAGTAGCTATTTGGTCATTGTGTCCCTTGTTAGCATATCAAAGGCAGGAAGGGAACATTGTAAAAGCAGTTGGACAACATTCTCTTGCCCAACAGATTGGGAAGATATTTGGGTGGTCACAGGGTGGAGTCCATGCTGGGGGCTGGGACACAGGAACATATAGGTGACATGAAACGGGAGTCTCTCTCTGTCTTCCTGCCAGCCCCTTGGACCAACGGCATATCAAGAGCAAGCTAAGTTATATGTCTGGTTATGTGTGTGTGTATGTATATAATTATAATAGCCCAGTAGACTTTATATGTGTACATTGTGGGGAGTCGCTCTGGTAGACAGCGGTGCAGGTGCAGTTTAGAGGCAAAACCAGGAGTCCAGATTGTGCAACAAACAGTGTTTTATTCACACTTGCACACAAAATGAAAAACAGTCTCTTGGTGACAGTTCACACACAACGGAAATAACGTAGCCAAACAAAAACAGTCCAACACAGGTTCAGTCACCTGGGAGGTGTAGGTGCAGGTTCGCACCACGCTGTCGGCCCAGCCGCAGGAGAATCCAGCTTCAGGTAGCCAGGAACACAACACCTCCTTACTGAGCTCTTCCCTCCAGGACAGAGAACTCCCAGCCCTGTTAGCAGCTCCAGGATAATCACACTCCCAGCTGGTGGTGCTGGCTGAGTTTATAAACCCAGCCCAAAACTCGGACTGGACCGTGGGGAGCAGCCACCCACCCTACTCTTTAGCTGCTCCCAGTAAGAGCCGGCCCGGATCGGCTTTGCAGCCATGCTATTTAACAAAGTCAAACAGCACTAGCTGCTGCAGACAAAAACCCGGCTCTCACCTCACCGAGGCCAGCAACCTCGGTGACACGTACCTGCCATCTAGGACGGCACCCTGCACCTTACCACAACATATAGATATTTGTAGTCTGCGATTGTTTCACCAGTAGATTATATATGCTGTTTATGCATGAGTCACTATATGTACATGTACTAATGGTCAGGTACTGGATGTGAGTTGGGTGGAAGAGTAGATCAAGTAGACTGCATATTGGTGGACTCTGGATATACTTTATATACATACATTTTATTAGCCACATTTGCCTAGCATCCAGGGAAGTCAGGGAATGAGGCAGCTGTGTGTGGTGGTGTCCTCTATGTACTGTCTTATTTGTAGTGTCTGTATATTTATGTATACTGTCCATTGCTTTGCCAATTGCCATTTCTATGTTATCAGTAAATTATTTTTATATATAAGTATCTGCGAGGGATGTATGTTACTCCTGGGGTGTATGAAGGACTGGAAGAGGTTTAATAATACTCAGAATAAGCGGGTTATATGGGAAACAAAATCAACAGTCCAGAAACTAAAGAAAAGAGAAGGAACACGGAGATAGACATAAATCGCCAATTTCCAATAAGCAAAACTTCCTTTCATCAATGGCGAGCCAGGCCCAACTGTTTTCATTAATCTCCATTAGGATATACTGTTGAAATTACTGTTATACTGTGAATTTAGGTTTTTAGACCTGGGAGATTCGGACAGGTAACACAGTTTCACTGAGTCCTAGTGTGAGAGTGATTAATTACAGAGAACCTATTTAAGTGAAGTTCCTAGGACACTGACTGTTTCCTTTGTTTTCCATTATAACCTTTGAATTGTTTGTTTGGTATTTTAAATTTTTCTTTCATTTCTTTTCCAGTCCTTTAGAGTAGCAGCAGAGTGCAGGAGTAACACAGATCGCAGGGATAACCATGAGTGACAAAGCAGAACATGGGACTTTTCAAAAGTTAAATAGATATAGCACAAATGAATGTGTGCAAATGTTATGGGAATTGCTGGTAGATCAAGCTGATTCCTATGATAAATTGCAAATTGCTAAGTGTGGTGTGTTGAAACAAACGTCCAAGCAGCTTCACATGCTTGCTAAGCTGATGTGCACATTTGATGATGCCATAAGCAAGTTGGAGAAGGTGGATCCATGTGAAGAGACTAAGGCCCCTGTAAATTTGCATTGTTGTTGTACAGAAGGGGTTAAATGGGTTTCCAGTCTAGAAACACAACTTAAAGAAAAAGAAGAGGTACTTGTAGAAAAAGACAGTCAGATCAGCATGCTGCAGCTCAGTTAGCTGAGAAAGAAAAATATTATGCAGATGTTGATAAAGTTTTTATACAGCTGTATATGAAGATAACGGGCTATAAGGAAAAAAGCAGCCTCTACAAAGGTTATAATTGCTGACCTGAGGACTGAGTTAACAAAAAGGGATGAGACAACTGAGCTCTCACATCACAAAGATTTGCACTCAAAACAAATTTGTGTTTTGAGTGCAAAAAGGGGGACAGATGAGAGTAATACCGCTGACTCAGATCAGACTAATACCACTCTAATAGCTGTACAAAGTGCTGCTGATGACACAATTTGTGGATTAGGAAGTGCCATGTAAAATTTACAGACCACTTCCAATTCACAGATATGTCACAGCAACACGGCAGAATTGCACTCTTTCCATAACATGGAGAGGATGCAATTTCTGCTAAAGATATGTAAACTGATTCCTACATATGATCCAGATGCAGATCCTTTCACTTCCTGTGATATTTTTGAGGGACATTGCAAGAATGTTTTGTTCCCTGCAGAATATTGCATGGAACTGTTCAAGCTATGGTTGCCTACACATCATTTTCAAATATATGAGGTTATAGGGAAAATTGCTCCCAGGAATGGCCTATTTCATGATGAGGGAGACAGACTTTCCACCCTCATGAAATTGGTAACAGGGCATATGGACGTCACGCCAGAGGAGCTAAGTAACTTTAGGCCTACCATCCATGATGAGTCTTGTTTTTTTTGTCGAATTTTTGAAGCTATGTATGGGAAGGTGACAAAGGATCATCGTGTAGAAGTCCCACAAGGCATGATACGTATGTTTGTGGAGAAGTTTCCATATCTTAATACCACAATTCATTTGAATGCAGCTAAGGAGACATCACTGATTGAGGAAGCAATGGTAATAGAGCAGGTCAGGCAGGATTTACTAAAGTGTCACTCACAAGTCCATAAAAACAAGAAAGCAGGTAGCAGTTACTCACAATCTGCAAGATATCTATATAAAAACCACACTACAACCATGAACGTTCCAAACAAATGCATCATATAACTCCAATAAGTATTGTGACTAATCTTAGAACATTCCATTGTCATGTAATTGTCAAGCTCACAGAACCAAAAAGAACAAAAAACCACAAAAAATGAGCTCAGAAAAGACCAGGTATCAAAAAAATTTAAACTTTATTAATTCATATTGTCCGATAAATACCGTTAAAAAAGGGAAAGGTAACAGAAGAAAAACACCATCTCGGCATATCACATCCACATGATTCAATTCAATATAAACAACACAAATAATACCCAATTTACAATTTAACCTAAGTTGAACAAAACACCTCAGCCGATGCCCAACAAATGGTTCATCTGCACTGCTTTATCACAGATGACATTATCAAACTAATACATACTGCATGTATCAGTATGACCAGGACCAAGATCCCTAAAAATTACATAAGTACCGCAGGTCACTGTAACCTAACTCACCAGCTTAGAGTGAGATGTGTGTGCCGGGAAGGTGCTACCCTGACGCACGTTTCAAAGGCACCTGTTTCATTTGTAAGCCAACAGGCTACACATGAAACAGGACTGCAAAAAGACACCAGTACAACAGATATCAGTACTGGGAATCTGTTATAATAGATTTGTGATGGGGATCTCTAAGATCTGCCCATAATACGTAACTCAGGGATACCTCATATACTGGACAGAGCATGCAATCAATGTAAACCTATAATTGCCCCCAGTGTATGTTGACATGGTCACCAACACAGGGGGAGGGCTTAGGTTTACTGTTGCAGAACCTTTTCTTTCTTTGTCTTCAGTAGTATAATGTAAATGTGATAGAGTTCTTGTCTTAAATATCTACACACAGGTGTCTGTTGGGGGAGCTATTAGGAATTTTTAGACAGTAGTCTAATTTCAGTTGCTTGCCTGCTGCCAGTGTGTGTCAGGCCCATTTCCACTAACTGTAGTGTGCCCACTGCCAGTGCCCACCACTGATACCGGGTGGCACAGTAGCTTGCCGATAAATAAGGCATTTAATTGTTACACTTTAGTGTAATTTCAGTTGCTTGACTGCTGCCAGTGTGTGTCAGGCCCACTTACACTGACTGTAGTGTGCCCACTGCCAGTGCGCACCACTGATACTGGGTGGCACAGTAGCTTGCCGATAAATAAGGCATTTCATTTTCACACATTTGTCTAATTTTAGTTGCTTGCCTGCTGCCAGTGTGTGTCAGGCCGACTTCCACAGACTTTAGTGTGCCCACTGCCAGTGCCAACCACTCATACCGGGTGGCACAGTAGCTTGCCGATAAATAAAGCATTTCATTTTTAGACAGTAGTCTAATTTCAGTTGCTTGCCTGGTGCCAGTGTGTGTCAGGCCGACTTCAACAGACTGTAGTGTGCCCACTGACAGTGACAACCACTGATACCGGGTTGCACAGTAGCTTGCTGATAAATAAGGCATTTAATTTTTAGACAGTAGTCTAATTTCAGTTGCTTGCCTGCTGCCAGTGTGTGTCAGGCCCACTTCCACAGACTTTAGTGTGCCCACTGCCAGTGCCCACCACTGATAATGGGTGGCACAGTACCTAGCACGCGTAGTACCACTTATCTAAAAAAAAATGACAGGCAGAGGCAGGCCACCCCGCAGGGGCCATCGTGGTCATGGTGCTGTGATTTCCACTGTCCCTGGAATAATGCCTAGTGTTCAGGGGCCACGTACCCTGAACCCGAAAAATTCTGAGGACATAGTTGACTGGCTTAGACAGGACACCCAATCTTCAACAGCTTCCGCTAAGAACCTTAACGCACCATCCTTCTCCAGATTAGCTTCGGTCACCTGCTCGCAAGTTACCACGCTCCCACCCGCCGACACCACCACCACCACAGCCACCACAGCTGCTTCACTTGATCCGTCAGAGGAGTTATTTACACATCAGTTGGATGCAATTAGTGATGCGCAACCATTATTGCCAGATGATGTAGATTACAGGGATATGTCTCAGTCAGGCAGGATTACACACATGGACGTACAGTGTGATGATGATGATGATGATGATGCTGTACCCGCTGCTGCTTCCTTTGCTGAGGTGTCAGATACAAGTGAAGCGGTTGATGATGACGATGTGTCCACTGATGCCACGTGGGTGCCTGTTCGAAGAGAAGAAGAGGGGAAAATTCAGAAGGGGAGACAGAGAGAAGGAGGAGACGAGTTGAAAGCAGGGGGAGGTCGTCGCAAGGAGTTAGTGGCACAGTCAGACAGCATGTATCGGCATCTGGGGTCAGGCAGACAGCACGCAAGTCAACGCATGCTGTTGCCACCACCAGAATGCCGTCATTGCAAAGCTCAGCAGTGTGGCATTTTTGGTGTGTGTCTGCCTCTGATAACAGCAATGCCATTTGCAACCTGTGCCAAAAGAAACTGAGTCGTGGGAAGTCCAACACCCACCTGGGTACAACTGCTTTGCGAAGGCACATGATCTCACATCACAAACGCCTATGGGATTAACACATAAGTACAAGCAGCACACAAACTCAAAGCCACCATGCTCCTCCTGGTCCAGCATCTTCAGCCACGTCAACCACTGCTGTCCTCCCTGCCCTCTCTCAACCAACCGCCACTCTGCCTCTCACCTTCAGCAGTTCCTGCTCATCTGCCCACAGTCAGGTGTCTGTTAAGGAAATGTTTGAGCGTAAGAAGCCAATGTCACAGAGTCACTCCCTTGCCCGGCGACTGACAGCTGGCTTGAGGGAACTCTTAGCCCGCCAGCTTTTACCATAACAGCTGGTGGAGTCTGAGGCCTTCAAAAAATTTGTCGCTATTGGGACACCACAGTGGAAGGTACACGGACGGAATTTTTTTTTCGAAAAAGGCAATCCCAAACCTCTACTATGTTATTGAAAAGGAAGTCATGGAATCTCTGGCATACAGTGTTGGGGCAAGGGTCCATTGACCACTGATACCTGGTCTGCAAAGCACGGTCAGGGCAGGTTATATCACGTGCACTGCGCATTGGGTCAACCTGCTGAAGGCTAACAAGCATGGAATGCGTGGCTCCGCAGCAGAGTTAGTGACACCTCCTGCCACCTCCTCTACTCCTACTCCATCCTCTTCGATATCCTCCTCGGCTGAGTCCTCTTCTGCTGCGGTGTCTGGCTGCACATCAACTGAATCCCCCCAGCTCCCCAGGGGCTATTCCACATCCCGGATACGACAGTGTCACGCTGTCTTGGGGTTGACTTGCCTGAAAGCAGAGAGCCACACAGGACCATCACGCCTGTCCTCCCTGAACTCACAGGTGGATCAGTGGCTGACCCCGCACCAACTGGAGATCGGCAAAGTGGTGTGTGACAATGGAACAAATTTGTTGTCGGCATTGAATTTGGGCAAGTTGTCACATGTGCCGTGCATGGCACATGTGTTGAATCTCATCGTACAACGCTTTGTGTCTAGGTACCCAGGCTTACAGGATGTCCTCAAGCAGGCCAGGAAGGTATGTGGCTATTTCAGGCGTTCCTACACGGCCATGGCGCATTTTTCACAACATGCCAGTGAGGCGCTTGATTTGCGACAGCCCGACACGTTGGAATTCAACACTCCTAATGTTCAACCGCCTGCTCCAACAAGAAAAAGCTGTCGAGTATTTGTATGACTGGGGTGCTAGGATAGCCTCTACGGAGCTGGGAATTTTTTTGCCATGTTACTGGACGCTCATGCGCAATGCCTGTAGGCTCATGCGTCCTTTTGAGGAGGTGACAAACCTAGTCAGTCGCACCGAAGGCACCATCAGCGACCTCATCCCATTTGTTTTCTTCCTGGAGCGTTCCCTGCGAAAAGTGCTGGATCAGGTCGTAGATGAGCGTGAAGAGGAAGTGGAAGAGTTGTGGTCACCATCACCACCAGAAACAGCCTTGTCATCATCGCTAGCCGGACCTGCGGCAACGCTGGAAGAGGAGTATGAGGTAGAGGAGTCAGAGGATGAATGTGGCAGCTTTGAGGAGGAGGAAGACCAACCACAGCAGGCATCCCAGGGTGCTCGTTGTTGTCACCTATCTGGGACCCATGGTGTTGTACGTGGCTGGGGGGAAGAACAGACCGTCAATGACATCAGTGAGGATGAGGAACGGGAAATGAGTAGCTCTGCATTCAACCTTGTGCAAATGGGGTCTTTTATGCTGTCATGTCTGTTGAGGGATCCTCGTATAAAAAGGATGAAGGAGAACGACCTGTACTGGGTGGCCACGCTACTAGACCCCCGGTATAAGCAGAAAGTGGCAGAAATGTTACCAAATTACCGAAAGTCGGAAAGGATGCAGCAGTTCAAAACCAAACTAAAAAATATGTTTTACACAGCTTATAAGGGGGATGCCACAGCACAAAGGGAATCTAACAGGGGAAGAGGTGAGTGTAATCCTCCTCCTACCACGGCGGCAAGGACTGGACGATTTACAGATGTGTTGTTGATGGAGGACATGCATAGCTTTTTCAGTCCTACACATCGCCACAGCTCTTCGGGATCCAGCCTTAGAGAACGACTCGACCGTCTGGTAGCAGACTACCTCGCCTTAACAGCAGATATCGACACTCTGAGGAGCGATGAATCCCTTCACTACTGGGTGTGCAGGCTTGACCTGTGGCCTGAGCTATCCCAGTTTGCGATAGAACTTCTGGCCTGCCCTGCCTCAAGTGTTCTGTCAGAAAGGACCGTCAGTGCAGGAGGAGGCATTGTCACTGACAAGAGAAGTCGCCTCGGTCAAAAAAGTGTTGATTACGTCACCTTCATAAAGATGAATGAGGCATGGATCCCGAAGAGACTGACAGTGGGGGATACGTTTGACTAACAAAAGGCCTGATGACATGCCTTGGCCTCAAAATGGTCCCCACGCTGCTGTATTTAATGTCTGCATACCGGATGACTTTCGTGAATTCTCCGCCACCCACTAGGGTTCAAGCGCAATGTTTTAGTCACTTTTCTGCATGGAAAACATCAAGTTTTCCGGTCGCTGCTACAATAGCGGCTGCAACAATGCCATTATTTTTCAAGCATGTGTACATGCCAAATTTTTCTGTCCTATGGTGCAGCACTGTGGCTGCAAAAACAAAACAAAAAAAAAGGCACATACAAGAGTCAATTCCCCTTCGTGATCGTTACCTTGCTTATTACAATGAAGCAATCATCACCTCTATGAGTGTGTTGGCAATGTTGCCACACCCTAGATGATAAGGCCGTCGCTATATTATGGTCAGAACAAAGCGATCGGACGGCTGGATAATATTTCATAGAAAAAACATTAATTTACTTTTTTTTTTTTTTTAAGTTGTTTGGGTTTTTAATACATAAAATACTAAATCATAACAAAGTCTCTTAATAGTTTATTAGAAATAATGCAGACAATTAAAAAAATCCCCGTCAATTCCAATACAAAGCAAATACAGAGCTCAGAAGTAAATTATTTCATGATGTCGTAATGGTTCGTTAATTCGACAATGGTTAATCAATTCAACACACGTCCCCGGATAGGGTACTTAACAGGGATTAAACTGATAGGAATAGTACTAGTTAAGACACCACTCATATAGGGTGTCATAGCACATTGCTCTGTGCATTCGCAGTGCCCCAATTTGGGAGTAAGAGGACCGACCAAGCTGCTTTTTCCATCTCCCGGTTCCTAAAATCAATTCAGTTTGGTATATAAGAGTTTGGTCTGTCACTGTGAAGGCAGTCGAAGGTACCCGGCCTAAATTTTTTTTCACAAAAGGCAATCCCTGATATGGGATGTAACAGGGATTAAACTGATGAGAATAGTACTGCATAAAAAACCACTCATATCGGGTGTGACAGTAAATTGCATGGTGCAGACGCAGTGACCGTAGATTAAAACAAAGGGGAGGGAGCCAGCGTTTTTTTTAACCATCTCCCAGTTTGAAAAATCAATTCAATATATGGACCCCAGATTGGGGACGTTAGAGGGATTAAACTGATGAGAATAGTACTACAGAAAATACCACTCATATCGGGTGTGACAGTAAATTGCACGGGGCAGACGTAGTGAACGTGGATTAAAACAAAGGGGAGGGAGCCAGCGTTTTATTAACCATCTCCCCGTTCGAAAAATCAATTCAATAAATGGACCCCAGATTGGGGACGTTAGAGGGATTAAACTGATGAGAACAGTACTACAGAAAATACCACTCATATCGGGTGTGACAGTAAATTGCACGGCGCAGACGCAGTCACCGTGGATAAAAACAAAGGGGAGGGAGCCAACGTTTTTTTAACCATCTCCCCGTTCGAAAAATCGATTCAATAAATGGACCCCAGATTGGAGACGTTAGAGGGATTAAATTGATGAGAATAGTACTACAGAAAATACCACTCATATCGGGTGTGACAGTAAATTGCACGGGGCAGACGTAGTGAACGTGGATTAAAACAAACGGGAGGGAGCCAGCGTTTTATTAACCATCTCCCCGTTCGAAAAATCAATTCAATTCACCTTTCGGGGACTCTTGGTATTGTACGTGGCTGGGTGGAGGAAGAAACCTTCAATGACATCACCGGGACATGGCTAGCTTGGTATCCAACCTTGTGCAAATGGGGAGTTTGCGGTTGTGCAAATGGACTGTTTGTGGTTGTTTACGGTGCATTAAAAGGGGAGTTTGGTCTGTCAATGTCTGTGAAGCGGGTGTAACCCTTACGCTACCTGATTGATACAACATCATACCTGATCGTATACACACACTGGATGTTTTAAAGCATGTTATTCCAAACAATTTAGGAATGTTAGTTGATTTATGCCCTTTATGGATTAAAACACGACTCTGTGTCCACTACGTAATTTTTTATGGAAGTTTTGCCATGGATCCCCCTACGGCATGCCACAGTCCAGGTGTTAGTCCCCTTGAAACAACTTTTCCATCACTATTGTGGCCAGAAAGAGTCCCTGTGGGTTTTAAAATTCGCCTGCCTATTGAAGTCTATGGTGGTTCGCCCGATTCGCCTGTTCGCGAACATTTGCGGAAGTTCGCGGAAAATTTTATGTTCGCGACATCACTACCCATCATGAAGGCACCCGATGATCCCCTCCTTATAAAATCCCAGATAAACATCAGAACCATCCATGCACAAAAAGATAAATCAACAGATTTTCCAAAAATGCAACATAAGTGAGCTTATAATGTACTCTATTTGTTACTTTTTATCATGTTTTTTTTTTTTTCTCATTGTAAACACTCCCACACATAGACCAGGCTTCCAAGATAGTGTGTCGGTATACTGACAACAGGGGGATATGTTACTGGAAGATATGGCTCTCAGCTATAACCTCAGCCTGATGACCACACAAATATGCCTAATAATTGGATATAGTGTATATTGATATCCAGTGGTATTCACCCATTCAGTGATATCAGTATGGCCAGTAGCCATTTGTTCATTTTATCCCTTGTTAGCATATCAAAGGCAGGAAAGGAACATTGTAAAAGCAGTTGGACAACATTCTCTTGCCCAACAGATTAGGAAGATATTTGGGTGGTCACAGGGTGGAGTCCATGGTGGGGGCTGGTACATATAGGTGACATTAAACTTGGGAGTCTCTCTCTCTCTTCCTGCCAGCCCCTTGGACCAACTGCACTTCAGGAGCAAGCTAAGTTATATGTATGGTTATGTGTGTATGTATATAAGTATAATATCCCAGTAGACTTTATATGTGTACATATGGATATTTGTAGTCTGCGATTGTATTACCAGTAGATTATATATGCTGTTTATGCATGAGTCACTATATGTACATGTACTAATTGTCAGGTACTGGATGTGAGTTGGATGGAAGATTAGATCCAGTAGACGGTATATTGGTGGACTCTAGATATACTTTATATACATACACATTATTAGCCACATTTGCTTAGCAACCAGGGAGGGCAAGAATAAAGGAAGCTGTGTGTGGTGATGTCCTCTATGTACTGTCTTATATGTAATGTATGTATCTTCATGTATAATGTCCATTGCTTTGTCATCTCTATGTTATGAGTAAACTATTTTTATATATAAGTATCTGCGAGGGTTGTATGTTACTCCTGGCAGGGCTGGCCTTAGGTGTTCAGGCGCCCTGTGCGAGCTAACCTTGTGTAGTGCTGGCAGCCTTTTAGAGGAACAGGGAGGGGACATGCCTCTCCCTCCTCTGCCGCAGCACAGACATCTGTATCGCCGTCCTGAGGACGGCAATACAGATGAGTATGGAGATGAGCGCAATGGAAGCGCTCATCTCCTGCTGTGCCCTGCCACCGACCGCCCCCACTTGTCACCAGGGCCACGGCAGGCCAGTATGGCCCTGGTAGCCTGTAGCGTCTGTGAGCTGTGTCGGCCGCCAGGCCGGGTGTCCCTGTTGCCGTGGCGCCCTGTGTGGCCGCACAGCTCGCACGCCCCAAAGGCGCCCCAAAACCTGTCAGATCAAACTACGCATTGCCAGTCTAACATATCTCCTGCCACTCACTGTCGCCAGGACGACTGTTACAGTACCCCCCTTCTACGGGCGACCTCTGGGCACCCAGGACCGACCTTATCCGGATGAGACCTGTGAAAAGATTTAACCAAAGGACTAACATTCACGTCAGATGCCAGTACCCACATCCGCTCCTCTGGTCCATAACCCTTCCAGTGAACAAGATACTGAAGTAATCTACTGGAAACTCGAGAGTCAATTATCTTGGCGATCTGAAATTCCAAACTACCATTGACAATGAAAGGAGCGGGTGTCAAGGAAGACGGCTCTAAAGGTTCAACATATCTCTTCAACAAAGATTTATGAAACACATTATAAATTTTCAGGGCCTGAAGAAGTTCAAGACAAAAAGCTACAGGATTAATAATGGCAGTGATCTTAAATGGACCAAAAAACCTTGGGCCCAACCTCCAAGAAGGGGCCTTTAACTTGATGTTTCTTGTGGACAGACACACAGATTCACCGACTCTTAGGTCAGGACTATTCATACGTTTCCTGTTAGCCACATGTTTATGCTTGTTTTCTGAAATACTGCCTGTACCACGAGCCACACAAGAAAGGCAGCGGGAGATTAGGGAGGTTAACAAATGGCTCAAGAACCGGTGTAGGAAGGAGGGGTTCGGGTTCCTGGAGAACTGGGCCGACTTCTCTATCGGCTACAGGCACTATGTAGGGACGGGCTGCACCTCAATGGGGAAGGGGCAGCTGTGTTGGGGAAAAAGATGGCTAGAAGGTTGGAGGAGAGTTTAAACTAGGGGCTGGGGGAAGGGTAATTACATTATAGGAGGGGAAGATAGTGTAGATAGAGACCACAGGTGAGGTAGTGTGACTGGGGGAGGAATGGAAGGGGGACTAGAACAGTTTAGAATGAAAGGTGTAGGGTAAAAAATGCACATAAACCTCTCAAATGTATATATACTAATGCCAGAAGCCTGACTGGTGAACTGGAATTAGTGATGTGTGAAGAGGGCTATGATATAGTGGGAATAACTGAGACATGGCTGGATGATAGCTATGACTGGGCAGTTAATGTAAAAGGTTACAATCGGTTTAGAAAGGATCGTCAAAACCGGAAAGGTGGAAGGGTCTGCCTTTATGTGAAGTCCTGTCTAGAGCCCAAAATCTGAGAATACATCTGTGAGGGACATGAACATGTGGAGTCACTGTGGGTAGAAATACATGGAGCAAAAAACAATAATAAATTACTAATTGGAGTTTATTATAAACCACATAATATACCAGAGTCCACAGAAAATCTACTGCTAAACGAGATGGACGAGGCGGCAAATCATACTGGAGTCGTTATTATGGGGGACTTCAACTACAAGAATCACAAAAATAAACGTGGCCTAAATGGGTGGGACTGCTCCAAACCCCAAACACTGTGGCGTGTTTCTAACTGGGGGGGCAGTTCCTCCGCATGTGGTTCGCAGCGAACGGCTATCCCCAGCAAAAATTGCATACAATGGAGGATACCGGCGCGAACCACAAGCACCACACAAACATCCTACACAAAACAAAACATGTGCGGATGAAAATATATAAACACATAACTCACAGAAAAAAGATGCACCACATGGATAAGCACCTGACAACACTGGCTAATCCCTCACTCTGGTGTTAAAAGCTGAGAGATTTGCCAATATTTCCAATCAGGAACATATCGGAGCCCCTTTAGGCACCACTTCACGGTTTCTCAGCATGACATGGGGTCCCTACCACTAGACTACCTATGGTGTGTGAACAAGGTCTGAACAGGTATTAAGCAGCCTACAGCCCCCTCCCACTCACCTGCATTGCAGGACCAACAATGCAATGGGGAACAAATGAGGCCGCAAGCTACACCTACAACAGACCATGTGACACCGGCTTCCAGGTGCAACAGAATGTTTACCAGCCATATGCAATGGCACATTCAATACATATAAAACAAGAATCACAAAAATAAACGTGGCCTAAATGGGTGGGACTGCTCCAAACCCCAAACACTGTGGCGTGTTTCTAACTGGGGGCAGTTCCTCCGCATGTGGTTCGCAGCGAACGACTATCCCCAGCAAAAATTGCATACAATGGAGGATACCGGCGCGAACCACAAGCACCACACAAACATCCTACACAAAACAAAACATGTGCGGATGAAAATATATAAACACATAACTCACAGAAAAAAGATGCACCACATGGATAAGCACCTGACAACACTCGGCTAATCTCACTCTGGTGGGTTAAGCTGAGAGATTCGCCTAATATTTCAATCAGGAACATATCGAGCCTCAAAGGCATTTATGAAACACATTATAAATTTTCAGGGCCTGAAGAAGTTCAAGACAAAAAGCTACAGGATTAATAATGGCAGTGATCTTAAATGGACCAAAAAACCTTGGGCCCAACCTCCAAGAAGGGGCCTTTAACTTGATGTTTCTTGTGGACAGACACACAGATTCACCGACTCTTAGGTCAGGACTATTCATACGTTTCCTGTTAGCCACATGTTTATGCTTGTTTTCTGAAATACTGCCTGTACCACGAGCCACACAAGAAAGGCAGCGGGAGATTAGGGAGGTTAACAAATGGCTCAAGAACCGGTGTAGGAAGGAGGGGTTCGGGTTCCTGGAGAACTGGGCCGACTTCTCTATCGGCTACAGGCACTATTGTAGGGACGGGCTGCACCTCAATGGGGAAGGGGCAGCTGTGTTGGGGAAAAAGATGGCTAGAAGGTTGGAGGAGAGTTTAAACTAGGGGCTGGGGGGAAGGGTAATTACATTATAGGAGGGGAAGATAGTGTAGATAGAGACCACAGGTGAGGTAGTGTGACTGGGGGAGGAATGGAAGGGGGGACTAGAACAGTTTAGAATGAAAGGTGTAGGGTAAAAAAATGCACATAAACCTCTCAAATGTATATATACTAATGCCAGAAGCCTGACTGGTGAACTGGAATTAGTGATGTGTGAAGAGGGCTATGATATAGTGGGAATAACTGAGACATGGCTGGATGATAGCTATGACTGGGCAGTTAATGTAAAAGGTTACAATCGGTTTAGAAAGGATCGTCAAAACCGGAAAGGTGGAAGGGTCTGCCTTTATGTGAAGTCCTGTCTAGAGCCCAAAATCTGAGAATACATCTGTGAGGGACATGAACATGTGGAGTCACTGTGGGTAGAAATACATGGAGCAAAAAACAATAATAAATTACTAATTGGAGTTTATTATAAACCACATAATATACCAGAGTCCACAGAAAATCTACTGCTAAACGAGATGGACGAGGCGGCAAATCATACTGGAGTCGTTATTATGGGGGACTTCAACTACAAGAATCACAAAAATAAACGTGGCCTAAATGGGTGGGACTGCTCCAAACCCCAAACACTGTGGCGTGTTTCTAACTGGGGGCAGTTCCTCCGCATGTGGTTCGCAGCGAACGGCTATCCCCAGCAAAAATTGCATACAATGGAGGATACCGGCGCGAACCACAAGCACCACACAAACATCCTACACAAAACAAAACATGTGCGGATGAAAATATATAAACACATAACTCACAGAAAAAGATGCACCACATGGATAAGCACCTGACAACACTGGCTAATCCCTCACTCTGGTGTTAAAAGCTGAGAGATTCGCCAATATTTCCAATCAGGAACATATCGGAGCCCCTTTAGGCACCACTTCACGGTTTCTCAGCATGACATGGGGTCCTACCACTAGACTACCTATGGTGTGTGAACAAGGTCTGAACAGGTATTAAGCAGCCTACAGCCCCCTCCCACTCACCTGCATTGCAGGACCAACAATGCAATGGGGAACAAATGAGGCCGCAAGCTACACCTACAACAGACCATGTGACACCGGCTTCCAGGTGCAACAGAATGTTTACCAGCCATATGCAATGGCACATTCAATACATATAAAACAAGAATCACAAAAATAAACGTGGCCTAAATGGGTGGGACTGCTCCAAACCCCAAACACTGTGGCGTGTTTCTAACTGGGGGCAGTTCCTCCGCATGTGGTTCGCAGCGAACGGCTATCCCCAGCAAAAATTGCATACAATGGAGGATACCGGCGCGAACCACAAGCACCACACAAACATCCTACACAAAATAAAACATGTGCGGATGAAAATATATAAACACATAACTCACAGAAAAAGATGCACCACATGGATAAGCACCTGACAACACTGGCTAATCCCTCACTCTGGTGTTAAAAGCTGAGAGATTCGCCAATATTTCCAATCAGGAACATATCGGAGCCCCTTTAGGCACCACTTCACGGTTTCTCAGCATGACATGGGGTCCTACCACTAGACTACCTATGGTGTGTGAACAAGGTCTGAACAGGTATTAAGCAGCCTACAGCCCCCTCCCACTCACCTGCATTGCAGGACCAACAATGCAATGGGGAACAAATGAGGCCGCAAGCTACACCTACAACAGACCATGTGACACCGGCTTCCAGGTGCAACAGAATGTTTACCAGCCATATGCAATGGCACATTCAATACATATAAAACAAGAATCACAAAAATAAACGTGGCCTAAATGGGTGGGACTGCTCCAAACCCCAAACACTGTGGCGTGTTTCTAACTGGGGGCAGTTCCTCCGCATGTGGTTCGCAGCGAACGGCTATCCCCAGCAAAAATTGCATACAATGGAGGATACCGGCGCGAACCACAAGCACCACACAAACATCCTACACAAAACAAAACATGTGCGGATGAAAATATATAAACACATAACTCACAGAAAAAAGATGCACCACATGGATAAGCACCTGACAACACTGGCTAATCCCTCACTCTGGTGTTAAAAGCTGAGAGATTCGCCAATATTTCCAATCAGGAACATATCGGAGCCCCTTTAGGCACCACTTCACGGTTTCTCAGCATGACATGGGGTCCTACCACTAGACTACCTATGGTGTGTGAACAAGGTCTGAACAGGTATTAAGCAGCCTACAGCCCCCTCCCACTCACCTGCATTGCAGGACCAACAATGCAATGGGGAACAATTGTGCCATTGCATATGGCTGGTAAACATTCTGTTGCACCTGGAAGCCGGTGTCACATGGTCTGTTGTAGGTGTAGCTTGCGGCCTCATTTGTTCCCCATTGCATTGTTGGTCCTGCAATGCAGGTGAGTGGGAGGGGCTGTAGGCTGCTTAATACCTGTTCAGACCTTGTTCACACACCATAGGTAGTCTAGTGGTAGGACCCCATGTCATGCTGAGAAACCGTGAAGTGGTGCCTAAAGGGGCTCCGATATGTTCCTGATTGGAAATATTGGCGAATCTCTCAGCTTTTAACACCAGAGTGAGGGATTAGCCAGTGTTGTCAGGTGCTTATCCATGTGGTGCATCTTTTTCTGTGAGTTATGTGTTTATATATTTTCATCCGCACATGTTTTGTTTTGTGTAGGATGTTTGTGTGGTGCTTGTGGTTCGCGCCGGTATCCTCCATTGTATGCAATTTTTGCTGGGGATAGCCGTCGCTGCGAACCACATGCGGAGGAACTGCCCCCAGTTAGAAACACGCCACAGTGTTTGGGGTTTGGAGCAGTCCCACCCATTTAGGCCACGTTATTTTTGTGATTCTTGTTTTATATGTATTGAATGTGCCATTGCATATGGCTGGTAAACATTCTGTTGCACCTGGAAGCCGGTGTCACATGGTCTGTTGTAGGTGTAGCTTATGGCCTCATTTGTTCCCTCATTGCATTGTTGGTCCTGCAATGCAGGTGAGTGGGAGGGGGCTGTAGGCTGCTTAATACCTGTTCAGACCTTGTTCACACACCATAGGTAGTCTAGTGGTAGGACCCCATGTCATGCTGAGAAACCGTGAAGTGGTGCCTAAAGGGGCTCCGATATGTTCCTGATTGGAAATATTGGCGAATCTCTCAGCTTTTAACACCAGAGTGAGGGATTAGCCAGTGTTGTCAGGTGCTTATCCATGTGGTGCATCTTTTTTCTGTGAGTTAGGGACTTCAACTACCCAGATATAGACTGGGAAACTGAAAGCTGTACATCCCATAAAGGAAACAGGTTATTGGCAATAGCCAAAGCCATTTACCTTTCCCAACTGGTTCAGGACCCCACTAGAGGGACGGCCATACTGGACTTAGGATACCAATAGACATGACAGAACAACAGATGTGCAGGTTGGGGGCACCTAGGAAATAGTGACAATAAAGTAATAACCTTCCAATTATTCTTCAAACAAGAGTTTCTAAAGGGAGGAACAAAGATACCATAGGCCATTAGGCCATAGGCCTAACTAACTGTGACAAAGTCCTCAAAAATAAAAATACAACCACAAAATGGGAGATTTTTAAAAGCATTGTAACATCTAATTGTGAAAGGTACATACCTTATAGGAATAAAAGGCTAAGAAAAAATATGAATCTGAAGAAGTCGGCCCTCTACATAGCAATGAGGGGGGTATTGCAGAGAGCGACGTGGATAAAGCAAAACTATAAAATATTTTTTTTCTCCACTATATTCACTAAGGAAAATAAACTGTCAGATGAAATTCAGAATGTAAAAGTAAATTCCTCATTAAAAGTGCCCTGTCTAACCCAGGAAGAAGTACTACAGTGACTTAAAAAGATTAAAATAGACAAATCGCCAGGACCGGATGGCATACACCCATATATCCTGAGGCAATGAAGTGATGTCATAGCCAGACCTTTATTTATGATATTTACGGACTCTATACTGACAGGGAATGTTCAACAGGATTGGCGCATAGCAAATGTGGTGCCAATATTTAAAAAGGGTCCAAAAACAGAGCCTGGAAATTATAGGCAGGTAAGTTTAACATCTGTTGTTGGTAAACTGTTTGAAGGGTTTCTAAGAGATGCTATCTAGGTGTACCTCAATGAAAATAAGCAATTAACTCCATATCAGCATGGCTTCATGAGGGATCGGTCATGCCAAACGAATTTAATCAGTTTTTATGAGGAAGTAAGTTCTAGACTTGACAGCGGAGAATCCACGGATGTCGTATATCTGGACTTCTCCAAAGCATTTGACACTGTAGCTCATAAAAAGCTTAGTATATAAAATGAGGATGCTCGGACTGGGAGAAAATGTCTGTAAGTGGGTAAGTAATTGGCTGAGTGACAGAAAACAGAGGGTGTTTATTAACGGTACACACTCAGATTGGGTCACTGTCAATAGTGGGGTACCTCAGGGATCATTTTTGGGCCCTATTCTCTTCAATATATTTATTAACGATCTTGTAGAAGGCTTGCACAGTAAAATATCAATTTTTGCAGATGACACTAAACTGTGTAAAGTAATTAACACTGAAGAGGACCGTTTTCTCCTACAGAGGGATCTGGATAGATTGGAGGCTTGGGCAGAGAAATGGCAGATGAGATTTAACACTGACAAATGTAAAGTTATGCACATGAGAAGGAACAATGCAAGTCACCTGTACATACTAAATGGTAAAACACTCGGTAACACTGACATGGAAAAGGATCTAGGAATTTTAATAAACAGCAAACTAAGCTGCAAAATACTGTGTCAGGCAGCTACTGCCAAGGCCAATAAGATATTGGGTTGCATCAAAAGGGGCATAGATGCCCGTGATGAGAACATAGTCCTACCACTTTACAAATCTCTAGTCAGACCACACATGGAGTACTGTGTATAGTTCTGGGCTCCTGTGAACAAGGCAGACATAGCAGAGCTAGAGAGGGTTCAGAGTAGAGCAACTACAGTAAAAACTGGAATGGGGCAACTACAGTACCCTGAAAGGCTATCAAAATTAGGGTTATTCACCTTAGAAAAAAGACGACTGAGGGGAGATCTAATATCTATTGTGGGGAGTCGCTCTGGTAGATAGCAGTGCGGGTGCAGTATAGAGGCAAAACGGAGTCCAGAAAGTGTAGCAAACAGTGTTTAATTCACACTTGTAGCAAATACACAGCAAACAGTCACTTGGTGTTAATTCACACCCATCAGAAAACGTGCAGCAAAACAAAATAGTCCAAAACAGGTTCCAGTCACCTGGGAGGCTTTAGGTGCAGGTTCGCACCTGGCTGTCAGTCCAGCCGCAAGGCGATCGACCTCCGGCTTCCAGGCCGTCTGCACTCCTCCTTGCTTGGGGTCTTGCTTCCAGCCAAGAGTACTCCACACAGCACAGCATGGATCAGCACTCCTAAACTCAAGTGATTCCACAGCCTAACAGCAGCTCCAGGACAATCACACTCAGCTGCTGAGGAGGCTGCCTTTTAAAGGCCCGGATAAAGTTCGGCCTGGACCGTGGGGAATAGGCACCCACCCAACTCTTTGCCTACTCCCAGTAAGAGCCGGCCCGATTGGCTTTGCAGCCAAACTAAAAAACAAGGTGTCAAACAGCACTAGCTGCTGCTGACACACGAAAACCCGGCTCTTACCTCACCGAGGCCAGGAACCTCGGTGACACGTACCTGCCATCGACCACGGTACCTTGCACCCTCTTACACTATGTATAAATATGTCAGGGGTCAGTACAGAGATCTCTCCAATCATTTATTTATCCCCAGGATTGTGACTGTGACGAGGGGACATGCCCTGCGTCTGGAGGAAAGAAGGTTTGTACACAAACATAGAAAAGGATTCTTTACGATAAGAGTAGTGACTATGAGACTATGGAACTCTCTGCCTGAGGAGGTGGTGATGGGGAGTACAATAAAGGAATTCAAGAGGGGCCTGGATGTATTTCTGGAGTGTAATACTATTACAGGCTATAGCTACTAGAGATGGGTCGTTGATCCAGGGAGTTATTCTGATTGCGTGATTGGAGTCAGGAAGGAATTTTTTCCCCTTAAGTGGGGAAAATTGGCTTCTGCATCACAGGGGTTTTTTGCCTTCCACTGGATCAGCTTGTAGAAAACAGACCAAACTGGATGAACAAATGTATTTTTTCGGTCTTATATACTTAGTTATTATGTTACATATTTAAAGATGAGCGAATTTATAAGGAAAATTTTGGTTTGATCCGAATATATTTGCGGCAAATTACGTATGAAAATGGCTATTTCCTGCCTGCTGAGAGCCTAAATAGTGGTGTAGAACACTGTGCCTTGCAGTAACAAATATAGGGATTCTACTTTGGTAGTTAAATAATACTGTGAGTCCATATGACATGCAGATGATAGGCGTCGCTCTTAGAATCACTGCACACTTCACTTATTTGGGCAGTCATGGGGCAAAAACTGACCAAATAACTCAAGTATGAACTCAGCCTTACAGGCCAATGTTAATGTTAAGAAGAAATGCACTCATTTTATACCCTCGTCAGCTCATTCCACATAGATGTCTACAGAACCTGTACTATTAAACGCTTATACATGTAGAGCCCCCTCTGAAAGAGCGGAGAGGGTGACAGCAGTAAGTTTGTGCTGACGTCACTGATTATTTTGCCCTTCGTCTGATCCGTCAAAACAATAACCCCCCAAAAAACGGATCCTGTCTGTTGAGCATTTGCCTTCACTCAGACAGCATTTGGTCAGTAATAAATCAGTATTGCTAATTAGGGGTGAGCGAACCCGAACTGCACCCGGAATCCGAACATTTCCGTAAAAGTTCGGGTTAAGGTTCGTTGTTCGGCGATTTCTTCCCGCTTTTTGAAAGGCTGCAGGTCAGCCAATCAACAAGCGTTTCACTACTTTGCGCTAAGAAGCCATCACAGCCATGCCTACTATTGGCATGGCTGTGATTGGCTAAGTGCAGCATGTGACCCAGCCTCTATTTAAGCTGGAGTCACGTAGCGCCGCACGTCACTCTACTGCTCTTAGTGTAGGGACAGGATGCTGCTGGTGCTCTCAGGGAGAGATTAGGGAAGAACTCTGTTGAACTTGGTGGTGTTAACTCTTCAAACTACAGCAATTATTGAGGATGCTATGCTTCACATTTGTACCCAGCTCTGAGCCCAGTGATACTGCAAAATAATTTTTAATCCATCTGTTACTGAGGTGGGGGTCGGCAGCCATTTTAACAACTACTGTGTCCTTGGAACTGCATGTGACCTACATGTGTGCCAGCCTGCCAGGGACATCAGTCTAATTTTTTTTTGGTAGCTCAGTGGAGGAAAAATAGATTTTTTTCTGGCAGGTCAAGTCCCCCTACATTACCTATTTTATAATTTTGGGGTGACATAGTGAATATCTGTAGTCACTGTAATAAACCCGTACTGTCGTATCACATTGCACGTTTGCATACATCGCTGAAAAAACCGTTTTAAAATTTTGCTGTGAAAAACTGCATTTCTGTAGTTGGGTTAATAAACCCGAACTGTTGTGCGACAGATCACGTTTGCATACAACGCAGAAAAAACTGTTTTATAATTTTTGGGGTCACATACTGCATTTCTGTAATTGGGTTAATAAACCCGTACTGTTGTGCTACAGAGCACATTTGCATACAACGCTGAAAAAACAGTTTTAAAATTTTGCTGTGAAAAATTGCATTTCTGTAGTTGGGTTAATAAACCTGTACTGTTGTGCCACAGAGCATGTTTGCATACAATGCTGAAAAACCTGTTTTATAATTTTTGGGGTCACATACTGCATTTCTGTAGTTGGGTTAATAAACCCATACTGTTGTGCCACAGAGCACGTTTGCATACAACTCTGCAAAAAAAAATTTATAATTTTTGGGGTGACAGACTGCAATTCTGTAGTTTGTTGCAATAAACACTAGTTTTGTGCTACATAGCAGATCTGAGGCCTACCATGTATTTAAGTCATTTTAAGTAACCTGTGGAACTCTGCATTTACATAGTTGCATTTAGATTTTGTGGTAGATAGCACATTTGCGGTGTACGCTGCATTTCTGACAGTCAAATTAAACCAGTTTCCAATGCGTTTACTGAAGAACCACAATGCCTGAACAAGGAGTACTCGCCAACCGTGCAGTAAGCCCATCAAACTGATACAAGATAGCAGTGCTTCCCAGCTCTGGACTCCGAACACGTCTCCTGGATTCCTCTGCAGGGCACTTAAAATCACACCATAGTGAAGCACTTAGGATACAGGTAAAACAACTTGTGGTTTTATTATACTCACAAACGAGCTAAAAGTAATAGCATATATTTGAAGTCCTGATTGTATCACTCCGCTGCCTGACCCGGGTT
This sequence comes from Bufotes viridis, assembly GCA_033119425.1. NCBI lineage: Eukaryota > Metazoa > Chordata > Amphibia > Anura > Bufonidae > Bufotes > Bufotes viridis. The sequence goes on from CM065589.1 coordinate 265,673,329, forward strand.
TCACACTCAAGCTTTGTCAGGGGCGAAATCTAAGGATATCCGGAGGCATGTCCTTTTAAACCCCCACCCTCCCCCACCTTCTGTTGCAATAGTATAACATAATATAAACATAAAAACGTCAGCAGCTATTTGACCCACTTCATCCTATCTCAACTCATAAAATCCATAATAAAAATCCACAATAAAATGCACAAAATTGCTCCTTCGCTTCTATACTATTTATTACTATTGATCCACATTTTCCATTCACAAAATAGTCACATGCTGTGGTCAGCCAATCCAGAGTTTGGAACCCCATTCATTTATCACACACCCTCCTCCAACAGGTATGAGGATATCCTCATTGAACATCATCATTTACCATTTTATGATTATTCAACATAGTAGGTAAAGCATATTTCCTCTTCCTTTCTCACAAGATGTCATATCTCCCTGTTGGACACCTTTCACAGAGTGAATTATATTTTCTGCAGTTATACTAAACATAATTTTAGGTCAAACTCTGCATTTAACCCTTTCGGTTGCAAGGTGTTTAGTCGATATATCCACTCGACTCCCTTGCGGTTAATCTGTGCTACCGCATCAGAAACATAAAAAAAGGTTTAACTACACATAGTGTTTCACTGCATTTTAATTTGCACCATGAAAAAACCAAAAGGATTGACATTTGCTGGACTCAAAGTGGTTAAAACACACTGATGCGGTAGCACAGATTACCCGTAAGAAAGTCGAGTGGATATATCGACTAAACACCTTGCAACCCAAAGGGTTAAATGCAGAGTTTGACCTAAAATCATGTTTGGTATAACTGCAGAAAATATAATTCACTCTGTGAAAGGGGTCCAACAGGGAGATATGACATCTTGTGAGAAACAAAGCGGAAATATGCTTTACCTACTATGTTGAATAATATTAAAATAGGTAAATGATGGTGTTCAATGAGGACATTACTCATACCTGTTGGAGGAGGGTGTATCATAAATGAATGGGGTTGCAAACTGCGGATTGGCTGACCACTGCAAGTGACCATTTTGTGAATGGAAAGTGTGGATCAATAGTATTTAATAGTATAGAAGCGAAGGAGCAATTTTGTGCATTTTATTGTGGATTTTTATTGTGGATTTTATGAGTTGAGATAGGAGGAAGTGGGTCAAATGACTGCTGAAGTGTTTATGTTTATACTTTGTTATACTATTGCAATGGAAGTGGGGGAGGATGGGGGTTTAAAAGGACATGCCTCCGGATATCCTTAGACTTCGCCCCTGGCATAGCTTGAGTGCGAAACTCGGGTCGTGCAGTGGAGTGATACCATCAGGATTTTATATACATGCTTTTACTTTTAGCTCATTTGTGAGTACAATAAAACCACAAGTTGTTTTACCTGTATCCTAAGTGCTTCACTATGGTTTAATTTTTGGTGACCTACAGAGGAATCCAGCAAACTTGTTTGGGGTCCAGAGCTGGGAAGCACTGCTAGTTTGTATCAGTTCTGTGGACTTACTGCACCGTTGGAGAGTCCTCCTTGTTCAGGCAGTGCAGTTCTTCACGAAATGCATTGGAAACTGGTGTGAATTGACCCACAACACTACAAGGACCTGCATCACAAGTATTCAACATTATCCGAAAGAACTTCGTGACTGACTTTCTTTTATCAGTCAAATTAAACCGTTAACCTCTGCTGTTACATTGTTGGTTTGAAATATCAAATTTTTGTTGATAGTGAATAATTGTATTGGATTGCTCTTTTACGCTGTTGTGTGACCTAAAGAAATTGATTTTGTTTATGACACGGGCACTGCCTTGCTGTTAGTAAACTTAATTGTCGACTTTTGGAAGTAAAATTGACACCTCAGATAAACCATCTGTTAGTTTAGTGTGTGAACGCAAATAATGAGGAGAACATCAAATAAGGTACGTGGACATGGTCGTGGTGGTGTTGGTGGAGCTCCTGTTGCTGGGAGAGGACGTGTCCATTCTGCACCAGCTACAGGTCCAAGTGAAACGCCTTCCTCAGGTGTGAATGATACTGATGCCCAACCACTTATGTTGCAGAATGAGGAGATGGGAATACCACCGCAGCACGTATTTGATGATGACGAAACACAGGTGCCAACTGCTGCGGCTTTCTGCCGTGTGCAGACCGACGAGGAGTGCAGGGGTCAAGAATGGGTGGAATATGATGTGGAGGACGATGAGGTCCTAGACCCCAACTGGATTCAAGTTCATGCTAGTGACGTGTGCAGTTCTGAGGAAGAGGCGGTGGTCGCACAGAGGCAACAGCACAGCAAAAGAGGGAGCAGGCTGCAAAAGAGGAACGGCAACATCAGGAGGAGGCCAAAGAGTGGCATGATGACCTAGTGTGGAGGTCAGTGGCAATAACGGTACCCGCTGACGATGATGGGTGTAAGAAGGAGCACTTGGCGTCAGATGTGTGGTATCAGGCGGGTGGCAGCATCAGAATAGTAGCTGAGGCAGGTAGCCAGAAGAAACCTGTGTCTTTTGTCAAGGTTTGGGTAAGGCAGCATGGTTGATCTAATCTGATGCATCAGGAATTGGTGGGCGGAAATCCTGGCTGATCCACTCCTGATTCATCTTGACAAAGGTCAGTCTCTCCCCATCTTGGGTCGACAGGCGAGTTCTTCTTGGGGTAACTATGGCCCCCGCCGCACTAAACACCCACTCTGATGCCACACTACTGGCCGGGCAGGACAGCTTTTCCAGGCCAAACTCTGCTAGTTGCAGCCACAAATCCAGTTTAGCTGCCCAGTAGTCCAGCGAAGCTTCAATGTGGGGTGGCAGGGTACCAATTATGCCACGCCCTGCTGGTTCAGGTCCTGCTCCAGGTCTGGTGAGTACTTTCTTTACTATGCAGGTGAAATAGGACAAAATCGTTTATGGCCTTTCTCTGTTTGTGTAGTCGGTCTAACATATGGAGGGTGGAATTCCAACGTGTGAAAACCTCGCATATCAGCCTATGTTGGGGGTTGCCGTTCTGCTGCTGCAGCTCAAGGAGGGTGTGCTTTGTGGTGTACGAGTGGCTGAAGTGTATGCAAAGTTTCCTGGCCATTTTTAGGATGTCTTGCAGATGGCTGGAAGACTTTAGGTACTACTTGCCAACCAGATTGAACACATGTGCATGGCTCAGCCCTCATGGACGCAGCGCTGACACAATGTTCTTCCCGTTGTCGGTCACCATGGTTCTGATTTTGAGTTGTCGCGGAGAAAGCCAGGATTTGATTTTTTGATGAAGTACATGGAGCAGTTCCTCCTCTTTGTGACTCCATTCGCCCAGGGAAACAAGGTGCAGAACAGCGTGACACCGCCATGCCCTGCACATGTGGTATGCTGGAGGGCCTCTGTGAATTGTCCCTGCAGTGAAGGATGAGGACACAGTGGAGGATGAGGAGGCAAAGGCGGACATTGTCGCAGTACAAATTGCGTGGCAACGTGGAGGCAGAAGTGGCGTCACCTGGTCAAATTGCTGGTGTGGCTGTGCAGGAACCACATTCACCCAGTGGGCCGTAAAGGACATGTATTGTCCCTGCCTTGACGTTCAGAACCCCAGGACGATAGGTGACAGTGAAATTGAATCTGGTGAAAAACAAAGACCATCTTTCCTGCCTCGGGTTCAGTAGTTTAGCCGACTCCAGGTAAGCCAGGTTTTTGTGATCAGTGAACACCGTGATCAGATGAATCGCCACTTCTAACCAATGACGCCATTCCTCAAAAGCCAACTTAATGGCCAGTAACTCTCTGTTCCACACATCATAATTTCTCTCTGCGGAAGAGAGCTTTTTTAGAGAAAAGGCACATGGATTCCATTTACCAGGTGACAGGCCCTGCGATAAAACTCCTCCTACCCCCACCGCGGACGCGTCCACTGCCACAATAAAAGGTTGTTGTGATACATCCGGCTGCACCAATATAGGGGAAGAAGAGAAGCATTTTTAAATTGCAGAAAAGGCTTGCAACACAGAATCAGACCACACTCAAATATCTGTCCCTTTCTAAGTCATGTCAGTTAAGGGTTTTATTATTGTTGAATAGTTCTGAATACATTTTCGGCAATATTTGGTGAACCTGAAAAACCACATAAGAGCCTTGAGATTTTCAGGTCGATCCCAGTCCAATACATCACAGACTTTCTCTGGATCGATTCGAAAAACCCAAAGATGACAACAAGTAGCCCAAAAACTGCACGTTGTGTACAGCAAAATCACACTTGTGTAATTTTGCGTACAATTTATTATTTCTTAGGGTCTGTAACACCTGTCTAACGTGATCCCGATTTATCTCCACGTCTGGAGAATAAATTAGAATGTCATCCAAATACACGATACAAACTTCCCCACAAGGTGATGAAAAATGTAATTCACAAAATGCTGGAAAAACGCAGGAGCATTGGTCAACCCAAAAGGCATGACCAGGTTTTTAATGTGCACCTCAGGAGTATTAAAAGCCGTCTTCCATTCATCCCCTTCCATGATCCTAACCAGATTATATGTCCCCCTTAGGTCCACCTTGGAGAACACCTTGGCACCAACAATCTGGTTAAACAAATCGGGAATCAAAGGAACAGGGTAAGGATCATGGACAGTAATCAAACTGAATTCAAGTAAATCCAGACATGGCCGAAGACCTTCATCCTGTTTTTTTTAACAAAAAAGAACCTTGCTGCCTCTGGAGATTTGGAAGGTCTTATAAGTCCATTAGCAAAACTCTCGGCAATATACTCTCTCTTGGCTAATCTTTCAGGTCCAGAAAGGTTATACAATCTAGATTTTGGCAACTTAGCTCCGGGAATAAGGTTAATAGGACAATCATATGCCCGATGCGGAGTTAAATCCTGGCATCCGATCTCAGAAAATACTTTGGCAAAATCAGATATAAAAGCGGGTAATGTCTTAGTAGTTAAAACAGAAAAAGATGTATTCAGACAATTGTCAATGCAATAATCACCCCAATCCAGAAACTATATACAGTTGTGTTCAAAATTATTTAACCCCCAATGCTGTAAAGGGGTTTAGGGAATTTAGTGTACATTTGTAATTGGGTTCAGAATGAAATCTTACAAGGACTTTTTAAAGAACCAAATGCAACCAAAATGACATCAATTGTTTTTGTAATACAGTATTAAATGTTTTTTTTGTGATTTCTTCATTGACACAATTATTCAACCCCTTAAGGACTACCACTCTTAAGAACAGATGTTCATTCAAGTGTTTTCGATCAGGTATTGAAAACACCTGTGGATGTCAAGGAGCAGCAATCAAGCATAATAAGCACCAATTAGGCAGATTTAAAATGACTGTGATACTCAGCTCCTTCTAGACATTTACTGTTGTGTTTACAAACATGGTGAAGTCAAGAGAATGGTCCAGGAAGACAAGAGAAGAGGTGATTTTTCTTCACAGGAAGGGCAATGGCTATAAGAAGATTGCAAAGATGTTAAACATACCAAGAGACACCATAGGAAGCATCATTCGCAAATTCAAGGCAAAGGGCACTGTTGAAACGCTACCTGGTCGTGGCAGAAAGAAGATGCTGACTTCGACTGCTGTGTGCTACCTGAAGCGCAAAGTGGAGAAAAGTCCCCGTGTGACTGCTGAGGAACTGAAAAAAAGATTTGTCAGATGTGGGTACTGAAGTTTCAGCTCAGACAATAAGGCACACACTGCGTAATAAAGGCCTCCATGCCAGAACTCCCAGGCGCACCCCCTTGCTGTCTCCAAAGAATAAGAAGAGTCGACTGCAGTATGCCAAAAGTCATGTGGACAAACCACAAAAGTTTTGGGATAGTGTTCTGTGGACTGATGAAACAAAATTAGAACTGTTTGGGCCCATGGATCAACGCTATGTTTGGAGGAGGAAGAACAAGGCCTATGAAGAAAAGAACACATTGCCTACTGTGAAGCATGGCGAGTCAATCATGCTTTGGGGCTGTTTTGCTTCTACAGGTACAGGAAAGCTTCAGCGTGTGCAAGGTACCATGAATTCTCTTCAGCACCAGGAGATATTGGATGAAAATGTGATGCAGTCCGTCACAAACCTGAGGCTTGGGAGACGTTGGACCTTTCAACAGGACAATGATCCCAAGCATACCTCCAAGTCCACTAGAGCATGGTTGCAGATTAAAGGCTGGAACATTTTGAAGTGGCCATCGCTGTCACCAGACTTAAATCCGATTGAGAACCTCTGGTGGGACTTAAAGAAAGCAGTTGCAGCACGCAAGCCTAAGATTGTGACTGAACTGGAGGCTTTTGTCCATGAAGAATGGGCGAAGATACCCGTAGATCGCTGCAAGATACTTGTGTCAAGCTATGCTTCACGTTTAAAAGCTGTTATAACTGGAAAAGGATGTTGTACTAGGTACTAAGATTAAATGTCACTTGGGGGTTGAATAAAACTGATAATGATGTGAGCACAGAAAAGACATTTGTGGTTATTTCAGTATAAATGTTATATTATATTTGTCTGACTTACAAGTGCCTCTTTAATTTAATTGTAAACAAGATGACCGAAATGATCAAAATCAATGTCAAACTGGCCAAAACACTCAATTTCAGTGGGGGTTGAATAATTTTGAACACAACTGTAGTTTGCCAATCGATGGTTGGATTGTGCTTGCTTAACCATGGTAAACCCAGAAGCACTGGAGCAGGGAGACCCTCCAATACAAAACATGACATAAATTCTTAATGAAAGTCACCCACTCATATGCCCCTTTCACACGAGCGATTTTTCCACGCAGGTGCAATGAGTGATGCGAACGCATTGCGCCCGCACTGAATCCGAACCCATTCATTTCAATGGGTCTGTGTACATGAGCTTTGTTTTTCATGCATCACTTGTGTGTTGCGTGCAAATCGCAGCATGTTCTATATTCTGCGTTTTTCATGCAACGTTGGCCCCATAGAAGTGAATGGAGCTGCGTGAAAATCGCATCGCATCCACAAGCAAGTGCAGATGTGATGCGTTTTTCACTGATGGTTACTAAGAGATGTTGTTTGTAAACCTTCAGTTTTTTGTCACGCGCTTGCAAAACGCATTAATGCGCATTGCACCAATGCGAAAAAAACTGAACAACTGAACACAATCGCAGACAAAACTGAATAAACTTGCGTGCAAAATCACGCATTTTTAACTGAACGCATCCGGAACATATCCGGACCTAATCTGTGATGCTCGTCTACAAGGGGCCTTAATCTGATATCATGCACCACTTGAGATAAACACTTCTGAGTTAGAGGTGCAGAATCAATAGCAAAAATGGAAATGTTTATTTCTAATGCACTCGGTGAAAACCCGTGCATACAAACGAACTGAGCATCAAGTTCACCCTGGCCCCGCTGTCGATATACACCTCAATCCCCAAAGTTTTTTACTCTAGCACCACCTCAGCAGTCAGGAGAAATCGGGTACTACCAGTCAAAGACAAATGCACATTTGTCCTCTACTCTCAACCGTGCAAGAGTCAGATGTCAATTAAGTATCCCGCTTTTTTCTTTTTGCTGTTGAATGTATGGACATACTCTGATAAATGTCCCTTCTGTCCGCAGAAAAAACATTCACTCATTCACTCAACATTCATTCATCATATTACCAGTATGCTTAAAAGCAGATCCAAAAGTAGCTCCCCCTAATTGAATGGGTTTGTCCCCTGACATAAACCGAGGAGTAGCTTCTACCAAAGTGTCATAGAAGGACGATACATCATGTGATAGTACGTCCTGAGATTGGGGGCCACTAGATCTCTCTCTCAGGTGTCTATCAATGCGTATAGCCAGAAACATAGCAGCCTCCAGGACACTGGGGCTTCATGAAAGGTCAAAGCATCCTTCAGCCTCTCTGATAACATTTGACAAAACTGGCTATGAAGGGCAGGATCGTTTCACTCCATATTCGTAGCCCACCTCCTAAACTCAGAGCAATAAATCTCACTGGAACGATCACCCTGATGAAGGCCGCACAGCTTGATTTCGGCTAGAGAGGTCCGATCGGATCATCACAGATAAGACCTAAAGCTTTGAAAAATTCATCTATCAACCGGAGAGACTGCGATCCGGTCGGCAAGGAAAAAGCCCATGACTTTGCATCCCCCTTAAGCAAGGAAATAATAACACTGACTCGCTGTTTCTGATCCCCAGGTGAGTGTGGACGTAGCCTAAAATACAGTTTGCACGCCAAAATGAAATTATCACGTCCCCCAGAGAATCTGTCTAGGAGGGCAACTTTAGGCTCCAGATAGGACTTGTCTCCACTACTACCACCAAGACCAACAGCCTGTGATCTCTGCATCTGCAAGACGGTCGTGCGGAGGTCAGCTACCTCCAAACACAGCCCTTGTAGCTGACCTGCCAGTGCAGCAATAGGATCCATGGCTGCACACAAACAAACAAAAAATGACGGTTATAGATGTTTATAATGTCATGCTTCGGTGTGGGAGGGAAACACCACACCGAGCATAGGAGGGAAGCAGGAAACAGGCAATCAGGCCTGAGCAAGGGAAGGAAGATGGACACCTCCTAGTGAAAACCCTAACCAAAATCCAAAGGTAGGTGAGTTCATACGCAGGAATACCTAGAGTCCTATCTAGCCCTTTAGGACCCTGGTACTAACGGCAGGGATGAGACTACCTGTTCCTCCAAATACAAACTATAGGGAAATGCAACACACAGAACCCAAACAAAATACAAAAGGGAAACAATCCTCAAGCACAAAAGCTATAAACCACACAGCATAGTGGGAGAAGCAACTATAAATAAGGAAGGTTAAATGACCACATAAGCAACACCTGGAGGAAAGCGGTGTGGTCATTAGTATTGGTTGCGAATATTTGCATCGCAAATTTTAATCGCGAATATCGCCACTTCGAGAATTTGCGAAGATTTAGAATATAGTGCTATATATTCGTATTTGCAAATATTCTAGATTTTTTTTTCCTCTGAACCCATGATCCCTTCCTGCTTCTTGCTTGTGGGCCAATGAGAAGGCTGCAATGTCTTTGTCTGAGCTTAGCAACATCCCTAGCAACCAATAGGAAAGTCGCCTACCCTTATATATGAACCTTCCCAGCAGCCATTTTCTTTTTTTTCTTTTTTTCAGTTCTGATAGAGACAGCAGTGTCATTGCTGTGCTCTGTGCTTTGTTTTGTCACATTACATTAGAAAGTTAGTTAGCTCATATATATATATATATATATATATAAAACAGATAGCTAGTGGGAGGTTAGATTGTGATATAGTGTAGCTGATAGGTTCCAGTGCAGGGTGTTAGGTAGTGTGATAGGCTCTGCTGTCCATATATACATGCTACAAGCAAGTTGCACATATTGCACAAAAATATGCGCATAATTAATTGCCGATTTGCGCAATCGTGAATATATCCGAGCACTCTATCTGCATATAAAGCTTTTGTACTGTTCTGCCATGCCAAACATTTTCTCCAGTCTCAGGAAACTTATAGCAGCTTGAAAAATGTAGCAATAGTGTCCCACTCTGGTATTAGGCTGGCTTCACACGTCCGTAAAACCCGGACGTGAGCAGTCCGTGGTAGTGCGGGCTGGATTTGATCTTTACAGCCGGAGCGCACGGCGTCATTGGTTGATATGACGCCGTGCGCTCCCTGCTGCTGCTGCAGGATAGTAATACACTGGTATAGATCATACCAGTGTATTACTGTAGTGCAGCGGCGGCAGGGAGCGCATGGCGTCATAGCAACCAATGACGCTGTGTGCTCCGGCTGTAAAGAACAAATCCAGCCCACACTACCACGAACTGCTTACGTCCGGGTTTAACGGACGTGTGAAGCAAGCCTTAGCAGGAATAATAAAGTAATGGCACAGCATAGAGTCATAAGAATAGATGCTCCAGAATTGTTATTACATGGGGAATGCAAGTAGTTGCTAAAACAGACATGTCAGGAGAGGTTACAGGTCCTTTTTAAAACTGTAGCATTTCAGGATTTTTTTAAGTCATTTTCTCATGATAGATTCCCTTTAAAAAGAATATTAGGATAAACAACGAAGGAGCTAAAAAAATGGAAACATTACTCAATTGTGACTCCTCTAGTGATTAGTGTGAAAGTTGGAATATGTTTTTTTTAAATTCACAAGCATAAAAATAAAAAAAATGTTTATAATAAAAAACTCGATTTAAGTACGTTCTGCACTCAGTCATCTAGTAATATATTAATTACTTTTTTATCAGTGCTACAGCGGTTGTGTCTTTCAATTAGTTCTACCACTAGTGGCATCATAAACCATAGTACACAATAAGCTGAAAGATCCATTTTACAGTAGTCTGACATGGACGTCAAAATAAGGGATTATGCATCCTGAATAAACACCAGTGCATTGATCTTAAATTAATCAAGTTTCCCAAAAAGGAATTTCAGATTCTAATGAGCCTAAAACTATTTCAAATAACAACGCCATTTTATAGGTCACAAGAAAAAATCATATATTTTTTTTTAATGACCAAAATCTGTAACTAGTGTTGAGCAAATCTAAGCCTCCAAAGTGGTTCTCAATCCGAAAATTCGATTTGCCGCAAAGCTGAATTTCCTCCTGTTTTGTGGTAATGAATCCACTGTCCCTGAAATGGGGTAAAAAAAAAAAAATCATACTCACCTCATCCATTTAAGCGCAAAGAGACCATCTCTGCCATCTTAATTGAAGATCCCACACGAAATCTTCTGTGCAGTGATGTATGACATTACCATGCTGGCCCACGTGATGACATCGTCACGCGCCATGCGAGATTTCGCACTGGATCTTCAATAAGGATGGTTGCTGCAGGCTCTTCGCAATCAGATGGATGAAGTAAGTATGATTTTTTAAATTATAGACCTTAATATTAATGTCAGATGCCGTGATCAGCGATGAACACAGCATCTGAGGGGTACATTGATGGGAAGCGGTGCAATCACCATTCTCTGCCATTGCACCTACTACTTACAAAGAAATGCGTTTCTTGATGAATTCATTCTTCACAAAGCAAATTTTTTGTAAATTTGGGGGCAAATTACTTAATGGGGGCAGTGTGGGGCAAATTACTTAATGTGGCAGTGTGGGGGCAAATTATTTAATGGGGGCAGTGTGGGGTCAAATTACATCATGGAGCAGTGTGGGGTCATATTACTTAATGGGGCAGTGTGGGGACAAATTACTTCATGGGGCAGTGTGGGGGAAAATTACTTCATGGGGCAGTGTGGGGGCAAATTACTTCATGGGGGCAGTGTGAAGGTAAACTACTTCATGGGGGCAGTGTGGGGACAAATTACTTCATAGGGCAGTGTGGGGGCAAATTAATTTGTAGGGGCAGTGTGGGGGGCAATCTACTTCATGGGGGGCAGTGTGGGGGTAAACTACTTCATGGGTGCAGTGTGGGGACAAATTACTTCATAGGGCAGTGTCAGGGCAAATTAATTTGTAGGGGCAGTGTGGGGGGCAAACTACTTCATTGGGGGCACTGAGGGGGAAAAATACTACATGGGGGACAGTGTGGGGGAAATTACTTTATGGGGAAAGTGTTGGGGAAATTACTTTATGGGGAAAGTGTTGGAGAAATTACTATATGGGGGCAGTGTGGGGGAAATTACTGTGTGGGGGAAATTACTATGTTGGGGTAATGTGGGAAAATTACTATGTGGGGGCAGTGTGAAGGAAATTACTATGTGGTGTCAGTGTGGGGGACGTTGCTATTGGGGAGGCACTGTAGGGGCATTTCTATTACAGGACATTATATGGCGTACATTATTTTTGGGGACACTATACAGGCATTATTACCTGGAGCACAATATAGGGTATTATTATTACTGGGGCACTTTAGGGGGCATCATAATTGATGTAGACACTATAGGGATCTTTGGGATAGTTTATCAAACTGGTGTAGGACTGGCTTAGTTTCTCTTAGCAACCAATCAGATCTCACCTTTTATTTTTGACAGCTCCTTTGGAAAATGAGAAGTGGAATCTGTTTGGCTGCTATGGGCAACTAAGACAGTTCTACTTTAGACCAGTTTGATAAATGACCCCAATTATATCTACTGGGGTCACTATTTTTTCAGCAGTATAGTACCTGGGACATTGGGGAGCACAGTGGGCAAAGTATTGGGAGTGGCAGCAGGATTACATTGTTGGGACACCAGGATGGGAAGGTTGATGGATAAGTTGAGAAATCTAACTTGTCTGTGTAACAAACTCTGTAGAGACGAGATGCGGCTGAAAGAAATTGTCATGGCGGTCTGGGTCAGACGCATAAAAAGAGGAAAGAGAATTCTCCTGATTTATTATAATCATATGTATTTTAAATTTGGCAAATTTGTAACAGGCCAGATAACAGTGATAAATTTCTGTGTACAGATAACGTAGTAGATGTTCCCTGCAGTCCTATGTAGCACCCCACATAACACAATAATTCACTGTGTTATGTGGGGTGTAACATAGGACTGCAGGTAACATCTATGACATCTGTACTCAGAGAGTTATGAGATGGTGGGTGTTGGACTCCTGGCACCCCCGCCAATCAGCTGTTTGAGGAGACCGCGATGTCCCAATAAGCGCCGCAGCCGCTTTGCTCCTCACCAAGCACAGCACTGTCCATTTGATAGCACTGTGCTTGGTACTGCAGCTCAGACCCAATCACTCAAATGTGACTGAGCTGCACCTAGACCATGTGAACGATGAATGTGATGTCATATGGCCTAGGAAGAGACTGTGGCGCTCACAAAGCACCGCAGCATCTTCATACAGAAAAAAAAATTGAACTAAAATGGAGGGAGGGGCCCGAGTTGGGTAGACATCCCTGGGCATATCATGCACTTAATCCGCCCCTAGAGCTGAATCGAATTTTCAAGAACTTCGCTCATCTGTATTTGTTACCACCCGCTACCATCCATTTCCCTCTATATGTTGCTGTCACTTTGTCATTACTAACTCTGTCTTGAGGTTTAAGAAAGTAAAAGTCCTAGGACAGAGGTCAGCAACCACCGGCACTCCAGCTGCTGCGAAACTACAACTCCCTGCATACACGTTTGCTCGGCTTCAGATCAAATTTACTCTGATGACAGAAAATTTATGAGAATCTGTGAAAATTATTTCAAGAGATTCACTCATTTCTAATCTATGCATTTCATCTTGAAAAATTGTCATTACATATATTTTATGAAAATTTAAATATTTATGACCAGTTTAATGTAAAAGCTGCACTTTCTTGACTGAAGCATCTTGAACAAAACACTTTGTAGTATTTCTTTAAATTAGCCCTAATACTGCATTTATAAATGATCACTGGTTGTATCCACATGTAATTACCTTTAGGGTGGAATTGCCGGAAAAAAAGTAAACTTGTTGACTTTCAAGTACTTAGAACAAATTTAAGCAGCAGTGCAAGATTCTATTGACATCCATTTCTCATTCTCCTCTCATTACCTAATGGGCAAAACAGATTGATCTGCCGTTTCACAATTTGTCATCCTGCTCAGCGAACTGTTGTCAATCACTATCAAATGACAGCCACTTTGTCAGGAGCAAAACTGTCATTACATAGGGAAATGATCTTTTTGTGACCGTGTGAATTGAAAGTTAATCAGATAAAATGTAACATGTTTTTCTACAAAGATACTGCATAAATTATCAAAAATGCCACGCGTATGTTCAGCCATAAGATTAAAACCACCTACCTACAGTAAGTGTACCTACACACTGTGCAGATTCATATGCAGAAAATCTGCATGACATCCACAACAAAATGGCATAATAACACATAAATCTAGACTATTTTTCCCTGATATCCTGGATTTTTCTATAGATTTTGGCCTCATGCACATGGCGGTTGCCCGGCTGCCGCCATATTGCGGCCTGTTTTGTGGCCCGCAAGCATCGGGTCCGCAATATGCGGACACCAGACGTTTGCTCCCCGCATCAACCCCCATCCGTGGTGTTTCTGTCCATGTCTCCGCACCGCAAAAATTTGAACATGTTCTATTTTTTTGCTGCGCAGACAGATCACGAACCCATTCAAGTTGAATGGGTCTGGATCCGTCACGGCCGCCGCACAGACGCTGCCCGTGCATAGGGGTCCCCAATGCAGGGAACGGGCCTTATGTTAACAATCCCATTAAAGTGTATGGAGAAAAACATTACATAAGGTGCAAAATCACGCAGACAATTGACATGCGACTGATTTCAAAATCCACATGACAGATAACTTTCCACATGCAAGAAAAATTCTCCTTCTCTTTTCAGGTAATGTATCATGCTATGGTTTTTCTGCATGAGAATCCATATGTAATTCACAAAGTATGCAGGTACCCTAATTAGAGTTGAGCGAACTTGTGTTTTAAGTTCGGCATTCCAAAGTTCGGGTTCGAGTTATCCAACTATCCCGTTATGGATTCCGCTACCACGGACCATAACGGCATTTGGAATCCATAAGGGGATTCTTCAATGAACCCGAACCTTGGACAACACGAAGGACCTGGAGTGACGTCACCGTCATGTGATCAGTGCAGGGGGCGTGGCTCAGTACTGGATTAGATAAGAGGTGGTAGCCTACGACCTCTTATCCATTACTGAGCCACGCCCCCTGCACTGATCACATGACGATGACGTCACCCCAGGTCCTTCACCCCGTGTTCCAAATGCCGTTATGGTCCGTGGTAGCGGAATCCATAACGGGATGCTTGGATAACCCGAACCCGAACTTTGGATGCCGAACTTAAAACACAAGTTCGCTCAACTCTAACCCTAATACTACAGTAAAACCGTGTAGGTCTCCCTTTGCCTCCAAAGTAACTCTGATCCATGAAAGCACAGAACATACAAGAACTTTGAAGGTGACCTATGGTACCTACCAGCCCACACTAACAGCAGATTTCTTAAACAGGGTCTGTCACGTCTCCTAATGCTTGTTCTAATAAATACTTTTATTTAACATGAATTAACAATTCTGAAGCCTTCATTTTTACAATTCTGCCTTGCACTGTTCCTCTGGTAGTCCTCTTAAACCCTTATAAATACTTTGAGAAATGGGTGTTACCAGTTGGGGGTGTGTCCCTAACCAGTCTCACACTGCCCAATCAGTGCTGACAGTCAGTCTTTAGAGACACTCCTTTAATAAGGGGAATAGTAATGCCTAGATTTATTCATAAGTGTCTATTAGCAATAACAAACGAATGGTATAAATCAGATTTTGAATCAAGTACTTACTACAAATAGATTAGTCAGCAGAGCTGACAGTTTTTTTACATCCCGTAAGTTGCAAGGTAAGGACCGCCCTCCATGGATTGAGCTTGTTTTTCAACCACATCCCATTGAGATCTAGGGGATTTAGAGGTCAAGTTAACAAGGTGAACATATCTTACAGTGTAAAAAAATTAAAGGCCCCGGGAAATTCCGGTAAAAAATAAAATAATTCAACTAATCTGTTACAAAATATGTTCCTAGTGTTTTTCAAGATAAAAATAAGATGAGTACATATATACTTTTCACTTGACGCTATCAGCTACTTTTAATCTCTTATGGTTACCATGATGTCGTATACAAATGGCAGTTCCAATTAAGACTATTTGGCTATGATTGGCCATGGTTGATCAGATGGCTAATTTAGCTATTCGAAAAAATGGACGGCACTGTGCATTATCGAAGTCCGGGTGCACAGTCAGCAGGTCGGGACCCCATATGAATATAAATAAATGGACCGGCACTCCGTAAGCTTGTGCAGAGGATTTCTTTATTCGTCACCCATATGTGATGCGCGTTTCGGCACGAACATGTGCCTTTGTCGAACAATGAGTGATAGTTGCTCAATACCGCAGGAAAAAAAAACACATTTAAATAACCCGCCCCTAATCACATGACCATGGCGTCATGTTACTTAGTAACACAAATACAAACACAAATACAGATAAATTGCAGCAGAGTTACACGTATAAACATATCTCTAAGGAGCCAGAGTACTATAGTCGGTGATCTATTAGAAAGACCCAGTATACAATGCATGTAAATACAGATATTATGACACTATACATTCATTAAACTGATTTCAGATAAAACTATTCAATGTGTATTCCTTGTTTAAACCCTTCTGGGCAAGTGTCTCAAGCCGGTGAATCCAATATGCTTCACGTTGGTGCAGCATCTGAATCCTGTTGCCTCCACGCCGAGGTAAGGTCACTTCTTCTATAATTTGAAAACGCAATTGTGAGATGCGATGATTTTTTTCAATAAAATGCTGGGGAATAGGTAACAAAGTATTTTCCTTCCTAATTGTGGATTTGTGTTTTCCCACTCGATCTTTTATGCACATTGTGGTCTCTCCCACATAACACAACCCACATGGACATTTTAATAAATAAATAACAAAACTGCTGTCACATGTAAAGTGACCCTGTTCTGGAGTTTGTTGTCCTGTGTGTGGGTGTGATATGTGGGAGCCCTTAATGACGCTTGAGCAATGAACGCAGTTCAGACAGGGAAAAGTTCCCTTCCTGACTGCAGAGAGAGTGAGTTGTTGTGGAAATATCCTACTACTACTTATGTCGGCACGGATGATCTTATCCTTAATGTTCTTATTCCGTTTATAACAGATCATGGGTAATTCTTTAAACTCCTGAATTGTGGGATAGGCCCGCTGTAGGATATTCCAATGTTTATTAACCACTGCTTTTACTCGATCCATCTGAAGGAATATGCTGTCTTGAACTTTGTGTAAGAACATTCTGTCATAACCAAATGTTTTGGGCAGCCGAGTATCTAACCAGAATTCCTTATCTTGTCCGTGTCAGCTAGTACGTGGAGCATGAAGGCCAGGATGTAACTGGGGAAAGTATGTTGTATGACGGTATGTGTCTCATTATGATTGGAGGCTATATTGTTTGGAAAAAGATGATTGAATAATGAAAGGGCGTATAATGTCCTATATAAGGTTGAACCTTATTATCAATAAACAGAGTGATTTTGATCATCATATGTGTTGTGTCTGATATGGTCATATTCACTCTCCTGGCGCCAGAAAAGACTTAATCCAAGCTGATGCATCTAGTCATCTTTTATTGTCATCCTATCAATTTGGGGGCTCGTTCGGGATCGAGAGGTCGTCCTCGGGTCTGGTGAGAAGTGACATCGATTTTTCGTCCCCTGCCCGATCCGAGGGCACCGGCCACGTCTCGATCTACAATAGTAAGTACGGATGAACCCTATTTTAGACTAGAGAGCTACAGAAGCTGTGTCAGGGACACACGTAACACAACTCAGGGAGTTGTGCATAGATACAAAGAGGGGAGTGCACTCCAAAATACCGCTGTTCAGGGAACAGGGAAGTCAAAGCTTGGATTAACTCTTACATGTCAAATATGCATAGATGTTATAAGATCTTGTAGAAGTATAAGATTATCTGTTTGTATGAACTGCAGACTGGTTGGTAAGTGCACAGTCGCTCGTCATTGTTATTAATACTCTGTGAAATTGTGTTGAGTAAACTTGTATGCTTTGTGAGAATCGTTAGACGCCCCGGTATTCTGGCGAGGAGAAATCCGTTATAACCCAGAAATACCGAACGCAAGTGGCGATTCAAAAGAGCGCTAGTCGTTAGTGATTCAGAGGAATATTCCTCATATTTAGCACAGCCAGCCCTGGGCAGATATTGTTCCAAATATTCTCTGAATACAACCATGGGAGGGCGGGGATCCAAGACTGATTACCCCAAACCTGAACCAGGTGAAACATGCAAAATTTATGTGTCAAGAGTAAGTCCTACCAATTACTATTTAGTAAACCCATGGGTAGGCAACTTAGCAGGGTGGACTGAGACAATGGAGGCTGCTGATAGAATTATAGGTGCACACACAGAATGGGATTGGAAAAAGGTGAAAACCATCTCAGAAATCCAACCAAACTCAGAGGGAGATAATTACACCTGTAACACACCCGATGGCATAACAGAGATATGGACACAGGTACAGGAACACATGAGTGAAGTGTTCAAACAGAAGTCCTCACTCCCTGTAGCAGTGGCATGTAAACAAAAATCTGCCTAGACTGTCACTGAATTCTGGAAACGATTCATGGATTGCTGGAAACTGGAGGCAGGGTTACCTGTGCACCAGAATGACAGCTTAATCATTTCCACATTCATTAACAACCTGTCTGATAAACTGATCCTCACTGTAAAACTTTGAGAAACATCTTTATGAAAAGCAAGCAGCGGGATGTTTTGATGTGAGGAAACTCCCAGCTACACACTTGTATGCAGGCACAAGAGGGAGGGGTAGAGGCAGACGCAGGGGGAGAGGTGGTTACTACAGGCAAGGAGACAGAGAACTGATCGTAGACCCATATTTAAACACCAGCTGTTATAATTGTGGGCAGGAAGGACACTGGGCAAGGCAGTGCACGGCACCACGTAGAAACACATCTGTGCAGGTAGCACATAACCAACAACAGCCGACACAGGCATTACAGAACAGGAACCAACAGAACACACAGAACCAACCCAGATTCCCTATTGACTGGAACAATCAGCAAGCCTACTGACGGGGCCAGGAGGGAGTCACCCCAACTTTCACACAGGTCACATCACACTGGAAAAACACGCCTATCATCTTACTTAAAGTAGCAGGAAGAAAAACAGGGTTTATGGTAGACAGCGGTGCCACCTCTAGTGTGTTAAACAAAGATTTGTACAAGGGACCTTTGAGAGAGTCAGACCCCTCTACAGGATTTGAGGGCAATCAACAATCTCATTGTACCCATTGCACCCGTAGTTCCAGACATCACTGCCCTCTTATCCTCCATCCCCGCAGAAGCCGTCTGGTTTAGTGTTATTGATTTGAAGAATGCCTTCTTCTCAATCCCAGTTAATAGCAGTACCAGACTACTTTTTGGTTTTTTTCTTTGAGGGACGGCAGCTTACCTGGGGCCAGATGCCACAGGGATATGCTGATTCACCAGTTGTGTACAGCATTGTCCTCCAAGCCACTTTGAAACCATGGCACACCCCCCTAGGTTCGGTGCTGATACAATATGTGGGCGATTTGTTACTGTGCAGTATGTCAGAGGAGGCCAATGTTACTGATGGTGTATCTTTGTTAAAATGGTTATCAGAATGTGGACACAAGGTGTCATGCAAGAAAATGCAATTGTGTAAAAAGCAAGTTGAGTACTTGGGCTTTGTCCTCACAGAAACGGAAAGGCGGATCAGTCCGGAGCGAGTCCAGTCTGTAGATGGACTGGTCACCCCACACACCAAGAAGGAAATGTTGTCCTTCCTTGGTATGATAAATTATTGCAGACAATGGATCCCTGACTGTTCCTACTATGATAATATCCTGAGGCAAGCCACTCTGGAAGACAAACCACAGCTCATAGGATGGTCTGAGGAAATGTTGAATGCTTTTGATATGTTAAAATGTTCTCTGATGTGTAGCCCAGGATTGGGCCTCCCTGACTATAAGCTGCCGTTCCACATGTTTGAGCGCCAAAATTGTAAAATCATGGCGGGGGTGCTAACACAAGAACATGGAGGCAAGTTGCGTCCTTGTGTTTTTTTTTTTCTCAAAGATAATGCCGGTATCCGTACAAGGCATGCCGGCATGTCTGTGTACTCTTGCGGCTTGTGCTATGATGGTGGAGCTCGCGACCCCTCTCACACTGGGGTACCCCACCATCCTACACACAACTCATGATGTAGTGGGGTTACTACGAGGCATACACACCCAACACATGTCAGCCCAGTGACTGTCAGGATATGAGATACTCTTGTTAAGTGACCCTTCCTTACAAATCAAATATGCCCCACATTCGGCAGGTCCAGCACCGATATTGAATGCACTCATAGGGCTAAAAGGAGAAAAAGACACCCTGCCCGACGCACATGACTGCCTCAAAGTGTTAGAGTATGAGACTTCCCCCAGAATGGATTTGTCAGCGACGCCTGTGACAGGGGCACCTGAAGTATTTGTTGACGGCTCATGCTCACACCCACTCGATACTGTCTTCTGCGCAGCCTATGCCATAGTCATGTTACCCGACATAGTGCAACTAATTGCACTTACCAGTGCATGTACCCTACATACAGACGAACCAGTCACAATCTACACAGACAGTAGATATGCACATGGGGTAGTGTGGGATCATGGAGTAAAATGGCAAAGGTGGGGGTTCACTGCTGCAGATGGGAAGAAGATCTCTCATTCACTCCTCATTGATAATCGTTTAGCTGCCCTTAAACTACCCTCTAGCCTGGCCATAGTACATTGCAAAGCACACACGCAGGGCAAGGATAGAGTGTCCCAGGGCAATGCTTTAGCTGACAAGATAGCAAAACAAGTTACAAAAGAAAACCCCACTAGGATTCACAAAGATTCATGGGAAATGGCATGCCTCAAACCACCCTCTTTGGACACGGTCCAAATGATCACTGACCTGCAACGATATGCATCACAGGAAGAACAGAAAGACTGGGTGTACCCTGTGTTGCAGAACAATCCACAAACTGGATTGATCTGCAAAGAGGGAAAACCCTGTATACCGCAACATAGTGCTGCACTCCTCATTGCTCATTTTCATGGTGTAGAACACAACAGCATACAAACTACAGGTTTACTCCTTGGTAAAAACTTTTACATCACCAACATGAATAGACTGGTAGCTGATTATGTAGGGAGATGTCTTACATGTTCGAGAAACAATCCAAACAACCCTCTTAGGATCCCACATCAGTGTCTAGACTACCCTACTACATCTTTTACCCATCTGCAGGTACACTACACACTATCCCCAAAACAAAGGGTAAACAAGAATATGCATTGGTAATAGTAGACATGTTGTCAAGATGGCCAGAAGTATTCCCCACCAGGGCAGAGGATGCAGAAACAACAGCAAAAATACTCACCCAACAAATTATCCCTAGGTGGGGTTGCCCCTTGGTAATTGAGCCTTCACAGAAAGGAGACATTGACAAGATTAGGGAGGAATATGTTACTCATCTTATCTGAATCCTTAGCAAAACTGAGGAAAAAGTTGCTTGTAAATTTCCCTCTCTTCCACAGGAACCCACGCACCCTTTCAGGTCCGGTGATATTGTGCTGGTGAAGATACTGAAAAAGGGGAAAAGACCGAGTGAATTTGCCTACAGTGCCCCCACCACCATCGTGGCAGTAACCAGGACAGCAGTGCTGACAGAGCAATCGCCCACGTGGATCCACGCTACGCGAATAAAATTGGTAGAAAGGAACAAGGCAACCGAGAAGAAACGACAAGAAGGGTTACTAACGGAGGCAGACAGCCTTGACCCCCAACGAGATGACTCATTCGGAGAATTCCTTAAAATGGCTGAGACGTGCAGTTCTGACAATTGCAGCCTTATGCATCCTAATAACTGTTCTGCGATCATGGGACAGACAGACGTACCTAACAACAGGATGCAGAGGGGAGGACAATCTGTGGAAGACAAAGGAGAATCTGTGGCTGTACCTGGCCAAGACCCTGAACCTAACTGATTTCTGTCTTCGAACCACCTTGTCTGCATCCAATACTCTAGAAACCTGCCTGGTAGCAGTGCCCACTCCAGTGTCTATATGGACAGGGCTCCTGCGTTCCCTTTGACACTGATTTAGAGGAACATGATGTTAGATATGGACATGTGAATCCTTATTATGTCTGCTATAATTGCTCTACACATAGATATCTACAAGGTAATATGATTAGAATAATCACAAGTCTAGTCACAGCTGCAGAAGTATGCTAGAATTTCACTTGTGATGAAAAATTATTACCTCCTTGCATACAAGCACAGCAACAAAATAAGACCAAACCAGATATTTGCCAACGGGGCGTAAGTAGTTGCAAAAAGATGATATCAGGAAGAAATATGCAATGTAATATCACAAAGATAGTGCCATCCTTAGACAAACATGTCCCCATTCCAACAGGATGGGTGTTAGCATGCGGAAACTTTAGTTACACATATATACCAGCAAACATTACAGATGGACCCTGCACGATAGCTAGGTTAACATTAGCCATGATACCATTACTTCCTGCAACACGAACACGTTATACACGAGAATCTTCTGTGCAGTTACCGGAAGATTGTAATTATTAGTGTTGAGCGCGAATATTCGAATAGCGAATATTAATCGCGAATATCGCAACTTCGATAATTCGCGAATATTGCGAATATACTGCTATATATTCGTTATATCGAATATTCGTCATTTTTTCCATCTGAACAAATGATTCCTCCCTGCTTAAAATGCTTGTGGGTCAATGAGTCATCGGCCCACAAGCAAGTAGCAGGGAGGAATCATGACTTTAGATGTTTAAAAAAGACGAATATTCTAAAAAACGAATATATAGCACTATAGCGAATATATTCGTTTTGACATTTTTTAGAATATTCGTCTTTTTTTCCCCCTCCAAACAGTACAGTTAAACCCCTTTGGCATACTCCTCCTCACAAGCGTCCCGTCACCATGGGAACGCCTGGTGGTTAGAATATACCATCGGATCTGAGTTAGATCGTGAAAACTCAAATCCGATGGTATATTCTAACACAGAGGCGTTCCCATGGTGATGGGGACGCTTGAGTTAGAGTATACCAACACGCGCATACATACCGGCTCCCTGCTGCCTGGAGGCACCTGTCCTCTGACAGGGCACTGTGATCTGCACTATTAACCCCTCAGATGCCGCACCTGAGGGGTTAATAGTGCGGATCACAGCACCCTGTCAGAGGTCGGGTGCCGCCGGGCAGCAGTCGCCTCCCCACTATTAAAATCATTAATGGGCAGTGCGCCCTAATTCCCCCTCACCAGTATTACAAACAATAATTGGTGGCCAGTGCCGATCCCCCTATTAAACATCATTGGTGGCCAGTGTGCGCCGACAATCCCTCCCCGTATTAATTATCGCTGGTCAGTGCGCACTCAATCCCCCTCCTCCCCAGTAAAAAATCATTGCTGGCAGTGCGCCTCCTCTCCCCCTCCCATCATTGGTGGCAGCGGCAGCTCGATCAGAGTCCCAGCAGTGTAATGCTGGGGCTCCGATCGAGTACCATGGCAACCAGGACGCTACTGCAGTCCTGGCTGCCATGGTTGAATAGTCAGCATTGTACTTACCTGCGCTGGGCCGCGGGCGCTCCTTCTTCTCAAACTCACAGTTTGAGGGGAGGAGCGCCCGCGGCCCAGCGCAGGTAAGTACAATGCTGACTAATTCAACCATGGCAGCCAGGACTGCAGTAGCGTCCTGGTTGCCATGGTAATCGATCGGAGCCCCAGCATTACACTGCTGGGACTCTGATCGAGCTGCCGCTGCCACCAATGATGGGAGGGGGAGAGGGAGGCGCACTGCCAGCAATGATTTTTTACTGGGGAGGGAGGGGGATTGAGTGCGCACTGACCAGCGATAATTAATAATGGGGAGGGATTGTCGGCGCACACTGGCCACCAATGATGTTTAATAGGGGGATCGGCACTGGCCACCAATTATTGTTTGTAATACTGGTGAGGGGGGAATTAGGCGCACTGCCCATTAATGATTTTAATAGTGGGAGGCGACTGCTGCTCGGCGGCACTCGACCTCTGATTAGGGTGCTGTGATCCGCACTATTAACCCCTCAGGTGCGGCATCTGAGGGGTTAATAGTGCAGATCACAGTGCCCTGTCAGAGGACAGGTGCCTCCAGGCAGCAGGGAGCCGGTATGTATGCGCGTGTTGGTATACTTAACTTCAAGCTGCCCTCATCACCATGGGAACGCTCTGTGTTAGAATATACCATCGGATTTGAGTTTTCACGATCTAACTCAGATCCGATGGTATATTCTAACCACCAGGCGTTCCCATGGTGACGGGGATGCTTGTGGGGAGGAGTATGCCAAAGGGTTAACGAATATGGAATATAGCTATGCACTAGCAGTGCTAAGTTGAAATCGCAATGCGAATACTTTAAGTTAAATTAATCGCATTGTGATTTCAACTTAGCACTGCTGCTATATTCCATATTCGTTAACTTCGTTCTCATTCTAGCAAGCTGACCCATTATAAACCCAGCTCTAAGTTGAAATCGCAATGCGATTAATATAACTTGAATTAATCGCATTGCGATTTCAACGTAATTCCTCAAATCCGACAGTACATTTTAGTATATGGAGACGTTCCCATGGTGATGGGGACGCTCCATGAGCACGGAAGTTATGGTTGGCTTGGTAGAATTAGCGAATAGCTAATATGACGAATGTATTCGTCATATTCCTCAAAACGAAGATAACGAAGTATTCTACATCTTCGTTTTAGCAACCTATTCGTCAACTTCGCTATTCGCTAATTCTAGCAATCAAATAGGAAGGTTGACTTACCAGACAGCTGTGTTAAATTCGCTATGCGATTTTTTTTTTAATACAATAATTATATTACTTAATAAAATTATTATATTATATTATATTATTATTATTATTCTATTTATTAAAAAAAAAAATCGCATAGCGTAATTTAACACAGCTGTCTCTATAGTCAACCTTCCTATTTGCTAGAATTAGCGAAGTTGACGAATAGGTAGCTAAAACGAAGATGTAGAATACTTCATTATCTTCGTTTTGAGGAATATGACGAATACATTCGTCATATTCGTCATCCTCGCTAATTCTAGATATGAAACCAATAGGAAAGTAGCCTTAAGTTAAAATCGCAATATGCGATTATTTAAATCGCATGTTAATCGCGATAACTAGAAAAATGACGAATATTCGATTTCGACGAATATGAAACGAATATTCATACGAATATTCGCGAATTTCGTAGAAATCGAATATGGCACCTGCCGCTCATCACTAGTAATTATAATGTGAACCTTCTCTCAGAAACAGAGTACTTAAGCCTGGCAATATCAATGGTAGGAGTACCAGGGTTAGCTGCATATAACCACAAGACAATCTCAAGGCTTGCTCGCTTTATGGTAAAAGAAATAAATGTCACTAGCGCAATCTTGCAGGACACATTTCTAGATATACAGTCATATAAGAAGGCAATTCTGCAGAATAGGGCAACCATTGATTATCTGCTATTACAACATGGTATAGGGTGCTCTGCTTTTTTAGGTATGTTTTAATTTGTCAGATCATTCCCAAGGGATAAAGGATAAAATAGGCCAATTAGAAGAAATGATAAAACACATAAAACAAGACGCTAATCAAGAATGGTGGGATTTTCTTTTTAGCTGGATACCTGACTTTGGTCAAATCCGATATGTATTAGGAGTGGTATTTGCTATCATTGCTATAATGATATGCTTATGTTGCTGTGTACAATGCGTACCCTCGCTTCTTTCCACATGTCAAAGTTTCACTGAAAAGAGGGTGCGCTCGACGTCTTATTACACTCCAGTGCTCACAGGTGAGATGAACAATACCCCACCAAGGCCTGAAGAATATACCCCAGAGGCTTATATGGAATACTTAAGAACTTATAGGCAAAAGAGGGGCAAGGAGAACCATATAATATGAATATAAGGTTTTGGGCAGCCGAGTATCTAACCAGAATTCCTTATCTTGTCCGTGTCAGCTAGTACGTGGAGCATGAAGGCCAGGATGTAACTGGGGAAAGTATGTTGTATGACGGTATGTGTCTCATTATGATTGGAGGCTATATTGTTTGGAAAAAGATGATTGAATAATGAAAGGGCGTATAATGTCCTATATAAGGTTGAACCTTATTATCAATAAACAGAGTGATTTTGATCATCATATGTGTTGTGTCTGATATGGTCATATTCACTCTCCTGGCGCCAGAAAAGACTTAATCCAAGCTGATGCATCTAGTCATCTTTTATTATCATCCTATCACCATCTACGGATGATACTTTACTATCAAAGGTATTCTCTGTCCCTTATCTACCCTTCTCTGTTCTGTAGGATTTTCAACCTTATTCCTCTGTTCTTGCAACAATTGGGAGGGGAAACCCCTGTCAACGAACTTCTGTGTCATCTCCTGCATCCTGATATTACGTGTACCTGGATCCGTCACAATTTTAGCTATTCTATTAAATTGGGAGTAAGGCAGTGATTTTTTCACGGCTGGAGGGTGATTGCTATGAAATGATAGCAGACTAATCCTATCTGTTTCTTTAACATATAGGTCAGTTACAATTCGTTAATTTCTAACGATAATTTGTTTTCCCTTAGTCCTAACAGCAGCACAGATGGGGTTAACCACCCCCCGTGGACTGGCAGGACCGGCGGAATGTTTAATGAGCCCAAGACTAACAACTCAATTTAACAATTAAGTATCTCCTTAAAAGGAGGAAGTCAACCCCCAGCCCACTGTGTTTATAGCAAGAAAAAAACTAGACTTACTAGGGTGGGAAATTTGTGTGCTGCTGTTAGGACTAAGGAAAACAAATTATCGTTAGAAATTAACGATTCCCTTACGTCCTACCAGCAGCACAGATGGGGAGATAGCAAGAAAAAACCCCTAGGGAGGGCCTTCCTGCCTGGCAGAACTAAGAAAAGTCTGCCCAAAGGCCGAAAACTCAGCTAGACTGGCATCTAGTCTATAATGGGAGATGAATGTCGATTCAGAGCTCCAGGAGGCAGCTTGGCAAATCATGTTGAGAGGCAGAAGACTCCTCTCGGCAAAAGAAGTAGCCACAACTCTAGTAGAGTGGGCCTTCACGAATCCCGGAGGGTCCAGAGATTGTGGAAACAAAGGATTCATTAATAGCCTCCTCAATCCACCGACTGATGGAAGGTTTGGATGCCTTATAGCCTTTAAACTTACCGGCAACAGGATTAGCAGATTCTCATCTTTCCTGAACTCCTTGATCTATCCACATAGATCCGGAGACATCTCGAGACGTCCAGAGGATGTCTAGCAGGTTCCTAGGAGGAGGTGGTAGATGTCGACAGAACCGGGAGGAATATCACCTGGTTGATGTTCTAGAAGGAAGGAACTTTAGGCCTACAATATGGGAGGAATCTAAGAAGGTCCCGGTCATGTAAGAATAGGGCTCATGTGCTGAGAGAGCTTGAAGCTCAGAGACCCTCTTGGCCAAAGTCACTGCAAGGAGAAACACAAACTTCCAAGTGACGAACTTGATGTCCACCTCCTCTAACGGTTCAAAGGGGGAGATGCTAACCCCTGAGAACTACTGAAAACCCATTGAAAAAAGGGGTCTCAGTACTGTAGGCTTTAATCTTTCAGCTCCTTTAAGGAACCGCTTGATCAGCGGGTCCTGAGAAAAAAGCCTGTTAAGGCAAGCTGAGATGGCTGAAACTTGAATCTTCAGAGTAAAAGGGCAAGGCCTCTATCAAGGCCGTTTTGCAGGAACTGTAGGATAGCGGAGAGGGGCGGATCTGCAGACGCCTCCTCAGTTGAGGTACAGCAGGATGAGAATATCCTCATAATACAAGAGTAGGCTCTCTTGGTAAGGTCCGCTCTAGAATGAGACAGCGTTCTCAGGACCAACTCTGAAAGCCCTTCTATTCCGGGAAGGGACTGATCAACCTCCAGGCTGTCAGGTTGAATCTGTGCAGATCTGAGCAGAGGTGAGTGTCCCACAACACCAGGGTCTGCTGTGGGGGGAGCCTCCAATATTGTCCTCGACTCAACTGGGTGAGCTAGGTAAACCAGGATCTCTTCGGCCAAAACAGTATGATGGCTATCACCGAGGCCTGATCCTGACGGATTTTCATCAATACCCTCGGTATCATGGAAAAGGGAGGGAAGATGTAAGCCAGCCTGAACCTCCAGGATATTGACAGAGCGTCTAACGCCAGGGGGCTGTCCTCCCTGTAGAGGGAGCAGAACCTCTCCACCTTGGCATTGAACCTTGTTGCCATGAGATCCATCTCTGGCATACCCACTTGAGGACTATCTGCTTGATTCTCCGGATGTAAAGACCACTCTACCGACGGAAGACCGCGGCTCAGCCGCTATCATATTGAGGGAGCCTTGGATGTGGATCGCAGATAAGTGGGAAGGTACAACTCTGTCTAATCCAGAATCACCCCGATCTCTGACAAGAGGGAAGTGATCTTGTGCCTCCCTGCTGGTTGATGTAAAGTACCGCAGTCACATTGTCTGACTGGACTTTCACCGCTTTGCCCCGGATCTGAGGGGCTAAGTGAAGGAGGGCTAGCCGGATAGCCTGAATCTCGCGGAGATTGGATGAAAGAAGCCACTTCTGAGGAAACCAGGTCCCGTGAACTGGAGTGTCGTCTAGGTGAGCGTCCCAGCCTACTTAGGACGCATCCGTAGTCAATATGACCCAGACTGGCTGGGTCATAGACTTCCCGTCTAAAAGATGGCACCACCATCTGAGGGAATACCGAGTTTGCCAAGTCAGGGAGCACAGGGAGTTTAGCCCAGCAGGGCTGCCATTCCATTAGGAGAGGACCTCTGACTGTAGAGGGCGGAGGTGCCATAGAGCCCAAGGGACTGCTTCCGCAGACGCTGACATGAGCCCCAACATCTTCATGAGAGTCCGGATTGGAACTCGCCGGGGAAAGGAACTTGCCATGTTCTGAACCCGGAATCTTCTTTCTGGAGTCAACTGGAGCGACATCCCAGCGGAGTCGGTTATGAAGCCTAGATATCTTACTGAAGTCGACGGGCTCACTTTCGACTTCTACCAGCTGATGATCCAACCTAGGTGGAACAGAAAGGAGATTGTTACTGAAGAAGTTGGGTTAGGACCACTAGAGCAGAGGCTTTCAAAGCCAGACGTCCAGATAAGGAATGATGGTCAGTCCTTGAAGCCTCAAAGCCGCCACCACAGAACCACCACCTTGGTAAAAGTGTGAGGGGCAGAAGAAATGCCAAAGAGAAGGGCAACAAACAGAAGACGCCTGATGACACCGGACACCTGGACCGTGATCCTGATATACTTCCTGGAACCAGGATGGATCGGGATGTGCAGATATGCATTCTTGAGGTCCAGGGTTGCCATCACGTCTCCAGGATTGACGACGTGAACTACTGACCTGATGGTTTCTACACGAAACTTCACCTTCCTTATAAATCGATTGAAATATCTCAGATCGATAATCATCCGGAGATCTCCTGAAGCCTTGGGAACCAGAAAAACTGGTGAATAGATCCCTAGGCCCCGTTCTCCTGCCGGAACCTCCTCCAGAGCCCTTTTGCAAATGTAGTCCTGAATGTAGGCCTCTAGGATCGCCTCCTTGGCAGCTTGTAGAAGGTTGATCTTGACAAACCTGTCCAGTGGAATAGAGGTGTTGTTGACTAAATAACCGTTGAAAATGATATTCAGGACCCAGGGATCCGAGATCTCTTGGATCCATTCTTCTCAGAAGTGGGAGAGACGACTCCCAACGGGTACATGAAGCTTATTGGCAGGAGTAACGGGAATTAAGCAAGAGCCTCGAAGAGGCCCGTAGTCAGGAGGTGGTTTTTCCATCCTTGGCTCCTCCAAATGGAATATGGGCCACCGATCTCAGGGCCATGCTATATATAGGCCACTGACATTATTTGATAGTATTGTTACAGGGTGCACAAAGGCACACTTGGTCTCCCATGAGCCACAGACCTGCTGCTTAGCTTCAAGAGCAAGGATCTGTGTTTGGCCTCATACCCAGGACTTGCTTTGCTAGCGGGAGGCTCCCTCGCTAGCTTCAACTGGGGCTGTGCGGTATCGCACAAGAAGTCCGTAGCCAGGTTGATGGTCTTGAAAGCATCTGGTTCAAACCTCTGGTTCACATCAACTTGAATTTGATCCAGGCAAGATCGGAGGAACGTAGAGACTTCAAAAAGCCGCTATGGCTGTGGAAGCGGAAGCTGCAGCTGCCGTAACACCCCGTCTTAATGTGCACTCTGCAAGGGGGTCCTGCAGCTAGACCCATCGTCTGCAGGAACCAGAGTGCGCTTGGACAACTTGGCAATAGCCATGTCCACCTTGGGAATGGATCCCCACGAATCCACCAAGGGTTAAGCCATCGGAAACATGGATTTAAACTTCTTTGTTAAAACCGGACCTTTTCCAGGTTTTTTCCACTCTATATCATGACAGAGAGGAGGGTCTCATCCGCTTTGAAGACATGATGTGCCCGAGTAGCGGGAACGGGAGGCTCCCCCCCGAGTCAACATCATGGTCCCCCGACCTGATGGACTTGAGCAACTTCTGTGTCTTTCCAGGGGAGAAAACACAATAACATGACAGAGAGGAGGGTCTCATCCGCTTTGAAGACACGATGTGCCCGAGTAGCGGGAACGGGAGACTCCCCCCCGAGTCAACATCATGGTCCCCCGACCTGATGGACTTGAGCAACTTCTGTGTCTTTCCAGGGGAGAAAACACAACGTCAGCTCCTCCTCATCCGAGGAGGAAGAAACTAAGGAGACCAAGAAGGTCTCTCTACCGGGACAGAGGTCTCCATAGGGGCCTGGGCACAAATAGGAAGCCTTTCCATCCAGCAGGCCTATGACTCCTTTAACAGAGCCATAGATACATATCCTGCAACATAGGTTCACTAGAGGTCAGAAGCCTCTAACCGCAGCTGTAACCCCAGGTGTAGGTTAAGTCAACACACACAGGGATTCCCAACCGGTCTCCCAAGCTGGTCTTAGCCCAGCCTAAAGCTACTTAGCTTCTGCAATCTTACGAGTGCAGGTATGATCAGCTTACAATAACCGTTGACTGCTGCAATGGTAGCAGGATAGATGCTTCCTCTTGGAATCCACTTTCCTGCCTTCCGAATCCCGCGGAGGAGACATCAATGCGGGAAAAAAAGGGACAAATAAAACATTTGTAAACCACCTATCTACGCAGGAAAGGAAGAAAAACAGACCGGAGGCAGCTGAGGAAAAACACACCACAAGTGGAACAACACCAATTTTAGGACTCTGGGAGCTAGCTGAAAAAGCATATGTAGCCAGAGACTGAACTGGAGCACACAGCCTCCCAAAATAGGGGAAGGGGAGGGATAGCCAATCCACCCTTCCCCCAGTAAATCCTCTACAGGAAGATGCATAAAAAAATCGCATCTATGAAAAAAATCGTGCCTGTGAAAAAATCACGGCCGGATTACCCGGAGGTGATGCAAAAGGAGAGTCCCCGCGTCACCTCCGGAAGATGGCGGTGCACAGGGACCGGGAATCCTGGACCAAGGACGCCGCCAAAATACCCCAGCCAGGCGCAACTGCGCGGGGCCGGCAGCAAATAAGCTGCTGGCCAAACTGACAAGGTACCTAGGAAAAAAGGCAACGCCGTTACCCAAACGAAAAGAAGGCTCCCCGCACTTTCCATAAGAAAGGGGGGAACAAACCGCCTAGTCCACCTGTCCAGGAGGACAGAAAAAAACACAGTGGGCTGGGGGTTGACTTCCTCCTTTTAAGGAGATACTTAATTGTTAAATTGAGTTGTTAGTCTTGGGCTCATTAAACATTCCGCCGGTCCTGCCAGTCCACGGGGGGTGGTTAACCCCATCTGTGCTGCTGGTAGGACGTAAGGGAACCTGCCATTTGCTCCCCTGATTACCCATGTGTCTAAAAAAGATACACGTTGTAAATCATGGTGCAGGGTAAATTTTAGTTCTGGTCTAATATTGTTGATGTAATCCACAAAGGCCAGAAAGGTCTCAATGCCGCACCGCCATACGCAAAAAATATCATCAATAAAGCGTTTCCAAAATATACAATGTTTTTGATATAATGCATTTGGGTAAATAAATCCTTTTGCAAAATGTGCCATGTAACAATTAGCGTACTGCGGTGCGGCATTGGACCCCATTGCGGTCCCGCACCGTTGCGGAAAAAATGCATCCTGAAATAGGAAGTAGTTGCGTCGCAGAACAATGGTAAGTAAAGATAGAAAAAAATCCTTTTCAGCTCGTGTATATGTACTCTCATGTAATAATGCTTGGATTGCCGTTAATCCTTTCGTGTGGGTTATGCTGGTGTATAGGCTGCACACATCTAGAGTGACCAGAATACAAACCTCTGACAACTCAATCTCCCTTATTTCCTCTAAAAAATGTTGTGCTGTATTTGTGTTTGTATTTGTGTGACTTATTAACATGACGTCATGGTCAAGTGATTAGGGGGCGGGTTATTTAAATGTGTTTTTTCCTGTGGTATTGAGCAACTATCACTCATTGTTCGACAAAGGCACATGTTCGTGCCGAAACGCGCATCACATATGGGTGACGAATAAAGAAATAGTCTGCACAAGATTACGGAGTGCTGGCCCACTCATTTATAGGCTAATTTAGCTAGTCAGAAGACTTTGGGTGTAGTTGGCTGGCAGTGGTATGTCAGGCTGGGCTAAGCATTTTTAAAGTCTCATAAATTACATTGTAACATTGCTCATTTGTCATTTTTTTTTACATTTTTTTTATTTTGTGACTTTCCATACATGCATTTGTGCTGTTGTTTTCAAAATCTATAGAGAAACCTATTAGGAAAATGCCATAAATAAAGCATTATATCCAGAGAATGCTGCATTTAATGAAAAAAAAAAATCCATTAAGCATAAAAATACCACAATACGCAACACTTATATAGTGTATTTTTTTTTTTATAGTTCACTGTAGACTTTAAGGTATCTGCACCAGAGTTATCACGCTGGCTCAGGCTGGATGATGAATTTAGTGCGGGGCTAGGCCTAGATACCTTTATGTGGCATCTAGGGCCATGCTTCTTTCTTCTGAAGCCACACTCCTTTCCAATAAGCCATATTCCCTCAGGAAGATGCTGAGGATCTTTCTAAAACTAGATGCACCAAATTTTACCACAAATGCATAATATTGTGCTAAATTTCTGGTGCTATTTACAACAAAATTGTCAGTAGGTGACCTCACAGTCGTAAAAATGAGCCATTGTGTGTGTGAATCCAGCCTTATATGACTTTAGAAGTTTTTCTTAAAGGGGTTGTCCAGGCTTTTACTATTGAAGACCTATCCTTGATAGAGATGTGGACATCATTCTTAGATTCAGCTAAGAAAGCTCCCATGTACTCCAGCTCTCAGACAACATCTTATCTCCTCCAGAGCACGAAGGTTCCATCCTACCAAAGAAACCACACCTCCTTGCAATGTCATATATGCTTCTCTGCTGTTTGTTTAGGCTCCATTACAAGATGGCCGCTATAGCTGGATGTTTACATACCAGAGTTAGTAAAACAATGCACACTGCGCAGATGCCAAGTGTTGTCTCTTTTCATATTTTCATATTCCAGCCAATGTAACAATGCCACATGCCTCAATGGGAATGCCTCTCTGATGTCTATATAAACTGCTGTACTTCCTGTATTGAGGGCATCCTTAACATTGAGGGCATCCTTAACATCCTCAGTATAGGTAATCTTTGCCATAGACAGCAGCGGTGAACATGAAGAGAGAAGGGAGATGGCACACGCAAACTGCCTGCTCAATCTCCTCATACAGCTGATTAGTGGGGGTGCCCCACCGATCTGATATTGATTACCTATCCTGAGGACAGTAAAAGCTAAGAGAAGACCTTTAATTATTCTTACAGGCCCCACAGATGAATCATTTGCCACTTTAATTTTTCTATTTGATATTTGCTTATATTGGGATTTCACTACAATTTACTGTATTTTATTTAATTAATTTCATAGGCATCTGTATTGAATGCCATAATGAAATGATGTCACATAGAATTGGCTAGCTTGAAAAAGGCTGCATGGAGCAGCTTAAACGATGCACTGTGGATGTTGGGTGAATAAATCTATTGATTCATCTCTGGTACTGCCCCCTTTCTTCTCTTCTTCATTTGGAATTAAGAAAATCTGGATTTGTATTCTTTGGAGCTTGCACCCATTTCTACATTTTTCATTGTGTTGCTTCATCTTTTTATGTTTGGCCCTTGGTGAGCTAGGTGCAGAGGAACTCTCTAAAACAAGATGCGTCAAATTACACCACAAATGCACTATGTTGTGCCAAGTTTGGCACTTTTTTGCAACATCTTCAGTAGGTGCGCTCATATTAAGAAATGTGGGCCATTGCGTGTTTGAATCCAGCCTTATATGACTTTCTTTAATTATTCTTACAGGCTGCACTGCAGACGCATCTTCTCTTTTGTGGCAACAAATGACTTCAAGACAGCAGGCACCCTAACATCAGCTTCAGCCAAAAGCATTTTTTGTGCCTGCTTGAAATGAGTATGTAATCTTTCTTTATATTTCCCATTGTCGACAATGCTAC
Organism: Bufotes viridis; assembly: GCA_033119425.1. Classification (NCBI taxonomy): domain Eukaryota; kingdom Metazoa; phylum Chordata; class Amphibia; order Anura; family Bufonidae; genus Bufotes; species Bufotes viridis. Next base: position 265,707,503 of record CM065589.1, read on the forward strand.
AAGGTCTCTGAGCCTTTTTTGTTTTGTTGTTCCCTTATTATCTAGAACATGTAAACTAATTGTGTCAGTTCTTTGTCTGAGGTTGTTTAGAATGACATGCTATATACTTTCAATTCAGTGGCTGTAATGGAACAATTTTGACACAGATTATTTTTGACACATTCTAAATGTACATCTGTTCTTATTCTTAATTTCAAGAACTTTGCTATTGCTTTGGAATATGTGCTATATGGACGTCTTTTTCTTTGCATATTTTTTGAATTGATCTGTTGACTACTTTCTGCTTTAAAAAGCAGTACCAAAGAGAACATAGATGAAAGGGAGAAAAGCGAAAGAAAATTGCAGGAGTATAATAGAACCTCTATTCTAAGATCTTTCTATCAGAGGTTAAAAGTACAGACATTTGCTTCAAATACTTATTTTGCTATTTTCAACTAGGGACTGGAACAATATTATTTTATGTTATTTCTCATGTCCTGATTTTAAGTATATGTTTATGTTGTATTTTTTGCATTTCATAATATTCGATGCACATGTTTACATTTATTTATAAGCAATTATGTTCAGAATAACAATATAGTGCAGTTGGCATGTGCTACATAAAATCTATGTTATAAGAGATAAAAGTTCATGATAAACACAGTGCTGCATACATTTTAAATTAAGGAGCATTCAAGAAAACAATCAGGATTGTACATTATTACACATAAAAAAATATACATTTATTACGCATAAGTTTTTATTCAACCCATTCCTGCAATCTGCCATAAGGATGTCAGGTCAAGACTACTCAGGAGCCGTGGGGGTGCCATAGATGGAGAGTGACTGCTGTGTAAAACAGTAGACATCCATTGTCAATGTTCATGATCAGAGGCAAACAGAATGCAGGAACCATTTTGTTGCTATGGCAGCCAAGAACCTTGTGAAGGCTCACAGGCCTGCCATTGTAAAGTTTCTATTGAGCCCCATGAAATGGTAAAAGATTGCAGTCCATAGTAGAAGCGATGATCCAATAATCAGACTCCCTATGAGAACAAAAACATCTTTATTTTTTTTTTAAATTTTAATCACCCCTCTTTCCCCATTTTACATATAAAAAAATAAATAAATAAATTAACATGATTGATTTGAAATATAAACACATTTATCCCATATGGTGAGCATCATGACAGAATCACTGTTGTTTGGTTACTTTACGTACAGTAAAACTGAATAGAAAATGATCAAAAAGTCATACATACCTCTGAATGGTATAAACAAAAGATCGACCTACAAAAAGATCCATTACTTACCTCTGTAGACAGAAATATAAAAAGTCATATGTCAGAATATAACAATGCAAATATTCTTTTTACAAAACTTTTTCATTTTCTTCAAAATATTTAAATATAGCAGAAACAACAAAAATTGTCATCACTTTAATTATACTGACCCACAGAATAAAGATTTAGTATGCCATTGTAGAATTAGAAAAATCCTCTTCTATGTTTGTGTACTTCTTTCCTCTAGACGTAGAAGATGACTCCTCGTCACAATCCCGGGCATAAAAAGATGATGGAAGAGATCTCTATACTGACTCCTGATATATTTATACATAGTTATTAGATCTCTCCTCACTCATTTTCCTTATAAATAGTGATGAGCGGCAGGTGCCATATTCGATTTCGACGAAATTCGCGAATATTCGAATGAATATTCGTTTCATATTCGTCGAAATCGAATATTCGTCATTTTTTCTAGTTATCGCGATTAACATGCGATTTAAATAATCGCATATTGCGATTTGTACTTAAGGCTACTTTCCTATTGGTTTCATATCTAGAATTAGCGAGGATGACGAATATGACGAATGTATTCGTCTATTCCTCAAAACGAAGATAACGAAGTATTCTACATCTTCGTTTTAGCTACCTATTCGTCAACTTAGCTAATTCTAGCAATCAAATAGGAAGGTTGACTATAGAGACAGCTGTGTTAAATTCAGCTATGCGATTTTTTTTTTTAATAAATAGAATACTTATAATAATTTTATCAAGTAATATAATTATTGTATTAAAAAAAAAAAAATCGCATAGCGAATTAACTACAACTGTCTGTAAGTCAACCTTCCTATTTGATTGCTAGAATTAGCGAATAAGCGAAGTTGACGATGACGACTCGAGACGAATAGATAGCTAAAGCGAAGATGTAGAATACTCGTTATCTTCGTTTTGAGGAATATGACGAATACATTCGTCATATTCGCTATTCGCTAATTCTACCAAGCCAACCATAACTTCTGTGCTCATGGAGCGTCCCCATCACCATGGGAACGTCTCCATATACTAAAATGTACTGTCGGATTTGAGTAATTACGTTGAAATCGCAATGCGATTAATTCAAGTTATATTAATCGCATTGCGATTTCAACTTAAACTGGGTTTATAATGGGTCAGCTTGCTAGAATTAACGAAGTTAACGAATATGGAATATAGCAGCAGTGCTAAGTTGAAATCGCAATGCGATTAATTTAACTAAAGTATTCGCATTGCGATTTCAACTTAGCACTGCTAGTGCATAGCTATACTCCATATTCGTTAATTCTAACCTATGTAAGATAGCAGTGCTAAGTTGTAATCGCAATGCGATTAATATAACTTGAATTAATCGCATTGCGATTTCAACGTAATTCCTCAAATCCAACAGTACATTTTAGTATATGGAGATTCTCCCATGGATGGGGACGCTCCACATGAGCACGGAAGTCGGCAGAAGCGGCAACGGGCACTGACTAGAGCAGCCAGGAAGCCAGGAATCCTCAGGACAGGTAAGAACTACTTTTGGGAAGTAGGAAAGAAAAAAATATAACTAAAAAAAAAACAAAAAAAAAACGAATATTCGAAATAGCGAATTTATAGCGCTATATTCGAAATATTCGCAAATTAGCGAAGTGCCGATATTCGCTAAAAAAATTCGCTTTTCGAATATTCGCGCTCAACACTACTTATAAACCGAATAACCCTAATTTTGATAATCTTTCTGGGTCCTGTAGTCCACCCATTACAGTTATTACTTTAGTCGCCCTCCTCGGAGCTCTCTCCAGTTCTGCTATGTCTGCCTTGTCCACAGGAGCCCAGAACTGTACACAGTACTCCATGTGTTGTTTGACTCGTGATTTGTAAAGAGGCAGGACTATGTTACATTATTCCTTCCCGTGTACATAACCTTACATTTGTCAGTGTTAAACCTTCTCTAGCACATACTGTATCTGCCCAAGCTTTCAATCTATCCAGATCCATCTGTAGCAGTATACTGTCCTTTTCTGTATTTAATTACGTTACACAGTTTAGTGTCATCTTCAAAAATTGATATTTTACCGTGCAAGCCTTCTAAAAGATCATTAATAAACATATTGAAAGGAATATTGCCCAATACTGCCCCCTTAGGTACCCTACTAGTGACAGTGACTCAATCTGAGTGTGTAACTTTAAAAATCACCTATTTTCTATCACTAAGCCAGTTACTTACCCACATACACAAATTTTGTCCCAGACTAGGTGTTCTGATTTTATATACTAAATGTTTACAGCATTAAATGCTTTGGAGAAGACAAGATTAGTGATGATCGAACACCAAAGTGTTCAGGTGTTTGGGTGTTCAGCCCAAACACATTGCTATATTCGTGTGCTCGATCGAGCACCCGAGTATAATGGAAGTCAATGGGAGACAACCAGGTCCATTGGAAAAGGTCAGAAAGTGACAGAAACGCCACAGAAATGGATCAGGAACAGCATGGAGACAATGTCTGGATGCATCTTAGACTCCTAGGTCGCTGATAGGAACTATGTTGTCCGATTTGTACGCCAATTTTACAGACTGACAAAAATATGCACAAAACAACCCAAAAAAATCAATTCCACAGGAAAAATTATAGGAAACATTCTGTCATGTATATTTAATTGTAGATAAAGTGAAAGTGCTGTCAAAAATTACAAGCAAGAGGCACTCCGAAACAGCCTGTATATAATATAAAGGGGGCCTCATTCACATTGTGGTACAATTGTTCAGGTAGTGGGACTCCTACACTCAGTGAAAGGGGTGACAAAAATAACAAGGAACCAACACTACAATACACCCTTTGTTACACATAAAGGAGGACATCATACACACCCTTGAATAATTATGATTGGTGGCCTGCTGGTGACCCTCAAAAACATTTCAACAAGGTGGTAACCCTTTAAAACATTAGGGGTGGGGGCCTGCTGGTGAGCTGATGCTCTAAAACATTATATGCAAGTGCATGCTGGTGAGCTGAAGCTCTAAAACATTACATACTAGTGCCTGCAGGTGAGCTGATGCTCTAAAACATTATATGCTAGTGCCTGCAGGTGAGCTGATGCTCTAAAACATTATATGCCAGTGCATGCTGTTCTGCTGACGCTCTAAAACATTATATGTGAGTGCATGCTGTTCAGCTGATGCTCTAAAACATTATATGCGAGTGCATGCTGTTCAAATGATGCTCTAAAACATTATACATGAGTGCATGCTGTACAGCTGACGCTCTAAAATATTATATGTGGGTGGATGCTATTAAAATTGAGTGGAGGGACTATATACAATCTGGATAAGAAGGAGGAGGAGGAGGAGAAAACAAGATTCAAACATGTACTCTTTTTTGTGATGGAAAAGGTGCATGGGAATACACTATAGTAGATTGAGTAAATTATAAATGATAGATTGAAATTACATTTGTCTTCATCATAAGCTCAGCTCTCCTCTGGTGGAGTTGAGAAGTCAGGGGAAATCCAGGCCTTGTTCATTTTTATCTGAGTCAACCGGTCAGCATTGCCAGTGGACAAGCGGATACGCTTATTTGTTATAATGCCACCAGCAGCACTGCTCAGACAAAACGCTGGTGGCAGGGCAGGCCAACACCTCCAAGGCGTAGAGCGCAAGATTCTTGCCACGTGTCCAGCTTGGGGACACAGTAGTTTTAAGGCACTGATGGATCATTTAGGATGCTGACACGGTCTGCTATGTATTCCTTCACCATCTTCCAAAACGTTTCCCTCCTTGTAGCACTAGGCCGCACTTCAGGGTGAGGTTGCTGGAGGGTCATGCCTTGGAGAGTGTTTCCCTGCCATTATTGGAACTGCTGTGTGTTCCCCTTGTCTACCTTATTCATTTGCCTAAGGAAGTATGGCCTCTGCCGGCTGAGTTGTCGGATGGGAAAATTTTTGAGCAATCTCTCAACATATCCCTTCTGGTATAACACTGTTTCACTCGTCCTCTCCACCACAGGAATAAGAGAATAAGAAGTTCTATTTGTAGCGGGGGTCGAGAAGGGTGAACACCCAGTAATCTGTGTTATCTAAAATGCATATAACGAGAGGGTCGTGGGAAAGGCAGTGTAACATTAAGTCAGCAATGTGTGCCAGAGTACCAACAGGCAAGACGTCGATGTCAACATCATGATGACTCTCCACCTCCTCATCTTCCTCCTCCTCCTCTCATGTTCATCCACGCTGAACAGATGGAATTAAAGTTCCATGGGTACTACCCTCTGTAGCAGAGGCAACTGTCTCCAGCTCCAGCTCCTCCTCCTCTTCATGGTCCAATTTGCACTGAGAAGACGAACTGTGGGTGGTCTAGCTATCACACTGTGTAATGTTTTTCCCCATTTCCTCATCTGCCACATTTAGAGCGTCCTCCTTAATTGTGAGCAACGATCATTTGAGTAGACACAGCAGTGGGATGGTTACCCTGATAATAGCGTTATCGGCACTAACCATCTGTGTGGATTCATCAAAGTTTTTTAAAACCTCACAGAGGTCTGACATCTATGCCCACTCCTCGCTTGTGAATAGTGGCAGTTGACTCAAAAGGCGATGACCATGTTGCAGCTGGTATTCCACAACTGCCCTCTGCTGCTCACAAAGCCTGGCCAACATGTAAAACATAGAGTTCCGCAGCGTGCTCACGTCGCACAACAGTTGGTGAGCTGGAAGCCGAAAGGGCTGCTGCAGTGTTGACAGACCGGCTGAAGCTGTCGATGACTTGTGGAAATGGGCACACACGCAGCGCGCCTTTACTAGTAGCTCTTGCAAATTGGGGTAGGTTTTGATAAACTGCTGAACCACTAAGTTTAAGATGTGGGCTAGGCATGGGATGTGTGTTAGGTTGCCTAGATCAAAAGCCGCCACCAAGTTAGGTCCATTGTCAGACACAACCATGTCTGGTTGTAGGTTGAGTTGTGAGAGCCACAGCTCAGTCTGGTCCCTTATACCCTGCCATAGCTCTGCGGCAGTGTGCTGTTTGTCCCTAAGCAGATCAGCTTCAGCATGGCCTGTTGACACTTACCCACAGCAGTGCTGCACTGCTTCCAGCTAGCGACTGATGGCTGACTGCTGCTGGAGGTGGAAGTGGAGGAGGAGGTGGCAGAGGAGGAGAAGTTGGGGTTGGAGCCAGTAACATAGCTGCTGGTGGAGACCCTGATGGACGTAGAGCCCGCAATCCTGGGTGTGGGTAGCACCTATGCCATCCCAGGGTACGAATCACTCCCGGCCTCCACAACATTCACCAAGTGTGCGGCCAGGGAAATGTAGCGTCCCTGGCCACCAGCACTTGTCTATGTGTCCGCGGTGAAGTAGACCCCTCAGTAGGTGCGTTGGTCAGGGCACGGGTGATGTTCTGGGACACATGCTGGTGTAAGGCAGGCACGGCACACAATAAAAAATATTGGCGGCTGGGGACTGTGTACTGAGGGACAGCCGCCGACATCAAGCTGTGGAAGGCCTCAGTGTCCACAAGCCTAAATGGCAACATTTCAAGGGCCAGTAATTTCGAAAGTTGCGCATTTAGTGCTATGGCCTGTGGGTGGGTGGATATTTGCGCTTGAGTTCAAATGCGTGTTATTAACATTTGGAGGCTGCGCTGGGACAGCGAAGTGGATGTTGTTGCTGATGGTTCATGCGAATGTCCAGGTGCAGGGCAAGGGGCATCTGGGCCTGCTCCTTCAACAAGGGATTGGCCGGCAGAGCATAGCACAGGGGAAGAGGAGGCAGTGGTGTAACCCACAGACCCAGATTGTGGATCCAGGAATTCATACCACTTATTTGGGTGCTTGGATGCCATGTGGCGGATCATGCTGGTGGTGGTGAGGTTGCTAGTGTTCACGTCCCAGCTCATTTTGGTATGACACAGGTTGAAAAATACCACTCTTTTGTTGCCTGCACTTTCCTCAAAAAAGCGCCATACTGTGGAACACCTACCCCTTGGCAAGGTAGATTTACGCATGGGGGTGCTCGGTGTAACAGTTGCGGGCCTGTTTAATGTGGGCCGACTTCTCCCTTTTGCAACCCCACTGCTTCTTCCAGACTGTTGCTGTGCTGCGGATCCCTCCCCCTCTTTACTGCTGTCTTAGCTCAGCTTTTCACCTTCCCATGTTGGGTCAGTGACCTCATCGTCCACCACCTTCTCTTTCACTTTCTCACTCTGCTCATCCTCCTGACTTGACCTACCTGTAACCACAATCTCAGTGATTGGCAACTGTGTCTCATCATCATCCACCTTGTGAACGAATAATTGCCCCGTCATCTTCTTGAGACTGTGAAGGCTCAAGCGGTTGGGAATCAGGGCACAATATCTCAGGTCCCTCTTCAGGCGTGCTGGGCGAGAGGGACAAATCTAATACTGACGCTGGAAAGAGCTGCTTGGAATAACCGAGTGTGGGATCACTCTTTTGGCAAGCCTCTCCATGGTGGGAAGAAGGATGATAAGAGTGAGGATTCGGTCGACCAGACTCTTGGCTACAGAGATTGGACCTGGTGGAAGAGACGTTGGTGCTTAACCGACTGAAAGCATTATCTTCTGCAATCCAACCGACCAACTGTTCGGACCGGTCTGACTTGGACAGTGTTGTCCTGTGCTGCCCAGCTAAGTTAGACATAAAGCTGGGTACGGTGGATTATTTTTTTTTTTTTGGTGCACTGGCAGCAGGCACAGTTTCATTGAGCCCAGGGCCACGGTCTCTGCGAGCACCATCAGCATCACGCCCACTTCCCCGTCCCTTAGTGCTCTCCTTCTTCATATTAATGGTTTTGTCACTAGATGTGGCGCAGATTGTTTTACTGTCCGCTAAAGACACATTTTTCGGATGCAGGACAGTATATGTCACAGAAACCCACAGAATATGGACATTATATTAGGCCCAGATTATTGGAATTTGCAATACAGACACTGTTGTCGGATGCAGGAGAGTATATGTCACAGAAACCCACAGAATATGGACACTATATTAGGCCCCAATTATTGGAATTTGTTATACAGACACTGTTTGCAGATGTCGTACAGTATTGGTTACAGAACACCACAGATTATGGACACTGTATTAGGGAAAGATTATTGAAATTCATAATACAGACACTGTTTGCAGATATAGTTCAGTAAATAGGTAAATAGATTGCTGCTCTAAAACACATACACACACAGTATTCCTTAAAAGGACTTTTGGGTTTTGGAAAAGCTTTCTCAGAATAAAAACTGTAAAATACTCGGTGGAGTACCGCCATATGCCGAGTATAGCGATGCTCGAGCCAACAGATATTCGACCGAGCGTGCTCACTCATCACAAATCAAGATATGTGACATCTAGATTTGTGCAAACCCGAACTGTATAGTTTGGGCTCATCCGAATTTTGGGGTGTTCAGGACACGGACCCGAACCCAAACATTTTCACAACAGTTAGGGGTTGGGTCCGTTGTTCGGCGATTTCTTCCCGCTTTCAGAAGGGCTGCGCAGCGGCCAATCAGCAAGCGTTTTACTTCTTGCCCTAAGAAGCCATCACAGCCATGCCTACTAATGGCATGGCTGTGATTGGCTAAGTGCAGCATGTGACCCAGTCTCTTTATAAGCTGGAGTCATGTACTGCCACACGGCACTCTACTGAGCTTAGGGAGAGGATGTTGGTGCTGCGATCAGGGACAGAATAGGGCAGAAATCAGAAGAACCTGTGCTACTTTAATCCACAAGATACAGCAAATAGAGAGGGAGGGAGCTTCAGCAATCCAACATTTCTGTACCCAGCCACTGTAAGGGAAATCTTTTTTTGTATTCCGTCTGTTACTGAGGTGGTGCTCAGCGGCCATATTAGCCACTGCAGTGTACTGCATGTGTGCCAGCCAGCCAGGGACATCAGCCTAATCCTATTTTGTAGCTCAGTGAAGGAAAAAAATCTTTTTTTTCTGGCTGCTCAAGTCCCCTATATTGCCTTTTGTATGTTTAACCCCTTAAGGACCTTGCTCATTTTCACCTTAAGGACCAGGCCTTTTTTTGCAAATCTAACCAATGTCATTTTATGTGGTGATAACTTTAAAAGGCTTCGACTTATCCAAGCCATTCTGAGACTTTTTTGACTGTTTTTTCATCACATATTGTACTTCATGACACTGGTAAAATGGAGTCAAAACAATTCATTTTTATTTATCAAAAAATACCAAATGTACCAAAAATTTGCAAATTTCCAAGTTTTAATTTGTCTACTTCTATAATACATAGTAATACCTACAAACATAGTCATTACTTCACATTCCCCATATGTCTACTTCATGTTTGGATTATTTTGGGAATGACATTTTATTTTTTGGGGACGTTACAAGGCTTAGAAGTTTAGGAGCAAATATTAAAATTTCCAAAAACCCACTTTTTAACGTCTTTAGGACGCAGGGTGTACATGGATGCCCTTGTGTCCTGGCACTTAAGGACGCAGTGCGTACATATACACCCTGCGAATATCCAATCACCGGTGCGCACGTGGCGGTGATCGGAACCTGGTACCTGCTCAAATCATTTAGCAGGCACCTTGGCACAATGCCCAGGGGGTCCTGTGACCCCCCATATCGGTGATCGCAGCAAACCGCATGCCAATTCAGACCTGTGGTTTGCTGCGCTTTCTGTAGTCTCTGATCCCCGCGGTCACAGAAAATGCCCCAAACTTATAAATTGCGGGCGGTAATGGGGGTGGGTGGTGCGGGAGGCAGGATAGCAATTGCGATCCCCCGCCCGCCTCCTTTCAAATGATTTCTCTGGTGTCTAGTGGGTATAGCAGGGGGTCAGCACATTGCTGAACCCCTGCTATAAACTGCTGACATCTTTGCTGCAGATGTCAGCAGTTTAACGTGAACAAAAGCAAGGAAACTCCAGCATCAAATTCTCGAGTGTTGTCTCTTTATTCGCAGTGTCGGAAATACAGCGGCAGTAAAATATGACTTCTCACGTCCCTTTACAGTCAATGCGTTTTAAAAAAGTTCTTAATCATGACTGGTATGTTGTCCAGGTTGCTTTTCTTCCTTTTAAATTCTCAGCTACACCTTCCCCCAACATCCGGGGGTGGGGATCAAACTCAGGTGCAGTTGATTGAAAGAGCAACCTTGGGCAATATAACCGTCTGTGTTCATTCAAAAAGAGATATACATATAAATGAAGCAAGAGGGGAGGTGAGAGTATAATCAAAATAATTGCATAAAATACAAAACTGTGAGTTTACTTTGATTAAACATTAGTTCACACAGGTACTTAATATGCAAATGTCCATCTCCTATATAAAAGAACCCTGGAACATTAGACATGATATAAAAACCGTGGTGTCTAAATGAAGGCCAAGGTTCAATCACCCTCGTGATGAGATAATAATAAAAACAACAAACGGGTTTTATACAAAATGGCTCATGCAGAGTTGAAAATAATTATGACCCTAATATATGTACATTAATTCCTTTCTTAGGTTCAAGCCTGTGGGATATCTGGTTTTCAATCTAAGAATCCAGAAAGCTTCTCGTTGTGATATGAGTTTTTTGAGGTTCCCTCCTCTTAATGGAAGAAAAACACCTTCTATTGCGTAAGCGGAAAAGAACTGCAGACTTCTGTTGTGTGTATTAATAAAATGCCTTGCAGCATTTAAAATATACAAATAAATGCTGTTTGTGACATAGTTCAAATGCTCCAATAATCGAGACTTAAATTTATGTGTTGTACATCCAACATACAGAAGTCTGCATTCTAAACATTCAATTACATAAACCACCCCAGTAGTATTACAATTAATATGTTTTGATAGGGAAATGGTTATTGTTGGTTGAATCTCGAAATGTTTTACATGGAGTCACAAAGCCGCAGGCTCTGCAGGGATGACTGCCGCAGCGTGTGAATCCAGTATATTTCAGCCAAGTTGGCTCCGATTTTTGTTTTTGTGCAGAAGTGAAGAGAGAGGGGGTCGGAGGTCGTCTTGAGACCACCCTATGTCCCTCTCTCAACAGTTCATACATTGTCTGATCTTCAAACAGCAGGGAAATGCACTTGGAAATTATTTCCAATATTTGATGGAATTGGATACTGTATGTTAGAACCAGTGTCGGAAGTTGTTTATTGTTTGGATTTTTATCATTTCTTCCTTTTCCAATAAGCAAATCACTTCTATTTTTATTTTGTGCAATTTTCTGTGGACGAAGAATCATCCACATGGATAATGTCTTTTAATAAGACGTGCTGTGATAATTTTTACTTCATTATGAAATGATGTGTCATCACTGCAATTGCGTCTTGCACGTATGAATTCTCCTACAGGTATGGCTTTGATCGTATGAATGGGGTGATGACTATCGGCTCTGAGTATTGAATTCCCTGCTACTTGTTTGCTGTATGTTTTAGTTTATATATATTGACCTTCTTTCCCCATTAAAGTTAGGTCCAGAAAATCAATATTAACCGCATTGTGCGAACACAAAAATCGCAGACTATAGGGATTATCATTCAGATAGGCCTGAAATGACGGTAGGGCAGGTACATCGCTGGCCCAAATGAGGAGCATGTCATCGATATACCTGCCATACCAAGCAATGTCCTCCAGAAAAGGATTGTCTGTACTGTATATAAAGCGTTCCTCCCAATAGGACATGGTAATGTTTGCTAGGGAGGGGGAGAATTTGGCTTTCATTGAAACTCCTTGTATTTGTAAAAAATATAGATCATTGAAACAAAAGTAATTATGTACCAGCAGAAATCTAGTCACCTCCAATATGTATTTGATAAATTCTTGATGGTGGCGACTATATTTGTGCAGGTGAAATTCCAACGCCAAGAGTGCAACTTCATGTGGAATTGAGGGATAGAAACTAACAACGTCAGCTACTATCCAGGAGTAATTGGAATTCCATTTCTTTTGAAAGAAACTTCGCAGGATGTCTCCTGTGTCTTTTATGTATCCCGGGGTTCGTTTGACTAAAGGCTGCAGAATTGTGTCTAGCCATTGACCTAATCTTTCAGTCAAAGAAACAATACCGGATACTATGGGGCGGAGGGGTGGTGGGTCAATCGATTTATGAATTTTAGGCAAAGCATGAATGATGGGGGTGATGGGCATCTCAACATTTAAATAGGAAAATTCCTTATGTGAGAAATACCCCAGATCTCTGCCTTTGCAAAGAATCGCAAGGTATTCTGTTTTATATATCTCAATGGGATTTGAGTAGAGATGAGCGAACACCTGGAAGTTCGGGTTCGGGAAGTATGGCCGAACTTCCCGAAAATGTTCGGGTTCGGGATCCGAACTCGACCCGAACTTTATCCCGAACCCGAACCCCATTGAAGTCACCCGAACTTTTAGGCACTAAAAAGGCTGTAAAATAGTCCAGGAACGGGCTAGAGGGCTGCCAAAGGCAGCAAAATGTAGGTAAATCCCCTGCAAACAAATGTGGATAGGGAAATGAATTAAAATAAAATAAAATAAGTACAATTTAACCAATATCAATTGGAGAGAGGTCCCACTGCAAGGAATCATGCGTCATATCACCCAACACTGGAGAAGGCCACTTTCAGTTATTTTGGCCCAGCACCCAGACAGAGGAGAGAGGTCCCACAGCAAGGAATCATGCGTCATATCAACCACCACCGGAGAAGGCCACTCTCAGTAATTTTGGCCCAGCACCCAGACAGAGGAGAGAGGTCCCACAGCAAGGAATCATGCGTCATATCAACCACCACCGGAGAAGGCCACTCTCAGTTATTTCGCCCAGCACCCAGACAGAGGAGAGGTCCCACAGCAAGGAATCATGTCATATCAACCACCACCGGAGAAGGCCACTCAGTTATTTCGGCCCAGCACCCAGACAGAGGAGAGGTCCCACAGCAAGGAATCATGCGTCATATCAACCACCACCGGAGATGGCCACTCTCAGTTATTTCGGCCCAGCACCCAGACAGAGGAGAGAGGTCCCACAGCAAGGAATCATGCGTCATATCAACCACCACCGGAGAAGGCCACTCTCAGTTATTTCGGCCCAGCACCCAGACAGAGGAGAGAGGTCCCACAGCAAGGAATCATGCGTCATATCAACCACCACCGGAGAAGGCCACTCTCAGTTATTTCTGCCCAGCACCCAGACTGAGGAGAGGTCCCACAGCAAGGAATCATGCGTCATATCAACCACCACCGGAGAAGGCCACTCTCAGTTATTTCGGCCCCACCACCCAGACAGAGCAGAGGTTCATTCAACTTTGGGTTGCACCTAAGATCATGGTAAAGTTAAAAAATGAGGATTCAATAAAGAAGTGCCCCGGAGTACAAGAATACATGGTTGAGGGGAGGCAGTTATAAATGTCTATTCTGCACAAGGGAGGCACAGGTCCTGTGGGATCCATGCCTGGTTCATTTTTATGAACGCCAGCTTGTCCACGTTGGCTGTGGACAGGCGGCTGCGTTTGTCAGTAATGACGCCCCTGCCGTGCTGAATACACGTTCAGACAAAACGCTGGCCGCCGGGCAGGCCAGCACCTCCAAGGCATAAAATGCTAACTCTGGCCACGTGGACAATTTGGAGACCCAGAAGTTGAATGGGGCCGAACCATCAGTCAGTACGTGGAGGGGTGTGCAGACGTACTGTTCAACTATGTTAGTGAAGTGCTGCCTCCTGCTAACACGTTCCGTATCAGGTGGTGGTGCAGTTAGATGTGGCGTGGAGACAAAACTTTTCCACATTTCTGCCATGCTAACCCTGCCCTCAGAGGAGCTGGCCATGACACAGCTGCGTTGGCAACCTCTTGCTCCTCCTCTGCCTTCGCCTTGGGCTTCCACCTGTTCCCCTGTGACATTTGGGAATGCTCTCAGGAGCGCCTCTACCAGCGTGCGCTTGTACTCGCGCATCTTGCTATCACGCTCTAGTGCAGGAAGTATGGTGGGCACATTGTCTTTGTACCGGGGATCCAGCAGGGTGGCAACCCAGTAGTCCGCAAACGTTAAAATGAGGGCAACTCTGCTGTCGTTGAGCAGGCACTGCAGCATGTAGTCGCTTATGTGTGCCAGGCTCCCCAGAGGTAAGGACAAGCTGTCCTCTGTGGGAGGCGTATCGTCATCGTCCTCCGTATTCCCCCAGCCACGCACCAGTGATGGGCCCGAGCTGTGTCGAGTGCCACCCCGCTGTGAACCTGCTTCATCCTCATCCTCCTCCACCTCCTCCTCATCCTCCTTGTCCTCCAGTAGTGGGCCCTGGCTGGCCACATTTGTACCTGGCCTCTGCTGTTGCAAAAAACCTCCCTCTGAGACACTTCTAACAGACTGGCCTGAAAGTGCTAAAAATGACCCCTCATCCTCCTCCTCCTCCTCCTGGGCCACCTCCTCTTCCATCATCGCCCTAAGCGTTTTCTCAAGGAGACATAGAAGTGGTATTGTAACGCTGATAACGGTGTCATCGCCACTGGCCATGTTGGTGGAGTACTCGAAACAGCGCAACAGGGCACACAGGTCTCGCATGGAGGCCCAATCATTGGTGGTAAAGTGGTGCTGTTCCACAGTGCGACTGACACGTGCATGCTGCAGCTGAAACTCCAATATGGCCTGCTGCTGCTCGCACAGTCTCTCCAGCATGTGCAAGGTGGAGTTCCACCTGGTGGGCACGTCGCATATGAGGCGGTGAGCGGTAAGGCCGAAGTTCCGCTGTAGCACAGACAGGCGAGCAGCGGCAGGATGTGAACGCCGGAAGCTCGCACAGACGGCCCGCACTTTGTGCAGCAGCTCTGACATGTCTGGGTAGTTGTGAATGAACTTCTGCACCACCAAATTTAGCACATGCGCCAGGCAAGGGATGTGCGTCAAACTGGCTAGTCCCAGAGCTGCCACGAGATTTCGCCCATTATCGCACACCATCAGGCCGGGCTTGAGGCCCACCGGCAGAAACCACTCGTCGGTCTGTTGTTCAATACCCCGCCACAACACCTGCGCGGTGTGGGGCCTGTCCCCCAAACATATGAGTTTCAGAATGGCCTGCTGACGTTTACCCCGGGCTGTGCTGAAGTTGGTGGTGAAGGTTTGTGGCTGACTGGATGAGCTGGTGGAAGCAGAGGAGGAGGAAGCCGAGTAGGAGGAGGAGGCTACAGGAGGCAAAGAATGATGCCCTGCGATCCTTGGCGGGGGAAGGACGTGCGCCAAGGAACTCTCCGCCTGCGGCCCAGCCACCACTACATTTACCCAGTGTGCAGTTAGGGAGATATAGCGTCCCTGGCCGTGCTTACTGGTCCACGTATCTGTGGTTAGGTGGACCTTGCCACAGATGGCGTTGCGCAGTGCACACTTGATTTTATCGGATACTTGGTTGTGCAGGGAAGGCACGGCTGTCTTGGAGAAGTAGTGGCGGCTGGGAACAACATACTGTGGGACAGCCATGGACATCAGCTGTTTGAAGCTGTCTGTGTCCACCAGCCTGAATGACAGCATTTCAAAGGCCAGTAGTTTAGAAATGCTGGCATTCAGGCCCAGAGGCTCGAGGGTGGCTAGGTGGGAATTTACGCTTTCTCTCCAAGGTTTGTGAGATGGAGAGCTGAACGCTGCCGTGTGACATGGTGGAGATGCTTGGTGACGCAGGTGGTGTGTGTCGGTGGCACATCCTCTGTTTGGTGGGCGGCAGGTGCCAACATTCCTCCCGAGGCGGAGGAAGAGGCCGAGGCAGCAGCAGCAGAAGAGGGAGCAGGGGAGCCAGAGTGAGTTCCTTGCTTTTAAGGTGTTTACTCCACTGCAGTTCATGCTTTGCATGTAGATGCCTGGTCATGCAGGTTGTGCTAAGGTTCAGAACGTTAATGCCTCGCTTCAGGCTCTGATGGCACAGCGTGCAAACCACTCGGGTCTTGTCGTCAGCACATTGTTTAAAGAAGTGCCATGCCAGGGAACTCCTTGAAGCTGCCTTTGGGGTGCTCGGTCCCTGGTGGCGGTGGCCAGTAGCAGGCGAACTCTCTTGGAGGCGGCTGTTCTGCTTTGCCCCCTGCTCCCTCTTTTGCTACGCTGTTGGCTCGGTCTCACCACTGCCTCTTCCTCTGAACTATGAAAGTCAGTGGCACGACCTTCATTCCATGTGGGGTCTAGGACCTCATCGTCCCCTGCATCGTCTTCCACACAGTCTTCCTCCCTGACCTCCTGTTCGGTCTGCACACTGCAGAAAGACGCAGCAGTTGGCACCTGTGTTTCGTCATCATCAGAGGCGTGCGGACTCCGATGAGGTGGTATTCCCATGTCCTCATCATCAGGAAACATCAGTGGTTGTGCATCAGTGCATTCTATGTCTTCCACCACTGGGGAAGGGCTAGGTGGATTCCCTTGGGAAACCCTGCCAGCAGAGTCTTCAAACAGCATAAGAGACTGCTGCATAACTTGAGGCTCAGACAGTTTCCCTGATATGCATGGGGGTGATGTGACAGACTGATGGGCTTGGTTTTCAGGTGCCACCTGTGCGCTTTCTGCAGAAGACTGGGTGGGAGATAATGTTGTGAACATGCTGGATCCACTGTCGGCCACCCAATTGACTAGCGCCTGTACCTGCTCAGGCCTTACCATCCTTAGAACGGCATTGGGCCCCACCAAATATCGCTGTAAATTCTGGCGGGTACTGGAACCTGAGGTAGTTGGTTCACTAGGGCGTGTGGCTGTGGCAGAATGGCCACGTCCTCTCCCAGCACAAGAGGGTACACTAACACCACCACGACCGCGTCCGCGTCCCTTACTAGATGTTTTCCTCATTGTTACCGTTCACCAAGCACCACAATAAGAAAAAAAATATTTGGCCCAATGTATTGATTTCAAATTCAGGCCTTTTTTACAGGCACCTAACACTATCTGCCTATTTATTTATGTAGCGTATTACACTAATCCAGGCACAGCAGTAACCACTGATTTAGGGGAATATCTCTTTTAGGGCTAGTATTTAGGCCCTGGATGAAAGGTATCCTTTTATGGACAGATTTACAATTGGCCTGCAACAGCTCGAACACCAGATTCAGGGTATTGCTATTTTGGCAATTGAATTTCACCCCAGAACAAAATATATGTTTTGGCGGACACTATTATACTTTGCCAGCCACAGCTGAAACCACTGATTTATGGTATTGCTATTTTGGCAATTGAATTTCACCCCAGAACAAAATATATGTTTTGGCGGACACTATTATACTTTGCCAGCCACAGCTGAAACCACTGATTTATGATATTGCTATTTTGGCAATTGAATTTTATCCCAGAACAAAATATATGTTTTAGCGGACACTATGAATCTTGGCCTGCAACAGCTGGGACACCAGATTCAGGGTATTGCTATTTTGGCAAATGAATTTCACCCCAGAACAAAATATATGTTTTGGCGGACACTATGAATCTTGGCCTGCAACAGCTGGGACACCAGATTCAGAGGTATTGCTATTTTGGCAATTGAATTTCACCCCAGAACAAAATATATGTTTTGGCGGACACTATTATACTTTGCCAGCCACAGCTGAAACCACTGATTTATGGTATTGCTATTTTGGCAATTGAATTTCACCCCAGAACAAAATATATGTTTTGGCGGACACTATGAATCTTGGCCTGCAACAGCTGGGACACCAGATTCAGGGTATTGCTATTTTGGCAATTGAATTTCACCCCAGAACAAAATATATGTTTTTGCGGATACTATGAATCTTGGCCTGCAACAGCTGGGACACCAGATTCAGGGTATTGCTATTTTGGCAATTGAATTTCACCCCAGAACAAAATATATGTTTTGGCGGACACTATGAATCTTGGCCTGCAACAGCTGGGACACCAGATTCAGGGTATTGCTATTTTGGCAATTGAATTTCACCCCAGAACAAAATATATGTTTTGGCGGACACTATGAATCTTGGCCTGCAACAGCTGGGACACCAGATTCAGGGTATTGCTATTTTGGCAAATTAATTTCACCCCAGAACAAAATATATGTTTTGGCGGACACTATGAATCTTGGCCTGCAACAGCTGGGACACCAGATTCAGGGTATTGCTATTTTGGCAATTGAATTTCACCCCAGAACAAAATATATGTTTTGGCGGAAACTATTATACTTTGCCAGCCACAGCTGAAACCACTGATTTATGGTATTGCTATTTTGGCAATTGAATTTCACCCCAGAACAAAATATATGTTTTGGCGGACACTATGAATCTTGGCCTGCAACAGCTGGGACACCAGATTCAGGGTATTGCTATTTTGGCAATTGAATTTCACCCCAGAACAAAATATATGTTTTTGCGGATACTATGAATCTTGGCCTGCAACAGCTGGGACACCAGATTCAGGGTATTGCTATTTTGGCAATTGAATTTCACCCCAGAACAAAATATATGTTTTGGCGGACACTATGAATCTTGGCCTGCAACAGCTGGGACACCAGATTCAGGGTATTGCTATTTTGGCAATTGAATTTCACCCCAGAACAAAATATATGTTTTGGCGGACACTATGAATCTTGGCCTGCAACAGCTGGGACACCAGATTCAGGGTATTGCTATTTTGGCAATTGAATTTCACCCCAGAACAAAATATATGTTTTGGCGGACACTATGAATCTTGGCCTGCAACAGCTGGGACACCAGATTCAGGGTATTGCTATTTTGGCAATTGAATTTCACCCCAGAACAAAATATATGTTTTGGCGGACACTATGATACTTTGCCAGCCACAGCTGAAACCACTGATTTATGGTATTGCTATTTTGGCAATTGAATTTCACCCCAGAACAAAATATATGTTTTGGCGGACACTATGAATCTTGGCCTGCAACAGCTGGGACACCTGATTCAGGGTATTGCTATTTTGGCAATTGAATTTCACCCCAGAACAAAATATATGAACCCGAACTATGCTCGAACTGTTCGCTCAACACTAGATTTGAGTCTAACTTCTTGTATGTGGTGGAGTCCAAGAAAATGTCCATCATTAAACACTCATACACAGCTTTATTGAGAACCACCACCGCTCCGCCCTTGTCATCCATATTGATGACGATATCCTGCATGTCTTTCAACTCTTTGAGTGCTGTTCTATGTATTTTCGATAGATTATTATGTTTATACTTATTTTTTAGTTGTTCATTCATCAAGGACAGTTCTTTCTCTATCATCTCCTGGAAAGTATCCATTCCCATAGTACGGGATTTAATGGGATAAAACTGTGGGTTAGTGACGCAGAATTTCTGTGTCTCCAAATCCACAGCTTCCTCATCCATATCTGACTGTAATTCAGTGAGAATTATAATAGAAGTTTGCTCTATAAAGGATAAACCAGTAAACATGTTATCTGTGTGTGATACAACAGATTCAGAGACGTTTTCCACTCCCATAAAATGTTTTTTTACAGTGAGATTTCTCATAAATTTATTAACATCCATGAGAGTGGAAAACATGTCGAAATCTGTAGATGGAACAAAATTTAAACCCAATGACAGAACCTCAGATTGATATTTGTTTAACACTATCCCAGTTTAACCCCTTCCATACCGCTGTCCGAATGGACCGCCGTATGGAAGTGGTTAACAGGGAGGGAGCTCCCTCCCTCTCCCATCAGGGGGCTGCTGTGCCTTTGCAACCCCCCGACAAGATGGTATAGCAGAGGGAGGGAGTTCCCCTCCCTTCCCATCACACGCTGCTCTGTTCTGGCAGCGTGTGATGGTTGCCATTGGAGCAAGACGCAAGGTTATTCATACTTTATAAAGTAAAAAATACAGTAAATACACTATACAGTGTACTCACTGTATTATATAGACACCAGATCCACTGGATCTACAAGAACCAAGTGGGTCTGGGTAAAAAAAAAAAAATGTCAAAAAAGTGAAAAAAAAAGTAAAAATAAAAAAAATACATATCACTGACTAAAAATTTAAAAATTTATCACACTACACATATTAAGTATCGCCGCATCCGTAAAAATCTTCTCTATAAAAATATCACATGACCTAACCCCTCACGCAAATACCGTAAAAAAAAACTAAAAAAAATGGTGTAAAAAAGCTATTTTTGACACCTTGCATCACAAAAAGTATAATACCAAGTGATCAAAAAGGCATATGCCACCCAAAATAGTACCAATAAAACCGCCATCTCATCCCGCAGAAAATGAGTCCTTACAGAGGACAATCGCCCAAAAAAATAAAAAAATATGGCTCTCAGACTATTGAGACACTAATGTGTAAACCGATCAAAAATAAATGGACAAAAAATTCAAAACCATAACATAACTTAGTTTAAACCTTTGGTACTTTATTTATACACATAAGATCATGATAACAAAAGGTTTAAACTAAGTGATGTTACGGTTTTGAATTTTTTGTCCATTTATTTTTGATCGGTTTACATGTTTGGTAATATTTGGATGATCTATTGGTGTTTATGGAGACACTAAAACATCATTTTTTTTTTCTAAAATGCTATTAATGTGTTAAAGTAAAATAAATAAAAAACAGTATACATATTATGCATCGCCGCGTCCGTAAAAACCTTCTCTATGAAAATATCACATGATCTAACCCCTCAGGTAAATACCGTTAAAAAAATAAAATAAAAAACAATGTAAAAAAAAAAAACATTTTGTAACCTCACATCTCAAAAACTGTAATAGCAAGTGATCAAAAAGTTATATGCACCCAAAAATAGTGCCAATCAAATAATCTCATCCTGTAAAAAATGATAGAAATTCTGAAATTTCTTCTCTATTTGCCAATAACTCTTGTTGAACACCTAAAGGGTTAACAAAGTTTGTAAAATCGTTTTTGAATACCTTCAGGAGTGTAGTTTCTTAGATGGAGTCACTCAAAATGGGACATGGTGTCAAAAATCCAGTCCAGCAAAATCTGCCTTCCAAAAACCATATGGCGTTTAGTGTTGAGCGCGAAAATTCGAATAGCTAATTTTTATCGCGAATATCGGCACATTGCTAATTCTCGAATATTTCGAATATAGCGCTATAAATTCGCCATTTCGAATATTTTTTTTTCAATTTTCGAAGTTGAAATCGCAATGTGATTAATATAACTTGAAGTAATCCCATTGTGATTTCTACATCGCACTGCTGCTATATTCCATATTCGTTAATTCTAGCCTAATATGTAAGATAGCAGTGCTAAGTTGTAATCACAATGCGATTAATATAACTTGAATTAATCGCATTGCGATTTCAACAGACATGGTTTACTATGGTTGCTAAAACGAAGATGGAGAATACTTCGTTATCTTCGTTTTATGGAAAATGACGAATACATTCGTCATATTCGCTAATTGTACCAAGCCTACCATAGTAAACCAGGTCTAAGTAGAAATCGCAATGCGATTAATTCAAGTTATATTAATCACATTGCGATTAATCACATCGCTGGCAGGCTGTAGATGCGAATTAAATCGCATCAAACAGCTATATCAGACGCTGTTTTGTGAACAGCGTCTGATATAGCTGCTACCTGGTCCTCTGGTGGTCCCATTTGCTGGGATCCGCCACCAGAGGACCAGGTAACTATGTAAAGTTGCACCAAACACTACACTAACCCCCCCCACCTATTAACCCCTTGGTAACCAATTGATCACCCCATCTAGACCCCCTGATCACCCCCCTGTCATTGATCACACCCCTTGTAAGGCTCCATTTAGACGTCCATATGTGTTTTGCGGATCCGTGGATTCAAAACACGGACACCGGCAATGTGCTTTCCGCATTTTGCAGATCCGCACATTGCCAGAACAATATAGAAAATGCTTTTTCTTGTCCGCAATTGCGGACAAGAATAGGACATGTTCTATATTCTTGCGGAACGGAAGTGCAGACCCGGAAGCGCGGATCCGTAATTCCGGATCCGAGCGGGACAAAGTCTGTCCCCATAGAAATTAATGGGTCCACAATTCCGTTCGCAGACAGAATTGCGGACGTGTGAATGGGGCATAAGGGTCCCTTATCACCGCCAGTTAGTTAGCTACTTGTTATGTAGCTAGCGCCCAGCCCACCGCACCGCAGTCACTGATTTTTTCATCCACATTGATCGATGCGAATGAAAAAATCAGTGCCGTTCCTTTTTTTTTTTTTTCAGCGCAGAGGCTGAACGGAAAAAAAAAATCTCATTACCCGTATGCTCAATATAGGTAGAATCGCAGATACTCCTAATGCTAGCCATACTGTACGTGTAATGATTGTGGAGACCTTCAAATGCCAGGGCAGCATAAATACCCCACATGTGACCCCATTTTAGAAAGAAGACACCCCAAGGTATTCCGTGAGGGGTATTGTGAGTTCATGCAAAATTTTATTTTTTGTCACAAGTTAGTGGAATATGAAACTGTAAAAAAAAAAATAAAATCAATTTCTGCTAACTTGTGCCACTTTTTTTGCAGCCAAGATGCGCAAAGGGGCCCTAAAACCAATGAGTACCTTTTGGATTTCACAGGGCATTTTTACGCTTTTGGATTCTCACGCTTTAGGGCCCCTAAAATGCCAGGGCAGTATAAATACCCCAGAAGTGACCCCATTGTGGAAAGAAGACACCCCAAGGTATTCTGTGAGGGGCATGGAGAGTTCACAGAATTTTTATTTTTTGGCACAAGTTAGCGGAAATTGATATATTTTTTTTTTATTTAGTTTTTTACAAAGTCTCATATTCCACTAACTTGTGACAAAAAAATAAAATTTTACATGAACTCACCATACCCCTCACGGAATACCTTGGGGTGTCTTCTTTCCAAAATGGGGTCACATGTGGGGTATTTATACTGTCCTGGCATTTTAGGGGCCCCTAAAGCGTGAGAAGAAGTCTGGAATCAAAATGCGTATAAATGCCCTGTGAAATCCTAAAGGTACTCATTGGTTTTAGGGCCCCTTTGCGCACCCAGGCTGTAAAAAAGTGGCACACATGTGGTATCGCCATACTCAGGAGAAGTAGGGAAATACGTTTTGGGGTGTATTTTTATATATACTCATACTTTGTGTGAGAAATATCTCTGTAAACGACAACTTTTAAAAATTTTTATACAAAGTTGACAATTTACAGAGATATTTCTCTCACCCAACATGGGTATATGTAAAAATACACCCCAAAACACATTGCCCTACTTCTCCTGAGTACGGCGATACCACATAAGTGACACTTTTTTGCAGCCTGGGTGCGCAAAGGGGCCCAAATTCCAACGAGTACAGTACCTTTAGGTTTTACATGGCGGCTCACAATTTAGCCCCGCCCAAAATGCCAGAACAGTAAACACACCCCACAAATGACCCCATTTCGGAAAGTAGACACCCCAAGGTATTCACTGAGGGGCATAGTGAGTCCGTCTGAGATATTTTTTTTTTTTTGACAGAAGTTAGCAGAAATTGAAACTTTTTTTTTTTTTCTCAGAAAGTGTCATTTTCCGCTAACTTGTGAAAAAAAATGAAATGATACATGAACTCACCATGCCCCTCCGTGAATACTTTGGGGTGTCTTCATTCTAAAATGGTGTCATTTGGGGGTATTTATACTATCCTGACATTCTAGCACCTGAAGAAACATGACAGGTGCTCAGAAAGTCAGAGCTGCTTCAAAATGCGGAAATTCACTTTTTGCACCATAGTTTGTAAACGCTATAACTTTTACCCAAACCAATAAATATACACTTATTGGACTTTTTTTCATCAAAGACATGTAGAACAATAAATTTAGAGAAAAATTTATATAGAAATGTAGTTTTGTTAAAAAAAAATTACAACAGAAAGTGAAAAATGTCATTTTTTTGCAAAAATGTCGTTAAATTTGTATTAATGGCAAAAAAGTAAAAATGTCAGCAACAATGAAATACCACCAAATGAAAGCTCTATTAGTGAGAAGAAAAGGAGGTAAAATTCATTTGGGTGGTAAGTTGTATGACGGAGCAATAAACGGGTGAAAGTAGTGTAGTGCAGAATTGTAAAAAGTGGCCTGGTCATTAAGGGTGTTTAAGCTAGGGGGGCTGAAGTGGTTAATTCTCCATGTGATTATATAATATATATTTTTTAATAAATAGAATAATTATAATAATTATCAAGTAATATAATTATTCTATTAAAATATGTGTTGAGCGTTTTACAGCGCGTTTGAACGCGCTGTAAAACGCTCAGGTGTGAACTTAGGGTAAGGGTTACGCCCGCTTCACAGACATTGACAGACCAAACTCCCCTTTTAATCCACCGCAAACAGTCCATTTGCACAACGGCAAACTCCCCATTTGCACAAGGTTGGATACCAAGCTAGCCATGTCCCGGTGATGTCATTGAAGGTTTCTTCCTCCACCCAGCCACGAACAACACCAAGGGTCCCCGAAAGGTGAATTGAATTGATTTTTCGAACGTTGAGATGGTTAAAAAAACACTGGCTCCCTCCCCTTTGTTTTTATCCATGGTCACTGCGTCTGCGCTGTGCAGTTTACTGTCACACCCGATATCAGTGGTATCTTCTGTAGTACTATTCTCATCAGTTTAATCCCTCTAACGTCCCCAATCTGGGGTCCATTTATAGAATAGATTTTTCGAACGGGGAGATGGTTAAAAAAACGCTGGCTCCCTCCACTCTGTTTTAATCCACGGTCACTGCGTCTGCGCCGTGCAATTTACTGTCAGGTATTTTCTGTAGTTTTATTCTCATCAGTTTAATCCCTGTTACATCCCATATCAGGGATTGCATTTTGTGAAAAAAAATTTAGGCCGGGTACCTTCGACTGCCTTCACAGTGACAGACCAAACTCTCATACACCAAACTGAATTGATTTCAGGAACCGGGAGATGGAAAAAGCAGCTTGGTCGGTCCTCTTACTCCCAAATTGGGGCACTGCGCGTGCACAGAGCAATGTGCTGTGACACCCTATATGAGTGGTGTCTTAACTAGTACTATTTCTATCAGTTTAATCCCTGTTACGTACCCTATCCGGGGACGTGTGTCGAATTAGACTAATGTGTAAAAATGAAATGCCTTATTTATCGGCAAGCTACTGTGCCACCCGGTATCAGTGGTTGGCACTGGCAGTGGGCACACTACAGTCTGTGGAAGTGGGCCTGACACACACTGGCAGCAGGCAAGCAACTGAAATTAGACTACTGTCTAAAAATGAAATGCCTTATTTATCGGCAAGCTACTGTGCCACCTGGTATCAGTGGTTGGCACTGACAGTGGGCACACTACAGTCTGTGGAAGTGGGCCTGATACACACTGGCAGCAGGCAAGCAACTGAAATTAGACTAATGTGTAATAATTAAATGCCTTATTTATCAGCAAGCTACTGTGCCACCCGGAATCAGTGGTTGGCACTGGCAGTGAGCACACTACAGTCTGTGGAAGTGGGCCTGACACACACTGGCAGCAGGCAAGCAACTGAAATTAGACTAATGTGTAAAAATGAAATGCCTTATTTATCGGCAAGCTACTGTGCCACCCGGTATCAGTGGTGGGCACTGGCAGTGGGCACACTACAGTCAGTGGAAGTCGGCCTGACACACACTAGCAGGCAAGCAACTGAAATTACACTAAAGTGTAAACATGAAATGCCTTTTTTTGATGCAAAGTCCTGTGCCACACGGGATGACAGGGGTGGGCACTGGCAGTGGGCACACTACAGTCAGTGGAAGTGGGCCTGCCTTATTTATCGGCAAGCTACTGTGCCACCCGGTATCAGTGGTTGGCACTGGCAGATGGCACACTACAGTCTGTGGAAGTGGGCCTGACACACACTAGCAGCAGGCAAGCAACTGAAATTAGACTAATGTGTAAAAATGAAATGCCTTATTTATCTGCAAGCTACTGTGCCACCCAGTATCAGTGGTGGGCATTGGCAGTGGGCACGATACAGTAAGTGGAAGTCGGCCTGACACACACTAGCAGGCAAGCAACTGAAATTACACTAAAGTGTAAAAATGAAATGCCTTTTTTTGATGCAAAGTCCTGTGCCACACGGGATGACAGGGGTTGGCACTGGCAGTGGGCACACACGAGCAGGCAAGCAACTGAAATTACACTAACGCTGGGTTCAGACCTGAGCGTTTCTGAGACGCTCGTTTTCCGCGCGAATTTGTCTCTCGTTTTACGCGCGTTTTTGTGCGCGTTTTTGACAATAGTAAACGCGCGTTTAACGCGCGTTTGTGTGACTGACTGCAGTGTTGATTTCAGGAACCGGGAGATGGAAAAAGCAGCTTGGTCGGTCCTCTTACTCCCAAATTGGGGCACTGCGTATGCACAGAGCAATGTGCTGTGACACCCTATATGAGTGGTGTCTCAACTAGTACTATTCCTATCAGTTTAATCCCTGTTACGTACCCTATCCGGGGACGTGTGTCGAATTAGACTAATGTGTAAAAAAGAAATGCCTTATTTATCGGCAAGCTACTGTGCCAGCCGGTATCAGTGGTTGGCACTGGCAGTGGGCACACTACAGTCTGTGGAAGTGGGCCTGACACACACTGGCAGCAGGCAAGCAACTGAAATTAGACTAATGTGTAATAATTAAATGCCTTATTTATCGACAAGCTACTGTGCCACCCGGTTTCAGTGGTTGGCACTGGCAGTGGGCACACTACAGTCAGTTGAAGTCGGCCTGACACACACTAGCAGGCAAGCAACTGAAATTACACTAAAGTGTAAAAATAAAATGCCTTTTTTGATGCAAAGTCCTGTGCCACACAGGATGACAGGGGTGGGCACTGGCAGTGGGCACACTACAGTCTGTGGAAGTGGGCCTGACACACACTAGCAGCAGGCAAGCAACTGAAATTAGACTAATGAGTAAAAATGAAATGCCTTATTTATCGGCAAGCTACTGTGCCACCCGGTATCAGTGGTGGGCACTGGCAGTGGGCACACTACAGTCAGTGGAAGTCGGCCTGACACACACTAGCAGGCAAGCAACTGAAATGACACTAAAGTGTAAAAATGAAATGCCTTTTTTTGATGCAAAGTCCTGTGCCACACGGGATGACAGGGGTGGGCACTGGCAGTGGGCAAACTACAGTCAGTGGAAGTCGGCCTGACACACACTAGCAGGCAAGCAACTGAAATTACACTAAAGTGTAAAAATGAAATGCCTTTTTTTGATGCAAAGTCCTGTGCCACACGGGATGACAGGGGTGGGCACTGGCAGTGGGCATGGGCACACTACAGTCAGTGGAAGTCGGCCTGACACACACGAGCAGGCAAGCAACTGAAATTACACTAACGCTGGGTTCAGACCTGAGCGTTTCTGAAAAGCGCGTTTTCCGCGCGTATTTGTCGCGCGTTTTTCGCGCGTTTTTGTGCGCGTTTTTGGCAATAGTAAACGTGCGTTTAACGCGCGTTTTTGTGATTGACTGCAGTGTTGTCCAATGAGCAAATATCCCTGTCTATATGAAGTTTGGCCAATCAGAGTGCATTGCAGGTGTGAAATTCCATGTGTATTGGTAGAGTGTGTGGTTTGGAGACATGGAATGCTATAGAAGGTGACTTGTTGCGGCACTTGTTGGAGCTATCCAACTTGAACGCTGGAGGAGAAGGCGGGTCAGCGGGCGACGCTTCTGGGTCCATCCTGTGATTGCCAATAGACAGGAGAGGGGAGAGTTCTGGGCACTGTATGCGAACCGTCGTGCCCATGAGGACAAGTTTTTTGACTACACCAGGATGTCCATCCACAGGTTAGTACGTATACGTTGTTTAAATGTTTTTTCAATTGTTAAGCTAAGTGTTTTTTGCTTTTTGTATTGGTAACCATCCCCATTTTATTGTTCCACAGCTTTGACGAGCTCCTGGGGCTGTTGTCCACTCATTTGCAGCGTCAGGACACCTTCATGCGGGACAGCATCCCACCAGCGGAAAGACTGGTCATTACTTTGCGGTAAGTAGCCTATAATTGTGGCCATTAAAACCATTTGCAGTGTGTTGGGACTGGATATGAGTTTTGCCGTGTTTTTCCTGTTGTTTGTGACGTATGAGTGTTTGTGCGGGGGGTATGTGATGTGTATGATTTGTACGTTTGGCATAGATATCCCATATATGCATCATGTATCCACATTTTTCCATGTTTTACCCCTCACTTACAAAAAATAGTCCAAACATTTGCTTCAAATTCTTTATCTTTGGGGAATGTAAGAACATCGTACATTTCCAACCAAAATGTGGTAACTCTGTTTAACAAACTCAAGATCAAGTTTTTTTAAACAACATAAAAATCTTAGGAAACTTTTCCTATATATTTAACATTTTTGGCTCACAAACCCTTGAGCCTCAAAATTCCCTCTGCTACTTTTCAAAGGGTTTCAAATTGAGGCCCAGCAAACTCAGGCTCTGGATCCTGCCTTGTCTCTCTGGCTCCGCGAGACTGATGGGCGGGTTGCATTTCAGTGGTGGTGGTGGAGGTGATTGGGCCTGTGCTTGTAGAGGGATATGTGTATGATGTGTGTTGTTGTGTCTGCCATGTGTCAGGAGGGTGTTGTATGTTACTTTGTGTGTATGTGTGTGCTGGGTATGTGTGAGTGTGTTGTTGTGCATGTTGTTGTGGATGTAGTGGGCCATATTGTTGCCCATATTGTGGTCCATATTGTGGGCCATATTGGGGGCAATATTGTGGCCATATTGTTGCCCATATTGTGCGGCCTGCTGTGGAGCCTGCAGTGGGGCCTGCTGTGGGGCCTGCAGTGGGGGCTGCTGTGGGTCCTGCTGTGGGGCCTGCAGTGGGGCACTGATTGGCTGTGTGGCTTCATAAGGTGTGCAATATTTATCCAGGGTCCTAGTCACGTCCTCCCTTGCTTGTGTGACCAGATGTCTGGGCACATGTAGCATTTTCTCCTCTAGACTGAGGAGAAAATAGGCATCACTGGTAAGTTTTTGCACAGGATGTGCCAGGGCATCCAGGCAGGCTATGCCAGGGCATCCAGCCGACTTGCTTCTGGGACAGATGGGACATTCTGCGTGGGGCTCACTAAAGTAGGAGTGGGTTGGGGGGCTGGAGGACTCATTGGCCCCGTAGATGTCCCGGCCTTACTGTCCCTGGTTGTGCCCTCGTCCTCTTCCTCCTCATCTTGCCTCTGGCTGGCTTCCCAGCTACTATCGGTGCTGTGAAGAGGAAAATATAGGTAAGTATGTTCCCCATATGAAATTGAATGTATGTCATGTCATACCACATCCTCTCCTCAATGTGTATTCCCTTGACTCACCTACACATTTCCGTGCACGGTATCAAAAATGCCATCTGTTGCGCATGCACGTAACTGGAGCGTGCGCTTGGGGAAGATCAGCTCCTTTGCTCCCTTTCTTTTCGCCTATGGCGGATAAAGGCGTCTTTCAGGCTTTTCCATTTGCCTTTGATTGTGTTGACTAGGAAAAAAGGAAAAAAAAAAACATCCGTTAATGTCTCTTTATTTTCTTACATTTGTTTCAGGTATTTAGCTACCGGACAGTCTTTGGCCAGTCTTCACTATGCCTTTATGATCGGGAAATCCACAGCCAGTATGGTCGTCCGGGAAACCTGCGTGGCAATTTGGGATGTCCTTCATCCCGCTGTGATGGCCCAACCACAAAAGGAGGAGTGCCTGCAAATTGCGGATCAGTTTCAGCAATCCTGCAATTTCCCGAACTGTGTCGGAGCAATAGACGGCAAACACATCCGCGATAAGAAGCCCATCAGGAGCGGGAGTCAATTTTTTAATTATAAAAAACATTTTTCTTTTGTTCTTTTTGCGGTCTGTGATGCCAACTATTGTTTCCGGTACATTGATGTGGGTTCGTACGGCAGCAGCTCTGACTCTGCTGTTTTTGGGCATTCTGCCTTTGGGCAAATGCTCATTAATAATTATCTTGACCTCCCGGGGAACACCAAACTGCCTGGCACCACTTATCCGGCTATGCCGTATGTTTTTGTGGGGGACGAGGCATTTGCGCTGGGGTAGCATATGATGAGGCCGTACTCCAGCCAGGGACTCTCCATTGCCAGGCGGGTATTTAATTACCGGCTGACAAGGGCACGCAGGGTGGTGGAGTGCGCCTTCGGCATATTAGCCAACAAATGGCGCTTTCTCCACTCGCCAATTCATCTAAAATTGGAGACCACCATCTCGGCCGTGAAGGCAGCATGCGCTCTCCATAATTTTGTTCGCGAACGGGATGGCTATAATTTTGAGGATTCGCTCAGCCATTCCTTGGAGAGTCCTAATCAGAGCGGTGTGCGTGGGACCAGACACGGTGCGGCTGTTCGGGACCACTTCACGGCATATTTTATGTCACCACAGGTGGAGTTACCCTGGCAATTGGAAGCCATCTAAATTTATGTTAATTTATATTGTTCTGCTGAAAAGATTGTTTCATTATCATTTAATTTTCCATTTTGATTGTTTATTATTATGCCTGAATTACAAGATTTGAAGAGTTACTTTGTGCGTTTCCATTTTTTCAACCTATATAGTGCCCCTTGTGGATGCCCCTACAGTGGCCAACAATAGTTGCCCATTAACACTGGTAAAAAATGTGGGCGAAATAAGGTGTCCCATTTATGTGCCCAATACTCGGCCAGTAGAATAGAAGCCGATGTTGGCGAAATTACGGGTCCCATCTAGGTGCCCAATACTGGCACTGTAGACATAGAAGCACCTAAAATGTGCCAGTCCAGCCATAGCCCACAAGCAGTAAAATTTGCAAAAGTACACAATATCACTATCAACTTAGGATTCAAAACCCTCACCCCAAAAGTAGGCCTACATTTCAAATTTGCACTACATTTGCAGATTGAAACAGCGCAGTCTGGCACAAGACAGTGGAACCAGTGCAAATTGAACCTACTGGGCCATTGCATTGTACCAGAATGTGGGGGAGGGTGAACCAGGACAGTACAGACCCAAAAAATACTATCCCCCTAAAAACGGAAACACAGAACACACTAGAAGGGGATCATCCCATAGGAGGAAGAAATGCACATTAAAAGCCTCCAAAGTTTGTGTAGATTACAAGCATAATTAACCAAAAATCAGGTGACACAGAGCAACATGGACTATGCACAGGATAGTTGTGGTGCAAAAACTAAAGGGGTGAGGGGACACTATACAACATGTAATGTGCACATCATTCTTTGTAAACTAAAGCGACTGAGTGGCCATATACTAGAACAGGGATGGTGATGCTGCGGCCCTCTAGCTGTTGCTAAAATCCAACTCCATGCATGCCTGCACAGGCTCCAGCAAGTAAAATACAGCCCAGCATTTGTGGAGGTGGCGTTTGACAACAGCTGGAGGGCTGCAGGTAGAGCTGGCCAGGGCTATTACATATAGTTGGTACACCACTGCACACAAGGAGTTTACTTTTCACATTATAACACACATGAAAATACCTTTGCCTTGTTTCACAGTCTTTGTCAAAGTCGTCCACTCTGGCCAGATGGTTTTGGCTATATCCTCCCAGGCCTGCTGCCTGCTCCTCCGATTCTTGTATTGGGCATCCTGGGTATCATACAGGCAGCGTTTGCCCTGCACCAGCCTGATGAGTGTCTCTGTATCACACACAGACTCCTCCATGTTGGCTTCTCTCCAAACTGTGCCTAGTACCTGGGGTTTGGCCTTTCCAGCATGTTGCAAATTCATAAACGCGCGTTCGAACGTGCGTTTTCAGTGTCAAAAACGCGCAAAATACAAGCGTTGCGCATTCCCATTGAAGTCTATGGGCCAAAACGCGCGACAAACGCCCCGAAAAAAGCTCAAGTACTTGTTTATGCGTCGGGCGTTTTTCAGCGCGTTTGAACGCGCTGTAAAACGCGAAAATGTGAACCAGTCCCATAGGGAAGCATTGGTTTGCATCGGTTATGCGTTTTACAGTGCGTTCGAACGGGCTATAAAACGCGCAAGTGTGAACTGAGGGTAAAGTGTAAAAACGCCTTTTTTTGATGCAAAGTCCTGTGCCACACGGGATGACAGGGGTGGGCACTGGCAGTGGGCACACTACAGTCTGTGAGCCTGCAGCTCCTCACACATGGGCAGGCCAGGCAACTGCAATATATATATGGAGAAGAAGAAAAAAAGCAGACTAATGTTGCAGCCCTAAAAAGGGCTTTTTGGAGTGCTGTCAGGAAGCTGTCCTTACAGCAGAGATCAGATGAGTCTTTCAGGACTGGAGTGGACACTGAATACACTGGCCTAGCTATCGATTTCCCAATTAAATTAGCAGCAGCTACACTGTCCCTCCTATCACTAAGACTGCAAATTCCGAATGAATCTAAAATGGATGCTGTTCAGGAGATGGGAGGGTCTGGGAGGGAGGGTATGCTGCTGATTGGCTGGAATGTGCCTGCTGACTGTGAGATACAGGGTCAAAGTTTGCTCAATGATGATGTATAGGGAGCGGACCAAACATCGCATGTGTTCGCCCGCAACGGCGAACATGAACAAGCTATGTTCGCCGGGAACTGTTCACCGGCGCATAGTTCGGGCCATCTCTAATGGAGAATACTTCGTTATCTTCGTTTTGAGGAATATGACGAATACATTCGTCATATTCGTCATCTTCGGTATAATTCTAGATATAAAACCAATAGGAAAGTAGCCTAAGTTAAAATCGCAATACGCGATTATTTAAATTGCATATTAATCGCGATAACTAGAATAATGACGAATATTCGATTTCGACGAATATGAAACGAATATTCTTTCGAATATTCACGAATTTCGTTGAAATCAAATATGGCACCTGCCGCTCATCACTAATGGCGTTCCTTTCCTTCTATGCCCTGCCATTTGGCCATACAGCAGTTTACGACCACATATGGGGTGTTTCTGCAAACTACAGAATCGGGGCAATAAAAATTGAGTTTTGTTTGGCTGTTATCCCTTGCTTTGTTACTGTAAAATATGGATTCAAATGGAAAATTTTCAAAAATATCGAAATTCTGAAATTTTATCTCCATTTGCCATTAACTCTTGTGGAAAACTTAAAGGGTTAATGAAGTTTGTAAAATCAGTTTTGAATACCTTGAGGGTTGTAGTTTCTAGAATTGGGTCATTGTTGGGTGGTTTCTATTATGTAAGCCTCACAAAGTGACTTTAGACCTGAACTGGTCCCGAAAAAATGGGTTTTTGAAAATTTCAGAAAAATTTCAAGATTTGCTTCTAAACTTCTAAGCCTTGTAAAGTGCCCAAAAAATAAAATGGCATTCCCAAAATGATCGATACATGTAGACATATGGGGAATGTAAATCAATAACTTTTTTGGGTGGTGAGCACGTTACTACAGACGCAGCGATACCTAACATGCATGCTTTTTTTTTTATGTAACTTTTACACAATAATATCATTTCTGAAAAAAAAAAAAAACACGTTTTAGTGTCTCCATATTCTGAGAGCCATAGTTTTTTCAGTTTTTGGGCGATTATCTTAGGTAGGATCTCATTTTTTGCGGGATAAGATGACGGTTTGATTGGCACTATTTTGGGGTACATATGACTTTTTCATCGCTTGTTTTTACTTTTTTTGTGATGTATGGTGACAAAAAATGACTTTTTTTTACACAGTTTTTATATTTTCATGTGATATTTTAATAGAGCAGGTTAATATGGACGTGGCAATACCTAATATGTATACTTTTTTAAATTTACTTTTAAGTTCTACACAATAACAGCTTTTGAAAAAACAAAAAAATTATGTTTTAGTGTCTCTATATTCTGAGCCATATTTTTTTTTTCTTTTTTAGGAGCTTGTCTTAGAAAGGGGCTCATTTTTTGCGGGATAATGTGACGGTTAGATTGGTACCATTTTGGTGGGCATACGCCTTTTTGATCGCTCGCTGTTGTACTTTTAGTGATGTAAGGGGACAAAAAAATGGTTTATTTAGCACAGTTTTTATTTTTTATTTTTTAAGGTGTTCATCTGAGGTGTTAAGTCGAGGGATATGTTTATAGAGCCAGTCGATACGGATGTGGCGATACCTAATACTTGAAACGTTTAATTTTTTTGGGGGGAAACTTTATTTTTACAACTTATTTTTCACTTTATTTTTTGTCCCACATTGGGACTTCAACTTTTGGGGGTCTGATCCCCTTCACAATGCATTCCAATACTTCTGTATTGGAATGCATTGGCTGTATGAGTAATACAGTGTGTATTACTCATACAGCTTCCTGCCTGTGAGATCCAGGGGGCTGGATATCACAGGCTCGTCACCGGCAGGCTCGTCATATAGAAAAGCTGCAAACCGCAGGTCTGAATTGACCTGCGGTTTGCGGTGATCGCCGATGCTGGGGTCGGGTCACAGGACCCCCCTGTGCATTGACACAGAGTGCCTGCTCAATGATTTGAGCAGTCACTTTTTTCCAATCACGCCCTGTGTCCTTAAGTACCAGGACATTAGGGAGTACCTGTACGCCCTGTGTCCTAAAGAGGTTAAGGGGTGACATAGTCCATTTTTCTAGCCTGGGATCTGTGGTGCCACAGAGCACTTGTGTATACAATGCACTAAACCATATATTCCATTTCAGCTATCAAATAGTGTATTAGTGTATTTTAGTTAAAAAAAGTGGTCATCCTGATCCACCAAGCCTATTTTACACCGCCGAATATATATTTGACATTTCTGAGGTGAAATGGAGAATCTGTGTAATTTTGGGGAAAAAAAACAAATTCCTTGTCCACAAAACAGTTTTGCATACACCGTCCAATGACATATTTTATATTTCTGCAGGGAAATTGTGCTTCTTTGTTTTTTATAGAAAAAAAACTTTATTCAAGGTCCACCAAATAGTCTGAAATACCCATTCCAACCACCTATTTTACATTGCTGCTGTGAAATACAGCGTAAGTATATTTTATTGACAAAAAAGTGGAAATCCTGATCCACAAAGCATTTTGAAATACACTGCCTAAATAACGATTTCACATTACAGCTGAGAAATAGTGCAGTTTTCTTTTTTTGTGTGAACAAAGCAAAATTACTGCTTCACAAAGCAATTGTACATACACGGTATAAATACCTACATTTAATTTACAGCAGTGAAAAACTGCATTTGTGAATTTTGGTTACAAAAGCCGTGACATAGTCCATTTGTCTAGTCTGGGCTCTGTGGTGCCACAGAGCACTTTTGTATACTATGCACTAAACCGTATATTCAATTTCAGTTATCAAATAGTGCATCAGTGTATTTTATTAAAAAAAACAAGTGGTCATCCTGATCCACCAAGCCTATTTTACACCGCCAAAATATATATTTGACATTTCTGCGGTGAAATAGAGAAGCCTTGTAATTTTGGGGAAAAAACGTATTCCTTGTCCACAAAACAGTTCTGCATACACCGTGCAATTACATATTTTATATTTCTGCAGGGAAATAGTGCTTCTTTGTTTTTTATAGAAAAAAAACTTAATTCAAGGTCCACCAAACAGTCTGAAATACCCATTCCAACCACCAATTTTACATTCCTACTGTGAAATACAGCATAAGTGTATGTTTTTTGACAAAAAAGTGGTAATCCTGATCCACAGAAGATCTTGAAATACACCGCTTAAATGCCGATTTCACATTACAGCTGAGAAATAGTGTATTATTCTTTTTTGTGGGAAAAAAAGCAATATTCTTGCTTCACAAAGCAGTTGTACATACACGGTATAAATATCTAATTTAAATTTACAGCAGTAAAAAACTGCATTTTGGGGTTTTATTGAAAAAGGCTGTGTTTTAGGCTGAAAAAAGGCCGTTGTGCATCCGTCGTTTAAATAATTAGTTACAATTTATAGCAGTTAAATACTGCATTTGTGAAATCTGGTGACCAAATCCGTGTTCTGGGTCTCCAAATCTGGTGTCCATACATAGTATAAATATATAGTTTTAATGTACAGTAGTTAAAAACTGCATTTTGAGGTTTTATTGAAAAAAGCCGTGTTTTAGGCCGAAAAAACTGTTGTGCATCCATTGTTTAAATAATTATTTTCAATTTATAGCAGTCAAATAATGCATTTGTGAATTTTGGTGACCAAATCCGTGTTCTGGGTCCCCAAATCTGGTGTCCATACATAGGCAAAATATCTACTTTTAATGTACAGCACTTAAAAACTGCATTTTGGGGTGTTATTGAAAAAAGCTGTGTTTTAGGCCGAAAAAACTGTTGTGCATCCGGCGTATAAATAATTAATTTCAATTTACAACAGTGAAATACTAATTTTCTGTATTTTATTACAAAAATACTTCTTCTTGTTCCACAAACCACTTGTGCATACAGCGTACCCCAAAAAACTTAACATTTCCGCATAGAAGTTGAGAATCAGTGTATTTTCAATCAACATTATTTTGGGTCCACAGAGCATTTTTATGACACGGGCACTGCCTTAGCCAACGTAATTGTCGACTAATGGCAGGTAAATTGACACCGAAAAGAGACAAATCTTTCAGCTTGAGCTTGGTGGGTAAACGAAAATAATGAGGAGAACATCAAATAAGGGACGTGGGCATGGTCGTGGTGGTGTTGGCGGAGCTCCTATTGCTGGGAGAGGACGTGCCTCCAGTTCCTTCACAGTATCTAACACCCAGTCCTCTGCAGAAAGCTCAGAGTTGGCACCTGCAGCCCATGCCCATCAGTCTTTCATCTCACCCCCTTGCAAATCAGCCAAGCAGTCAGAGCCTCAAATCATGCAGGAAAGTCTCATGCTTTTTGATGACTCTGTTGGCAGGGTTTCCCCGGCCCATCCGCCTAGCCCTGCCCCAGAAGAGGAAGACCTTAAATGCACTGATGCTCAACCACTTTTGTTACAGGATGAGGACATGGGAATACCGTCACAAAACGTCTCTGATGATAACGAAACACAAGTGCCAACTGCTGTGGCTTTCTGCAATGTGCAGAATGACGAGGAGGGCAGGGGTCATAAATGGGTGAAAGATGATGTGGAGGATGATGAAGTCCTAGACCCAGACTGGACTGAAGGTCGTGCTAGTGAGGCGTGCAGTTCTGAGGAAGAGACAGTGGTCGCACAGAGGCAACAGCACAGCAAAAGAGGGAGCAGGGTGCAAAAGCGCAGCGGCCGTTCCAGGAACAGTGCGCCTGCTACTGTTCACCGAACCCAGGCACCGAGCACACCAAGGCCTGCTCCAAGGAGTTCATTGGCGTGGCAGTTCATCACACAATGTCCTGATGACAAGACACAAGTGATTTGCATGTTGTGCCATCAGAGCCTGAAGCGAGGCATAAACGTTATTAACCTGAGCACAACCTGCATGACCAGGCATATACATGCAAAGCATGAACTGCAATGGAGTAAACACCTTAAAAACAAGGAACTCTCTCATGCTCCTCCTGCTCTTTTTTCTGCTGCTGGCTCGGCCTCTCCCCCCACCTCTGGCTTCACTGTGGCACCTGGCGACCAGCAAACAGAGAATGTTCCACCAACACCACCACATACGACACCATCACCAAGCATCTCCACCATGTCACATGGCAGCATTCAGCTGTCCATCTCCCAAACATTGGAGAAAAGGAGGAAATACCTACCTACCCACCATCGAGCCCTGACCCTGAATTCCAGCATTTCAAAATTACCGGCCTTTGAAATGCTGTCATTCCGTCTGGTGGAGACGGACTGTTTCAAACAGCTGATGGCGTTGGCTGTCCCCCACTACGTCGTTCCAAGCTGCAACTACTTTTCCAGGCGAGTTGTACCTTTCCTGCGCAACGAAGTGGAGGATAAAATCAAGTGTGCGCTGCGCAACGCTATCTGTGGCAAGGTCCACATAATCACAGATACATGGACCAGTTATCACGGCCAGGGTCGCTATATCTCCCTAACTGCACACTGGTTAAACGTAGTGGTGGCTAGGCCCGAGGATCGCAGGGCATTATTTGTTGCCTCCTGTTGCTTCCTCCACCTATTCCGCTAAATCCTCCTCCTACTCCTCTTCTACCACCCCCACATCTGGTCATCGAAAGATCCTCACCCCCAACTTCAGCACAGCCTGGGGTAAACGTCAGCAGGAGCTTTGGAGGGGCATAGAACAGCAGACTGATGAGTGGTTGCTATCGGTAAGCCTCAAGCCGGGACTGGTTGTGTGCGATAATGGGCGAAATCTCTTTGCAGCTCTGGGACTAGCCAGTTTGACGCACATCCCTTGCCTGGTGCATGTGCTGAATCTGGTGGTGCAGAAGTTTCTTAAAAACTACCCAGACATGTCAGAGCTGCTGCTGAAAGTGCGGTCCATATGAGCGCGCTTTCGGCGTTCTCACCCTGCTCCTGCTCGCCTGTCTGCGCTGCAGCATAACTTCGGCCTTCCTGCTTACAGCCTCATATGCGACATGCCCACCAGGTGGAACTCCACCTTACATATGCTGGAGAGACTGTGCGAGCAGCAGCAGGCGATAGTGGAGTTTCAGATGCAGTATGCACGGGTCAGTCGCTCTGCAGAGCTGCACCACTTCACCACCAGTAAGTGGGCCTGCATGCGACTCCTCTGTACCTTGTTGCGGTCTTTGGAGTACTCAACCAACATGGCCAGTGCTAATGACGCCATTGTTAGCATTACAATACTCCTTCTATGTCTCCTTGAATTTTTTTTTACGGCGATGATGGAAGAGGATGCGGCACACAAGGAGGAGGAAGAGGGGGCATTTCACAGGGTTTCAGGCAGGTCATACAGAAGTGGCTCAGAGGATGGGTTCCTTCACCAGCAAAGGCCAGGAACACATGTGGACAGCCAGGGCACACTTCTGGAGGAGGAGGAGGTAGAGGAGGAGGAGGAGGAACGGGTTTCACTGCAGGGTGGAACCCTACATAGCTCAGGGCCATCACAGGTGTGCATGGCTGGGGGGATACGAAGTACACTGACGATACACCACCTACATTGGACAGCTGATCGTCTACCACCGCATGCTGGTAGATGCGCTCCTGAGGGCATTCTCAACTGACATGGGGGGACAAGTGGAA
This sequence comes from Bufotes viridis, assembly GCA_033119425.1. Classification (NCBI taxonomy): domain Eukaryota; kingdom Metazoa; phylum Chordata; class Amphibia; order Anura; family Bufonidae; genus Bufotes; species Bufotes viridis. The sequence goes on from CM065589.1 coordinate 265,746,689, forward strand.
GCACAAGGTGAAGGCAGAGGCGGAGGAGGAAGAGGTCGCCAACGCAGCTGTGTCACAGCCAGCTCCTCAGACAGCAGGGTTAGCATGGCCGAGATGTGGAAAAGTTTTGTCACCGCGCCACAGCAAACTGCACCACCAGCTGTGTTATTTAGCACGGCAGGGGGCGTCATTATAGACAAAAGCAGCTGCCTGTCCAAAGCCAACGTAGACAAGCTCACATTGAGGCAGGGGAGGCAGGGGAGGGATCCCATTGAGTCCTCGTACTGTGGTGACGGGGACCCAATGAGTGAGAAGGCAGCCTGATGCCTTGCAGAGGCATCTGGACCTGCCTGCTATGGAAGCCTAGGAGATCCAGCTCCAGGCTTGGTCTCCTAGGCAACCTGTTAGTGTATTACATTGTGTAATACACTAACAGGCAATGCATTAGAATAGAGATGTATTGTAATGCATTGCAGGGGGGATCAGATGCCCAAAGGTTGAAGTCCCTATAACTTTTCCTGCAAAAAACGACCTGTGCACAAGACGATCAGCAGAAAAATACAAAAAATATTTAATATCATTGCGTCTGTAACAAACTGATATACAAAAATAGCACATGATCTAACCTGTCAGATGAACATTGTAAAAACAAAAAAGGAAAACGGTGCCAGAACAGCCATTTTTTTTATTACCCTGCCTCACAAAAAAGAGCAATCAAAAATCATATGTACCCCAAAATAATACCAATAAAACTGTCACCTTATCCCATAGTTTCCAAACTGGGGTCACCTTTTGGTAATTTCTACTTTAGGGGTGCATCAGGAGGGCTTCAAATGGAATATGGTGTTTAAAAACCAGTCCAGCAAAATCTACCTTCCAAAAACCATATTGCGCTCTTTTTCTTCTGTGTCCTGCCATATGCCCATACAGTAGTTTACCACCACATGTTGGGTGTTTCTGTAAACTGCAGAATCAGGGAAATATATATTGAGTTTTGCTTGGCTGTTAACTCTTGATGTGTTACAGAAATTTTTTTATTAAAACTGAACATCTGCCAAAAAAGTGACATTTAGAAATGTCATCTCCATTTTCCTTTAATTCTTGTGAAACACCTAAAGGGTTAACAAAGTTTGTAAAATCCGTTTTAAATAACTTGAGGGGTGTAGTTTCTGAAATTTCATTTATGGGTGTTTTCTACTATGTAAGCCCTACAAAGTGACTTCAGAACTTAACTGATCCTTAAAAAGTGGGTTTTGAAAACTTTCTTAAAAATTTTAAGAATTGCTTCTAAAATTCAACACCTTTTAACGTCCTAAAATTTAAATTTGCTAAATGATGCCAACGTAAAGTAGACACATGGGGAATGTTAAGTAATAACTATTTTATGAGGTATCAATTTCTGTTTTAAAAGCAGAGAAATTGAATTTTTCCACCTCTTTGGTAAATATATTGACTCAAACTTATGATTGTCATGAAGTACAATGTGTCACTAGAAAACAATCTCAGAATGGCTTGGATAAGTAAAAGTGTTCCAAAGTTATTACCACATAAAGTGACACATGTCAGATTTGCAAAAAATGGCCTGGGCAGGAGGGTGCAAACTGGTCCAGGGTAAAAGGGGTTATTATAGACTTTGTTGAAATTCTGTGCCATTTTCAATATTTCATAAAATCATAAGATATTTCTCCATATTTGCCTAGTCTTTTGTCCTGCCCACACAGAGATCTTGTCCATAAAATGGCTGCTGATCTAGGGTCATGTGACCAGGTAAATCACCCCCATGTGATGTCTCCTTCTTTCAAAATCACTGTACCTGCCATCTGCACTTGCAGTGTTGGGAGTTTTGTGAGGTGCGTTGTTTTTGAATGGATGATGCTGAGTGATTTTACTGTTCATATGACCCTCCATCAGTGGCCATTTTATGGATAGGACCTCTACGTGGATAGCACATAAGATTTGCCTTATGAAATATAGCAGACGGCACAGAATATTAACTTACATAGGCTATATTAGTAAGTGCCATAAAGTCATCTAACATACACTTCGGTCACAAGTAGCCAGAAAGTGGCCAACTCGTTTAATGATACAGTATGCTTAGTATATTATTTGTGCATTCTACACCATACACGGGTTGAAATTACTGGCATCTGAATTAGACCTAAGAGAAGCTCACTGCATACTGTTATTCACTGAGTTCAGTATGGAATCCATATGCCCTTTAGTGAAATCTTATTTGGAAAAGTTTATTTTTGTGACTTTGTTAGAAGAAACAGGTGTGACCACTTGGTGCTGCTAGGTTAAAACATTCTGGGCCTTAGCCCCATATGTTTTGTCCCAGGACCTAAATGTACTGCCTACCAAATGAATACAATTGCATTGCCATCCTCAGGACAGCAATACAATTGAATCAAATGCACTGGAAGAGCTGAAGGACCTGTGATAACATCACAGTCCATGAGATCAGTGCTGAAGGCGGTGGTTGAGAAGGACCTGCTATGATGTCACCATCATGTGACTAGTGCAGGAGAGGATGGCGCTCAACAGTGAAGAGAAGTCCTGAGGAAGAAGCTGTGGTGAGTTGTGGGTCAGAGGTAAATAGATTCTCAGTGTAAGAGGCAGATTAATGCTGGGAGTTGTGGTTATTTAACTGGGACAGTATGTTAGGGCTAAAGGAAGGGATTTTATTTACATGGGGATGTATGTTAGAATGGGGTGGAGTGATATTATTTAAATGGGACTGAATGTTGGAAGTGGCTGGGGAAGGGTGATGTTATTTACATGGGACTGTGTGTTGGGGGTGGCTGGGGCGGGGGTTATCTTATTTACATGGGACTGTATACTGATGGCAGCTGTGGGAGGGGATGATCTTATTTACATGAGACTGTATGTTGATGGCATGGCCTGGTCCAGAGAAATGGATACCCACAGTTGTATCTGCCTTGTGGTTTATCTTGAATCTGTGCAAGTTCATTCTGGATCGCATTATCTGTACAGTAATAACTGTGGGAATCCATTTCTCTGGACCTAGATACTCCATGGATGACATAAAGGTTTTTATTCTCAAAGGGAATTTTAAGAATGATAGAGACAGGAACACTTGGGAATTTAAAATGATGACTACATTTCAGTCATTAAGTGATGGATTGAATCTGACCCCTGGTTTTATGACCCACTATTGAGACAAAATTCACACCTCCCTCAGTTCGACACACAATCCCACTTGCTGCTAAGCTTTATCTTAATTATGCTACCCCCCATGCTCATGTTTTGCGGTAATGTCCTATAAGTCTTGTGCCTGTTTCGCAGTCAGTTTCAGTTTCATTTGTAATCTTGCCTGAAGAAGAAGCCTTTGTGCTCTGAAAGCTTGAAATATGTTTTGTTTTTTTCCCGGTTAGCCATATTATTGTCTGAATGAGCTAAAACCAGCATTTTATACGCCTGTCTTATTGCAAAGTTGGCATAAGATGAGACAAATGTATCTAGAGACGTGCAACACTTAATAATGTTGGCGCACCTTGGGAGGTCTGTGTGGCAGAAACTGAAATCTATGCCAGCTGTGAGCTACAGCAGATTTCAGCAGTAATTTGCACCAATTTTCTGATGTAAGTAATGTTAAATTTTTTAGGTTGCATATGCCTTGCCTCCCCATTCTCTTTTCTCCAGCATTTAACAATTGATAAGCTATCCCTAGTATAGAATGTACCTACAACGTTGCCCCAAACTAGAGAACAAACACATTCCCGATACAGTATAAAATATATCCAATCTTTATTGCATCTTTTACAATGCACAATACATATAGATAGTACATAAAAAGGCATCAGACATAGAGAAGTGCCAGAATACTAACACCCGTCATTGATACACCTCATCAGTGACGGGTGTTCGGATTCTAGCTCTTCTCTATGTCTGACGCCTTTTTATGTACTATGTATATGTATTGTGCATTGTATATGATGGAATAAAGTTTGGATATATTTCATACTGTATCAGACATGTGCTTGTTCTCCAGTTTGGGGCAACGTTGTAGGTACATGAAATATTGTAGTTACATGCCTGTGTGGACTGTTGTTGAGGCTTGTATTGGTTCTATATCCATAGTATAGGTCATTAATATAATATTGGTGGAGGTCTGACACCTCACACACCTGCCAATCTGCTATACAGGAGAGGCTCCAGCGCCACAACTAGTTAGCTAAGTGAAGTGTATGGGAGTAGTGCCACAGTCACCAACTCTGTCCACTAACAATTGACAGAGCTGTGTAGTTTCAGCACCTATTTCCATACATGGAGCTACTCCCCAGCTAATTGCTTGTGCTATGTGTCAGACCCACATAATCTGATCTTGATGACCTATTGTAGAGATAGGTCAGTAATTGTTAAATCCCATATAACCCTTTTAATTTTCAGGAAAAATATGTAATACTGTGTATTTGGAAAGTTTTTAAATCCTTTCACTTTTTTCACAATTCAAGTTTTACTCCATCAATCTGAACTCAAAACCCCATAATGAAAAAGTAAAAAGAGATTTGTTTTAGAAATGTTTGCAAATTTATAAAAAATAAAGAACCAAAATTTTGCATGGACATATGTATTCAGACCCTTTGCTATGGCCCTTTGTTCTGGGGGCCTTCGATTACTCTTGATTATCTTTGATATGTTCCTACACCTTGATTAGAGGACTCTAACTGTGGTAAATTCAATTAATTGGACATTATTTGGAAAGACACTGTCTATATAAGATCTCACAGATGACAAAGCAAAGCACAGCAAGAATCAAGTCATGAGAAGCAAAGAATTGCCTGTAGAGATCAGAGGCCTAATTGTGTGGAGAAGGGTACAAAATTTTTTGCTGCAATGAAGTTCCCAAAAGCATCGTAGCCTCCATAATTATTAAAGAGAAGAAGTTTGGAACAACCGGAACTCTTCTTAGAGATGGCCACACCACTAAACTCAGTAATCAAGGGTGAAGGGTCATGGTAAGATAGTCGACCAATAACCTGATAGTTACTCTGGCTGAGCTCCAAAGATCCTGTGTGCAGATGGGAGAAACTTCCAGAAGGTCAACCATCATTGTAGCATTTCTCCAATCTGGGCTTTATGGCAGAGTGGCCAAAAAGATGCCTTTCCTCAGTTAAAAACACGTAAAAATTTGCAGTAAAGCACCTATAGGACTCTCATATTGTGAGAAAAAAGATTCACTGGTCTGATAAAACCAAGATTTAACTTTTTGGTCTCCATTCTAAGAGTCGTGTTTGGAGGAAACCAAGCACTGCCTAATTCCATCCTTAAAGTCAAGCACGGAGGTGCCAGCATAATGCTGTGGGGGTGTTTTTCAGCTTCTGGGAGTGCGCTGAACCTCAGACTGCGCCAGAGGTTCACCTTCCAAAAAGAAGATGACCATAAGCACACAGCCTAAACAATACAGGAATGGCTTAGAGGAAATTCTGTGAATGTTCTTTATTGGCCCAGCCATAGACTTGACATGAACCCAATCGAACATCTTTAGAGAGACCTGATGGTCCACATACAACCTGACAATCTTGAGAGGATCTGCAGAGAAGAATGGCAAAAAAAAAACAAATCCACATGTGCAAACTAAGTACTGAGTAAAGGTTCTTTATACTTACAGGTATGTCAATGATATATTTTAGTTTTTCCATTTCAATAAATTAGCAAAGATTTCTAACATTTCAGCACAAGGCCACAACATAACAAAGTGTGAGAAAAATGAAAGAGTCTACTTTACCAATGCACTGTAGTTTTTTTGTAGTGTATTATTTCAAAGAATACTAATTCCCATAGAGAGTGTTAAAACAATTCAAGTATTTTGATTCTAATCTTTACATAGCTGTTATCATTCTATTGATTTAGATGCTGTGGTTTACTTACCAACTTTCAGGAAAAGCCATTATGCAATATAACCTGACAGTCTGGGAAATGCATTATTGTTTTATTTTTTCAAGTCTGTTCACATCAAAGCTAATGTAACTTATCCTTGTTAAATGAAAGAAACCACAATGCTTGGTTTGATTTTTGTTAGGAATGCTTTCTGTTAAGTGAGCATCATAATGACTGTTGAGTATATGTTCTATATATAAAGATAACTTTGATTTTTCAAGTCACCTTGAGGTGTTACAGCAAAAGCTAGATTTTTTTTTTTTTTTTTTTTTTTTGCAAGAACCTATGGTTTACACTGCTAAAATGATCATTTTAGAACTAATGTATAATGCTGCCTGGAAAAAATTAAAGTTGTATGCACTCATGTTTAGGTAGTGAAATTCAATTATATTCCTCCATCAGTGAGTTAGAGAAAGGAGGACTCTCTCTCTCTCTTGACTATAGGGTCAATTGCATCGGGTGCACTTGAGGACTGCTTTCTTAGTGGTTGATATTCTTTAATGGATAAAAAGATGGCTATTTAGGTCTTATCTTCAAGCATGTTATAACACAGCATCTGAAGATTCAAATATTCCCACAATTATACACAACAGTAGATAGAAATAGTCAGGTAGAGGAGACAAGTGATGTAAAGAAAATAAATATAAGTGGAGGGGTAAACAAACAGTTGTAGCAGAAAAGATTTGTGCAATTGGGGTGAAATTGTAGCCTGATACTATATATTCTAGTGTTTTCATGTTCTTTTATACAAGTACCGTACATCCATTCATCCTTGATTCTGAGGTTAAATTACGACCTGATACTAGAGATTTTAGGGTGTTTACTTTCTTTTATACATAATTCAATCCATTAATCCTTAATTGTGTAATTGGGCTGAAATTGCGCCCTGACACTACTGCTATTTTAAACATACAGTTATTGTTACAGTACAGTATGCCTACACAGACAGATGCCAGGCCCTTCTAAGGGAACGGGCAATGGAAAAAATGTTTCTGCGCCTGTCAGAAGTAGCACCAGAGGGCAGGTGGTAGCAGAAGTTACAGCGACAGGTCAGAGCTGCCAGTGCCATCCAGTGGTCGTGTTTTGATGATCAATCCCACTGTCCTGGAATGGTTGACTCGGTCTTCAACATCATCTCAACTGACATCAGACACCCCCAGCAAGGAGTCACTGGGTTCCTCTGACACCATGCTTAATTGGCATGGCCCAGCAATAAGCTTTGTGCCCTCCACCTTGTTGATGACATGAACTATATGTCTTATTTGCTGTTCTGTGGTGAAGTTACATTGTACTACAGTCATTTACGGTGTGTATTAATTGAAAATATATGTACGTCCTGTTAGCCGTTCTGCGGCGAAGTTACATTGTTCTACGTTTTTTTTGTGGGTGTATTAATAGGGAAACAAATCTTTCTTATTTGCCGTTCTGCAGTGAAGTTACATTGTACTACAATGCGTTTTGGTGGACTGCACGATTTTCAAAGTAGCCACTCTAAGTTAGAGTTATCCACTCCTGCACGTATGGGTAAAGTATTAATCTCCACAGATATCCTCCCTCATCCAGTAGTTCCTATGGGATGCCAAAAACACACTGATAGTGAAGTACTGCTGCTGTTAGCTGTGCGTACTCCTAATGTTATACTCACAGGCACACAGTGTTATGCAGACAAGTCAAACAAGCACTGTAGTTATGGGAACATCAAGTTCCTCCTTCCCAGTTCGCTACAATAGTGGGGGGGTTCGCTACAATAGTGAAGCACCCTCTACAATATATATAAACAGGTATTTATTATACTCACAAAATTCCATATGTGGCAAATCAAAGGTAAAACACAGCAGCCTTGTGCACGCCCGACCCGGGTTTCGCATCAAGCTTTGTCAGGGGCATCAGTCTCAATCAATCACACTTGGGTTTAAGTATCCAACCAAAACTCCTCCTTCCTTACACTCCATCAATTTGCTGCTTCAATTTACATTAGAAACCAATATACATTGTCTATTAGAAATTTACACACAGTAAAAACAAAAATGAAAAAAATAAAGTTCTAAGATTATAAATTATTACTAATTTTTATCCTTATCTAAAACTCAAATAGCCATTCATAAAATCACTACACCACGCAGCATATCACGTGATTTTTAACCACCAATAATAATTCTGATAACTCGATATATCTAAAACCGTTATTTTTACTACGGAGGATAGGGGAATGTTCATAAATATGCGGTTCAAGTACAGTTGCACTTCCTTCCTATAAAACTGAACACGTATTCATGTACTTGATAGTAACTGATACTGTAGATCCATTCATAAAAAACTATATCACATGTTCCGACAACTCTTAACAGCAATATCAAAGATTGGTGTGGTTTAACCAAGAACACCTATCAAGTACAACTACTCCACACCATATCATTATAAAAATAATTTTTTATTATGGATACACATAGTAACAATATAAGATCACAATAGTGAATGGTAACGAGAAGAAAAACACATAAGCCAGCATGTGCCCGGACAAAATACCCACAGATGATAAGATACAATTCAAAAACCCAGCTTAATGGTTGTTAAATACGTCCAGAGTGTACATAAATATAGATAAGATGTCACAGGACCTAATACAACACAACGCCTGGGCATGAGTGAAATATATGTAATGCTTACATCAAATAATAGGGGTCCGGGATCACAGCAGGCAGCACACCCAACAGCCGTTTCGCACCCTCGCTTCCATGTTCCGACAACGTAGTCAGTCACATGGCTTTAAACCCACCAATCACAGTTCTAACCCTCCGATCAGGTACGCTAGGGAAAATGTTTTTTATTTTAAAGTACAGGGACATGTTTTACTAACCGGTTAAACAGGGTTTTAGGTCAAATTCTACATTTAATCCACGAGACTGGATCGTTACGAGATCATAGATCCACTTTACCTCTTTCCGATCAATCTTAGCCACAGCATCTCCCCCCGCGCCAGTTCGCCCTCACCGATTCAATCCCCACAAAGATAAGTCCTCTCGGGTTTTTGTGATGGACTGTTTTAGAATGTAGCAATACTCCATGTGTCTCTAATCCTTTTTTGATGTTTCTGATATATTCTTGTATGCGTGTTTTTAATTTTCGCCTGGTACGGCCCACATACTGGAGGCACACGGGCACTCCAGCATGTAGACCACTCTTGCATTCTCGCACGTGATGTTACCCTTAATTTTAAAATCCTTAAAATCCTTATTTCTTTGCACAGAATGGACAGTAGTCACTCCACACTGTCTTTTACTCAATATAATCTGACTCTGTTTCCTGTATTTATCAATATCTGTACAATTGTGATTAATTCTTTTCATTTGTCCCTTCGGGATGTTCCTTAACCAGGGGCTGTAATGGCAGCTATGGATATCGATGTAACCATTTACATCTATGTCCTTGAAGAAGGTTTTTGTTTTCACACTCCCTTCTTCAAAGAAGATAGTGAGATCCAAAAAATTCACTGCTTCATTACTGATGCAACTGGTAAATTTTAAGTTCTAGTTATTGATATTTAATTTTCCAATTAAATATTCCAGTTCCTGTCTTTCCCCTTCCCACATGAGTAAGCAGTCGTCGATATACCGCTGCCATGTGGTCAGGGTACCAAAAGGTGAAGTTTTAGCCAGACATGGTTTAATACTCTCTTCCCCCCAGAATGCCATGTACAGGTTGGCAAAACGAGGGGTGAATTTCGCCCCCATCGCCGTCCCGACCCTCTTTAAATAATAATAATTTCCAAACCAGAAATAATTGTGGTCCAGACAATACGCAACATATTCTAGAATGAATGCGCCTTGTTTTTCAGACATCGCTGGATCGATATTCAATTGTCTACTAATAGCTTCCAGACCTAATTCTTTTGGAATAATATTATAGAGTGAGGTCACATCAACAGTCGCTAACCACATGTTCTCTTTGTGTGGACCTATATCTTTCACCAAGGTAATGACACTTAAAAAAATATCTTAAGTGAAAAATATCTCTGTAAATGACAACGTTTTCCATTTTTTTATTCAAAGTTGTCAATTTACAGAGATATTTCTCTCACCCAGCATGGGTATATGTAAAAATTCACCCCAAAACACATTGCCCTATTTCTCCTGAGTACGGCGATACCACATGAGTTACACTTTTTTGCAGCCAAGATGCGCAAAGGGGCCCTAATTCCAATGAGTACCTTTAGGATTTCACAGGGCATTTTTACGCATTTGGATTCCAAACGACTTCTCACGCTTTATGGGCCCCTAAAATGCCAGGGCAGTATAAATACCACACAATTGACCCGATTTCAGAAAGTAGACACCCTAAGGTATTCGCTGATGGGCATAGTGAGTTCATGGAAGTTTTTATTTTTTGTCACAAGTTAGCGGAAATTGAATTTTTTTTTTTTCTTACAAAGTCTAATATTCCACTAACTTGGAATATGACAAAAAATAAAATTGTACATGAACTCACCATACCCCTCATGGAATACCTTGGGGTGTCTACTTTCTAAAATGGGGTCACTTGTGTGGTATTTTTACTGCCCTGCCATTTTAGGGGCCCCTAAAGCGTGAGAAGTCGTTTGGAATCCAAATGTGTAAAAATGCCCTGTGAAATTCTAAAGGTACTTATTGGAATTAGAGCCCCTTTGTGCATCTTGGCTGCAAAAAAGTGGCACACATGTGGTATCGCCGTACTCAGGAGAGGTAGGACAATGTGTTTTGGGGTGTATTTTTACATATACCCATACTGTGTGTGAAAAATATCTCTGTAAATGACAACTTTTTCCATTTTTTTATACAAAGTTGTCAATTTACAGAGATATTTCTCTCACCCTGCCACTCAGCTCCTATGTCCTGGCAAATGTGATTTCTCCATTCACTTTGATCAATTGATCGTTGTGGAGGAAGACATCTTTGCCAGATTTTTGATACAAAGTGTTTGCCAAAGCATATGAACTCCAACACCTCTCCTCAGCTCATATGCCTGGGCAAACGTACCTGTACTGCAGAGGGGAAATCTCGTCTTGCAGCGCCGCATACACCGACTTCTCATGTAAACTGACAGAAGTGCAATGCTTCTCTCAGAATGCACATCAGTACTGCAGCATTTTCATCGGTTGGACCAGCTGAAAAATAAAGGGTGGTTAGTTTAAAAAAAAGAAAAAAAGAAAAAACAAGCAGCAGGCTGATAAATTTGAACGTTACAAACTTTATAATACCTGAACATCATAAAACTTTTTTTTATAAAACCTGAACATCATAAAACTTTTCAAACCTAAACTAACTCAAGATTTCTTTTTCTTGCTACCTGTTTAATTTTTTTTTTTTTTTTTACTTTTCACTCTTTATTTTCCTAGCAGAAACCTCTCCTTTCCCATGGGACAATGTGTAAAGTGTAAATCACTCAGAGATGGTGCGAAGTACATTATGCACTTTATCCCAAGTGAAAGGAGAGGTTTCTACCATTTCACATATCTGCAGTAGCACACTAGCACCCCTGTGTGTTAGGGTCTCTCAAAACCTAGTATCCTGAGAGACCCTACATCCTGAGTGTAAAAACTACCTGTGTCCTGCAGTCCCTACGTCCCTAAGTGTACCTGAGTGTGGTACTTCCGGAAACACTCCTCTAGGCATAGGCAGGGTGGTCAGGGCAGTCAGGACAGAAATAGCGGGTGTCACGCCTTATTCCACTCCTGCTACAGACACGACATCTTTTTCTGGGTGACGGTTTTGTTGAGGTACCAGCAACGACACTGGGGAAGTGTCGCTCGTGTAGACGGCTTACTACACTTGGGTTTGGGGCCACGGAACCTCCTGGATACAAGAGGTTCTCGATGATCTCTTCCTGAAATTTGAGGAAGGATCCTGTTCTCCCAGCCTTACTGTAGAGAACAAAACTATTATATATAGCCAATTGAATTAGATATACAGACAACTTCTTATACCAGCGTCTGGTCTTTCGGGAAAGCAAATATGGGGCTAACATCCGGTCATTAAAGTCCACCCCTGCCATGTGGAGGTTATAGTCTTGGACCGAGAGGGGTTTTTCAATGACACTGGTTGCTCGTTCAATTTGTATTTTCTTGTCTGCGTGAATGGAGGAGAGCAGGTAAATGCCACGCTTGTCTCTCCATTTCACCGCGAGCAGTTCTTGGTTACACAAGGCAGCCCTCTTCCCCCTTGCAAGATGGGTGGTAACGAGCCATTTGCGGAAGCCCCGGTGACTAGGTTGCACGGTGCGACAGCAGCCAATCTGTTCTAGGAACAAATGCCTGAAGAGGGACACACTTGTGTATTAATTGTCCACATAAAGATGGTACTCCTTGCTGAAAAAGGGTGACACCAAGTCCCAGAATGTCTTCCCACTGCTCTCCAGGTAGTCAGGGCAACCGACCGCCTCCAGTGTCTAATCTTTACCCTCATAGACATGAAATTTGTGTATATAGCCTGTGGCCCTTTCACAGAGCTTATACAATTTGACCCCATACGGTAAAATATAAAAGTGACTCGTCTATGCAGATGTTTTGTGCAGGGGTATACAAATCTGCAAATTTGGTGTTAAAGTAGTCTATGAGGGGCCGAATTTTGTGGAGACGGTCAAAAGCTGGGTGGCCTCTGGGACGAGAGGTGGTGTTGTCACTAAAGTGCAGGAAACGCAGGATGGTCTCAAAAGCGTGTCCTGGACATGGCAGCAGAGTACATGGGCATGTGATGAATTGGGTTCGTGGACCAATATGACCACAATTCATGTTTTTTTGCCAGGCCCATGTTGAGGAGAAGGGCCAGAAAATTTTTAAATTCGGAAACATGGACTGGTTTCCACCATAAAGGCTGGGCATAGAAGCTTTCCGGGTTGGCGGTAATAAATTGAGTGGCATACCGGTTTGTTTCTGCCACGACTAGGTCAAAGAGCTCCGCAGTGAAGAACAGCTCAAAAAACCCCAGTGCCGATCTGATCTGAGCTGTCTCCACCTGAACTCCTGACTGGGCGGTTAAGGGGGACCAAATGGTGCGGCTGAAGATGGGGGCCGCCAATCAGGGTTTGCCAGCACCTCAGGGACTCTGAGGGCTTTACGGGCCTGTCTGACCGGTGGCTGCGATGGGGGAATTACTGCACGTGCCACCGTACCAGCTTCAACTGCCCTTCTGGTGCTTGCCACTTCACCATGTTCTACGGCAGTGCTGGTACTAGGTCCAGAATGGGCTGCACTGCTGGTGTATGCCTCACCACGTAATCCTACAGTGCCAGCCCCACTCTTCTGCCCTTGAAACGGATCCTGCGCAACCTGTGGTCTAGCGACACGGGGCTATCAGGGACCTCAACCTCCTCGTCTGAACTTTGGGTCAGACTGCCACTGCTTTCTACAGGTTCGTATTCTGAACCGCTGGATTCGTCAGATGAGGATTCCCATTCCTCATCCGACTGGGTCAGAATCCTGTAGGCCACTTTAGAAGAATACCCCTTACTTGCCATTTGGACAACTAAATTTAGGGGGTATTCCCTGAGACTACCCAAGAAAGAAAAAAAGCAAGCCTGTCTTACAAATGGGAGGCTAGTGGAGTACAGAAAGCCGCTGCGATTGATAAAAAATATCAAAACTGATTTTTTTTATCTTAGCAGCGCTTGTGAAGTGATTGTGCAGTGATAAAAAAAAAAAAAAATGTTGTCACTGCGGCGGGGCGGGCGTGGGTAAACGCACGTGTGGGCGCCCGATCAGGCCTCATTGGGCAAACACTGCGTTTTGGTTGGAGGGTGACTAATACTATTATAGATCTGACTGTGATCAGTTCTGATCACTTACAGATACTATAAAGTACCAATGATGATTAGCACTATGCTAATCAGCGAATCAGTGAATGCGGTGCGGTGGGCTGGGCGCTAACTAACCTAAACCTAGCAGTGACCACTTTTTTCCTTTCACTGGTGATTGACAGGTGATTGACAGGGGGTGATCAAGGGGTTAATTGGGGTGATGGGGGGTGATCTGGGCCTGTGTGTCTGGTGCTTAGTGTACTCACTGTCACATGTACTCTGTGCTGGGACCAACCAATGAAAAGGACCCAGCACAGAGCACAGAAGCCATTTAATGCATTTTATTTATAAATGTAATGCATTATATGGCTTTTGATATGTTTTTTTAAAAGTCACCAGCCTGCCAGCGCAGATCATTGGCTGGCAGGCTGGTGACGAACTTGTCCTGCACCTTCCCCGATATTCTGTGCGCCTCCTCTCGCGAGATGACGCGCCGGCGCGTCAACGAGGAATAACTGGGCCGCTGCGATCACACGTATCTGTGTGCGGAGGTCCAGAGGAGTGTCCAACTCCACTATGACGTTGTGATAGTACTAAATAAAAGCACCACGCAGGTGGGCGGGTAAGTAGGAGTGCTAAGTTCCATAGAGGATGCCTATTCCTCATCAATATATACATACCAAAAAATGAAACAGCACCTCCTAGAGGTAATTTAAATGCAGGTGCAAGCTACATGGGCAACTATACAGCAAACTAGAGAAATAGCAGCACACTGCTGAATGCACTAAGAATGGCTGAACAGGTGAATGTGTGAACTATCACAACATCATAGTGGAGTTGGACACTCCGTGTTAGCGTAGGTCCCCGTCTGATTAGAAGCCACCTTGCCGCTTGGTAGACGGGCCCGACATATGTTTGATCAACTATATGCGCTAAGAGCTTCTACCCCATGTTATAGTAAGTATGGCAGTCATGTATTTGACCCTGTTCACACATTCACATGTTCACCCATTCATAGTGCATTCAGCAGTGTGCTGCTATTTCTTTAGTTTGCTGTATAGTTGCCCGTGTAGCTTGCACCTGCATTTAAATTACCTCTAGGAGGTGCTGTTTCATTTTTTGGTATGTATACATAGATGAGGAATAGGCATCCTCTATGGAACTTAGCACTCCTAGTTACCCACCCACCTGCGTGGTGCTTTTAGTCAGTACTATCACAACATCATAGTGGAGGTGGACACTCCGTGTTAGCGTAGGTCCCCGTCTGATTAGAAGCCACCTTGCCACTTGGTAGACGGGCCCGACATATGTTTGATCAACTATATGCGCTAAGAGCTTCTACCCCATGTTATAGTAAGTATGGCAATCATGTATTTGACCCTGTTCACACATTCACCTGTTCACCCATTCTTAGTGCATTCAGCAGTGTGCTGCTATTTCTCTAGTTTGCTGTATAGTTGCCCATGTAGCTTGCACCTGCATTTAAATTACCTCTAGGAGGTGCTGTTTCATTTTTTGGTATGTATATGTAGATGAGGAATAGGCATCCTCTATGGAACTTAGCACTCCTACTTACCCGCCCACCTGCGTGGTGCTTTTAATCAGTACTATCACAACATCATAGTGGAGTTGGACACTCCATGTTAGCGTAGGTCCCCGTCTGATTAGAAGCCACCTTGCCGCTTGGTAGACGGGCCTGACATATGTTTGATCAACTATATGCACTAAGAGCTTCTACCCCATGTTATAGTAAATATGGCAGTCATGTATTTGACCCTGTTCACACATTCACCTGTTCACCCATTCTTAGTGCATTCAGCAGTGTGCTGCTATTTCTCTAGTTTGCTGTATAGTTGCCCATGTAGCTTGCACCTGCATTTAAATTGCCTCTAGGAGGTGCTGTTTCATTTTTGGTATGTATATGTAGATGAGGAATAGGCATCCTCTATGGAACTTAGCACTCCTACTTACCCGCCCACCTGCGTTGTGCTTTTAATCAGTACTATTACAACATCATAGTGGAGTTGGACACTCCATGTTAGCGTAGGTCCCCGTCTGATTAGAAGCCACCTTGCCGCTTGGTAGACGGGCCCGACATATGTTTGATCAACTATATGCGCTAAGAGCTTCTACCCCATGTTATAGTAAGTATGGCAGTCATGTATTTGACCCTGTTCACACATTCACCTGTTTACCCATTCTTAGTGCATTCAGCAGTGTGCTGCTATTTCTCTAGTTTGCTGTATAGTTGCCCATGTAGCTTGCCCCGGCATTTAAATTGACTCTAGGAGGTGCTGTTTCATTTTTTGGTATGTATACAGTATATAGTTGAGGAATAGGCATCCTCTACGGAACTTAGCACTCCTACTTACCCGCCCACCTGCGTGGTGCTTTTAATCAGTACTATCACAACATCATAGTGGAGTTGGACACTCCGTGTTAGCGTAGGTCCCCGTCTGATTAGAAGCTACCTTGTCGCTTGGTAGACGGGCCCGACATATGTTTGATAAACTATATGCACTAAGAGCTTCTACCCCATGTTATAGTAAGTATGGCAGTCATGTATTTGACCCTGTTCACACATTCACCTGTTCACCCATTCTTAGTGCATTCAGCAGTGTGCTGCTATTTCTCTAGTTTGCTGTATAGTTGCCCATGTAGCTTGCACCTGCATTTAAATTACCTCTAGGAGGTGCTGTTTCATTTTTTGGTATGTATATGTAGATGAGGAATAGGCATCCTCTATGGAACTTAGCACTCCTACTTACCCGCCCACCTGCGTGGTGCTTTTAATCAGTACTATCACAACATCATAGTGGAGTTGGACACTCCATGTTAGCGTAGGTCCCCGTCTGATTAGAAGCCACCTTGCCGCTTGGTAGACGGGCCTGACATATGTTTGATCAACTATATGCACTAAGAGCTTCTACCCCATGTTATAGTAAATATGGCAGTCATGTATTTGACCCTGTTCACACATTCACCTGTTCACCCATTCTTAGTGCATTCAGCAGTGTGCTGCTATTTCTCTAGTTTGCTGTATAGTTGCCCATGTAGCTTGCACCTGCATTTAAATTGCCTCTAGGAGGTGCTGTTTCATTTTTTGGTATGTATATGTAGATGAGGAATAGGCATCCTCTATGGAACTTAGCACTCCTACTTACCCGCCCACCTGCGTGGTGCTTTTAATCAGTACTATTACAACATCATAGTGGAGTTGGACACTCCATGTTAGCGTAGGTCCCCGTCTGATTAGAAGCCACCTTGCCGCTTGGTAGACGGGCCTGACATATGTTTGATCAACTATATGCACTAAGAGCTTCTACCCCATGTTATAGTAAATATGGCAGTCATGTATTTGACCCTGTTCACACATTCACCTGTTCACCCATTCTTAGTGCATTCAGCAGTGTGCTGCTATTTCTCTAGTTTGCTGTATAGTTGCCCATGTAGCTTGCACCTGCATTTAAATTGCCTCTAGGAGGTGCTGTTTCATTTTTTGGTATGTATATGTAGATGAGGAATAGGCATCCTCTATGGAACTTAGCACTCCTACTTACCCGCCCACCTGCGTGGTGCTTTTAATCAGTACTATCACAACATCATAGTGGAGTTGGACACTCCATGTTAGCGTAGGTCCCCGTCTGATTAGAAGCCACCTTGCCGCTTGGTAGACGGGCCCGACATATGTTTGATCAACTATATGCACTAAGAGCTTCTACCCCATGTTATAGTAAGTATGGCAGTCATGTATTTGACCCTGTTCACACATTCACCTGTTCACCCATTCTTAGTGCATTCAGCAGTGTGCTGCTATTTCTCTAGTTTGCTGTATAGTTGCCCATGTAGCTTGCACCTGCATTTAAATTGCCTCTAGGAGGTGCTGTTTCATTTTTTGGTATGTATACAGTATGTAGTTGAGGAATAGGCATCCTCTATGGAACTTAGCACTCCTACTTACCCGCCCACCTGCGTTGTGCTTTTAATCAGTACTATTACAACATCATAGTGGAGTTGGACACTCCATGTTAGCGTAGGTCCCCGTCTGATTAGAAGCCACCTTGCCGCTTGGTAGACGGGCCCGACATATGTTTGATCAACTATATGCGCTAAGAGCTTCTACCCCATGTTATAGTAAGTATGGCAGTCATGTATTTGACCCTGTTCACACATTCACCTGTTTACCCATTCTTAGTGCATTCAGCAGTGTGCTGCTATTTCTCTAGTTTGCTGTATAGTTGC
Organism: Bufotes viridis; assembly: GCA_033119425.1. NCBI lineage: Eukaryota > Metazoa > Chordata > Amphibia > Anura > Bufonidae > Bufotes > Bufotes viridis. The sequence goes on from CM065589.1 coordinate 265,764,578, forward strand.
CCATGTAGCTTGCCCCGGCATTTAAATTGACTCTAGGAGGTGCTGTTTCATTTTTTGGTATGTATACAGTATATAGTTGAGGAATAGGCATCCTCTACGGAACTTAGCACTCCTACTTACCCGCCCACCTGCGTGGTGCTTTTAATCAGTACTATCACAACATCATAGTGGAGTTGGACACTCCATGTTAGCGTAGGTCCCCGTCTGATTAGAAGCCACCTTGTCGCTTGGTAGACGGGCCCGACACATGTTTGATAAACTATATGCACTAAGAGCTTCTACCCCATGTTATAGTAAGTATGGCAGTCATGTATTTGACCCTGTTCACACATTCACCTGTTCACCCATTCTTAGTGCATTCAGCAGTGTGCTGCTATTTCTCTAGTTTGCTGTATAGTTGCCCATGTAGCTTGCACCTGCATTTAAATTACCTCTAGGAGGTGCTGTTTCATTTTTTGGTATGTATATGTAGATGAGGAATAGGCATCCTCTATGGAACTTAGCACTCCTACTTACCCGCCCACCTGCGTGGTGCTTTTAATCAGTACTATCACAACATCATAGTGGAGTTGGACACTCCATGTTAGCGTAGGTCCCCGTCTGATTAGAAGCCACCTTGCCGCTTGGTAGACGGGCCTGACATATGTTTGATCAACTATATGCACTAAGAGCTTCTACCCCATGTTATAGTAAATATGGCAGTCATGTATTTGACCCTGTTCACACATTCACCTGTTCACCCATTCTTAGTGCATTCAGCAGTGTGCTGCTATTTCTCTAGTTTGCTGTATAGTTGCCCATGTAGCTTGCACCTGCATTTAAATTACCTCTAGGAGGTGCTGTTTCATTTTTTGGTATGTATATGTAGATGAGGAATAGGCATCCTCTATGGAACTTAGCACTCCTAGTTACCCGCCCACCTGCGTGGTGCTTTTAATCAGTACTATCACAACATCATAGTGGAGTTGGACACTCCATGTTAGCGTAGGTCCCCGTCTGATTAGAAGCCACCTTGCCGCTTGGTAGACGGGCCTGACATATGTTTGATCAACTATATGCACTAAGAGCTTCTACCCCATGTTATAGTAAATATGGCAGTCATGTATTTGACCCTGTTCACACATTCACCTGTTCACCCATTCTTAGTGCATTCAGCAGTGTGCTGCTATTTCTCTAGTTTGCTGTATAGTTGCCCATGTAGCTTGCACCTGCATTTAAATTGCCTCTAGGAGGTGCTGTTTCATTTTTTGGTATGTATATGTAGATGAGGAATAGGCATCCTCTATGGAACTTAGCACTCCTACTTACCCGCCCACCTGCGTGGTGCTTTTAATCAGTACTATTACAACATCATAGTGGAGTTGGACACTCCATGTTAGCGTAGGTCCCCGTCTGATTAGAAGCCACCTTGCCGCTTGGTAGACGGGCCCGACATATGTTTGATCAACTATATGCGCTAAGAGCTTCTACCCCATGTTATAGTAAGTATGGCAGTCATGTATTTGACCCTGTTCACACATTCACCTGTTTACCCATTCTTAGTGCATTCAGCAGTGTGCTGCTATTTCTCTAGTTTGCTGTATAGTTGCCCATGTAGCTTGCCCCGGCATTTATATTGACTCTAGGAGGTGCTGTTTCATTTTTTGGTATGTATACAGTATATAGTTGAGGAATAGGCATCCTCTACGGAACTTAGCACTCCTACTTACCCGCCCACCTGCGTTGTGCTTTTAATCAGTACTATTACAACATCATAGTGGAGTTGGACACTCCATGTTAGCGTAGGTCCCCGTCTGATTAGAAGCCACCTTGCCGCTTGGTAGACGGGCCCGACATATGTTTGATCAACTATATGCGCTAAGAGCTTCTACCCCATGTTATAGTAAGTATGGCAGTCATGTATTTGACCCTGTTCACACATTCACCTGTTTACCCATTCTTAGTGCATTCAGCAGTGTGCTGCTATTTCTCTAGTTTGCTGTATAGTTGCCCATGTAGCTTGCCCCGGCATTTAAATTGACTCTAGGAGGTGCTGTTTCATTTTTTGGTATGTATACAGTATATAGTTGAGGAATAGGCATCCTCTACGGAACTTAGCACTCCTACTTACCCGCCCACCTGCGTGGTGCTTTTAATCAGTACTATCACAACATCATAGTGGAGTTGGACACTCCATGTTAGCGTAGGTCCCCGTCTGATTAGAAGCCACCTTGCCGCTTGGTAGACGGGCCCGACATATGTTTGATAAACTATATGCACTAAGAGCTTCTACCCCATGTTATAGTAAGTATGGCAGTCATGTATTTGACCCTGTTCACACATTCACCTGTTCACCCATTCTTAGTGCATTCAGCAGTGTGCTGCTATTTCTCTAGTTTGCTGTATAGTTGCCCATGTAGCTTGCACCTGCATTTAAATTACCTCTAGGAGGTGCTGTTTCATTTTTTGGTATGTATATGTAGATGAGGAATAGGCATCCTCTATGGAACTTAGCACTCCTACTTACCCGCCCACCTGCGTGGTGCTTTTAATCAGTACTATCACAACATCATAGTGGAGTTGGACACTCCATGTTAGCGTAGGTCCCCGTCTGATTAGAAGCCACCTTGCCGCTTGGTAGACGGGCCTGACATATGTTTGATCAACTATATGCACTAAGAGCTTCTACCCCATGTTATAGTAAATATGGCAGTCATGTATTTGACCCTGTTCACACATTCACCTGTTCACCCATTCTTAGTGCATTCAGCAGTGTGCTGCTATTTCTCTAGTTTGCTGTATAGTTGCCCATGTAGCTTGCACCTGCATTTAAATTGCCTCTAGGAGGTGCTGTTTCATTTTTTGGTATGTATATGTAGATGAGGAATAGGCATCCTCTATGGAACTTAGCACTCCTACTTACCCGCCCACCTGCGTGGTGCTTTTAATCAGTACTATCACAACATCATAGTGGAGTTGGACACTCCATGTTAGCGTAGGTCCCCGTCTGATTAGAAGCCACCTTGCCGCTTGGTAGACGGGCCTGACATATGTTTGATCAACTATATGCACTAAGAGCTTCTACCCCATGTTATAGTAAATATGGCAGTCATGTATTTGACCCTGTTCACACATTCACCTGTTCACCCATTCTTAGTGCATTCAGCAGTGTGCTGCTATTTCTCTAGTTTGCTGTATAGTTGCCCATGTAGCTTGCACCTGCATTTAAATTGCCTCTAGGAGGTGCTGTTTCATTTTTTGGTATGTATATGTAGATGAGGAATAGGCATCCTCTATGGAACTTAGCACTCCTACTTACCCGCCCACCTGCGTGGTGCTTTTAATCAGTACTATTACAACATCATAGTGGAGTTGGACACTCCATGTTAGCGTAGGTCCCCGTCTGATTAGAAGCCACCTTGCCGCTTGGTAGACGGGCCCGACATATGTTTGATCAACTATATGCGCTAAGAGCTTCTACCCCATGTTATAGTAAGTATGGCAGTCATGTATTTGACCCTGTTCACACATTCACCTGTTTACCCATTCTTAGTGCATTCAGCAGTGTGCTGCTATTTCTCTAGTTTGCTGTATAGTTGCCCATGTAGCTTGCACCTGCATTTAAATTACCTCTAGGAGGTGCTGTTTCATTTTTTGGTATGTATACAGTATATAGTTGAGGAATAGGCATCCTCTACGGAACTTAGCACTCCTACTTACCCGCCCACCTGCGTGGTGCTTTTAATCAGTACTATCACAACATCATAGTGGAGTTGGACACTCCGTGTTAGCGTAGGTCCCCGTCTGATTAGAAGCCACCTTGTCGCTTGGTAGACGGGCCCGACATATGTTTGATAAACTATATGCACTAAGAGCTTCTACCCCATGTTATAGTAAGTATGGCAGTCATGTATTTGACCCTGTTCACACATTCACCTGTTCACCCATTCTTAGTGCATTCAGCAGTGTGCTGCTATTTCTCTAGTTTGCTGTATAGTTGCCCATGTAGCTTGCACCTGCATTTAAATTACCTCTAGGAGGTGCTGTTTTATTTTTTGGTATATATATACATATATATATATATATATATATATATACATATATATATATATATCTGCCGTAATTCCATTGGTTATTTCCATTCCCATTATATTGATGGTATTGGTAATGGCTTGGGTTGTCTATATTTATCCTTTGGGTAATACTTCTGTGGGTAATAGTTTGCCCCATATTGTCTATATCATCTAGTTCTATAGCCATTGTGCTGTCTGGGTCCTGACCGATAATGATCCTGACCTCGATACGGTTCCCTCCATGTTCCGGAATAATTTATAACATAATCTCCTGTTTGCTGGACACAGCTAGCACTGCCATTATATTGTCTCCCGTAAGTCCTGGTATAAGTGCTACCTCTGTCAGATGTGTTTTCTTGATTCATAATACTTTCTCCCTGCGTGGGTAAACCCATACTTCTATTGTTTAACTCAGTTCTGGTGTGACTATCTTCTTTCTTTCCCTTCCACTTATATACTCCGTTGTGTTCATAATCATCACATACTTTAGTGTATTTATTTTGTTTTTTGCCTGTCAGCTCCTTTTCTATTTTTAATATATAATTTGGGTATTTATTACTCAGTTCTAAATATTCCTTTTTTTCTTTATAAGGTTGTAGGAGTTGTTGAAGTCTCCTTACATTATCAATAATTTTTTCAATTTGTTTCTTCGTAGACATGTGATACATTTTACTACTTTTAGACCACAATCATTCATTAGTTTTTCCCACTCCTTCTGGTTATCATCACCAAATTTAGTGGCAATTGCCACTTTATGACTTCTGGGATTTTGTTCTCAGATAAAAACTTTTCCAATAACAAAATATCCCAGGTTGTTCTTACTTCTTTGATTAGATCTATTTCTAACTCTACAAACAACTCCTCCAAATCATTTCTCTCATCCATCACTTCAGTAGTGGAAAAAAAAACTGATTCTACATCACAAATAAAATTTTCTCTACACTCAAAAATATCCATTTCACACCATATACAGAATGTCCCACAATTAGAAATTAGATAAACAAGATCCTCTGATACATTGCCTGGATAGTTTACCGCAGCAGGTCCAAAAGTGATGTGGGTACAAATCACAATCAGTTCAATGCGTTTTGGTGGACCGTGCGATTTTCAAAGTAGCCACTCCAAGTTAGGCTGGGAACACACCTAAGCGTTTCTGAATCGCGCGTATGACGCACTATTTACGCGCGTTTTTGGATGCGCGTTTTTGCAACTAAGAAACGCGCATCATACGCGCGATTCAGTGATTCACCCCTATTTCAGCATGGCCCATATGCGCGTTAAAATGCCCCAAAGAAGCTCATGCTGAAGCGACAGCGTTTGGCGTTTTTCAGCGCGTTCAAACGTGCTGTAAAACGCCCAAATGTGAACCATGCCCATAGGTAAGCATGGCTTTTCACATGTTGTGCGTTTTACAGCCTGTACCTAGGGTTAGAGTTATCCACTCCTGCACGTATGGGTAAAGTATTAATCTCCACAGATATCCTCCCTCGTCCAGTAGTTCCTATGGGATGCCAAAAACACACTGATAGTGAAGTACTGCTGCTGTTAGCGGTGCGCACTCCTGATGTTGTACGCACAGGTGCACGGTGTTATGCAGACACTTCAAACAAGCACTGTAGTTATGGGAACATCAAGTTCTTCCTTCCCAGTGATGGTCATACAGGGGGTTCGCTACAATAGTGAAGCACCGTCTCCAGTATATATAAACAGGTGTTTATTATACTCACAAAATTCCATAAAAGTATAGGCAAATCAAAGGTAAAACACAGCAGCCTTGTGCACGCCCGACCCGGGTTTCGCCTCAAGCTTCGTCAGGGGCATCAATCTCAATCAATCACACTTGGGTTTAAGTATCCACCCAAAACTCCTACTTTCTTACACTCCATCAATGTGCTGCTCGAATTTACATTAAAAACCAACATACATTGTCTATTAGAAATGTTACACACAGTAAAAACAAAAATGAAAAAAATAAAGTTCTAAGATTACAAACAGTAGTAATAGTAAAACATGTGCCTGTACTTTAAAATAAAAAACATTTTCCCTAGCGTACCTGATGGGTGAGTTAGAAGTGTGATTGGTGGGTTTAAAGCCATGTGACTTACTACGTTGTCAGAACATGTGATGTATAGAGTTGAGCAAACACCTGGATGTTCGGGTTCGAGAAGTTCGGCCGAAATTCCCAAAAATGTTCAGGATCCGAACCCGACCCGAACTTCATCCCGAACCCGAACCCCATTGAAGTCAATGGGGACCCAAACTTTTTGGGCACTAAAAAGGCTGTAAAATAGTCCAGGAAAGGGCTAGAGGGCTGCAAAAGGCAGCACAATGTAGGTAAATGCCCTGCAAACAAATGTGGATATCGAAATGAATTAAAACAAAATAAAATAAATAAAAAATAACCAATATCAATTGGAGAGAGGTCCCATAGCAGAAAATCAGGCTTGAAGTCACCCACCAATGGAGAAGGTCACTTTCTGTTATTTAGGCCCCAGCACCCAGACAGAGGAGAGAGGTACCACAGCAGAGAGTCATGCGTCATATAACCCACCACTGGAGAAGGCCACTTTTAGTTATTTAGGCCCCAGCACCCAGACAGAGGAGAGAGGTCCCACAGCAAGGAATAAGGCGTCATATCACCCTCCACTGGAGAAGGCGACTTTCAGTTATTTAGGTCTCAGCACCCAGACAGAGGAGAGAGGTACCACAGCAGAGAGTCATGCGTCATATAACCCACCACTGGAGAATGCCACTTTTAGTTATTTAGGCCCCAGCACCCAGACAGAGGAGAGAGGTCCCACAGCAAGGAATAAGGCGTCATATCACCCCCACTGGAGAAGGCCACTTTCAGTTATTTAGGTCCCAGCACCCAGACAGAGGAGAGAGGTCCCACAGCCGTCACTACATTTACCCAGTGTGCAGTTAGGGAGATATAGCGTCCCTGGCCATGCTTACTGGTCCACGTATCTGTGGTTAGGTGGACCTTGCCAGAGATGGCATTGTGCAGTGCACACTTGATTTTATCAGATACTTATTTGTGCAGGGAAGGTTTGGCTGTCTTGGAGAATTAGTGGCGGCTGGGAACAACATACTGTGGGACAGCCATCGCCATCAGCTGTTTGAAGCTGTCTGTGTCCACCAGCCTGAATGACAGCATTTCAAAGGCCAGGAGTTTAGAAATGCTGGCATCCAGGCCCAGGGCTTGAGGGTGGCTAGGTGTGAATTTACGCTTTCTCTCCAAGGTTTGTGAGATGGAGAGCTGAACGCTGCCGTGTGACATGGTGGAGATGCTTGGTGACGCAGGTGGTGGTGTCGGTGGCACATCCTCTGTTTGGTGGGCAGCAGGTGCCAACATTCCTCCCGAGGTGGAGGAAAAGGCGGAGGCAGCAGCAGCAGAAGAGGGAGCAGGGGGAGCCTGAGTGAGTTCCTTGCTTTTAAGGTGTTTACTCCACTGCATTGCGTGTAGATGCCCGGTCATGCAGGTTGTGCTAAGGTTCAGAACGTTAATGCCTCGCTTCAGGCTCTGATGGCACAGAGTGAAAACCACTTAGATCTTGTCGTCAGCACATTGTTTAAAGAAGTGCCATGCCAGGGAACTCTTTGAAGCTGCCTTTGGGGTGCTCGGTCCCTGGTGGCGGTGGCCAGTAGCAGGCAAACTCTCTTGGCGGCGGCTGTTCTGATTTTGCCTCCTGCTCCCTCTTTTGCTACGCTGTTGGCTCGGTCTTACCACTGCCTCTTCCTCTGAACTATAAAAGTCAGTGGCACGACCTTCATTCCATGTGGGGTCTAGGACCTCATCATCCCCTGCATCGTCTTCCACACAGTCTTCCTCCCTGACCTCCTGTTCGGTCTGCACACTGCAGAAAGACGCAGCAGTTGGCACCTGTGTTTCGTCATCATCAGAGACGTGCGGACTCCGATGAGGTGGTATTCCCATGTCCTCATCATCAGGAAACATCAGTGGTTGTGCATCAGTGCATTCTATGTCTTCCACCACTGGGGAAGGGCTAGGTGGATTCCCTTGGGAAACCCTGCCAGCAGAGTCTTCAAACAGCATAAAAGATTGCTGCATAACTTGAGGCTCAGACAGTTTCCCAGATATGCATGGGGGTTATGTGACAGACTGATGAACTTGGTTTTCAGGCGCCACCTGTGCGCTTTCTGCAGAAGACTGGGTGTGAGATAATGTTGTGAACGTGCTGGATCCACTGTCGGCCACCCAATTGACTAGTGCCTGTACCTGCTCAGGCCTTACCATCCTTAGAACGGCATTGGGCCCCACCAAATATCGCTGTAAATTCTGGCGGGTACTGGAACCTGAGGTAGTTGGTTCACTAGGACATGTGGCTGTGGCAGAATTGCCACGTCCTCTCCCAGCACCAGAGGGTTCACTAACACCACCACGACCGCGGTATTTTAACACTTTGTGTAATATAACAGACAGAAATAAAATGGGAGATGCACAGTAGCGTGTGAAGTTATAGAGGATGACAATCTCAGCACTTGTATATACACCTTGAGTGTAATATACCCTTTACGGACAGATTAACACTTGGACTGCAACAGCTGGAACACCAGATTTAGGGTATTGCTATATTGGCAAGTGAATTTAACCCCAGAACAAAATATATCCTTTGCAGGACACTATGAAACTTGGTCAGCCACAGCTGAAACCACTGATTTATGTTATTGCTATTTTGGCAATTGAATTTCACGGCAGAACAAAATATACCCTGTTACGGACAGATTTAAACTAGGACAGCAACTGCTGGAACACCAGATTCAGAGTATTGCTATTTTGGCAATTGAATATAATAACCCCAGAATAAAATATATGTTTTGCTGGACACTTTTATACTTTGCCAGCCACTGCTGGGACACCAGATTTATGGTATTGCTATTTTGGCAATTGAATTTCACCCCAGAATAAAATATATGTTTTTCCGGACACTATTATACTTTGCCAGCCACTGCTGGGACACCAGATTTATGGTATTGCTATTTTGGCAATTGAATTTCACCCTAGAAAAAAATATATCCTTTGCAGGACACTATGAAACTTGGCCAGCCACAGCTGAAACCACTGATTTATGGTATTGCTATTTTGGCAATTGAATTTCACCCCAGAATAAAATATACCCTGTTACGGACAGATTTAAACTATGCCTGCAACTGCTGGAACACCAGATTCAGGGTATTTCTATTTTGGCAATTGAATTTCACTCCACAACAAAATATATGTTTTGCCGGACGCTATTATACTTTGCCAGCCACTGCTGGGACACCAGATTTATGGTGTTGCTATTTTGGCAATTGAATTTCACCCCAGAAAAAAAAAATATCCTTTGTAGGACACTATGAAACTTTGCCAGTCACAGCTGAAACCACTGATTTATGGTATTGCAAATTTTGGCAATTTAATTTCACCCCAGGACAAAATATATGTTTTGCCGGATACTATTATACTTTGCCAGCCGCTGCTGGGACACCAGATTATTGTATTGCTATTTTAGCAATTGAATTTCACCCCAGAACAAAATATACCCTGTTACGGACAGATTTAAACTAGGCCTGCAACTGCTGGAACACCAGATTCAGATTATTGCTATTTTGGCAATTGAATTTTACCCGACAACAAAATATATGTTTTGCCGGACACTTTTATACTTTGCCAGCCACTGCTGGGACACTAGATTTATGGTATTGCTATTTTGGCATTTGAATTTCACCCCAGAACAAAATATATCCTTTGCAGGAAACTATGAAACTTGGCCAGCCACAGCTGAAACCACTGATTTATGGTATTGCTATTTTGGCAATTTAATTTCACCCCAGGACAAAATATATGTTTTGCCGGATACTATTATACTTTGCCAGCCGCTGCTGGGACACCAGATTTATGGTATTGCTATTTTAGCAATTGAATTTCACCCCAGAACAAAATATACCCTGTTACTGACAGATTTAAACTAGGCCTGCAACTGCTGGAACACCAGATTCAGATTATTGCTATTTTGGCAATTGAATTTTACCCGACAACAAAATATATGTTTTGCCGGACACTTTTATACTTTGCCAGCCACTGCTGGGACACTAGATTTATGGTATTGCTATTTTGGCATTTGAATTTCACCCCAGAACAAAATATATCCTTTGCAGGAAACTATGAAACTTGGCCAGCCACAGCTGAAACCACTGATTTATGGTATTGCTATTTTGGCAATTGAATTTCACCCCAAAACAAAATATACCCTGTTACGTACAGATTTAAACTAGGTCTGCAACTGCTGGGACACCAGATTTATGGTATTGCTATTTTGGCAATTGAATTTAACCCCAGAACAAAATATATGTTTTACCAGACACTATTATACTTTGCCAGCCACTGCTGAGACACCAGATTTATGGCATTGCAATTTTGGCAATTGAATTTCACCCCAGAACTAAATATATGTTTTGCCGGACACTATTATACTTTGCCAGCCACTGCTGAGACATCAGATTTATGGTATTGCTATTTTGCCAATTGAATTTCACCCCAAAACAAAATATATGTTCTGCTGGACACTATTATACTTTGCCAGCCACTGCTGGGACACCAGATTTATGGTATTGCTATTTTGGCAATTGAATTTCACCCCAGAAAAAATATATCCTTTGCAGGACACTTTGAAACTTGGCCAGCCACAACTGAAACCACTGATTTATGGTATTGCTATTTTGGCAATTGAATTTCACCCCTGAACAAAATATACCCTGTTACAGACAGATTTAACACCTTAGGACCAGGCCATTTTTTGCAAATCTGACCAGTGTCACTTTATGTGGTGATAACTTTAAAACGCTTTTTTATCCAGGCCATTCTGAGATTGTTTTTTCGTCACATATTGTACTTCATGATACTGGTAAAATTAAGTCGAAAAATTTCATTTTTATTTATAAAAAATATCAAATTTACCAAAAATTTGGAAAAATTTGCAATTTTCCAAGTTTCAATTTCTCTACTTCTATAATACATAGTAATACCGCCCCAAAAGTTATTGATTTACATTCCCATATGTCTACTTCATGTATCGATCATTTTGGGAATGCCATTTTATTTTTGGGGACGTTACAAGGCTTAGAAGTTTAGAAGCAAATCTTGAAAATTTTTCAGAAATTTTCAAAAACCTACTTTTTAGTGACCAGGTCTGAAGTCACTTTGTGAGGCTTACATAATAGAAACCATCCAAAAATGACCCCATTCTTGAAACTACACCCCTCAAGGTATTCAAAACTGATTTTACAAACATCATTAACCCTTTAGGTTTTCCACAAGAGTTAATGGCAAATGGAGATAAAATTTCAGAATTTCGATTATTTGGAAAATAAACTCAATTTTTATTGCCCTGATTCTGAAGTTTGCAGAAACACCACCCCATATGTGGGTGTAAACTGCTGTATGGCCAAACGGCAGGGCACAGAAGGAAGGGAACGCCATATGGTTTTTGGAAGGCGGATTTTGCTGGACTGGATTTTTGAGACCATGTCCCATTCAAAGCCCCGATGCACCCCTAGAGTAGAGTCTCCATAAAAGTGACTCCATGTAAGAAACTACACCCCTGAAGGTATTCAAAACTGATTTTACAAACTTTGTTAACCCTTTAGGTGTTCCACAAGAGTTATTTGCCAACGGAGATGAAATTTCGGTATTTTGTTACCTTGCCTCAAAAAAGTGAAATATAGAGCAACCAAAAATCATATTTTCCTTAAAATAATAAAACAAAACGGACACCTTATCCCGTAGTTTCCAAAATAGGGTCACTTTTTGGAGTTTCTACTGTAGGGGTGCATCAGGGGGCTTCAAATGGGACATGGTGTCAAACAACCAGTCCAGAAAAATCTGCCTTTAAAAACCATATGGCGTTCCCTTCCTTCTACGCCCTGCCGTTTGGCCATACAGCAGTTTACGACCACATATGGGGTGTTTCTGCAAACTAGAGAATCGGGGCAATATATATTGAGTTTTGTTTGGCTGTTAACCCTTGCTTTGTTACTGGAAAAATTTATTAAAATGGAAAATTTGCAAAAAAATATCTATTTTCGGACCGTTTTTATTTTTTGTTATTTACATCGTTGAACTGACAGGTTAGATTGTGTGCTATTTCTATAGAGCAGGTTGCTACGGATGCGGCAATACCAAATATGGCTACTTTTTGGGGGGTTTTGTTTCAGTTTTACATAATACAGCATTTTTGAAAAAAATGATTTTTTAGTGTCTTCCCATTCTGAAAGCCATATATTTTTTTTATTTTTTGGGCGACTGACTTATGTAGGGGCTCATTTTTTGCGGGATGAGATGTCGGTTTGATTGGAGCTATCTTGGGGTGCATATGACATTTTGGTCGCTTGCTATTACACTTTTTGTGATGTAAGGTGACAAAAATGGCTTTTGACACCGTATTTATTTTTATTTTTTTTGTTGTGTTCATCTGAGGGGTTTGGTCATGTGTTTTTTTTATAGAGCAGGTTGCGGCGGACACGCCGATACCAAATATGTATACTTTTTATTTATTTATTTAAGTTTTACACAATATTATCATTTTTTAAAACAAATCATATTTTAGTGTATCCATAGTCTGAGAGCCCTATTTTTTTTTTTGGGGGGGGGTGATTGTCCTATGTGTGGTATCATTTTTTGCGGGATGGGATGACGGTTATATTGGCACTATTTTTGGGTGCATATAACTTTTTGATCGCTTGCTATTACAGTTTTTGAGATGTGAGGTGACAAAAATGTTTTTTTTTACATTGTTTTTATTTTATTTTTTAACAGCATTTACCTGAGGGGTTAGATAATATGATATTTTTATAGAGCAGGATTTTACGGATGCGGCGATACATAGTATGTATACTTTTTATTTATTTATTTTACTTTAACACAATAATAGCATTTTAGAAAAAAAAAAATTATGTTTTAGTGTCTCCATAGTCTGAGAGCCATATTTTTTTATTTTTTTGGGCGATTGTCCTATATAAGGACTAATTTTTTGCGGGATGAGATGCCGGTTTTATTGGTACTATTTTAGGAGGCATACGCCTTTTTGATCACTTGGTATTACACTTTTTGTGATGTAAGGTGACAAAAAATGGCTTTTTTACACCATTTTTTTGTGTTTTTTTACGGTATTTGCGTGAGGGGTTAGGTCACGTGATATTTTTATAGAGTAGATTTTTACGGACGCGGCGATACCTAATATGTGTAGTGTATTTGTTTTTGTTTTTTTTTATTCAGTGATATGTATTTTTCTTTTTTTTTTTTGACCCAGACCCACTTGGTTCTTGTAGATCCAGTGGATCTGGTGTCTATATAATACAGTAAGTACACTATATAGTGTACTTACTGTATTTTTTACTTTACAAAGTCTGAATAGGCTTTTGCCTTTAGCAAAAGCCAATTCAGAGTTTCAGTACCATGGCAAGCAGGACGCTTCTGAAAGCGTCCTGCTGCCATGGTAACCATCACCCGCTGCCATTACAGAGCAGCGGGTGATGGGAAGGGAGGGGAGCTCCCTCCCTCTGCTATCCTATCCCGTCGGGGGGGCTGCAAAGGTACAGCAGCCCCCGATGGGAGAGGGAGGAGCTCCCTCCATGTTAACACCTTCTATACCGCGGTCTGTACGGACCGCGGTATAGAAGGGGTTAAACTGCTGACATCTGCAGCACAGATGTCAGCAGTTTATAGCAGGGGGTCAGCAATGTGCTGACCCCCTGCTATACCCACTAGATAACAGGGAAAGCGTTTGAAAGGAGGCGGGCGGGGGATTGCAATTGCCCACCCGCAGCATCGCCCGCAATCCCACCCCCCGCAATCCCACTAATATGGCGGGGTGCAGGGGGGGGGTAAAGTTTATAGGTTTGGGGCATATTTTAGTCTCTGATCCCCGCTGATCATAGACTACAGATAGCGCAGCAAACCGCAGGTCTGAATTGACCTGCGGTTTGCTGCGATTGCTGACATGGGGGGTCACAGGACCCCCCTGGGCATTGTGCCAAGGTGCCTGCTGATTGATTTCAGCAGGCATCTTGTTCCGATCACCGCCACGTGCGCAGCGGTGATCGGAAGTTCACAGGGCGTACATGTACGCCCTTCGTCCTTAAGGGGTTAAACTAGGCCTGCAACTGCTGGAACACCAGATTCAGGGTATTGCTATTTTGGCAATTGAATTTCACCCGAGAACAAAACATATGTTTTGCCGGACACTATTATACTTTGCCAGCCACTGCTGGGACACCAGATTTATGGTATTGCTATTTTGGCAATTGAATTTAACCCCAGAACAAAATTTATGTTTTTTCCGGGAACTATTATACTTTGCCAGCCACTGCTGAGACACCAGATTTATGGTATTGCTATTTTGGCAATTGAATTTCACCACAGAAAATAATCTATCCTTTGCCAGACAGCAGACAGTATTACACTTGGCTAGCCAAAGGCAATTAAACTTAACCCCTTAATAAAATATAGAAATTGCTATCCTGAGTTTCTAGGGGTGACAATAAGCACAGCCAAGCCCCTGATGTAGGATATAGCAAAAAAACTACTATTGATCACCCGATCACCCCAGAAAAAGTGACAGAAAACGCTCTGTGCAATCTAAAAACCAGTGAGCAATAAACTAGCAGAAGTTGAATCATTCACAGCTGTAGATCGATCACTTCATTAGGTCTTTTGCTGACTTTTCCTGCCTAATCTCGCCCTCACAGAAGCTGCGTCCTCTCCCTACACTAATCAGAGCAGTGTGACGTGCGGCGCTACGTGACTCCAGCTTAGATAGAGGCTGGGTCACATGCTGCACTCTGGCCAATCACAGCCATGCTGTGATGGCTTCTTAGGGCAAGAAGTAAAACGCTAGCTGTTTGGTTGCTGTGCAGCCCTTCAGAAATCGGGAAGAAATCGCTGAACAACTGACCCGAACTTTTTGGAAAATGTTCGGCCCGGGTCCCGAACACCTCAAAATTCGGTACGAACCCGAACTATGCTCGAACTGTTCGCTCAACACTAGTGATGTAGTTTTTATGAATGGATCAGTCAAGTAATCGCTATCAATACATGAATACGTGTTCAGTTTCATAGGAAGGACGTGCAGCTGTACTCGAACCGCATATTTATGAACATTACCCTATCCTCCGAAGTAAATATAACGGTTTTAGATATATCGAGTTATCACAATTATTATTGGTGGTTAAAAATCACATGATATGCTGCGTGGTGAAGTGATTTTATGAATGGCTATTTGAGTTTTCGATAAGGATAAAAATTTGTAATAAGTTATAATCTTAGAACTTTATTTTTTCATTTTTGTTTTTACTGTTTGTATCATTTCTCTGCAGAGAAATTACATTGTTATTAGAGTTGAACAGACACCTGGATGTTCGGGTTCGCCACAAAGTTCGTGTTCTGGACCTGAAATTGACTCAACTTAACCCCATTGAAGTCAATGGGGACCCGAACTTTGGGGCACTAAAATGGCTTTAAAAAAGTACAGGAAAGGGCTAGAGAGCTGCAAAAGTCAGCCAAATGTGGGTAAGTGCCCTGAAAACAAACGTGGATAGGGAAATGAGGTAAAATAAAATAAAATAAAATAAAAAAATGTAATCCTGAACTAAGAGCAGGAGGTCCATATGGACTAGAAGGTTGAGGAGGCGGTGAACGTGGCGTTGTAGGTGGACGTGGTGGAGTAGGTGGATTTGACGGTGTAGGTGGAAGCGGCGGTGGAGGAGGTAGAGGCAGCTAACAGTTTTTATTTTTTAATTTAATTTGGGTACACCAAAAACATTGTGGAATGTATCAAATAACAGAAAGAGAAAGGGGGCTGGATTATAACAATGGCTGTGTGAAGTCTGCATACTTGTCTATTCTGCACAAGGTACAGACAAGACTTGTGGGATCCATGGCTGGTTCATTTTAATGAACATGAGCTTGTCCACATTGGCTGTGGACAGGCAGCTGTGCTTGTCTGTGATAACACCCCCTGCCGTGCTAAACACACGTTCAGACAATACACTGGCTGAAGGGCAGGTCATCACCTCCAAGGCATGAAGGGCAAGCTCAGACCATGTGCCCAATTTGGAGACCCAGAAGTTGAATGGGCAGACCCATTAGTCAGTACGTGTAGGCGTGTGCAAGGTTACTGCTCCACCATGTTGCTGAAATGCTGACTCCTGCTAAGACGTTGCGTATCAGCTGGTGGTGTTGGCTGTTCTGGCATGGTGACAAAGCTTTTCCACATTTTGGCCATGCTAACCCTGCCTTCTGAGGTGCTGGTGGTGCCCCGCCTGCGTTGGCGGCCTCTTCCTCTCTCCTCGGCCTTCGCCTTTGCTTCCACTGAGCCCCCAGTGTCAGTTGGGAATGCAATCAGCAGCGCGTCTACCAGCCTGCACTTGTACTCACGCATCATCCGATCATTTTTCAGTGAGGGAATTAGGCCTCTTTCACACGAGCATGTCCGGATTAGGTTCGGATGCGTTGCGGATACGTTCAGTGAAAACTGTGCGATTTCACAGGCAAAGCCATTCAGTTTTGCCTGCGATTGCGTTCAGTTTTTCCGCGGGTGCAATGCGTTTTGATGCGTTTTTCATGCAGCCCCATTCACTTCTATAGGGCTAGGGCTGCGTGAAAACGCAGAATATAGAACATGCTGCGATTTTCACGCAACGCACAAGTGATGCGTGAAAACAAACGCTCATGTACACAGACCCATTGAAATTAATGGGTCAGGATTCAGTGCGGATGCTATGCGTTCACATCATGCATTGCACCCGCGCGGAAAACTCGCTCGTCTGAAAGGGGCCTTAAGGATGGCACATTGTCCTTGTAACGGGGATCAAGCAGGGTGGCCACCAAGTAATTAGCACAAGTTAGAATGTGAGCAACTCGGCTTTCATTGCGCAGGCAGTGCAGCATGTAGTCGCTCTTGTGTGCCAGGCTTCCCAGAGGCAAGGACAAGCTGTCCTCTGTGGGGGGTGTATCATCTGTGTCCTCTGTATCCCCCCAGCCACGCACAAGTGATGCCCATGAGCTGGTTTGGGTACCACCCTGCTGTGAACACGGTTCATCCTCCTCATCATCCTCCAGAACTGTGCCCTGGCTGGACAATTGTGTACCTGGCCTGTTGGTGGAGTATATTGGTGGAGGAACCCACCCTCAGAGCCACCTGTGAATGACTGGCCTGATAACTATTGAAATGATCCCTCTTCCTCCTCCTCTTCCTGCTGTGACCTCCATCATCGCCCAAAGTGTTTTTCAAGGAGACATAGAAGTGGGATAGTAACGCTGAGCACTGGCCTTGTTGGTGGAGTTCTTTAAAGCAGCGCAACAAGGCACACAGGTCTCGCAAGGAGGTCACAGCACCCCCACAGTGGGGGTGAAGTGTCCCATGTCCTCATCCTCAAACATAAGTGGTTGGGCATCGGTGCACTCAATCTCTTCCACTTCTGTAGCAGGGCTAGGTGGATGGGCCAGGGAAACCCTGCCAGGAGAGTCATCAAAAAGCATGAGAGTCTGCTGCATGACTTGGGGCTCAGACTGCTTGGCTGATTTGCAAGGGGTGAGGTGCTAGATTGCTGCCCATGTCTTGCAGGTGCCAACTTTGAGCTTTCAGCACTGGACCGGGTGAGAGACAATGTGAAGGTACTCAAGGCACTATCAGCCACCCAATCTACTAGCGCCTGTATGTGCTCTGGCCTCACCATTCGTAGAGCGGCATTTGGGCCTACTAAATAACGTGGAAGGCCCTGTTGTCTACCCGAACCTGAGGAAAGTGTTTTATTTGGGCTTGTAGCTGGCACAGATCCACCACGTCCTCTCCCTGCAAAAGGAGCCCACCAACACCAGCAGCTTCACGACCATGGCCCCATCTCTTATTTGACGCTCTCCTCATTCTTTTCGGTAACCCAACGAAGTAACAGACAGAAAATATTGGTTTTGGTCACACCTCTATGTGACAGATGATTTTATTACACTTTGTGCCCTGCCTAATATGCCCTGGTAGTGTGATAAAGATAAAATATATTTCTAGGTCACACCACAATATGAGAAACAAATTTATTGCACTGTGTGGCCTGCCCAATAGGCCCTGGCAGCGTGTTAAAGAGGAAAGATTTGTTAAGGTCTCAAGGTACTTTGAAAGATATGAGGGGCACAGATCCTCCAACAATCGGTAGTACGCCACCTAATTTACTGAATAAATTTTGGCAAGTCAGGTATGCAGTGCAGGAGGAACACCAACGCAGGCCGCAGGGGTACTTTGTGGGCCAAAATTATGTTTTTTTCAACCACAATGTCCTAGTGGAATTTACTAAATGTTATTTGATTTACAGTACAAGGCAATAAGGTACTTTATAGGAAAAAAATTGATTTTTTCAACCTCAGTGAAGCAGATGGATTTACTGATTATTTTTCAGTATCAGATTGCCTGTGCAGGCAGAAGCTGGAATTTATTTCAACAAAATATATGATTTCTTCACCCACCAATGAAACTGACAATGCAAATGAAATTCTTTCACTACACTAGCAGTAGTACAGAGCCGGCCACAAATTTACTTTGATTTGCAGTACAAGGCAAAAGGTCCTTCATAGGAAAAAAGATGATTTTTCCTACACCAGTGAAACAGATGAATTAACAGATTATTGTTCACTATCAGACTGCCTGTGCAGGCAGTGGATGGAATTTATTTCAACAAAATATAAGATTTCTTCAACCCCAGTGAAACAGATGAATTAACATATTATTGTTCACTATCAGATTGCCTGTGCAGGCAGAGGATGGAATGTATTTCAACAAAATATATGATTTCTTCAACCACCAATGAAACTGACACATGCAAGTGAAATTCTTTCACTAGCAGTAGTACAGAGCGGGCCACAAATTTACTTTGTGCCAAAAATTACGTGTTCTTTCCACCCACAATGTCTCAAAAGGAATTTACAGATTTTTTTTTTTTATTTGCAGTACAAGGCAATAAGGTACTTTATAGGAAAAAACAGAGGATTTTTTTTCTACTTCAGTGAAACAGATGGATTTACTGATTATTTTTTTCTATCAGATTTGCTGAGCAGGCAGAAAAGGCACTTAATGGTAAAAAAAATATATTATTTTGTTCACCCACAGTAAAACAGATGGATTTACTGACTATATTTTTCACAATCACAAATAGTGTGCACAGAGCAAATGTACTTTTTAGAACAAAAAAAAAAAAGCCCAGAATCTGATGTATTTAGAGAATTAATAACAAGGATATATGCAGCACAGGGGTAATTTACAGAACAAAATGTGAAAATATCACCCCCTAGATCCCTAAAATCACAAACGGAGTAGTGATGAGCGGCAGGTGCCATATTCGATTTCGACGAAATTCGCGAATATTCGAATGAATATTCGTTTCATATTCGTCGAAATCGAATATTCGTCATTTTTTCTAGTTATCGCGATTAACATGCGATTTAAATAATCGCATATTGCGATTTGTACTTAAGGCTACTTTCCTATTGGTTTCATATCTAGAATTAGCGAGGATGACGAATATGACGAATGTATTCGTCTATTCCTCAAAACGAAGATAACGAAGTATTCTACATCTACGTTTTAGCTACCTATTCGTCAACTTCGCTAATTCTAGCAATCAAATAGGAAGGTTGACTATAGAGACAGCTGTGTTAAATTCGCTATGCGATTTTTTTTTTTTTTTAATAAATAGAATACTTATAATAATTTTATCAAGTAATATAATTATTGTATTAAAAAAATATCTCATAGCGAATTTAACACAGCTGTCTCTATAGTCAGTCAACCTTCCTATTTGATTGCTAGAATTAGCGAAGTTGACGAATAGGTAGCTAAAACGAAGATGTAGAATACTCGTTATCTTCGTTTTGAGGAATATGACGAATACATTCGTCATATTCGCTATTCGCTAATTCTACCAAGCCAACCATAACTTCTGTGCTCATGGAGCGTCCCCATCACCATGGGAACGTCTCCATATACTAAAATGTACTGTCGGATTTGAGGAATTACGTTGAAATCGCAATGCGATTAATTCAAGTTATATTAATCGCATTGCGATTTCAACTTAGAGCTGGGTTTATAATGGGTCAGCTTGCTAGAATTAACGAAGTTAACGAATATGGAATATAGCAGCAGTGCTAAGTTGAAATCGCAATGTGATTAACTTAACTTAAAGTATTCGCATTGCGATTTCAACTTAGCACTGCTAGTGCATAGCTATATATTCCATATTCGTTAATTCTAGCCTATGTAAGATAGCAGTGCTAAGTTGTAATCGCAATGCGATTAATATAACTTGAATTAATCGCATTGCGATTTCAACGTAATTCCTCAAATCCGACAGTACATTTTAGTATATGGAGATTCTCCCATGGATGGGGACGCTCCACATGAGCACGGAAGTCGGCAGAAGCGGCAACGGGCACTGACTAGAGCAGCCAGGAAGTCAGGAATCCTCAGGACAGGTAAGAACTACTTTTGGGAAGTAGGAAAGAAAAAAATATAACTAAAAAAAAAAAAAAGCCCCAATTCAATGTTCATGTGTTCTGACCCATAATAGTAAACACCAATCACAGAGAAATAATATCTGAATTCATCATAATGTTTATTAGTCCAAATACATTAAAAAAATGACAGTAAAAATTCGAATCATATACAACTTTCTACAATCATCATATATCCATATGGGTAAAAGGACACATCAGGTGGTACACAGGAAGAGAGTATCAGGGGGAGGGGGAGGGGAGACAAAAGAAACCCCCTCAATATAATTAAAGTGCTACTAGTGCATAATACTTAGTATAGATCAGTTAAAAGAGCACACACCTAGGTACAATATTTTAGTATAGCTACAGAAGCAAGTGATATATAATTAGTATAGGTCAAATGTAAACAGCGTATATAATAATCAATATGTTTCTATAGCTAATCAGAATTTAAGATAACAAGTTGCCCATGCTCAAAATGGTAAATCACTAGGTCGTGGCTCTAGTATACCTCACCCATCCCCCTGAGGGGGCCAAAGACGAAGAGTACAGCTCTATGCTTAAACCGATCCCACGACACTTCAAGTTACACCATAAGTGTGATTCATCTCTCTTACAGATACGAGGCATTGATCGTGTAAAGATTACAAATCGAGCAGGAGATTGGAAAAAACAATTGGCTCAAATGGAGACACGTTGGATTTTTAAATTGGACACACTATCCCCAAGAGGACTAAACGAATATAACAGTTTTGTGCCGTACCTTTAATGAGATTCCCTTCTGAGTGATGTAAGTAGGGTGTTAGCTTTTTTACAAAATTTCTCTTAATTGTGAGTTTGGTGGAACAATTAATGTCTGTATGAATTATTTTGGTTTTTAGTGTTTTTTTAATTCCTTTCACAGTGTATATCTGCACCGGAACTTGCGGATTGAAGGGGAGAGTTCAGTGAAGCAGAAGAATGATAGAACTTCGGACAAAGAGGGACAAATGTGACGAACTAGTGGAATCTGAGAAATATATATATATTTTTTATTTATTTATTTATTTATTTTTTATATATATATATGTAAAATCTTTCGAAGCCTGTATTTATGGAAAAATATGTACAATATTTTGTATCACATTTTTAGGTTGATTTTTTCATCACATGATTAACAAAAATAATTATTATTCAATTTATATTAATTTTATTTTTTATATTCACTATATACATAATTATAGATATTATTACGTATGACACACCACTTTATTCAGTATAATGTTTTATGTATGGCAACAATGGCAAGTATTTTAGCACTTTGTATATTCACTCACATGATCTTATCTATAGGGACTATGTATTTTGATTTGAGTAATTATATTGATGAATTTATGTCATTTTTGGAATGAGTTTATGTTTTTAGGTATTTGTCATAATTGGGGTTAATGCCCTGGTGAGTATTAAATTTCACTTTCTTCCACACTTTGGCACGAGCACTTTGATCACTTTTATTTTTCACTTACACAGTATATTTACACTACTGTTTTTTGTTTTCTTTCTTTCTCATTTTCACTTCATTTTTTACTTATGTATTGTTGTTTTTTTCACGATAAGACAATAAATCCAGCCAGGTTTTCAGATGCTATTCTTGTATCCGCCGGCATTTGGGGTTGCGGTCATGTGACCGGACTTTCGATCACGTGTCCGTGACGCCAATGCAGCGTCACCAAAGGTCCTTCAATACAACCTGCAAGTCATCCGATATATCTAGATGTCTCTCGTAATGTCCGTGGCTTATAACCGAAATATCTGCGCAGACATATGCTTGAAGGTTACGAATGGGATCAAATTCTATTGTTGGGATCCTGAAACTATAATAATCGGGCCTTTATGGTCACGTGTCAGTGACGTTTACTCCCTCCCTCTTGCATCCGGTGTCTCACATGAGTGGCGATTTTGTGTGTATATAAGGTGGCGCCTACCTGTGTCACCCATCTCCTGACGAAGCAGTGTGCGAAACGCGTCGAGGTGGGTGAGTGACACAGGAGGGGATGGGTGAGGTATACTAGAGCCACGACCTAGTGATTTACCATTTTGAGCATGGGCAACTTGTTATCTTAAATTCTGATTAGCTATAGAAACATATTGATTATTATATACGCTGTTTACATTTGACCTATACTAATTATATATCACTTGCCTCTGTAGCTATACTAAAATATTGTACCTAGGTGTGTGCTCTTTACCTGATCTATACTAAGTATTATGCACTAGTAGCACTTTAATTATATTGAGGGGGTTTCTTTTGTCTCCCCTCCCCTCCCCTGATACTCTCTTCCTGTGTACCACCTGATGTGTCCTTTTACCCATATGGATATATGATGATTGTAGAAAGTTGTATATGATTCGAATTTTTACTGTCATTTTTTTAATGTATTTGGACTAATAAACATTATGATGAATTCAGATATTATTTCTCTGTGATTGGTGTTTACTATTATGGGTCAGAACACATGAACATTGAATTGGGGCTGTTGGTGGTAAGGTGTGACCCAATTAGGTCTTTTTTTCTTTGGTGTTAAAAAAAAAAAAAAAAAAACGAATATTCGATATAGCGAATTTATAGCGCTATATTCGAAATATTCGCGAATTAGCGAAGTGCCGATATTCGCTAAAAAAATTCGCTTTTCGAATATTCGCGCTCAGAGTAACAGTATTAATATAATAAATAAAAATGTCCAGTCTTTGACCTGTACTTCAGGAGTAACAGTATTATCTTTCCTTTCCCCTGGCAGATATGCAGGGCAGGTGCACTTAAAAAATGGGTGAATTTTGCCAAATGAAGGAAAAAGACTGGATTCTCTTACTGTCCCTGGCACATATGCAGCTGCAAGTGCATGCCACTTGCACAAAATGGCCGTCGACACCAACCACTCACAGAAATATAAACGTCTTTGTCACTGGCCTCATAAAAAAAAACTGCCATTGCACCTACAAGAACAAAAACGTTGTAGATCACTGAGTGAACACAATTCTGATATCAGATATTATTCAACAAAGCTTGTTTCCTATTCTCTCCCTGAGAGCACCAGCAGAAACGTATCCCTACACTAACAACAGCAGAGTGACATGCTGTGCTACGTGACTCCAGCTTATATAGAGGCTGGGTCACATGCTGCACTTAGCCAATCACAGCCATGCCATTAGTAGGCATGGCTGTGATGGCGACTAAGGGCAAAGTAGTTAGATGCTTGTTGATTGGCTGCCCATCATCTTTTCAACAAGCACCATAAAATCTGCCGAACACCGAACCCGAACTATTACGAAAATGGGACAAAAATCCTAAAATTCAGTAAGAACTCCGAACTTCACAGTTCGGGCTCGCTCAAATCTAATTGTTATACATTTTTTGGGGAGGTGTATTAATAGGAAAAAAAAAAACGTCTTATTTGCCGTTCTGCGGTGAAGTTACATTGCACTACAGACATTTACAGGGTGTATTAATAGGAAATATACGTACGTCCTATTAGTCGTTCTGCGGTGATTTTAAATTGTCATTAGAGATGACCGAATCAAAGCTGACGAAGTAGAATTCGATCCGATTCCGAACTTAAGGAATTATTCAATTTGCACTGAATCTGAATTTCCCCACGCTTCGTGGTAATGAATCGCATTTTTCTTAAAATGGCTGCTGCATGTGTGAGGACATGGAGCAAGTAACTCTGGGAAGGAGGGATCACCCATAATGCCATGCATGCAGCCAGTCAGCAGCCAGCCAGCCCTATGATGTCATAGCCCTATAAATACCCTCAGCCATTTTGGATTCTGACATTTTCCAGTATACTTAGTGCAAGTAGAGACGTTAGCAGGCTCTAGGGACAGTGCTGGAAAAAACTTCATTGTGCTAAAAAACTAATGTTGTCTCCATATCTTCTTATGTTTTGACTTGGCGCAAATTCAGAGCCCATTCATTAAATGAGGGAGGGGTCGCAGAGCCCCATTTTTTGATTAACAAGACCTTTGCAACCATCTCTTCCCTCATCCATATCTGGTTAACACCTGCAGAAATTGGTTTCTCCAATGAAAAGGAGCCCAAACTCAAATGTAGTACATCTTGTATAAAAGGGTTTTATACAAGATGTGTTGTATAAAAGGGTGTAGATAATCCTTTTGCAAGACTGAAAAGACCAGTTCCCAAAACCTCTTTAACTTTGTACAGTCCCAACATAAGTGTTTAAAACACACATTTGGGCACCCACACTTCTGACAAGAACATTTACGACCTTTATTTTTAGGAAACTTGGCTTGAATTTGTGGTGTATAGTATAACCAATGCAAAATTTTAAATTGAATCAGTCTGTGGCTATTCGACAATGATACTTTTTTAATGCTTTTATATATGTTGGTCCAACAAAGTGGGGGGTGAAGGAATGTGCTGTCTAAAACTTTGTGTAAGAACATTCTGTCATAACCAGAATGTTTTGGGCAGCCGAGTATCTAACAGGAATTCCTTATCTTGTCCGTGTCAGCTAGTACGTGGAGCATGAAGGCCAGGATGTAACTGGGGAAAGTATGTTGTATAACGGTATGTGTCTCATTATGATTGGAGGCTATATTGCTTGGAAAAAAATGATTGAATAATGAAAGGGCGTATAATGTCCTATATAAGCTGGAACCTTATTATCAATAAACAGAGTGATTTTGATCATCATATGTGTCTTGTCTGATTTGGTCATATTCACTCTCCTGGCGCCAGAAAAGACTTAATCCAAGCTGATGCATCTAGTCATCTTTTATTATCATCCTATCAATTTGGGGGCTCGTGTCCGGGATCGAGAGGTTGACCTCAGGTCTGGTGAGAAGTGACATCGATTTTTGTCCCCTGCCCGATCCGAGGGCACCGGCCGCGTCTCGATCTACAATAGTAAGTACGGATGAACCCTATTTTAGACTAGAGAGCTACAGAAGTTGTGTCAGGGACACACGCAACACATCTCAGGGAGTTGTGCATAGATACAAAGACAAAGAGAGGAGTGCACTCCAAAATACCGCTCTTCAGGGAACAGGGAAGTCAAAGCTTGGATTAACTCTTGTATGTCAAATATGCATAGATGTTATAAGATCTTGTATAAGTATAAGATTATCTGTTTGTATGAACTGCAGACTGGTTGGTAAGTGCACAGTCGCTCTTCATTGTTATTAATACTCTGTGAAATTGTGTTGAGTAAACTTGTATGCGTTGTGAGACTCGTTAGATGCCCCGGTACTCTGGCAAAGAGAAATCCGTTATAACCCAGAAATACCGAACGCAAGTGGCGATTCGAAACAGCGCTAGTCGTTAGGGATTTAGAGGAGTATTTCTCATATTCAGCACAGCCAGCCCTGGGCAGATATTGTTCCAAATATTCTCTGAATACAACAATGGAAGGGCGGGGATCCAAGACTGATTACCCCAAACCTGAACCAGGTGAAACATGTAAAATTTATGTGTCAAGAGTTAGTCCTGCCAACTACTATTTAGTAAACCCATGGGTAGGCAACTTAGCAGGGTTGACTGAGACAATGGAGGCTGATGATGGAATTATAGACACACATAGATTGGGATTAGAAAAAGGTGAAAACCATCTCATAAATCCAACCAAACTCAGATTCAGATAATTACATCTGTAACACACCCGACGGCATAAAAGAGATATGGACACAGGTACAGGAAGACATGAGTGAAGTGTTTAAACAGAAGTCATCACTTCCTGTAGCAGTGGCATGTACACAAAAACCTGCTGAGACTGTTACTGAATTCTGGAAACAATTCATGGATTGCTGGAAGCTGGAGGCCGGTTTACCCGTGCACCAGAATGACACCTTAATCATTTCCACATTCATGAACAACCTGTCTGATAAACTGATCCTCACTGTTAAACAAAATGTTTCATCATGGACATCCGATAACACGAATAACTTTGAGAAACATCTTTATGAAAAGGAAGCAGCGGGATGTTTTGATGTGAGAAACTCCCAGCCCCAGCTACACACTTGTATGCAGGCACAAGGGGAGGGGTAGAGGCAGACACAGGCGGAGAGGTGGTTACTACAGACAAGGAGACAGAGAACAGATCACAAACCAATATTCAAACACCAGCTGTTATAATTGTGGGCAGGAAGCACACTGGGCAAGGCAGTGCACGGCACCATGTAGAAACACATTAGTGTGGGTAGCACATAACCAACAACAGCTGACACAGACACAGACAGAACAGAACAGGAACCAACAGAACACACAGAACCAGCCCAGATTCCCTATTGACTGGAACAATCAGCAAGCCTACTGACGGGGCCCGGAGGGAGTCACCCCAACTTTCACACAGGTCACATCACACTGGAAAGACACGCCTATCATCTTACTTAAAGTAGCAGGAAGAAAAACAGGATTTATGGTAGACAGCGGTGCCACCTCTAGTGTGTTAAACGAAGATTTGTACAAGGGACCTTTGAGAGAGTTAGACCCCTCTACAGGATTTGAGGGCAATCAACAATCTAATTGTACCCATTGCACCCGTAGTTCCAGACATCACTGCCCTCTTATCCTCCATCCCCGCAGAAGCCGCCTGGCTTAGTGTTTTGATTGATTTGAAGAATGCCTTCTTCTCAATCCCAGTTAATAAGAGTACCAGACTAATTTTTTCTTTTTTCTTTGAGGGACGGCAGCTAACCTGGGATATGCTGATTCACCAATTGTGTACATCATTGTCCTCCAAGCTACTTTGAAACCATGGCACCCCCCCCCACCCCTAGGTTCGGTGCTGATATAATATGTGGACGATTTGTTATTGTGCAGTATGTCAGAGGAGGCCAATGTTACTGATGGTGTATCTTTGTTAAAATGGTTATCAGAATGTGGACACAAGGTGTCACGCAAGAAAATGCAATGGTGTAAAAAGCAAGTTGAGTACTTGGACTTTGTCCACACAGAACGCGAAAGGCGGATTAGTCCGGAGCGAGTCCAGTCTGTAGCAGGACTGGTCACCCCGCACACCAAGTAGGAAATGTTGTCCTTCCTTGGTATGATAAATTATTGCAGACAATGGATCCCTGACTGTTCCTACTATGATAATATCCTGAGGGAAGCCACTCTGGAAGACAAACCAGAGCTCATAAGATGGTCTGCGGAAATGTTGACTGCTTTGATATGTTAAAATGTTCTCTGATGTGTAGCCCAGGATTGGGCCTCCCTGACTATAAGCTGCTGTTCCACATGTTTGCACGCCAAAATTGTAAAACCATGGCGGGGTGATAACACAAGAACATGAAGGCAAGTTGCATCCTTGTGCTTTTTCTCAAAGATAATGACGGTATCCTTACAAGGCATGCCGGCATGTCTGTGTACTTTTGAGGCTTGTGCTATGATGGTGGAGCTCGCAACCCCCCCTCACACTGGGGTACCCAACCATCCTACACACAACTCATGATGTAGTTGGGTTGCTACGAGGCATACACACCCAACACATGTCAGCCCAGTGACTGTCAAGATATGAGATACTCTTGTTAAGTGACCCTTCCTTACAAATCAAATATGCCCCACATTTGTCAGGGCCAGCACCAATATTGAATGCACTCATAGGGCTAAAAGGAGAAAAAGACGCCCTGCCCGACGCACATGACTGCCTCAAAGTGTTAGAGTATGAGACCTCCCCCAGAATGCATTTGTGAGCGACGCCTGTGACAGGAGCACCTGAAGTATTTGTTGACAGCTCATGCTCACTCCCACTCGATACTATCTTCGGCGCAGCCTATGCCATAGTCATGTTACCCGACATAGTGTTAGAAGCAAGACCAATACATGTCCAATCAGCCCAGGTTGCCGAACTAATTGCACTCTCCAGAGCATGTATCCTACATACAGGCAAACCAATCACAATCTACACAGACAGTAGATATGCTCATGGGTAGTGTGGGATTATGGAGTAATATGGCAAAGGCGGGGGTTGACTGCTGCAGATGGGAAGAAGATCTCTCATTCACTCCTCATTGATGATCTTTTAACTGCCCTAAAACTACCCTCTAGCCGGGCCATAGTACATTGCAAGGCACAAACACAGGGCAAGGATAGAGTGTCCCAGGGCAATGCTTTAGCTGACAAGATAGCAAAATAAGTTGCGAAAGAAAACCCCACTAGGATTCACAAAGATTCATGGGAAATGGCATGCCTCAAACCACCCTCTTTGGACACGGTCCAAATGATCACTGACCTGCAACGATAT
The DNA here is from genome assembly GCA_033119425.1 of Bufotes viridis. Lineage (NCBI taxonomy): Eukaryota > Metazoa > Chordata > Amphibia > Anura > Bufonidae > Bufotes > Bufotes viridis. The sequence continues at coordinate 265,793,404 of CM065589.1, forward strand.
GCATCACAGGAAGAAGAGAAAGATTGGGTGTACCCTGTGTTGCAGAAAAATCCACAAACTGGATTGATCTGCAAAGAGGGGAAACCCTGTATACCGCAACATAGTGCTGCCCTCTTCATTGCTCATTTTCATGGTGTAGGACACAACAGCATACAAACTACAAGTTTACTCCTTGGTCAAAACTTTTACATCACCAACATGAATAAACTGGTAGCTGATTATGTAGGGAGATGTCTTACATGTTTGAGAAACAATCCAAACAACCCTCTTAAAATCCCACATCAGTGCCTGGACTACCCTACTACACCTTTTACCCATCTGCAGGTAGTCTGCACACATATCCCCAAAACAAAGGGTAAAAAGAATATGCATTGGTAATAGTAGACATGTTCTCAAGATGGCCAGAAGTATTCCCCACCAGGGCAGAGGATGCAAAAACAACAGCAAAAATACTCACCCAACAAATTATCCCTAGGTGGGGTTGCCCATTGGTAATTGAGTCTGACCAAGGCCCAGCCATTACAGAAAGGAGACATTGACCAGATTAGGGAGGAATACGTTACTAATCTTATACTGAATCCTTAGCAAAACTGAGGAAAAGTTGCTTGTAAATCTCCTCTCTTCCACAGGAACCCACGCACCCTTTCAAGTCTGGTGATATTGTGCTGATGAAGATACTGAAAAAGGGAAAAGACTGGGTGAATTTGCCTGGCAGTAACCAGGACAGCTGTGCTGACAGAGCAATCGCCCAAGTGGATCCACGCCACGCGAATAAAATTGGTAGAGAGGAACAAGGCAACCGAGAAGGAACGACAATAAGGGATACTAACAGAGGCAGACAGCCTTGACCCCAACGAGATGACACAGTCGGAGAATTCCTTAAAATGGCTGAGACGTGCAGTTCTGACAATTGCAGCCTTATGCCTCCTAATAACTGTTCTGCGATCATGGGACAGACGTACCTAACAAAAGGATGCAGAGGGAGGACAACCTGTGGAAGACAAAGGAGAATCTGTGGCTGTACCTGGCCAAGACCCTGAACCTAACTGATTTCTGTCTTCAAACCACCTTGTCTGCATCCAATACTCTAGAAACCTGCCTGGTAGCAGTGCCCACTTCAGTGTCTATATGGACAGGGCTCCTACGTTCCCAGTGGAATGACACTGATTTAGAAGAACATGATGTTAGATATGGACATGTAAATCCTTATTATGTCTGCTATAATTGCTCTACACATAGATATCTACAAGGTAATATGATCAGAATAATTACAGGTCTAGTCACAGCTGCAGAAGTATGCTATAATTTCACTTGTGGTGAAAAATTACTACCTCCTTGCATACAAGCAAAGCAACAAAACAAGACCAAACCAGATATTTCCCAACGGGGTGTAAGTAGTTGCAAAAATATGATATCAGGAAGAAATATGCAATGTAATATCACAAAGATAGTGCCATCCTTAGACAAACATGTCTCCCTTCCAACAGGATGGGTGTTAGCATGCGGAAACTTTAGTTACACGTACATACCAGCAAACATTACAGATGGACCCTGCACGATAGCTAGGTTAACATTAGCAATGATACCATTACTTCCTGCAACACGAACACGTTATACACGAGAATCTTCTGTGCAGTTACCGGAAGATTGTAATTATAATGTGAACCTTCTCTCAGAAACAGAGTACTTAAGCCTGGCAATATCAATGGTAGGAGTACCAGGGTTAGCTGCATATAACCACAAGACAATCTCAAGGCTTGCTTGCTTTATGGTAAAACAAATAAATGTCACTAGCGCAATATTGCAGGACATATTGCTAAATAAACAGTCATACAAGATGGCAATTCTGCAGAATAGGGCAACTATGGTATAGGGTGCTCTGCTTTTTCAGGTATGTGCTGTTTTAATTTGTCAGATCATTCCCAAGGGATAAAGGATAAGCCAATTAGAAAAAATGATAAAACACATTAAACACATAAAACAAGATGCTAATCAAGGATGGTGGGATTGGCTTTTTAGCTGGATACCTGACTTTGGTCAAATCCGATATGTATTATAAGTGGTATTTGCTATCATTGCTATAATGATATGCTTATGTTGCTGTGTACAATGCATACCTTCGCTTCTTTCCACGTGTCAAAGTTTCACTGAAAAGAGGGTGCGCTCGACGTCTTATTACACTCCAGTGCTCACAGGTGAGATTAACAATACCCCACAAAGACCTGAAGAATATGCCCCAGAGGCTTATATGGAATACTTAAAAACTTATAGGCAAAAGAGGGGCAAGGAAAACCATATAATATGAATATAAGGTTCTAAGAGGGGATTGAAGGAATGTGCTGTCTTGAACTTTGTGTAAGAACATTCTGTCATAACCAGAATCTTTTGGGCAGCCGAGTATCTAACAAGAATTCCTTATCTCATCCGTGTCAGCTAGTACGTGGAGCATGAAGGCCAGGATGTAACTGGGGAAAGTATGTTGTATAACGGTATGTGTCTCATTATGATTGGAGGCTATATTGCTTGGAAAAAAATGATTGAATAATGAAAGGGCGTATAATGTCCTATATAATCTGGAACCTTATTATCAATAAACAGAGTGATTTTGATCATCATATGTGTCGAGTCTTATATGGTCATATTCACTCTCCTAATGCCAGAAAAGACTTAATCCAAGCTGATGCATCTAGTCATCTTTTATTATCATCCTATCAGGAGGCATTTAAACTCTTGTTCTCATTTACAAGGGCTTTTAAAAACAGTAAGGCCCCTTTCATACGGGCATGATTTCCGTGCGGTTGCAATGCGTGAGGTGAACGCATTGCACCCGCACTGAATCCGGACCCATTCATTTCAATGGGGCTGTGTACATGAGCGGTGATTTTCCCGCATCACTTTTGTATTGCGTGAAAATCACAGCAGGTTCTATATTTTGCGTTTTTTTACGCAACGCAGGCCCCACAGAAGTGAATAGGCCTGCGGGAAAATCGCAAGCATCCATAAGCAAGTGCGGATGCGGTGCGATTTTCCTGCATGGTTGCTAGGAGACGATCGGGATGGGGACCCGATCTTTATTATTTTCCCTTATAACATGGTTATATGGAAAAATAATAGCATTCTAAATAATGCAAAGTAAAATGGGTGATTGAGGGTTAAAAAAAAAAAAAAAGTAACTCACCTCCTCCAATTGAGCGCCAAGCTGCCGGTCTCCTGTTCTGTCTTCAGCTGGGGGTGGGTAAAGGACTTTCCATGACATCACTGGGTCACATGGTCCAATCACATGCTTCCATCTGTTCCCAGGGAGCTTTGCACTTTTGACTGCTGTGTTGAGACTCTTAAATGAGGCTCCGCGGTGTTTTCTGTAGCTGGTCTCCCTGAGATCAGCTATTGTTTGTTTGAGTAGTCTCCAAGGCATTACTCCCGGTTAGCCAGAATCCTACTCCACACTGATGAGGGGCAATACCCTGAAACATCTGTCTGTGGATGGATAACTGGCTTAGGTTTTCCCGTCACGTCCTTAAAGCTTGTAAAAAATGCGGATTCTTGACATAGGGGCCACTTAATATGGTGGATTTAGTGATCTCTGTAATGGAGACACCCCTTTGCTCGGTTTTCCTTCCTTTGAGCGATATCTGGCTTTCATTGTGTTGTAGACCCAATACTGGGGCTCCACATTTATTTTGCATATTACTGTTTCCCAGGGAGCTTTGCATTTTGGATTGCTGTGTTGAGACTCTTAAATGAGGCTCCGCAGTGTTTTCTGTGGTTGGTCTCCTGAGATCAGCTATTGTTTTGTTTGATGCTTTCATCTTGTGATGGAAGCATGTGATTGGACCATGTGACCCAGTGACATCATGGAAGGTCCTTTACCCCCAAGCTGAAGACAGAACTAGAGACCAGCAGCTACGCGACCAATTGGAGGAGGTGAGTTACTTATTTTTAACCCTCAGTCACCCTTTTTTTCTTTGCATTCTGTATTTAGAATGCTATTATTTTCCTTTATAACTATGTTATAAGGGAAAATAATAAAACATACAACATGAAACCGGACACGAAACATGCCGATTTTTCTCACACGTGTGCAAAACGCATTACATCAGTTTGCACACGCGCGGAAAAATCGCGCATTTTCCCGCAAAGCTCCCGCCTCTTATCTGGGCGTCAAACATGATGCCCATGTGAAAGAGGCCTAACAGTTGCTAGTGCTTTACGGAATTTAGAATAAATCTGAGAAATCTTAATCCTCTCCCCTACGTGAGCAAAGCAATAATCGAAAAATAAGTGTTCACTTGTGAACATATAGCTTTTATTCATAGATGCCTCATATACGTGTTTTAGTCGTGAGTACATATAAATATCTAACATAGAAGTATTAGTGTAGTTAAAGTCTTATAAGGACTTAAAGTGATCTAACATAAATAGTTGTGACAATCAGGTGAGCCCTTTACGAATCCAAAAATTATGGTCTGTGATTTTAGAGAACTCCGCCAGACTCCTATTCTCCCACAAAGGGGTAAACTGAAATGCATTTGAAAGCTTATTGCCTTGAGTTTATTTCATACCTTCTGTAAGGTCCTAGGAATCAGGTAAGGGCTCTTTCACACTTGCGTTCTTCCGTCAGAGCGCAAGTCAGCCTGAAGCATTTGAAGACTGATCAGGATCCTGATCAGTCTTCAAAATGCTTTCAGGTTACCATGGCAGCCAGGACGCTACTGAAGTCCTGGCTGCCATGGTAAGTACTCCGCAGCAGTGTACTTACCTGCGCTGCGGCCCCGGGTGCTTCTTCTTAACGTCACAGGTCCGTGCGGCGCATTGATCTATGCGCCGAGGGGACCTGTGACGTCATAAAGGAGCGCCTGGCGGCCGCAGCGCAGGTAAGTACACTGGTGCATAGTACTTACCATGGCAGCCAGGACTTCAGTAGCGTCCTGGCTGCCATGGTAACTGATCAGAGCCTCAGCTTACACTGGGGCCCCGATCGGAACTGCTGCTGCGCAAGCGCAGAGCTAAACGTCGGATCCGGTGATGCGCCAAAACGACGTTTAGCTTAATTCCGGATCCGGCGTTCAATGGGCATTAATTCCGGATCCGGCGTTACAGCATGTCTTCCGGATTTTTGGACGGAGATAAATCCGCAGCATGCTACGGTTTTGTTGACGTCCAAAAAATGTTCACATACTGAACAGAAGATATCCTGATGCATCCTGAATGTATTTATCTCCATTGAGAATGCATTAGGATTATCATGATCAGTTTCTTTCTGTCCTAGAGCCCCGAGGACGTAACTCTAGGACGGAAAGCAAAAACGCAAGTGTGAAAGAGCCCTAAGAGTTCTCTAAACAACCAAATTGACCTGTTTTCAAGTGTGTGAATATATTATCTAATGGCTTATTTAAAATCAAAGTGAGATGTTGGCCGAGTGTATTCTCTTTAAAATTACATTTTTGTAGTTGTGCGCATAGAAAATAACCTTGAAAAAAAGGTAGTGAAAGCCCACCTTCTGATTTAGCCAACCATAAATACTTTTGTTTTATGCAAACCCTTTTCCTTCCCAATATTAAATCATTGATGAGGGACTCTAATTCATAGAAAAAAAATCATCAATCCAAATGGGGGAGGCACAAATAGGAAATGGCAAAATAATAATTTTAACCAACGCTATCCGGTCTATTTGACATAGTAACAGTTTTTACCAAGCTATAATTTTAGTTTTTACTTTATTTATTACCAGGGCCAAATTAAGATCATAGAATCTATTTATGTGGACACCAACCTTTTTTCACTCACTCCCGCTACCCCGAAGCCCAAAATGTGCAAGCCAACGGCTCAATAAATAATGCAAAAAGAAGAGGAGACAGGGGACACCCCTTGCTGCAAAATATTAGGGGAAGAGCCAATACCGTTGATGTTGCGAGCTCATGATTGATTATAAAACATGCTCCCTAAACCAAAGTGGGACTTGGTATGCTATAGAAAGAGCAACTCCATCCTGTCAAACGCCTTTGCGGCATCCAATGACAGGACGGAGCAGTCCACACCCCCCCCCCCCATGTTCAGATAAACCCTATAGAGACTCATCTGAATCTGTCTCCCCGGAATGAATCCTGTTTGGTTAGGGTGAACCAGAGAGGCAATCACCTTTTTAAGACGATTAGCTAAAATTTTTGCAAAGATTTTCTAATCGGTGTTAAGGAGTGATATGGAGATACGTCGGAGGGCGGTGTGCGGGGCAGCACTTACCTAGTATAATTGGTAATTATTGATGTTTCTGTTTTGGTCCCAGTGACGACAGCCAACAGGGGTGGGAGGTGGTTTTATGGTGCAAAATTGATTTGGAGATTGTTGAACACTTTATTATCAGGGATAATGTTATTAGGAATTATTTTATGGTGAATGATTATTAATGTTTATCGCTATGTATTTAAATTGTCCTTTACTGTACTTCTTGTATTTCTTTGGGAAATAAAAAACAAAAAACTAGTGTTGGGCGCGAATATTCGAATTACGAATTTTAATTGCGAATATCGCCACTTCGAGAATTCGCGAAGATTTAGAATATGGTGCTAAATATTCATATTCGCGAATATTCTAGATTTTTTTCATCTGAACCCAAACAATCGCTAATATATTGAAGCACTCTAACTGCATATAAAGCTATAGTAATGTTCTACCGAGCCAACCATTTTCTTCAGTCTCCGGAAACTTCTAGCAGCTTGAAAAAGTAGCAAAAGTGACCCACGCGTATTGCAAGCGCAACACGCGAATATCACATTGCCGATTTTCGCAATCAAGAAAATAATCGCAAATTCTTGAGTTCACGAATTTATGATGAATATTCACCAAAATATTTGCCAAATATCGCAAATTTGAATATTGCCCCTGACGCATCACTTAAAAAAATGATTTACAAGTGCAGGGAAAGATTATACAAGGTGTAGGGAAAGCATAGGGAGGAATCATTCTACCAGCATTTGTGTTGAACAGGGTTCAGTCTGGGAGATGACAGCCTGGGTAATAGGAACAATCCGATTACACCTTGCTGCACTGAGTGGGGATCCAAATTGCCATTATACAGCTCTGTAATTCCAGCAAACCGGTCTTGTTATTCGACTGCAAGTGCTGTTTGATACAGGCATTAATAGGGTTTATTACAAGAAAATATTTCTATGTCTTATTTGTCCTTGTGCGGTGCAGTTATATGTTCTAAAGCATTTTTTGTTGTTTATTAGTGGCAAAAGTAAAATATATTTGCTGTTCAGCGGTGCAGTTATATGTTCTAAAGCCTTTTGTCGCGTGTATTAATGGCAAAAGAAAAACATAATTGCCGTTCAACTGTGCAGCTATATGTTATAAATCCTTTTGTGGCACGTATAAGTAGAAAGAGAAAAATATATTTGCCAGGAGTAAGCCAGGTGGCAGCAGAGGGAGATCGGGAGCCAAACGTGCCCGGGGTAGACCACCCTGCTCGCAGGAGCCTACCTGCCTGGAGAGTAGCGGTGTATGGGTTCACGGAGGCTGCGGCGGTATCAGTCAGTCAGTACGTAGTGTTGGGGGTAAAATCACCTACTAGGTGGTGTGGCAGTTATTTGTTAAGCCGTCAGAGGAGGTGAACATGGCTATATGTATAATCTGTGAGCAGAAGGTGAAGAATGGCCAGGGTGCCAATGTTGGCATCATAGCCCTGCATCAACATATACAGCGTCACCATAAAGTGGCCTGGGAACACTGTGGCTCCGAAGTGGTGGTCCAGCCTGACGCAGCAACTGCTGCATCACCCAGTGGCACGCAGCCGATTTCAAACTCCACCACCACAGCCGAAGGGAGCTGTCTGTCCTTCCCACCATCTGCTGGTCCTGATACTCCTGCTCCTTGCCTTCCTACTCTCCTCGTCAGTCATTCCATCAACAATCAATCACCGAAGCGATTGTCAAGAGACAACAGTATGCGTGCACTCATCCAATGGAGCAGAAGCTGAAAGTGCCCCTGTCCAAGGTGCTGGTGCTGCAGTCCCTCCCTTTCCAAGTGGTGGACTCTGCATCTTTCAGACAACTGATGGCTTGTGCTGAGCCAAGGTGGAGAGCGCCAAGTCATCATTTCTTTGCCAAAAGGCAGTACAAGCCCTGCACACCCATGTAGAAAAGAAGGTGGGCCAGTCCTTGAGCTTGTCGGTATCTGCCAAAGTGTACAGCAGAAATGATGTGTGGAGCTGTAACTACAGTCCTTCGTCAAGATATTGAATTCTGTCTTTCTCCGCAACAACTGAAAATCGGAACAATGATGACCGACAACTGGAAGAACATGGTGTCGGCATTGCAAAAAGGAGGGCTGAGCAATGCGCCCTGCATGGCGCACGTGTTAAATCTGGTTGTCAAGTGGTTCCTGAAGTCTTCCATCCATCTGCAAGACATCCTAAAAATGGCCAGGAAACTTTGCAGGCACTTCAGCCACTTGTTCACCACAAAGCACACCCTCTTTGAGCTGTAGTAGCAGAACTGCATCCCCCAACATAATATGCAATGTTTACACACATTGGAATACCACCCTCCATATGTTGGACCGACTATATGAACAGAGAAAGGCCATAAACGATTTCTTGATGATCCAAGCGGACAAGAGTACTCCTTGTGTAACCTCGATGTCAGCCAGTGGCAGCTCATGCGTGACACCTGCCATTTGCTCAGGCCCTTTGAGAAGGCCACGTTATTTGACAGTTGCCAGGACAACAGGATGAACTATGTCATTCCACTGCTTCATGTCCTGGAACAGATGCTGGTAAATCTGGCTGGTCAGGGGACTGGAGACGTGGTGCCTATATCTCATGGCCACATGAGCCCTGTGGGGCTAAACTGAAGAAGGAGGAGGACACTGAAGCACAAGCAATGTGTAGCGAAATGGGTGGTTTTTCTACACAAGTGACAGGAAAGGAGGAGCAGGAGCAGCCAGAGGAGCTACAGGCTGATGAGGAAGAGGAGACAGACCCAGATACACCGTGGCATTATGAAGTGGAGATGGAGGCAGGGGTTCCTCCGAGTCACTTGCACAATGGCCCGATGCATGCTCACTTCCTTGCATAGTGACAGCCGAATCGCCACCATTCGGTAGAGGGATGACTTCGGCTCTCCCCTTGTAGGACCCTCGCTACCGGTCCAAAATGGGGGCCTTTTTACACCCGCTGAGAGGGAGGACAAACTGAACTACTATAGAGACACCCTATGTAGTCAGTTGGTCACTGCCTATTTGCGCCATGGTCCATCTTCTCGTGGATCTGACCGGGGAGGGGGGGTGCCCTCGGGACTCACATTCCACTGCCATGGATGCTGGGGAGGGTAGGGGTGGGGTGGCAAGAGCAGTACCAGCTCTATCAGCAGCAGCCTGAGTCTAGAGTCGCTGATGAGCAGCTTTCTTCACCCGCATAGTAAAGAAAATAGTTAACAGCAGCTAGACATACACCAGGACCTGAACCAGCAGGTGGTGGCATACTTGGACAGCACCCTTCCACCCCACATGGAAGACCTGCTAGACTACTGGGTAGCCAAACTGAATTTATGGCTGCAACTGGTAGTGTTTGCCCTGGAAAAGCTGTTCTGCCCGGCCAGTAGTGTGGCATCAGAGCGGGTGTTTAGTGTGGTGGGGGCCATAGTTACCCCAAGAAGAACTCGCCTGTCTACCCAAAATGTGGAGAGACTGACCTTTGTCAAGATGAATCAGTCGTGGATCATCCAGGATTTCCACCCATCAATGCCTGATATATCAGACTAGATCATCCATGGTGCAACATCAACACTTTGACAAAAGAGACCGGTTTCTTCTGGCTACCTGCCTCAGCTACTATTCTGATGCTGCCACCTGTCTGATGCTACACATCTGATTCCACGGGCTCCTTCTTACACCCACCATTGTCAGCGTGTACTGTTATTGCCACCCACCTCCCCACTCTATCACCGGGTCACTCTGTGGTCTTCTGATGCTGCTGCCACCGCCACACTATGGCACCTTGCCACTTTGTGGTCTCTTCATGTTGCTGCTACCCTCACACTATGTCACCTTGCCACTCTGTGGCCTCCTGATGCTGCTGCCACCTCCACACTATGTCACCTTGCCTCTCTGTGGCCTCCTGATGCTGCTGCCACCTCCACACTCTGTCATCGGGTCACTCTGTGGCCTTCTGATGATGCTGCCACCTCCACACTATGTCACCTTGCCACTCTGTGGTCTCCTGATGCTGCTGCCACCTCCACACTATGTCACCTTGCCACTCTATGGCCTCCTGATGCTGCTGCCACCTCCACACTATGTCACCCTGCCACTCTGTGGTCTTCTCATACTGCTGCCACCTCCACACTATGTTACCTTGCAACTCTGTGGCTTCCTGATGCTGCTGCCACCTCCACACTCTGTCATTGGGTCACTCTGTGGCCTTCTGATGATGCTGCCAACTCCACACTATGTTATCTTGCCACTCTGTGGCCCCCTGATGCTTCCGCCACCTCCACACTCTGTCATTGTGCCACTCTGTGGCCTCCTGATGCTGGTGCCACCTCTACGCTGTCATTGTGCCACTCTGTGGCCTCCTACTGATGCTGCCGCCAACTCCAGACTTTGTCATTGGGCCACTCTGTGGTCTCCTCATGCTGCTTCCACCTCACAACTATGTCATAGGACCACTGTGTGGACTTCTCATGCTGTTCCCACCCTCCCCACTTCATAACTGGGCCACTATTTTCGCTTTTGGCCTTGCTGACATCATCATTTATTTGACTCTTCTTCTGATTTGGTCACAGAAAATAATGTACTATAGTACTAGATGCAAGCATAACATATGGACTAAAAACTCACTTTATTCATAAAATCTGAGACTCTAAGCCAATGCATTTTGATCAAAACACATTTGTGCCCACCTACCCAGTGCCAAGGTGGTCTCAGTTCTGGCAAGTCCTACTATAAACCTACCTATGCCGTTATGCATTTATGTTCAGGAGTGCCTACCCTGCACATATTATGTGTTGCTCTTAGTTACCTCTATGTGCATCAACAACTAATGAGAGGAGGAGCACACACACTTATATGTACCACCTTAATCAGGGTCGACTCTTAGACTGGTGGGGCAAAAGTGCACATGAATGCTACTCCCAGAGTAGGAGCGCATTCACATCAGAAGGTGCCACTCCTTCAAGAAAATTTAAACAAACCACATTCTGCACGATATGATAGTAAATATGTGGATGTGCATGGCTACATTTATAAAGTTACAGAAAATAATGTACTATAGTAATAGAAGCAAGCATAACATATGGACTAAGACCTCAATCTAATGATAAAATCTGAGACTCTTGGCAGATACATTTTTATCAAAACACATCTGTGCCCACCTACCCAGCGCCAAGGTGGTCTCAGTTCTGGCAGAAGGAAGGAAAAATTAGACGCACAACGGATCCTATCTGTGTAGCAGCTGTAGGGCCTGTATGGTCCCATCAGAATTGGCTTGTGATTTGGTAGCCAAAAGCAGGAGTGGGTACAAAACACATAAGACATGCAAATATTCCATTCACGTGTCATCTCTGTTTTGAATCCACTCCTGTTTTTTTGGCATTAGCAATACTGATGGATTACTGACCAAATGCTGACCCAGTGACGACGGATGCTCAACAGACAGGATCAATTTTTGGGTATTATTGTTCTGAGGGATCAGAGGAAGGGCAAAATAATCAGTAACGTCAACACAAACTTACTACTGACACCCTCTCCACTCTGTCAGGGGACTCTACTTGTATAAGCGTTTAACAGAACAGGTTCTGTAGACATCTATGTGGAGTCAGCTGATGACGGTGTAAAAGGAGTGCTCTTGTTCTTGGCGCTAACATCGACCTGTAAGGCTGAGTTCATACTTGAGTTATTTGGTCAGTTTTGGCCCCATGACTGCCCAAATAAATTAAGTGTGCAGTGATTCTAATAGCGACGCCTGTCATCTGCATGTCATACTGACCCACAGTAATATTTCACTACCACAGCAGACTCCCTATGCTTGTTACTGCAAGGCACAGTGTTCTACACCACTATAAAGGCTCTCCGTAGCAAGGAAATAGTCCCTTTTAACCCAATTTGCCGTGAATAAATTTTTAGAAAATTCGACGAACCGGCCGAATTAAATTTTTGAAAAATTTGCTCATCTAAGTCACAAAGTGACAGTAAACAGTATGATTCACAGAAAAACTGTTAATGCTTTGTAAAATATTGGCTTAATATTTGTAATAAGGATCAATTGAAAAAATGATTTTTAGCTCATAATGAGTAAATTGCCACTGAACGTGTACATAGCCTTTAAGCACTCACTCATTTCTACCTAATCCAGTAACAGTCTCCTACTGTACAGTCTTATGGCTGAAAGCAGAGGGTCACGACCCAGCTCACCTTGGTAATGTCAGGCCCAGTGTCAGATTTAAGAAAGAATACGATCATGAACTGTGGACACGGTACGTATACTTACATCTAGTCTGTGTTTCATTTTATCTACCATCTTCCTTGATGATCTTATCTCTGGGTTCATGTTTTTTTAGTGTCTTTCCTGGTCATGTCACATGAATTAGTGGATTGACCACCCTGGTAACTAACCTTTAGCTTCTTTCCTAGTTATATCTCTACTGGTCTCTTCTGGCTTTCTGCATCTTGATCTGCTCTCCTCGTATTATGTACTGGCTTCCATTCCACATTTTTTCCTATAGTAGATCTGCTCCAGCTTCTACAACATCCCCACTGCTATTTCGTGATGTTTGCCAAGGAAGACTATACTTCATTGGGGGGACTGTAGAGTCTAGTAGACGGAGATTCCTTACACTTCACATCTAAGTTTAGTCAACATCAAACCAAGTGTGATTTTTAGGATTAACCTTAATGGGGAGGGCAGCAAGACAAAAAATGGATTCTTATGAATATTTTTGAACCGGATTATGAATTTTAGCCACCAATCTTCAATCTGTCTGTCATATCTACAAAAATGTATAAATAACTTGTGTTGTTTAAGCTTTTGCTTGCAGCAATTAATACATTTAAAAAGATAAAAGAGACATATAAAAGGTAACATTAAATGAAAGGAATGAGAAAATGACCTATTTTTTAAAATATTTTTTAGAATATTTTGTTTATTTTTCCATGTCACAATCTATATTAAAACAATGTATATAAGTCTGCAATTTTCACATTGGTCACTAGACCAACTAGCCTCTGTTTAGACTTTCTGTGTTTTAAGAGCAGTTACATGGAACACAATGGACAGGAGTTAACTCATTGACTTCTATGGGAAAGTTTTCTAGGCATGCTCAGTGACCTGTGTAGTGGTCAGGAGTGAGCTGATAAACTGTGATATCTCCAACTGTGAGTGATGGATCCAGTCTTATCTATATAGAGATGATATTTGTTATTGTAATTCTGCCTTCTGCCTAATAAAGTTACCCGTACAGAACAGGAAATCATGACTCATTTTTAGGCCTAGTGGCTACGGTTGAGCGAACCCGAACTGTAAAGTTCGGGTTTGTACCGAACTTTAGGATTTTTGGTACTAGGACCCGAACCCGAAAATTTCCGTGAAAGTTCAGGTTCGAGTTCGGGGGAATGGTGATTTAATGGCGCTTGTTGAAAGGCTGCAGGGCAGCCAATCAACAAGCGTTTAACTGGATAGATTGGAGGCTTGGGCAGAGAAATGGCAGATGAGGTTTAACACTGACAAATGTAAAGTTATGCACATGGGAAGGAATAATGCAAGTCATCCGTACATATTAAATGGTAAAACACTCGGTAACACTGACATGGAAAAGGATCTAGGAATTTTAATGCCTACAATGGCATGGCTGTGATTGGTCAAGTGCAGCATGTGACCCAGCCTCTAAATAAGCTAGAATCATGTAGCACCGCACGTCAGGTCAGCTCTTACTAGTGTAGGGATAGGATGCTGCTGCTGTGAGGGAGAGATTAGGAAACAATTCTGGTTTACTTGGTGTTGTTAAATCTGAAAAGTACAGCGATTATTTTTGTGGGTGCTATGCTACATTTTTGTACCCATGAGCCCAGTACCACAGATAAATAAGCTTTTTTAAGTCTGTTTGTTTGTTAGGTAGGAGTCGGCAACAATTTTTGCAAGTGCAGTGCACTTGCAACTGCATATGTGCCAGGGACATTACTTTAATCCTGTTCTGGTAGCTCAGTGGTTGACATCTAGCCATTTTTAAGGTCCTGCACTGCATATGTGCCAGTGGAAGAGAAAATAATATAGGTAATCCGTCTGGGACATATTCCCACTTTTTCTCTGAACTACCCCTATGCTAAATATCTGTCAGGGAAAATCTATTCATTAAATCCATCTGTTAGATTATAGGGGACAAATTCCCTTTATTGGCGGTCAAGTACCCCTGCGGCCTACAGTGCATACCTGGCAGTGAAAATAATTCAATTACATTAGTCTGTTACATATTTGTGTGACCTAAAGCGATTTTTTTCTCTTTCTGACACCGGCACTGCATATTTCACAGTCAAATAAAACCAGTAAATACTGCTGTTACATTGTCGGTTGAAAAATTCCTATTTTTTGTGCTATAAAGTAAATTTTTTGGCCTGCGCTGCCTTTCTGACAGTCCAATAAAACCGTTAAATACTGCATTTACATTTTTTGTTTAAAAAGCACACTTTTTGTGCTACATAGTACATTTGCATCCTGCACTGCATTTCTGACAGTCCAATAAAACCATTAAATACTGCATTTACATTGTTGGTAGAAAAAAGTACACTTTTTGTGCTAGATAGTAAATTTGAGGCCTGCGCTGCATTTCTGACAGTCCAATAAAACCGTTAAATACTGCAGTTACATTGTTGTTTGAAAAAAGCACACTTTTTGTGCTAGATAGTACATTTGCAGCGTGCACTGCATTTCTGAGCAATATCATAATACTACTGTGACATTGTTGGGGGAAAAAAACACACATATTTTTTGCCATAAAGTAGATTTGCGGCCTGCACTGTATTTCTGACAGTGAAATATAACCAGTAAATACTGCTGTGACATTGTTGGTGAAAAAATCACTTATTTTTTGCCATAAAGTACATTTGCGGCCTGCACTGTATTTCTAACAGTAAAATAAAACCAGTAAATGGTAAGTGGTGATCTATACCCCTTACAAGCGCACGCTGATATACGCACTGCTGATGGCATTCCCACCTGACACCAGGGTCTCAGTGGAAGCACAAGGCAAAGGCAGAGAAGGAAGAAGAAGTTGCCAACGCAGCTGGGGTACCGCCAACACCTCAGAAGGCAGGGTTAGCATGGGCGAAATGTGAAAAAGCTTTGTCAGCACGCCACAAGAACCAGCACCACCAGCTGATATGAACCGTCTTAGCAGGAAGCAGCATTTCAGCAGCATGGTGGAACAGTATGTGTGCACACGCCTACACGTACTGACTGATGGGTCTGCCCCATTCAGCTTCTGGGTCTCCAAATTGGGCACATGGCCTGAGCTTGCCCTTTACGCCATGGAGGTCCTGGCCTGCCCTGCAGCCAGTGTATTATATGAACGTGTGTTTAGCATGGCAGGGGGCATTATCACAGACAAGCGCAGCCACCTTTTCACAGCCAATGTGGACAAGCTCACATTTATTAAAATGAACCAGGCATGGATCCCACAGGACTTGTGCAGAATTGACATGTATACCGGTCTCACACAGCCATTGTTATACTCCAGCACACTTTCTCTTCGTTTTACTTTATATATTCCACAATGTTTTGTGGTCTACCAAATTAAATATAAAAAATAGTATTAGCTACCTCCTCCACCGCTGCTTCCACCTACACTGCCACGTCCACCGCCTCCTCAACCTCCTACTCCATATGGACCTCCTCCTCCTTATTTTAAGTCATTTCCCTATCCACATTTGTTTGCAGGGCACTTGTCATGCTCTTACCCACATTTTGCTGCCTTTTGCATCGCTCTTTTAGAGCCATTTTAGTGCCCCAAAGTTCGGGTCCCCATTGACTTCAATGGGGTTTGGGTTCGGGGTCAAGTTTGGGTCAAGTTCGGGTCCCGAACTCAAACTTTGCAACAAAGTTCAGCCGAACCCGGCAAACCCGAACTTCCAGCGGTTCACTCAACTCTATTAGTGGCCAGTGTGAAAATTGCATGGTTGTATGTATACAATTTTTTAAATATACATGATCACATAGAAAAATTTAAAAACCTTATCAAAAATTTTAAAAGAAAACTTTAACCGATGACACATTCCCTTTAAAAGATGCATTTATCTTTTTCCTATTATTTTAAGATCTTTGACCTGAAGGCAACATTGAACTTTTAAAAGTTTTTTTTTTCCGAAGCTCTGCAATAAATAGAAAGTTTTCATATGCCTCCACAGAATGCTATCAAGCCTTATAGTTGTACAAACAATCAATGTGTTTTATTGTATATAAAATTACTTTTTGATGACTGCTGTGAAACACAAATGGCTTAAGCCATTTTTCACACCAACATTGATTTTTACCTTTATATTTCACATTAAATTTTAGAAATCATTGGCTCAGGATTACAATCCATTCCCAAATGCTTAGTATATTCAGAGTTGAAAATACTGTACATCACATCAAGTCAATATTTTCTGTTCTTTTATCCTAGTGCGGCCACTACATTTTAAAAGGAGCTGTTCTGCCTGTTATATTCAAAATACTAGTTCAGTGCTGTCAGCTCCAAAACAATCCCCCCCAACAAGAGTAAGCAGTGTACAGTTTAAGTGTTGCCAAATAAATTATATAAATATTATCTCCATGCTTAAATTTTTACAACTCCACAAACCAGCCATTAAATGCAATAAGAAGACACCTCTTTGAGCCCTCTCCATTATGTGCATGAGCAGCGGAGTCCTCTAAATTTATCTTACTGCTAGTTTGTGGGAGCACAGAGTCGGAAAGCAAATGACTATAGAGATGAAAGTGAGATAATCAGACTCAGCGTCACTTACACTATACACAACTTACTCTAATTTGGAGGGTGTTTTGGATCTGCCAGACTCTCTTTAATATTACAGTCACACTATATCACTTTATGGGGTAATAACGTTGGGATGTTTTTTCTTCTCCAACTGATTCTGAGATTGTTTTTAGGACAATTAAGTAATACATTTTGGTCAATCTGTTGTGTTTTTAATTATAGAAAAAAAAATATTTCTCTGAAACACCCAATAAATTAACTTAAAACAAAAAAACTTCCCCCTCCAAGTATGGCATCTTGGAACTTTGTGAACCCTTTAAGTGTTTTTAGAAATATCTCACATATGGTCCTAGTGTGTTGCTTGACTCAAACATAGACCTAAAATTAAGAAGGGCCTTATATATTTTGGGGCTTTCACTATTTTAAGATGTTTTCAGGTTGGCATTCAAGGTTTGCATAAGCTTTAAGGTGCAACATCTAAGAAATACCTCCAAAAGATCCAACTACACCCATAACAATTATATAACAATATATTTAGTCTAAGATTAAAAAATGTTTGAAAAACAATGATAAATTGTTGTAATGTCCAATATTATGATGCTCTAGGTCAGAAGAGAAAGATCGCCATTTGGATACTGGTGCATGAATTTTCCAGAAATGATTTTCTAAGAGGCAGAATTGTTTTACTGAGGGTTATTTTTTTTGCAGTGGATATGACTTCTTGATCTATTTTTTTTTTTTTTTTTTTGGGGGGATTTCTACCCATCATTCTTTTACTATACAATTTGCATATTCTGGCACCATATTCTAAGACCCATAACATATTTGTTTTTCCACCTGTGGAGCTTTGTGAGGGCTTGTTTGCTTTACCGGCTGTAGCTTTTATTATTAATAATTTTGAGTAATATACATTTTTGATAGCTTTTTATTTAATTTTTTGGAAGGTGATATAAACAAAAACATCTATAGTGACAATGTTTTTGCTTTTATTTTTATGGGGTTCATTGTGTGGAATTATCTCATTTTATTTTGTGGGTTGATATGAATAAGGTGAAAATTTATATAGCTTTTTGTTCCATTTCTTTGGCTGTGAGTTGATTATATAGTGCCATGAGCATAACTTTTTTAAAACAATGATTATATTATGGGATAAGTAACATAAACATGTTATAGCTTGAGACATTTTGGAAGCAACTACACCAATTGTATGTAAAATACAGTATTTTATTTTTTCTTTCTTTTCTAATAATATTTTTGACAAGGGTAAAAAGGGCACACATTGTGGAAATAACTTTGGAATGAAATCTGAATATTTTTAATGTTTTATTTTCAAAGACAATTTAAAAAAAAGTTTTACATTTTTTTCTTAAGTCCTACTAGGGGAGATGAACTTCCAATCTTCTGATCGCTTGTATTAGGCCTGAGCTAATCGAGCTTCGGATCGAAGAGACCCAGGGTATTGAATCTGCAGATCTTATTTTAAAATAGGAATCCGAAGTGGGTTTTGGTACCAAGGTTCCAGCTATTACCAAAGTCTACTTGGGATTCCTATTTTAAAATGTACAGATAGGAATACTGTAGTAATTCACCAAAGTCTTGTTCAACTTCGGGCAATATGAAGTTTTGCTCCACAGAGCCAATACATTAAAATGCTGTACGGAAACAGCATTAACACCAAAGTTTTTAAACAAAACAATTTCAGATCTATGATCCGAAGCTCGATTCGCTCAAGTCGAGCTGGTATATTGCAATGCATTGTTTTTGTACTGCAATGTACAAAAAATGAGACCCTTGCCTATTAGAATTTTACAGTTTGCCATTTAAACCATTGATGCCATTTTTGGGCCTCCAGTTGAAATGGCAACTATTTGGACCCTGGAATCACATTATGGGGGGTCCCAATGTGGTACACAGGTGCACTACTCCCTTTGTTACATACTTAAATGTCATTGTCTCTATAGAGCACACATATAAGGGGTTAAACAGCAGGGATCAAAGCTAATTCAGCTCCTGAGTCTGTGCCACATAAGCATAGTATTTGCTTTGAATTTTGTGCAAAATAGATAAAAATATTTTTCTAAACATGTAACCATCAGTAGAAAAAATTATTCAAGTTATCTAAGAATATCTGTTCGGCTCGAGCACCATTGTGCTCGGCACATGCGATACTCGGCCGAGTACCGCATGTGCTTCAGTGAAATGCTTAAGTCTCTGCCCCGCATGTTTCACAGGTTTTAAGCAGCCACTAAAGGTGCAGGTAAGTACTGCCCTCACTATAATGCCAGTAGCCATATTGGTTGCTGGAATTGCAGTTATTGGCTGGCTGAAACACGTCATTGGGTGCTATATA
Source organism: Bufotes viridis (assembly GCA_033119425.1). Taxonomy (NCBI): domain Eukaryota; kingdom Metazoa; phylum Chordata; class Amphibia; order Anura; family Bufonidae; genus Bufotes; species Bufotes viridis. The sequence continues at coordinate 265,812,712 of CM065589.1, forward strand.
GCACTCGATGACGCATGTTTAGCTCCAGACATAGACAGGGAGAGCAGAGCGTAGAAAGGGTAAGACAGAGTAGGGAGCGAAATTTAACAGATTTTTATCAGAAATAAGATTTGCAAAGACCCAAATGTCCTTTTAAGGACAACAGTGTGTGTGTGTGCGTTTTACAGCAGCAATTAACTCTTGAAGTCTCAGGGACAATGCTTTTGAAGGGACAGATAGTGCAGGGAGGTAAATTTGCTGTTTTTACTAACAAAAGCTTTTCAAAGACCCCACAATGCCTTTTAATGACTACTGGGTGTCACAGCTGCTATCTCTGGCTGTGACCTTCTGTCCTGCTAGTATTGCTGCTCCTCGCTGCAGTTCCGTTCCTGTGTGTTGTCTGTGATTCTGTATAGGTTAACTCCCCTATGTTCCTATCAGGAGTTAATCCTCTCTGTCTGCTCCATGGGTGTGGCCTCTCTGCTGCACCCATGGAACATGTATATGAGGCTGACTTTCCCTCAGTTCTGGGTCAGCTCTCCTGGTGTGCGTTTGTCCTGTCCTTCTCCTGGTTTGTACTCTGTCTCCCATGCTGCTGACCCATGGGATCCATGTCTGTCTGTGCTCTGTGGGTTCGCCTACTTTTTCATTGTTGTCCGTTTTCTATGTCTTGTTGCCTTTGCCCTAATTTGTTAATATTTTAGTCACCTTGTGTTTATTATGTCTTTGCCTTGCTTGCTTTCCTGTCTCCCCCGGAAGGGGGTCTGTCGTTCCTCGGAGGGGGAACAATATTCGTCTCATGGTTATGCCCTCGGAGCAACTCTCCTGCTGCTGGTGCAGCGGGCATCTCCCGTGCAGCAACTCTCATGTTGCTGGTAGCCATGAGCTGTGTCTGTGTATGTCTCCTCTCAGCAAGCCCTAGCTGCAGCTTGCTGCTGCAGAGTGCTATGGTCTAGGCCACGCAGTTTACCACTGGTGGAGCAAGTCCTTCTCTGCTCATTGCCACTCCTGGTTCCTTGCTATGTACTCTTGCTCGTGTTTTCAGTTGTTTAGTTTGTATTCGCCGGTATATGTTATCTCTACCTATGTACTGTTGGTACCTTCTGGTACCTGTTATCCCTTCATTCCTGCTGTCACTGTCTAGTTCACGCCCCAGAGTGGACCCTAGCAACTTCCTGTGGCAAAGCCTATCCCTACCATCTGGGGCCCTAGTGAATACAAGGAGTTGCTTAGTCACGCCCCTCTGGAGTATTACTAGACAGTGGCGCAGTTGGGGTTTTCTCCCACTGTGCTGACAGTACATAGAGCTCATGTTTTCCCTGTGCCTCCTTCCTTGTCTTTGTTGTGCAATAAACTCTGATGTTATTGTGCCTGTTTGCCGTATGTTTATTGCTGACAAGGCGGGGTTCCAACTCGTGACACTGGGTGTGTTTCACAGCAGCAAGATATTTTTATTTTGTGCCTATTAGTGACATATCGTGCACAACATCCGCAGACTGTGTCTTTAACTCATTCAGGACACGTGACGTACCAGTACGGCATGTTTCCCGACTCCTTAAGGACACATGACGTACCGGTACGTCATGTGAATAAAAGAAGATTGCGGCGCTGCAGGGGTTAATGGGGACAGGATGCCTGCTGAGACCCCCCCATATCGGCGATAGCAGCAAACCGCAGGTCAATTCAGACCTCCGGTTTACTGCCTTTCTGGTCCATTCGGGTCTCCGGTGACCCGATGAACCAGAAAAGGACGGTGCTCGGTGGTGTGAAAACACACCACTAATCACAATCCGAGCATCGGGGGGCGGCAGTGCTGTCCTTGGTGCTGATTCGCCACCCCGATGCTCTCCAAGGTGCTGATTCGTGCGGGGAGAGAGACGGTGGATTTAAACTCCCGGCACTCCTCTCTCCCCTCCTCTTCCTTCTCCTGCTGCTGTGAGGACGTCCGGGGAGCTACTGTGACCCCCCCGTCTGCACCCGTCACCCTCCTGCACCCATCACCTCCAAGGTAGGTCAAGGTCAGTGAGGATTTAGGCAGGTATAGAAGGGACAGAATAGTTTAGGTAAAAAAAAAAATTAACTTGTTTCCGCCAATACATTCCTTCTAAGCGAGCGAGGTATGGTGTGAAAATGTACAAACTTTGTGAGAGTACATCAGGGTAAACTTACAAATTTCATGTGTACGAGGGCGAGATTCCCGTATTGAACCCCCACTCTGGGTGTTAAGCGGGAAAATTGTGTGGGAACTTATGTTCCTACTACTAGATAAGGGTTACCACTTGTACTTGGATAACTTTTACACTAGTATTCCCTTGTATCAGGCCCTCTATGCTAGATCCACGTTCGCTTGTGGGACCGTGAGAAAAATCATTGCGGCCTCCCTACCCACCCCTCAGGTACCTATCCCCAGGGGTGAGACCCGTGCCCTTACCAATGGAAACCTGTTGCTCGTCAGGTATATGGACAAAAGGATGTCCTTATGCTGTCCACAATCCACGGTAACAGCACCACCCCGTCTCTGTGTGAGGTACTATGGCAACAGTCCTCAAGCCCGATTGTATCGTCGACTACAATCGGTATATGGAGTGGAGTTGATCTATCTGATCAAGTCCATAACCATAACAAAGGAAGGTGCACTCTGCGGCAATACTAAACCCTCACACTGATAAAATTGAGAGGTTAGTTCGACACATCCTACTAGGAGGACATGTCTTAAGCTCGGACACCATGTCAAGGTCTCTCAAGTAGCCCAAGACCCTACCACTCAACCTACCTGTGCTGTATGTGCGATACCAGGGGCCATTGGGCATTAAGGGAGCGTAAGGAGGCTCTGGGCCATATCATCGCCCATACAGCACAGGTAGGTTGATCAGCAGATTGATCAGCAGGTAGGTTGATCAGCAGATGCCAAAACACAATTTTTGGCAAAATTTATGTTTTAATCCATATGTTCCAGTAATAAAGCAAGGGTTAACAGTCAAACAAAACTATATATTTATTGCACTGATTCTTTAGTTTGCAGAAACACCCCATATGTGGTCGTAAATGGCTATATAGCCACACGGCAGGGCATAGAATGAAGGAAATGCCATATGGTTTCTGGAAGGCAGATTTTGATTTTTACACCATGTCCCATTAGAAGCCCCCGTGATGTAGCCTAGACTAGAAACTCTAAAAAAGTGACCCCATCTAATAAACTACACCCCTCAATGTATTCAAAAATTACTTTACAAACTTTGTTAACCCTTTAGGTTTTCCACAAAACTTAATGGCAAATGTAGACATTATTTTAGAATTAAAATTTTTCGTTAGCTTGCCTCAAAAAAGTGTAATATAGAGCAACCAAAAATCATATTTACCCTAAAATAGTCCCAAAACAACAACCACCTTATCCCGTAGTTTCCTAGATGGGGTCACTTTTACTAGATGGGGTCACTTTCTACTCAAGAGGTGCAGCAGGGGGCTTGAATGGGTACATGGTGTAAATAAACCAGTCCAGCAAAATCTGCCTTCCAAAAACCAAATGGCGTTCCCCTCCTTCTATGTCCTGCCATTTAGCCTAACAGGGTTAAAATGGAAAATTTTCCAAACAATCGAAATTCCAAAATTGTTTCTCCATCTTCCATGAACTTTTGTGGAACACCTAAAGAGTTAAAAAGTTTGTAAACCCAGTTTTGAATACCTTGAGGGTGTACTTTCTTAGATGGATACAAACAAAAAAATGCAACAGCACTCTGCAACCAGAACTCTGCCCAAGATAGAAGCTATAAGAGGACATTAGTGTGCGTTTTGATCAAAGGTAATAAGCCACTCGCCACGCCAAGGTTTTCCCGTGAGTGGTACTAACGCTAAATCTTACCTGTTATGGGCCATGACAGCCACATAAAATCCTCCTAACGCTGAATCTTACCTGTTATGGGCCACGACAGCCTCCATTAGATCCAGGGATGCAGGTACCAACATGCATGCTGAGCCCACTGTGCACTCCTCCTGGAGCCAGATGGCTACTAGCAGGTAATGTGAGTACACATTCAGCTTTATACTCACTCTGATTAAAAACCAGCATCTAGGGCAGACAAACTAGTCAGGTGTGCACGACTGAAGAGGAGGCTGCCACACCTCCAACACATAGTAAACAGAAACACAAGGGGGGGTCAGTCAGCACTTCCCTGTATGCAGGTGCACGTAGCTGTGGCAATTATACATACAAACAAAAAAAATGCAACAGCACTCTGCAACCAGAACTCTGCCCAAGATAGAAGCTATAAGAGGACGTTGAGTGATACGTTTTGATCAAAAGAGTAATAAGCCACTCGCCACGCCAAGGCTGTCCCGTGAGTGGTACTAACGCTAAATCTGACCTGTTATGGGCCATGACAGCCACATACAAAATCCCCCTAACGCTGAATCTACCTGTTATGGGCCCACGACAGCCTCCATTAGATCAGGGATGCAGGTACCAACATGCATGCTGAGCCCACTGTGCACTCCTCCTGGAGCAGATGGCTACTAGCAGGTAATGTGAGTACACATTCAGCTTTATACTCACTCTGATTAAAAACCAGCATCTAGGGCAGACAAACTAGTCAGGTGTGCACGACTGAAAGAGGAGGCTGCCACACCTCCAACACGTACGTAAACAGAAACACAAGGGGGGTCAGTCAGCACTTCCCTGTATGCAGGTGCCTTACGCGTGGCTGTGGCAATTATACATACAAAGCAAAAAATGCAGCAGCACTCTGCAACCAGAACTCTGCCCAAGATAGAAAGCTTATAAGAAGCGTGTGCAGTGGCTTATTACCGCACGAGTCAAAAACGTACACTAATGTCTCTTATGGCTTCTATCTTGGGCAGAGTTCTGGCTGCAGAGTGCTGTCCTTGGTGCTGATTCGCCACCCCGATGCTCTCCAAGGTGCTGATTCGTGCGGGGAGAGAGACGGTGGATTTAAACTCCCGGCACTCCTCTCTCCCCTCCTCTTCCTTCTCCTGCTGCTGTGAGGACGTCCGGGGAGCTACTGTGACCCCCCCGTCTGCACCCGTCACCCTCCTGCACCCATCACCTCCAAGGTAGGTCAAGGTCAGTGAGGATTTAGGCAGGTATAGAAGGGACAGAATAGTTTAGGTAAAAAAAAAAAATTAACTTGTTTCCGCCAATACATTCCTTCTAAGCGAGCGAGGTATGGTGTGAAAATGTACAAACTTTGTGAGAGTACATCAGGGTAAACTTACAAATTTCATGTGTACGAGGGGCGAGATTCCCGTATTGAACCCCCACTCTGGGTGTTAGCGGGAAAATTGTGTGGGAACTTATGTTCCTACTACTAGATAAGGGTTACCACTTGTACTTGGATAACTTTTACACTAGTATTCCCTTGTATCAGGCCCTCTATGCTAGATCCACGTTCGCTTGTGGGACCGTGAGAAAAATCATTGCGGCCTCCCTACCCACCCCCTCCAGGTACCTATCCCCAGGGGTGAGACCCGTGCCCTTACCAATGGAAACCTGTTGCTCGTCAGGTATATGGACAAAAAGGATGTCCTTATGCTGTCCACAATCCACGGTAACAGCACCACCCCCGTCTCTGTGTGAGGTACTATGGCAACAGTCCTCAAGCCCGATTGTATCGTCGACTACAATCGGTATATGGGTGGAGTTGATCTATCTGATCAAGTCCATAACCATAGCAAAGGAAGGTGCACTCTGCGGCAATACTAAACCCTCACACTGATAAAATTGAGAGGTTAGTTCGACACATCCTACTAGGAGGACATGTCTTAAGCTCGGACACCATGTCAAGGTCTCTCAAGTAGCCCAAGACCCTACCACTCAACCTACCTGTGCTGTATGTGCGATACCAGGGGCCATTGGGCATTAAGGGAGCGTAAGGAGGCTCTGGGCCATATCATCGCCCATACAGCACAGGTAGGTTGATCAGCAGATTGATCAGCAGGTAGGTTGATCAGCAGATGCCAAAACACAATTTTTTTGGCAAAATTTATGTTTTAATCCATATGTTCCAGTAATAAAGCAAGGGTTAACAGTCAAACAAAACTATATATTTATTGCACTGATTCTTTAGTTTGCAGAAACACCCCATATGTGGTCGTAAATGGCTATATAGCCACACGGCAGGGCATAGAATGAAGGAAATGCCATATGGTTTCTGGAAGGCAGATTTTGATTTTTACACCATGTCCCATTAGAAGCCCCCGTGATGTAGCCTAGACTAGAAACTCTAAAAAGTGACCCCATCTAATAAACTACACCCCTCAATGTATTCAAAAATTACTTTACAAACTTTGTTAACCCTTTAGGTTTTCCACAAAACTTAATGGCAAATGTAGACATTATTTTAGAATTAAAATTTTTCGTTAGCTTGCCTCAAAAAAGTGTAATATAGAGCAACCAAAAATCATATTTACCCTAAAATAGTCCCAAAACAACAACCACCTTATCCCGTAGTTTCCTAGATGGGGTCACTTTTACTAGATGGGGTCACTTTCTACTCAAGAGGTGCAGCAGGGGGCTTGAATGGGTACATGGTGTAAATAAACCAGTCCAGCAAAATCTGCCTTCCAAAAACCAAATGGCGTTCCCCTCCTTCTATGTCCTGCCATTTAGCCTAACAGGGTTAAAATGGAAAATTTTCCAAACAATCGAAATTCCAAAATTGTTTCTCCATCTTCCATGAACTTTTGTGGAACACCTAAAGAGTTAAAAAAGTTTGTAAACCCAGTTTTGAATACCTTGAGGGGTGTACTTTCTTAGATGGATACAAACAAAAAAAATGCAACAGCACTCTGCAACCAGAACTCTGCCCAAGATAGAAGCTATAAGAGGACATTAGTGTACGTTTTGATCAAAAGGTAATAAGCCACTCGCCACGCCAAGGTTTTCCCGTGAGTGGTACTAACGCTAAATCTTACCTGTTATGGGCCATGACAGCCACATAAAATCCTCCTAACGCTGAATCTTACCTGTTATGGGCCACGACAGCCTCCATTAGATCCAGGGATGCAGGTACCAACATGCATGCTGAGCCCACTGTGCACTCCTCCTGGAGCCAGATGGCTACTAGCAGGTAATGTGAGTACACATTCAGCTTTATACTCACTCTGATTAAAAACCAGCATCTAGGGCAGACAAACTAGTCAGGTGTGCACGACTGAAGAGGAGGCTGCCACACCTCCAACACATAGTAAACAGAAACACAAGGGGGGGTCAGTCAGCACTTCCCTGTATGCAGGTGCACGTAGCTGTGGCAATTATACATACAAACAAAAAAAATGCAACAGCACTCTGCAACCAGAACTCTGCCCAAGATAGAAGCTATAAGAAGCGTGGCGAGTGGCTTATTACCTTTTGATCAAAACGTACACTAATGTCCTCTTATAGCTTCTATCTTGGGCAGAGTTCTGGTTGCAGAGTGCTGTTGCATTTCTTTTGTTTGCATGTATAATTGCCACAGCTACGTGCACCTGCATACAGGGAAGTGCTAACTGACCCCCCCTTGTGATTCTTTCTTAGATGGAGTCACTTTTTTGGAATTTATATTCTTGAGTGCATCAGGGGGGCTTGAAATTGGACATGGTGTAAAAAAAAAACAGTCCAGCAAAATCTGCCATTCAAAACCCATATGGCGTTCCCCTCCTTCTATGTCCTCCCGTTTGGCCAAACAGTAGTTTGGGACCACATATGGGGTGTTTTTGTAAACTAGAGAATCAGGGCAACCCATATAGAACTTTGTTTGGCCATCAACCCTTACTTTATTACTGGAAAAAATGGATTACAATGAAAATTTTCCAAAAAATAGAAAATCTAAAATTGTTTCTCCATCTTCCATGAACTCTTGTGGAACACCTAAAGGGTTAACAACATTTGTAAACCCAGCTTTGAATACCCTGAGGGGTGTCGTTTCTAAAATGGGGTCATTTTTGGGTGTTTTTTTTTTATGTAAGCCTCACAAAGTGACTTCAGACCTGAACTGGTCCTTAAAAAGTGGGATTTGGCAAATTTCTGAAAAATTTCTAAATTTGCTTCTAAACTTCTAAGCTATGTAACATCCCCAAAAAATAAAATGGCATTCTCAAAATGGGGAATTTAAAGTTATAACTATTTTTGGGGGTATTACTATGTATTAGAGAAGTAGAGAAACTGAAACTTTGAAATTTTTGGTAAATTTGGTATTATTTTTATGCAAAAAAATTAACTTTTTTGACCCCATTTTAGCAGTGTCATGATGTACAATATGTGATGACAAAACATTCTCAGGACGGCCTGGGAAAGTAAAATCGTTTAAAGTTATCACCACATAAAGTGACGCTGGTTAGATTTTAAAAAAATGGCCTGGTCCTTAAGGTTAAATATGGCCGTGTCCTTAAGGGGTTAATGATTTGGCTCACATCTAGTGACCATAGTGTGTGGCTTTGTGTAAAAAATCCAGCACTACATCAGCAAACAGTGTCTGTAGCCCAACATATTCTGTGGATTTATGTGACATATTCTGTCCGGCCTCCCCAAACAGATTCTGTATTTCAAATTACATTAATCTGGGCATAATATACTGTCCATATTCTGGGGGTTTATGTGACACATAGTGTCTGGCATCCAAAAACTGTTTCTGCATTTAAAATTAAATTAATCTGGGCATAATATAGTGTCATTTATGTGGGTTTATGTGACCTATACCGTCCGGCATACGAAAAAAGTGTCTGTATTTCAAATTGCAATAATCTGGGTCTAATATAGTGTCCATATTCTGTGGTTTTATGGGACATATACTGTCCAACATCCGAAAAGAGTGTCTGATGCGCAAATCTAAATAATCTGGGCCTAATGTAGAATCCACAGCGTGTGCCTCTCCATGTCAAATACTGTACCACATGTGAAAACTGTGTATTTTGGGGAATGTACATTATTTGTGCAACATTTAGTGTCCATAGTGTGTGGCTCTCTGTGTCAAATATTGTATCACAGGTGAAAACAGTGTATTTTGTCGAAATGTACATTATTTGTGCAACATTTAGTGTCTACAGCGTGTGCCTCTCTGTGTCAAATACTGTACCACAGATGAAAACAGTGTATTTTGGGGAAATACAGGGAGTGCAGAATTATTAGGCAAGTTGTATTTTTGAGGATTAATTTTATTATTGAACAACAACCATGTTCTCAATGAACCCAAAAAACTCATTAATATCAAAGCTGAATATTTTTGGAAGTAGTTTTTAGTTTGTTTTTAGTTTTAGCTATTTTAGGGGGATATCTGTGTGTGCAGGTGACTATTACTGTGCATAATTATTAGGCAACTTAACAAAAAACAAATATATACCCATTTCAATTATTTATTTTTACCAGTGAAACCAATATAACATCTCAACATTCACAAAAATAAATTTCTGACATTCAAAAACAAAACAAAAACAAATCAGTGACCAATATAGCTACCTTTCTTTGCAAGGACACTCAAAAGCCTACCATCCATGGATTCTGTCAGTGTTTTGATCTGTTCACCATCAACATTGCGTGCAGCAGCAACCACAGCCTCCCAGACACTGTTCAGAGAGGTGTACTGTTTTCCCTCCTTGTAAATCTCACATTTGATGATGGACCACAGGTTCTCAATGGGGTTCAGATCAGGTGAACAAGAAGGCCATGTCATTAGATTTTCTTCTTTTATACCCTTTCTTGCCAGCCACGCTGTGGAGTACTTGGACACGTGTGATGGAGCATTGTCCTGCATGAAAATCATGTTTTTCTTGAAGGATGCAGACTTCTTCCTGTACCACTGCTTGAAGAAGGTGTCTTCCAGAAACTGGCAGTAGGACTGGGAGTTGAGCTTGACTCCATCCTCAACCCGAAAAAGGCCCCACAAGCTCATCTTTGATGATACCAGCCCAAACCAGTACTCCACCTCCACCTTGCTGGCGTCTGAGTCGGACTGGAGCTCTCTGCCCTTTACCAATCCAGCCACGGGCCCATCCATCTGGCCCATCAAGACTCACTCTCATTTCATCAGTCCATAAAACCTTAGAAAAATCAGTCTTGAGATATTTCTTGGCCTAGTCTTGACGTTTCAGCTTGTGTGTCTTGTTCAGTGGTGGTCGTCTTTCAGCCTTTCTTACCTTGGCCATGTCTCTGAGTATTGCACACCTTGTGCTTTTGGGCACTCCAGTGATGTTGCAGCTCTGAAATATGGCCAAACTGGTGGCAAGTGGCATCATGGCAGCTGCACGCTTGACTTTTCTCAGTTCATGGGCAGTTATTTTGCGCCTTGGTTTTTCCACACGCTTCTTGCGACCCTGTTGACTATTTTGAATGAAACGCTTGATTGTTCGATGATCACGCTTAAGAAGCTTTGCAATTTTAAGAGTGCTACATCCCTCTGCAAGGTATCTCACTATTTTTGACTTTTCTGAGCCTGTCAAGTCCTTCTTTTGACCCATTTTGCCAAAGGAAAGGAAGTTGCCTAATAATTATGCACACCTGATATAGGGTGTTGATGTCATTAGACCACACCCCTTCTCATTACAGAGATGCACATCACCTAATATGCTTAATTGGTAGTAGGCTTTCAAGCCTATACAGCTTGGAGTAAGACAACATGCATAAAGAGGATGATGTGGTCAAAATACTCATTTGCCTAATAATTCTGCACTCCCTGTATACATTATTTGTGCAACATTTAGTGTCCACAATGTGTGCCTCTCTGTGTAAAATACTGTACCACAGGTGAAAACAGTGTATTTTGGGGAAATGTACATTATTTGTGCAACATTTAGTGTCCATAGCGTGTGGCTCTCTGTGTCAAATACTGTACCACAGGTGAAAACTGTTTATTTTGGGGAAATGTACATAATTTGTGCAACATTTAGTGTCCACAACATGTGCCTCTCCGTTTCAAATAGTGTACCACAGGTAAAAACAGTGTATTTTGGGGAAATGTACATTATTTGTGCAACATTTAGTGTCCACAACGTGTGCCTCTCTGTGTCAAATACTGTACCACAGGTGAAAACAGTGTATTTTGGGGAAATGTACATTATTTGTGCAAAATTTAGTGTCCATAGCGTGTGGCTCTCTGTGTCAAATACTGTACCACAGGTGAAAACTGTTTATTTTGGGGAAATGTACATTATTTGTGCAACATTTAGTGTCCACAACGTGTGCCTCTCTGTGTCAAATACTGTACCACAGGTGAAAACAGTGTATTTTGGGGAAATGTACATTATTTGTGCAAAATTTAGTGTCCATAGCATGTGCCTCTCTTTGTCTAATACTGTACCACAGGTGAAAAAAATGTATTTTTGGGAAATGTACATTATTTATGCAACATCTAGTGTGTGTGCATTTCATATATATCACAGACATATACTGTACTTTATCCAAAGAATGTGTATGCTACTCTGTGACATTATTACTGTACCACAGGTGAAAACAGTGTATTTTGGGGAAATGTACATTATTTGTGCAAAATTTAGTGTCAATACTGTGTGCCTCTCTGTGTCAAATACTGTACCACAGGTGAAAACAGTGTATTTTGGGGAAATGTACATTATTTGTGCAACATTTAGTGTCCATCGCGTGTGGCTCTCTGTGTCAAATATTGTACCAGAGGGGAAAAGAGTGTATTTTTGGGAAATGTACATTATTTGCGCAACATCTAGTGTGTGTGCATTTCATACATATCACAGACATATACTGTACTTTATCCGAAGACGGAGTATGCTACTCTGTGACATTATTAAGGCTAAATCTCCTGTGTAAAGTGTGTACATCCCAAATACCTGTTTTAATTTATTGGCGCATACACTTACAAATCCTACGCTACTGTACGTGTGACATACTTTTAAGCATATATAACATTTAATATTAAGAATGCGGACAGTAAGGGACGTGCAAGTGGCCGTGATGCTGATTGTGCACGCAGAGGCCATGGCACTGGGCACAATGAAACTGAGTAAAAGAATGTAGCTGAGGGCCACCAGGTGCGCTAACCATCTAAAACAGTGATGTCGATGGCGACCCTTTTAGAGACTGAGTGCTAAAACTGCAATCCAAAACCCACTTATTTATCGCAAAATGCCCACATGGTCATTTACCTAAAATACTACAGTCCAATATAGTATATCTTCCATGTTCCTCCTTATCATTTAGCTATAGCTGTAGAGTGCCAGTTCGTGCCACTTGTCCTGTTTGGACACCCAGTAGTTGTAAGGCACAGGGGAATCACTGAGGACGCTGACACAGTCTGCTATGTACTCCTTCACCATCTTCAACAATTATTCCCGCCTTATGACACTAGGCAGCGCATCAGGGTGAGCGTGCTGGCGGGGTGTCATGAAACTGTTCCAGGCCTTGGAGAGTGTTGTCCTGCCTCTGTTGAAACTGCTGTGTGTTCCCCTCATCTCCTCTCCTGGGTTGCCCAAGGAACTACTTTCTCTGCCACCAGCGTTGTCAGCTGTAAATCTTTCCGCAATGACATTCTGTTCTGTTATTATTATGGTTTGTGGTTGTATTATTGTTGGTATTATTAGTGTTGTTATGGTTTATGGTTGTAAAATATGTTATGGTTTACCTCCACTCTTGTGTTTTTAGTTATATTAATGTATAAGTTTGAGATGTTTGTTATGCATGGGACATACAGTCCCTGACAAAAGTCTTGTCGCTTCTCTATTTTGTAGAAACTCCTGCTATTAACCTGACTTTTAATTAATCAATTGGTGTTAGAAATAGCTCATATGAAAAGCTAAAGCCCTCCCAAATGATGTTTAATGCACTGAAATAAATTAGTTTCACTGAAAAAAGATCTATCATTTAATCAAGACAGAAAGGTCAAATTTTGGCAAGACAAAAGTTTTGTTGCCTATACAGAAATTTAACAACTTTACTGCAAATCCCAAAATATGTCAGCAAATTAAGAAGTGGTGCTGTGAGATCCAAATGTAATGTCTTGTATGACTTCCATGAGCTTAAAGGACAGCATCCATGCGGTTTGACAAGGATTCATACAATTTATTGATGAAGTCATCAGAAATAGCAAAGAAAACAGTCTTGCATGCCTCCCCGAGTTCATCAATATTCTTTGGTTTCGTCTTCACGTCACACAATAGTCTGTTAGCTGGCAAACTCAAGTACTGCAGCATCATTGCAAGATGGTTGGCAGCTGTAAATGACTTTCTGAAATGGCACACACATGGCACACCTTCACCATTAGCTCAGCTACTTGGGGAAGGTTTGGAGAAAGTTGAGAACACATGGGCTAGGCATGGTATGGCCAGATCTCGGACATTAAGGAGGGATCCACATGGCCATATCAGCATTTCTCCCATTTAAGAGTTTGCCTTCTTCACTGGGCAGAGGTTGTTTTTTTTCCAGTGATTACGATTCTATTATTAGGACAGTTTTTTGAGGGACAATTTCCTGACGTTTTGCTGTGGTCACTGGGAAGAGTTGTCATTCTGCCCGGTGAGGGCTGTGCTTGCATGAGGGCTGGCCCTGTTATGTTCCAGTGTTTAAGTTGTTATTGTTATGGGAAATACTGATGGAAATAGGGCCTGCAAATCCTTGGCGACGGTAGCACCTTTGCCATCCCAGGGTACGACTCGCTACCGGCCTCCATAAGGTTCACCCAGTGTGCCGTCACGGAAATGTAGCGTCCCTGGCCAAAAGCACTTGTCCGTGTGTCTGTCGTTAAGTGGACCTTCCCAATAACTGCGTTGGTCAGGGCACGGGTAATGTTACATGACACAATTGCCGTTGTAATGCGGGGACGGCACACAGAGAAAAATAGTGGCGGCTGGGGACTGAGTAACGAAGGACGGCCACCACCATATGGCTGAGGAAAGCCTCAGTGTCCAAAGGCCTAAATGGCAATATTTTCCAGGCCAGAAATTTTATAAAGTGTGCATCTAGTGCTATGGCCTGTGGGTTAATGGCTGGATATTTGCTCTTACGTTCAAAGGCCTGGGGTAAAAACATCTGTAAGCTGTGCTTGGACACAGAAGTAGGTGTGCTAGCTGATGGTGCTTGCAAAGGCCCAGCTGCAGGGCGGAGTCATCCAGGCCTGCATCTAGGACAGAGGATTGGCCAGCATGTAACACAGGGGAGGAAGAAGAGGCAGTGGTGTGACCCACAGACACTGATTGTGGGCCCAGGGGTTCGGGCCACCTGTTAGGGTACTTTAATGCCATGTGGCGTATCATGCCGGTGGTGTTAAGGTTGCTAGTGTTCACAACTAGTGTTGAGCGAACAGTTCGAGCATAGTTCGGGTTCGTACCGAATTTTGGGGTGTCGGGGACATAGACCCGAACCCGAACATTTTCAAAAAAGTTTGGGTTCGGGTTCATTGTTCGGCGATTACTTCCCGCTTTCTGAAGGGCTGCACAGCAGCCAATCAGCTAGCGTTTTACTTCTTGCCCTAAGAGCCCATCACAGCCATGCCTACTAATGGCATGGCTGTGATTGGCCAAGTGCAGCATGTGACCCAGCCTCTATTTAAGCTGGAATCACGTAGTGCCGCATGTCACACTGCTCTGATTAGTGTAGAGAGAGGACGCAGCTTCTGTGAGGGCGAGATTAGGCAGGGAAAAGTCAGCAACAGCACCTAATGAACTAATCGATCTACAGCTGTGAATGATTGAACTTCTGCTAGTTACTTGCTCACTGGTTTTTAGGCTGCACAGAGCGTTTTTCTGTCACTTATTTTCTGGGGTGATCGGCGGCCATTTTGTGACTTCTGGTGCACCAGAACAAGCTGCCATCAAGTCCATCAATCCGTCAATACTAGTTTTTTTTTTTTTGCTATATCCTAAATCAGGGGCTTGGCTGTGCTAATTGTCACCCCTAGAAACTAGTAACTTCAATATTTTATTAAGGGGTTAAATACAATTGCCCAAATAAAAATCCCCTAAATCTGGTGTTCCAGCTTTGGCTAGCCAAGTATAATACTGTCTGCTGTCTGGCAAAGAATAGATTATTTTCTGTGGTGAAATTCAATTGCCAAAATAGCAATACCATAAATCAGTGGATTGAGCTGTGGCTGGCCAAGTTTCATAGTGTCCTGCAAATGATATATTTTGTTCTGGGGTGAAATTCAATTGCCAATATAGCAATACCCTGAATCTGGTGTCCCAGCTGTTGCAGGCCAAGTTTCATAGTGTCCGCAAAAACATATATTTTGTTCTGGGGTGAAATTCAATTGCCAAAATAGTAATACCATAAATCAGTGGTTTCAGCTGTGGCTGGCCAAGTTTCATAGTGTCTGCAAAAACATATATTTTGTTCTGGGGTGAAATCCAATTGCCAAAATAGCAATACCATTAATCAGTGGTTTCAGCTGTGGCTGGCCAAGATTCATAGTGTCCGCAAAAACATATATTTTGTTGTGGGGTGAAATTCAATTTCCAAAATAGCAATACCATGAATCTGGTGTCCCAGCTGTTGCAGGCCAAGTTTCATAGTGTCCGCAAAAACATATATTTTGTTCTGGGGTGAAATTCAATTTCCAAAATAGCAATACCATAAATCAGTAGTTTTAGCTGTAGCTGGCCAAGTTTCATAGTGTCTGCCAAAATATATATTTTGTTCTGGGGTGAAATTCAATTGCCAAAATAGCAATGCCATTAATCAGTGGTTTCAGCTGTGGCTGGCCAAGATTCATAGTGTCCGCAAAAACATATATTTTGTTGTGGGGTGAAATTCAATTGCCAAAATAGCAGAACCCTGAATCTGGTGTCCCAGCTGTTGCAGGCCAAGTTTCATAGTGTCCGCAAAAACATATATTTTGTTCTGGGGTGAAATTCAATTGCCAAAATAGCAATACCCTGAATATGGTGTCCCAGCTATTCCAGGCCAAGTTTCATAGTGTCCGCAGAAACATATATTTTGTTCTGGGGTGAAATTCAATTGCCAAATTAGCAATACCATAAATCTGTGGTTTCAGCTGCGGCTGGCCAAGTTTCATAGTGTCCGCAAAAACATATATTTTGTTGTGGGGTGAAATTCAATTGCCAAAATAGAAATACACTGAAGCTGGTGTCCCAGCTGTTGCAGGCCAAGTTTCATAGTGTCCGCAAAAACATATATTTTGTTCTGGGGTGAAATTCAATTGCCAAAATAGCAATACCATAAATCAGTGGTTTCAGCTGTGGCTGGATAAGTTTCATAGTGTCTGTAAAAACATATATTTTGTTGTGGGATGAAATTCAATTGCCAAAATAGCAATACCCTGAATCTGGTGTCCCAGCTGTTGGAGGCCAAGTTTCATAGTGTCCGCAAAAACATATATTTTGTTGTGGGGTGAAATTCAATTGCCAAAATAGCAATACCCTGAATCTGGTGTCCCAGCTGTTGCAGGCCAAGTTTCATAGTGTTCGCAAAAACATATATTTTGTTCTGGGGTGAAATTCAATTGCCAAAATAGCAATACCCTGAATATGGTGTCCCAGCTGTTCCAGGCCAAGTTTCATAGTGTCCGCAGAAACATATATTTTGTTCTGGGGTGAAATTCAATTGCCAAATTAGCAATACCATAAATCAGTGGTTTCAGCTGTGGCTGGCCAAGTTTCATAGTGTCCGCAAAAACATATATTTTGTTCTGGGGGTGAAATTCAATTGCCAAAATAGCAATACCATAAATCAGTGGTTTCAGCTGTGGCTGGATAAGTTTCATAGTGTCCGCAAAGACATATATTTTGTTCTGGGGTGAAATTCAATTGCCAAAATAGCAATACCATAAATCAGTGGTTTCAGCTGTGGCTGGCCAAGATTCATAGTGTCTGTAAAAACATATATTTTGTTGTGGGATGAAATTCAATTGCCAAAATAGCAATACCCCGAATCTGGTGTCCCAGCTGTTGCAGGCCAAGTTTCATAGTGTCCGCAAAAACATATATTTTGTTCTGGGGTGAAATTCAATTGCCAAAATAGCAATACCATAAATCAGTGGTTTCAGCTGTGGCTGGATAAGTTTCATAGTGTCCGCAAAAATATATATTTTGTTCTGGGGTGAAATTCAATTGCCAAAATAGCAATACCATAAATCAGTGGTTTCAGCTGTGGCTGGCCAAGATTCATAGTGTCTGTAAAAACATATATTTTGTTGTGGGATGAAATTCAATTGCCAAAATAGCAATACCCTGAATCTGGTGTCCCAGCTGTTTGAGGCCAAGTTTCATAGTGTCCGCAAAAACATATATTTTGTTCTGGGGTGAAATTCAATTGCCAAAATAGCAATACCCTGAATCTGGTGTCCCAGCTGTTGCAGGCCAAGATTCATAGTGCCCTCAGAAACATATATTTTGTTCTGGGGTGAAATTCAATTGCCAAAATAGCAATACCCTGAATCTGGTGTCCCAGCTGTTGCAGGCCAAGTTTCATAGTGTCCGCAAAAACATATATTTTGTTCTGGGGTTAAATTCAATTGCCAAAATAGCAATACCCTGAATCTGGTGTCCCAGCTGTTGCAGGCCAAGTTTCATAGTGTCCGCAAAAACATGTACTTTGTTCTGGGGTGAAATTCAATTGCCAAAATAGCAATACCATACATCAGTGGTTTCAGCTGTGGCTGGCCAAGATTCATAGTGTCCGCAAAAACATATATTTCGTTGTGGGATGAAATTCAATTGCCAAAATAGCAATACCCTGAATCTGGTGTCCCAGCTGTTGCAGGCTAAGTTGCATAGTGTCGGCAAAAACATATATTTTGTTCTGGGGTGAAATTCAATTGCCAAAATAGCAATACCCTGAATCTGGTGTCCCAACTGTTGCAGGCCAAGTTTTATAGTGTCCGCAGAAACATATATTTTGTTCTGGGGTGAAATTCAATTGCCAAAATAGCAATACCATAAATCAGTGGTTTCAGCTGTGGCTGGCCAATTTTCATAGTGTCCGCAAAAACATATATTTTGTTCTGGGGTGAAATTCATTTGCCAAAATAGCAATACCATAAATCAATGGTTTCAGCTGTGGCTGGCCAAGATTCATAGTGTCCGCAAAAACATATATTTTGTTGTGGGATGAAATTCAATTGCCAAAAAAGCAATACCATAAATCAGTGGTTTCAGCTGTGGCTGGCCAAGATTCATAGTGTCCGCAAAAACCTAAATTTTGTTGTGGGGTGAAATTCAATTGCCAAAATAGCAATACCCTGAATCTGGTGTCCCAGCTGTTGCAGGCCAAGTTTCATAGTGTCCGCAAAAACATATATTTTGTTCTGGGGTGAAATTCAATTGCCAAAATAGCAATACCCTGAATCTGGTGTCCCAGCTGTTGCAGGCCAAGTTTCATAATGTCCGCAAAAACATATATTTTGTTCTGGGGTGAAATTCAATTGCCAAAATAGCAATACCATAAATCAGTGGTTTCAGCTGCGGCTGGCCAAGTTTCATACTGTCCGCAAAAACATATATTTTGTTCTGGGGTGAAATTCAATTGCCAAAATAGCAATACCCTGAATCTGGTGTTCGAGCTGTTGCAGGCTAAGTGTAAATCTGTCCATAAAAGGATACCTTTTATCCAGGGCCTAAATACTAGCCCTAAAAGAGATATTCCCTTAAATCAGTGGTTACTGCTGTGCCTGGATTAGTGTAATATGCTACATAAATAAATAGGCAGATAGTGTTAGGTGCCTGTAAAAAAAGGCCTGAATTTGAAATCAATACATTGGGCCAAATATTTTTTTTCTTATTGTGGTGCTTGGTGAACGGTAACAATGAGGAAAACATCTAGTAAGGGACACGGACGCGGTTGTGGTGGTGTTAGTGTACCCTCTGGTGCTGGGAGAGGACGTGGCCATTCTGCCACAGCCACACGTCCTAGTGAACCATCTACCTCAGGTTCCAGTACCCACCAGAATTTACAGCGATATTTGGTGGGGCCCAATGCCATTCTAAGGATGGTAAGGCCTGAGCAGGTACAGGCGCTAGTCAATTGGGTGGCCGACAGTGGATCCAGCACGTTCACAACATTATCTCCCACTCAGTCTTCCGCAGAAAGCGCCCAGGTGGCACCTGAATACCAAGCAAATTAGTCTTTCACATCACCCCCATGCATATCAGGGAAACTGTCTGAGTCTCAAGTTATGCAGCAGTCTCTTATGCTGTTTGAAGACTCTGCTGGCAGGGTTTCCCAAGGGAATCCACCTAGCCCTTCCCTAGTGGTGGAAGACATAGAATGCACTGATGCACAACCACTGATGTTTCCTGATGATGAGGACATGGGAATACCACCTCATCGGAGTCCGCGCGTCTCTGATGATGACGAAACACAGGTGCCAACTGCTGGGTCTTTCTGCAGTGTGCAGACTGAACAGGAGGTCAGGGAGGAAGACTGTGTGGAAGACGATGCAGGGGACGATGAGGTCCTATACCCCACATGGAATGAAGGTCGTGCCACAGACTTTCATAGTTCAGAGGAAGAGGCAGTGGTGAGACCGAGCCAACAGCGTAGCAAAGGGAAGGAGCAGGGTGCAAAAGCAGACCAGCCGCCGCCAAGAGAGTTGGCCTGCTACTGGCCAGCTTCAAGGAGTTCCCTGGCATGGCACTTCTTTAAACAATGTGCTGACGACAAGACCCGAGTGGTCTGCACGCTGTGCCATCAGATCCTGAAGCGAGGCTTTAACGTTCTGAACCTTAGCACAACCTGCATGACCAGGCATCTACATGCAAAGCATGAACTGCAGTCGAGTAAACACCTTAAAAGCAAGGAACTCACTCAGGCTCCCCTTCTCCCTCATCTGCTGCTGCCTCGGCCTCTTCCTCCGCCTTGGGAGGAACGTTGGCATATGCCACCCACCAAACAGAGGATGTGCCACCGACACCACCACCTGCGTCACCAAGCATCTCCACCATGTCACACGGCAGCATTCAGCTCTCCATCTCACAAACCTTGGTGAGAAAGCGTAAATTCCCACCTAGCCACCCTCGAGCCCTGGGCCTGAATGCAAGCATTTCTAAACTACTGGCCTTTGAAATGCTGTCATTCAGGCTGGTGGACACAGACAGCTTCAAACAGCTGATGTCCATGGCTGTCCCACAGTATGTTGTTCCCAGCCGCCACTACTTCTCCAAGACAGCCGTGCCTTCCCTGCACAACCAAGTATCCGATAAAATCAAGTGTGCACTGCACAACGCCATCTGTGGCAAGGTCCACCTAGCCACAGATACGTGGACGAGTACGGCCAGGGACGCTATATCTCCCTAACTGCACACTGGGTAAATGTAGTGGCGGCTGGGCCCAAGGCGGAGAGTTCCTTGGCGCACGTCCTTCCGCCGCCAAGGATCGCAGGGCATCATTTTTTGCCTCCTGTAGCCTCCTCCTCCTACTCGGCTTCCTCCTCCTCTGCTTCCACCAGCTCATCCAGTCAGCCACACACCTTCACCACCAACTTCAGCACAGCCTGGAGCAGGCCATTCTGAAACTCATATGTTTGGGGGACAGGCCCCACACCGCGCAGGAGTTGTGGCGGGGTATTGAACAACAGACCGACCAGTGGTTGCTGCCGGTGGGCCTCAAGCCCGGCCTGGTGGTGTGCGATAATGGGCGAAATCTCGTCGCAGCTCTGGGACTAACCGGTTTGACTCATATCCCTTGCCTGGCGCATGTGCTGAATTTGGTGGTGCAGAAGTTCATTCACAACTACCCAGACATGTCAGAGCTGCTGCATAAAGTGAGGGCCGTCTGTGCGCGCTTCCGGCATTCACATCCTGCCGCTGCTCGCCTGTCTGCGCTACAGCGGAACTTCGGCCTTCCCGCTCACCGCCTCATATGCGACGTGCCCACCAGGTGGAACTCCACCTTGCACAAGCTGGAGAGACTGTGCGAGCAGCAGCAGGCCATAGTGGAGTTTCAGCTGCAGCACGCACGCGTCAGTCGCACTGCGGAACAGCACCACTTCACCACCAATGATTGGGCCTCCATGCGAGACCTGTGTGCCCTGTTGCACTGTTTAGAGTACTCCACCAACATGGCCAGTGGCGATGACACCGTTATCAGCGTTACAATACCACTTCTATGTCTCCTTGAGAAAACGCTTAGGACGTGATGGAAGAGGAGGTGGCCCAGGAGGAGGAGAAGGAGGATGAGGGGTCATTTATAGCACTTTCAGGCCAGTCTGTTAGAAGTGGCTCAGAGGGAGGCTTTTTGCAACAGCAGAGGCCAGGTACAAATGTGTCAAATAAAAAGTTTTTGAACTGGCACTCTAAATCTGGATATATAGAAATTATTTATTCTTTAAAAATATTAAAAGACAATATTCATCAAATTAATATGTTACCAATATTTCATTACAATAGATTAATACCAAACACAAAAAAAAAAGAAAAAAAAAAAAAAAAAAGATAAATAACAGTTAGATCTACTGCAGTAACAATGATATCATCTCATAGATTAAAATTCCATAAAATATATGTAATACTGAGTTCCTCAAAGGATGGGGGGAATAAGTTGCCGGTTCCTTATGGTTCTGTTCAGATTATATGTTTTTTACAGGGTCCTTTCTCATATAGAGATTTGAAAATGGGATCCCATTGAATTCAATGTATATTCTTCCTCTTAATTTTTGTCCCACTGAAGAAGGGACAGTCTAAGTCCCGAAACGCGTATGGGCTATACCAGTGTCTTTCCTCCCAAGATCAAGAGCTCCGGAGCCAGCGACTACAAACAGTAAATTATACGGATCTTCTGTTTTGTACCCCGCTACCGATGTAAGTGATCTCCGCACATCAGGGAGACCGACTGCTTATCTGCGCTGACACTCTGAAGGGAGATCGCGCACGCCGGCTACCACGTGGGACGCCACGGACGGCGAGATACTGCGATCCCTTCAGCAACAAACTGTAAGTTACGAACAACATATGAAACAAAGAGACAACTATTAAGCAGAAAGCAGTAAGTGGTTTTTTAATATAGTGGACAGACAACTGTGCTGGAGATTGTTTTGTTGGAACAACTAACTGGTGCCCATAAAGTGCATTTTGCTATGGTAAACTGCGGGGGCATAAACATATAAAAGTTGCAACCGGTGTTCCCAACAATAGCAAACTAACAAGGGAAAAGTCCAAAAATTAAGAGGAAGAATATACATTGAATTCAATGGGATCCCATTTTCAAATCTCTATATGAGAAAGGACCCTGTAAAAAATGTATAATCTGAACAGAACCATAAGGAACCAGCAACTTATTCCCCCCATCCTTTGAGGAACTCAGTATTACATATATTTTATGGCATTTTAATCTATGAGATGATATCATTGTTACTGCAGTAGATCTAACTGTTATTTATCTTTTTTTTTTTTGTGTTTGGTATTAATCTATTGTAATGAAATATTGGTAACATATTAATTTGATGAATATTGTCTTTTAATATTTTTAAAGAATAAATAATTTCTATATATCCAGATTTAGAGTGCCAGTTCAAAAACTTTTTATTTGAGATATTTTTACAAGTTGGGTGTAATTGTACGATCTGTGCACCTGTTCCATATTGCCAAAAAAGTGAGCCACCTAACTTTCCCTTTTACACAGGTACAAATGTGGCCAGACAGGGCCCACTACTGGAGGACGAGGAGGATGAGGAGGAGGTGGAGGAGGATGAGGATGAAGCAGGTTCACAGCGGGGTGGCACCCGACACAGCTCAGGCCCATCACTGGGGGGATACGGAGGACGATGATGATACGCCTCCCACAGAGGACAGCTTGTCCTTACCTATGGGGAGCCTGGCACACATGAGCGACTACATGCTGCAGTGCCTGCGCAACGACAGCAGAGTTGCCCACATTTTAACGTGTGCGGACTACTGGGTTGCCACCCTGCTGTATCCCCGGTACAAAGACAATGTGCCCACCTTACTTCCTGCACTGGAGCGTGATAGGAAGATGCGCGAGTACAAGCGCACGCTGGTAGAGGCGCTCCTGAGAGTATTCCCAAATGTCACAGGGGAACAGGTGGAAGCCCAAGACAAAGGCAGAGGAGGAGCAAGAGGTCGCCAACGAAGCTGTGTCACGGCCAGCTCCTCTGAGGGCAGGGTTAGCATGGAAGAAATGTGGAAAAGTTTTGTCTCCACGCCACAGCTAACTGCACCACCAACTGATACGGAACGTGTTAGCAGGAGGCAGCATTTCACTAACATAGTTGAACAGTACGTCTGCACACCCCTCCACGTACTGACTGATGGTTCGGCCCCATTCAACTTCTGGGTCTCCAAATTGTACATGTGGCCAGAGTTAGCATTTTATGCCTTGGAGGTGCTGGCCTGCCCGGCGGCCAGCGTTTTGTCTGAACGTGTATTCAGCATGGCAGGGGGCGTTATTACTGACAAACGCAGCTGTCTGTCCACAGCCAACGTGGACAAGCTGAAGTTCATAAAAATGAACCAGGCATGGATCCCACAGGACCTGTGCCTCTCTTTTGCAGAATAGACATTTATAACTGCCTCCCCCTCAACCATGTATTCTTGTACTCCGGGGCACTTCTTTATTGAATCCTCATTTTTTTTACTTTACCATGATCTTGCGGTGCAACCCAAAGTTAAATGAACCTCTTCTCTGTCTGGGTGGTGGGGCCGAAATAACTGAAAGTGGCCTTCTCCGGTGGTGGGTGATATGACGCATGATTCCTTGCTGTGGGACCTCTCTCCTCGGTCTGGGTGCCTGGCCGAAATAACTGAAAGTGGCCTTCTCCAGTGGTGGGTGATATGACGCATGATTCCTTGCTGTGGGACCTCTCTCCTCTGTCTGGGTGCTGGGCCGAAATAACTGAAAGTGGCCTTCTCCATAGGTGAGTGATATGACGCATGATTCCTTGCTGTGGGACCTCTCTTCTCTGTCTGGGTGCTGGGTCCGAAATAACTGAAAGTGGCCTTCTCTAGTGGTGGGTGAAATGACGCATGATTCCTTGCTGTGGGACCTCTCTCCTCTATCTGGGTGCTGGGCCGAAATAACTGAAAGTAGCCTTCTCAAGTGGTGGGTGATATGACGCATGATTCCTTGCTGTGGGACCTCTCTCCTCTGTCTGGGTGCTGGGTCCGAAATAACTGAAAGTGGCCTTCTCCAGTGGTGGGTGATATGACGCATGATTCATTGCTGTGGGACCTCTCTCCTCTGTCTTGGTGCTGGGGCCGAAATAACTGAAAGTGGCCTTCTCCAGTGGTGGGTGATATGACGCATGATTCATTGCTGTGGGACCTCTCTCCTCTGTCTTGGTGCTGGGGCCGAAATAACTGAAAGTGGCCTTCTCCAGTGGTGGGTGATATGACGCATGATTCCTTGCTGTGGGACCTGTATCCTCGGTCTGGGTGCTGGGCCGAAATAACTGAAAGTGGCCTTCTCCAGTCGTGGGTGATATGACGCATGATTCCTTGCTGTGGGACCTCTCTCCTCTGTCTGGGTGCTGGGGCCAAAATAACTGAAAGTGGCCTTCTCCAGTGTTGGGTGATATGACGCATGATTCCTTGCAGTGGGACCTCTCTCCAATTGATATTGGTTAAATTTTATTTATTTTATTTTATTTTAATTCATTTCCCTATCCACATTTGTTTGCAGGGGATTTACCTACATTTTGCTGCCTTTGGCAGCCCTCTAGCCCGTTCCTGGACTATTTTACAGCCTTTGTAGTGCCTAAAAGTTCGGGTCTCCATTGACTTCAATGGGGTTCGGGTTCGGGATAAAGTTCGGGTCGAGTTCGGATGCCGAACCCGAACATTTTCGGGAAGTTCGGCCGAACTTCCAGGTGTTCGCTCATCTCTATTCACAACCCCTACTTATTTTGCTTCCAGTGTACTGTCTTCCCCCTTTATGTTCCCGGGTTTGAGTTTTTATTGTTATGGTTTGAGGTACAGTTAATGAATAGGATGTAAGATTTGTTATGGCTATTTGTTTATTTATGAGTTCTTATTTTGGTATACCACAGTTACAGTTAGCAAATTACAATTCATTTATCGTCCCCACTTTCTTAAAAAAAAGCAACAAACTGCGGAACACCTACCCCTTGGCAAGGGAGATTTCCGCTAGGGGGAACAGTTGCGGGCCTATTAGATGTAGCCCGCCTTTTCTCTTTTGCCACCCCACAGGCTCTTCCAGCCTGTTGCGGTGCTATGGATCGCTCCCCCATCTGTCCTCGCTTGTCTTGCTACCTTTCCAGGTTGGGTCAGTGATGTCATCTTCCCCCATCTCCTCTTCCACTTCCTCACTCTGGTCATCCTCCTGACCTAACAAGATCCTCACACATTGACAAATGTGTCTCAGCCGCATTATCCACCTCGTGAAACACTAATTGCCATTCCCCACAGTCATCTTCTTCTGACTGTGTCTGCTGAAGAGATTGGGGATCAGTGCATTAGATATCCTCATGTCCCTCTTCAGGGAGGGTCAGCTCTCCTGCAGGCCCTCACCTACAATCTTTTGCAGGGCAATCAAAAAATATTGTTAAAATTTCAATAAAAAATTTTCGTAGCTGGTGCTGACTGCCATTCCATTCGCTAACATTGCAATGTATTATTACCGCATTCAAAAAATATTCAAAAATTCCTATATATTTTTTTCGTAGTCAGTGCTGACCACCATTCCCTGCGCTAACTCTGCAATGTAATATTACCGCAATCAAAAAATATTGTTAACATTTCTATAATATTTTATCGTGGCCAGTGTTTTTGATAGTATCTCTACAATGTCCTTGCACTGGCAGCCGGGGGTGACGTAATTTCTTAGCATGGAGGAATCTCGTTGGTTATCGGAATGAACCACACAAATCGTCTTGATCCACCTGCTCACAACAGCCATGCTATAACACCCACAGAATCGAGAAAGAGGTATCAATCTGTCAATCCTTTCAGTGTCCGGTCCAGGTGAGGTTGCCCATGTGGAATCAAATTAAGCCACAGGCTCCACTCCTGGTAGTGCCCTTCCATCAATTAGTTTAAGTTTCAGCTTTGCAACCATACTCTCCTCGGAACCCAAAGACTTTGTTTTCCAGGAAAATGCTCGTCGCGTAATGGCAATTACGCCGCTGGATCATGTGTCGGATCGTTTTCAAACCAGGCCACAAATTTCATCTTAGATCATTGAAAACATTCTTGGCAAATGGTTTCAATGTGGTTCTTCTGGCGCCATTCAAAAAGCATGGCAATACAGATACCTCCAGTGGTCCATCTTAATCATGGCCCCAATTCTGGAAAAAAACTAAATTTTTGGGAGCACTTGCACTTTACATACAATTGAATATACAGGAAAGAATGTTTTTGAACTATTTTTCCTGTAAAATTGATTTTTTTATTTATATATATTTTTTTTTGGAGGGGGGGGGGGGGTTGGGTGTCTATTTGTCAGTAAGTAAAAGTGGTGTACAACTGGAACAACGTGTCCCCATGCTGTTCCCGGTCCATTTCGGTGGAGTTTCTGTCACTTTCTGATTTTTTCCAATGGACCAAGCACTCTCCCCTCTTCAGAGCAGGGGGTGCCTGGTTGTCTCCTATTGACTTCCATTATTCTTGGGTCCTCGGCCGATCACACGAACTTAGCAATGTGTTCAGCCCGAACATCCAAATCCGTTACGACTAAGGACATTCTGTCCGAAACGCGTCAACAATTATCGCATACTGAATGGATTGTATCTACTTGTGAACACGTCTCAATAAAGAGGAAGCTGGTTATAAATCGAATGCTGGTGCTGGAGACGATTTTTCTTTTCTATGTATGCATTGAGGGAACTCAACCCAGGCTTGCTGCATAGGGGGAACATTACCGGGTGAGGTGAGCTGGACTACAATTATATATATGAACATCCGAATACTTTGGTGCTCGCTCATAACTATTACTAACACATTAATATTGAAGTGATATTTGCCAATCCATTTATTAATTCATCATCACGGAATTATATACTGTTGTTATACTGTTGTTATAAGAACTATTCACAAGAAGGAAGGGTTCTCATCTATTTATTCATTTTTAGTTTCTTTAATGGTAATCTTTGGGACTTATCTAGGTAGCTAGAGAAATGTATTTGGATTATAACGTACAGATTATTTATTTAATATTTGTGATTTTATTTAAATTATTTTTATCAACTAAAAATGGTACATTGACTAAAATAATACAGACTACTTTTTCATGTTATACAAGAGGACAGAGTGCCTTAAGAGTTATTAATTTATAACATTTCAGATATCAATTCGCCAATGAGTGCACTGAGGAGAGTACACCTTACTCCAGAAGACTAGGAAGGTGGAGCTACTGCAATAATATATTGGCATTTTTTTCAAATATGATTACAGGAATGTAGGAACTGTATATTGTTTGAGACCTTTGAATCAGCTTAGCAACTGATGGTAACTACAGTTAGGTCCATATATATTTGGACAGAGACACGATTTTTCTAATTTTTGTTCTGTACATTACCACAATGGATTTTGAGCAAAACAATTCAAATGCAGTTGAAGTTCAGACTTTCAGCTTTAATTCAGTGGGTTGAACCAAATGATTGCATAAAAATGTGAGGAACTAAAGCATTTTTTAAATTCAATCCCTTTACTTCAGGGGCTCAAAAGTAGTTGGACAAATTAAATAATTGGAAATAAAATGTTAATTTCTAACACTTGGTTGAAAACCCTTTGTTGGCAATGACTGCCTGAAGTCTTGAACTCATGGACATCACCAGATGCTGTATTTCCTCTTTTTTAATGCTCTGCCAGGTCTTTATTGCTGCGGTTTTCAGTTGCTGTTTGTTTGTGGGCCTTTCTGTCTGAAGTTAAGTCTTATTCCACTTCTTTGCTTTAATAAACTCCTGGGTTGCTTTGGCTTTATATTTTGGTTCATTGTCGATCTGTATTATCAAACCAATCAGTTTGGCTGCATTTGAGCACACAGTATGTCTCTGAAAACCCCAGAATTCATCTGACTGCTTCTGTCCTGTGTCACATCATCAATAAACACTAGAGACCCAGTGCCACTGGTAGCCATGCATGCCCAAGCCATCACATTGCCTCCACCGTGTTTTACAGATGATGTGGTATGCTTTGGGTCATGAGTAGCGTTGAGCGAGCATGCTCTGCCAAACTGGGGTTCGAAAATAAGGTTTACTGTGGGGACACCTCAAACAATCCTCCCAACAATGAAAATTATATAAACCAATCCCTTAACGGGACTAAGGGGGATAAAACTTAACCTTAAATGGTTATATTATAAAAATCCACTCACAAAAAGAGTTGAAGAGAACCTATATACAGTGCACATACACAAAAATCCGATGGTGACCAGGTAATGCACCACCTACTAGACTATGGCTAAGAAAATAGCAATTATCAAAGATGAAAAGATCAAAATGGAACAAGCTCACCCATAGACGATAAAGGGTCGGCTGGATCAAGACGTGCATATGTTGAAGGTGCAGTGTCACCCAGGTCTTTGTGGTGTAGCTGAACCCAAAGGCAAAGTTGATCTCGCTGGTGGTGATGACCGGTCACTTGGTGCCAATCAATCGTGACTCTGTGCAGATAAACGGCCGGGAACACGCTAACCCTATAGACCCTATCCAGGGGAGGGGAACTGCGAGGCCCTACCTATCTACACATAGCACCCGCCCCGAAAGGGGCGACCCCGTCCGGATACCTGTACTTATACCTGGGCGGAGTCCCTAGTCAAACCCTACTAAAGGTGCCACGCTCCCGACGTGCCACGTTTCATTCTCATGAAATCTTCAGGGGAGATCAAAAATAGTAATCAGCAGGGCTGAGTAAACAACAAATTCAAATGTAGTTTTAGCTTGATAAAAATGAATAAATATACACCCCCAGCTTAAGTCAGTCAATAGCTGGGAGAGGGGGGGGGGGGGTTTAAGACATCAGACAACCGTGCAATGCAGCAAAATGCTCAACCCAATGGGGCTAACAATAGAGGCTCCTAGTGTTAGAAGCCAGAACAAATAGAGCTACATAAATGCCGGAAACAGGGCTAACAAGCAAAGCATGAGGATGTAACACAGCCAGTGCGCAGTAACATCGCGGCGCACATCCTCCTGGTGGCATGAAAGTGTATCATGTCACCACTGGGCCCTGGGTGATGGTGTACCGCATCCGCTCACTCACCTGAGCGCATTTTAAATGCAGAAGTCGCGCGCCTTTGCTCAGACTCCGCCCCCTCCGGCCATCCAACCTCCGGCAACAGTCACATGGGGATAGTCATGTGACGCGTGCCGGAGGTCGTGAAACGCAGAAAGAAAGCGCTGCGCTCCACGCTCGGGACGCGCGTCAAGGGGCAGCTCAAGAAACCACCCCTTACTCCGGGGTAAAGGATAACAAACCCCTATGTCACTATGAATAAATAGAGAGAGCTACTATGGCAAAATTCCCCACAAGCAAAAAGACCAGCACCTGATGAGATGTTATACTATCAGTATAACACTGACAAAAAGTTAGCAGGTTATTAATACTCTGTATATTATGTTTGGCAAATCATAGCCTATAAACCAGTTGGAACAAAGACACCCATAGATCATGCCACAGTATAGCCTTGTCATTAAGAATGTTAAAATTATGGCCATGTTGTGACTATGATGGCCATAGGTGTATGTATATACACAAATGACATTAAGGTCACCCTACCTGAGTCAGTTTAATGTAGATGACAATAAAATGTACAGATGATATTTCAGAAATGGGGGACCTATGTAAGGAGTACAGAGCCATCCAACAACCCAGTGCAAAGCCCGAGACAACATCGGGACCATCTCGCGTGGCTGGATTAGTACTTAAAACATAAAACATGAAACATAGAGAACCCCAATTAGAGAAAGCATCCAAATTGTAACTGTTCGTTTAGTCCTAAAGGTGACATCGTTTTAAGGGAATAAATCCAGCGTGTTTCACGCTGAAGCAGTAGCCGGTCCCAGTCGCTGCCGCATCGTGGTGGAGGTACCACATCAATGCCCATAAAATGTACATAGGCTTTGCCATTATGATGACTCTGGATGTGGCTGGCCACAGGAGACTCTTTTTGTGAGTGCATTTTTATAATATAACCATTTAAGGTTAAGTTTGATCCCCCTTAGTCCCGTTAAGGGATTGGTTTATATAAATATAATTTTGCATCTATTTCTGAAAAGTTTCTGCCAGGATTTGAACTCACAACCTTCTACACTAAAGGCAAGGACCTTAACCACGGAGGAAGGGGTATTATTCACCCCGAAATGCGTCTGGTCAGACCCCTGAGAATTACACCGACATTTGGAGGAATTTACCGAATGCTGCCCCAAGTGTGCCTGGATTACCCCGAGTACCCTGGATTCCACGTGAAAGGTGGCTACATGATTGAAGCAAAGGAGTTAGCGTGCATAAGTCCCACCAGCATGGTCTAAAGAGGGAAACCCATGCAGGACTA
Source organism: Bufotes viridis (assembly GCA_033119425.1). Lineage (NCBI taxonomy): Eukaryota > Metazoa > Chordata > Amphibia > Anura > Bufonidae > Bufotes > Bufotes viridis. Next base: position 265,843,058 of record CM065589.1, read on the forward strand.
CAAGCAGGCACGGAGGCAGTGGGTAAGATTGCTCCAATATTGAATGCCGGCATAATCTGTAAAGACTAAGTTAGGCAGTGCACCGTACTTCCAGCGGGACGCCGCTGTGAACACTGCCACACGCGGAGGTTACCAATTCCTCTATTTGTGTTCTTGTGACTTATTCACACTAACAATTGATTAATGGAATCGGTTGTGATCTGGATCTGTGACACGGATAACCAATAGTTTACTACAGGAAACCTACACTGATATTGCTGCTCTTTTTGATCATTATTTCTATGAATTAGACGCCGCCCTATATGTCTGACGCTGCCATAGGATTCATTTGTTGCTGGAATATTTATGCTGCTAAACTGTTGCATTTTCTGCTGCTATTTTAATCCTTTTATAGGAAGTGTTTCATACAGTTGTGTTCAAAATTATTTAACCCCCATTGAAATTGAGTGTTTTGGCCAGTTTGACATTGATTTTGATCATTTCAGTCATCTTGTTTACAATTAAATCAAAGAGGCACTTGTAAGTCAGACAAATATAACATAACATTTATAATGAAATAACTACAAATGTCTTTTCTGTGCTCACATCATTATCAGTTTTATTCAACCCCCAAGTGACATTCAATCTTAGTACTTAGTACAACATCCTTTTCCAGTTATAACAGCTTTTAAACGTGAAGCATAGCTTTACACAAGTGTCTTGCAGCGATCTACGGGTATCTTCACCCATTCTTCATGGGCAAAAGCCTCCAGTTCAGTCACATTCTTAGGCTTGCGCACTGCAACTGCTTTCTTTAAGTCCCACCAGAGGTTCTCAATCGGATTTAAGTCTGGTGACTGCGATGGCCACTTCAAAATGTTCCAGCCTTTAATCTGCAACCATGCTCTAGTGGACTTGGAGGTATGCTTGGGATCATTGTCCTGTTGAAAGGTCCAACGTCTCCCAAGCCTCAGGTTTGTGACGGACTGCATCATATTTTCATCCAATATCTCCTGGTGCTGAAGAGAATTCATGGTACCTTGCACACGCTGAAGCTTCCCTGTACCTGTAGAAGCAAAACAGCCCCAAAGCATGATTAACCCCCCCGCAATGCTTCACAATAGGCAAGGTGTTCTTTTCTTCATAGGCCTTGTTCTTCCTCCTCCAAAAATAGCGTTGATCCATGGGCCCAAACAGTTCTAATTTTGTTTCATCAGTCCACAGAACACTATCCCAAAACTTTTGTGGTTTGTCCACATGACTTTTGGCATACTGCAGTCGACTCTTCCTATTCTTTGGAGACAGCAAGGGGGTGCGTCTGGGAGTTCTGGCATGGAGGCCTTTATGACGGAGTGTGCGCCTTATTATCTGAGCTGAAACTTTAGTACCCACATCTGACAAATCTTTTTTCAGTTTCTCAGCAGTCACACAGGGACTTTTCTCCACTTTGCGCTTCAGGTAGCACACAGCAGTCGAAGTCAGCATCTTCTTTCTGCCACGACCAGGTAGCGTTTCAACAGTGCCTTTTGCCTTGAATTTGCGAATGATGCTTCCTATGGTGTCTCTTGGTATGTTTAACATCTTTGCAATCTTCTTATAGCCATTGCCCTTCCTGTGAAGAGAAATCACCTCTTCTCTTGTCTTCCTGGACCATTCTCTTGACTTCACCATGTTTGGAAGGAGCTGAGTATCACAGTCATTTTAAATCTGCCTAATTGGTGCTTATTATGCTTGATTGCTGCTCCTTGACATCCACAGGTGTTTTCAATACCTGATCAAAAACACTTGAATGAACCTCTGTTCTTAAGAGTGGTAGTTCTTAAGGGGTTGAATAATTGTGTCAATGAAAAAATCACAACAAAAAAAACATTTAATACTGTATTACAAAAACAATTGATGTCATTTTGGTTGCATTTGGTTCTTTAAAAAGTCCTTGTAAGATTTCATTCTGAACACAATTACAAATGTACACTAAATTCCCTAAACCCCTTTACAGCATTGGGGGTTGAATAATTTTGAACATAACTATATTTCAGCTACACTGGTTGCCAGGATTTGACACAAGTGCCAGAGTATGTCAGTAACATTTTATTGTTATTACATAATTGTGCCAGTATATTGTGGATTTTAATATGGTCAATAAATAAGTGTGTAGTCAGCGATCCATTAGAGTGCCCAGCCATATTCTTTCTCTTTTTCTGGTAGTGAGGTGGAACTACTCGGCTGTGAGCACCTAAATTGGCCAAAAACACTCCTGTGCGTCATAAAACCTATTTCTACTCTAAGGACCTTAACCACTCAGCTATAAAGCTGAATGATAAACTGTGTCTGATAAACTGTGTCAGAAAAACCTCATAGTAGTTTGCCATGTAATAAGTATTCCTATACAGCAGAAGTATCATTTTATATTTTACTGCAGGTTAACATGTAGCTGTGTAGCGTAGCTGATGTAATCCATTATCTTATTGGCCTTGTCAGTAGCTGCCTGACACTGGTTTTTGCAGCTTAATCTGCTGTTTATTAAAATTCCTAGATCCTTTTCCATGTCAGTGTTACCGAGTTTTTTACCCTTTAATTTGTGCGGGTGACTTGCATTATTCCTTCCCATGTGCATAACTTTACATTTGTCAGTGTTAAATCTCATCTGCGATTTCTCTTCCCAAGCCTCCAATCGATCCACATCCCTCTGTAGCAGAAAACTGTCCTCTCCAGTGTTAATTACTTTACGCAGTTTAGTGTCATCTGCAAAAATAGATATTTTACTGTGCAGGCCTTCTACAAGATCATTAATAAATATATTGAAGAGAATAGGGCCCAATACTGACCCCTGAGGTACCCCACTAGTGACAGTGACCCAATCTGAGTATCTACCGTTAATAACCACCCTCTGTTTTCTGTTACTCAGCCAGTTACTTACCCACATACAGACATTTTCTCCCAGTCCGAGCATCCTCATTTTATATACTAACCTTTTATGAGGTACAGTGTCAAATGCTTTGGAGAAGTCCAGATATACGACATCCAATGATTCGCCGCTGTCAAGTCTAGAACTTACATCCTCATAGAAGCTGATTAAATTAGTTTGGCATGACCGACCCCTCATGAAGCCATGCTGATATGGCGTTATTTGCTTATTTTCATTGAGATACTCCAAAATAGCATCTCTTAGAAACCCTTCAAACAGTTTACCAACAATAGATGTTAAACTTACCAGCCTATAATTTCCAGGCTCTGTTTTTGGAGCCTTTTTGAATATTGGCACCACATTTGCTATGCGCCAATCCTGTGAAACATTCCCTGTCAGTATAGAGTCCATAAATATCAGAAATAAAGGTCTTGCTATGACATCACTTAATTCCCTGAGGATACGCGAGTGTATGCCATCCGGTCCTGGCGATTTGTCTATTTTAATCTTTTTAAATCGCTGTTGTACTTCTTCCTGGGTCAGACAGGGCACTTTTAATGGGGAATTTACTTTTACATTCTGCATTTCATCTGACAGTTTATTTTCCTCAATGAATATAGTGGAGAAAAAAATATTTAATAGTTTTGCTTTATCCTCGTCGCTCTCTGCAACACCCCCCTCATTGCTATGTAGAGGGCCGACTCCTTCAGATTTATATTTTTTACTATTTATATAATTGAAGAACATTTTAGGGTTAGTTTTACTCTCTTTGCCAATTAATCTTTTGGTCTCTAGTTTGGCAATTTTTATTAGTTATTTACATATTCTATTTTTTTCCTTATAGTTTATCAGTGCTTCCTGGCTCCCCTCCTGTTTTAGTGATTTATATGCTTTCTTTTTGTCATTTATTGCTATCTTTACGGTTCTATTTATCCACATTGGTTTCTTATTGTTCCTTAGCCTTTTATTCCTATAAGGTATGTACCTCTCACAATTAGATATTACAATGCTTTTAAAAATCTCCCATTTTGTGGTTGTATTTTTTATTTTTGAGGACTTTGTCCCAGTTAATTATGCCTATGGTCTCGCTTAGTTGGCTAAATTTAGCTTTTTTGAAGTTTGGTATTTTTGTTCCTCCCTTTAGAAACTCTCATTTGAAGGATAATTTGAAGGTTATTACTTTATGGTCACTATTTCCTAGGTGTCCCCCAACGTGCACATCTGTTGTTCTATCAGGTCTATTGGTTAATACTAAGTCCAGTATGGCCGTCCCTCTAGTGGGGTCCTGAACCAGTTGGGAAAGGTAATTGTCTTTTGCTATTGCCAAGAACCTGTTTCCTTTTTGGGATGTACAGCTTTCAGTTTCCCAGTCTATACCCGGGTAGTTGAAGTCCCCCATAATAACGACTTCATTATGATTTACGTCTATCTCGTTTAGTAATAGATTTTCTGTGGACTCTGGTATATTAGGTGGTTTATAATACACTCCTATTAGTAATTTATTATTGTTTTTTGCTCCATGTATTTCTACCCACAGTGACTCCACATGTTCGTGTCCCTCAGAGATGTATTCTCGGATTACGGGATTTAGACACAACTTCACATAGAGGCAGACCCCTCCACCTCTCCGGTTTTGACGATCCTTTCTAAACAGGTTATAACCTTTCATATTAACTTCCCAGTCATAGCTATCATCCAGCCATGTCTCAGTTATTCCCACTATGTCATAGTCCTCCTCACACATCACTAATTCCAGTTCACCAGTCTTGTTAGTCAGGCTTCTGGCATTAGTATACATACATTTGAGAGGTTTGTGTGTATTTTTTACCCTACATCTTTCATTCTCAGCTGTTCTAGTCCCTCCTTCCATTCCTCCCCCAGTCACACTACCTCGCCCCTGGTCTCTATCTACACTATCTTCCCCTCCTATAATGTAATTACCCTCCACCCCAGTCCCTAGTTTAAACACTCCTCCAACCTTCTAGCCATATTTCTCCCCAACACAGCTGCCCCTTCCCCATTGAGGTGCAGCCCGTCCCTACGATAGAGCCTGTAGCCTACAGAGAAGTCGGCCCAGTTCTCCAGGAACCCGAACCCCTCCTTCCTACACCAGTTCTTGAGCCACTTGTTAACCTCCCTAATCTCCCACTGCCTTTCTTGTGTGGCTCGTGGTACAGGCAGTATTTCAGAAAATACTACTTTTGAGGTCCTTGCCCTAAGCTTTTGACCTAAATCCCTGAAATCATTTTTAAGGACTCTCCATCTTCCTCTAACTTTGTCATTGGTTCCGATATGGACCATGACCGCTGGGTCTTCTCCAGCACCTCCCAGTAATCTGTCAACCTGATCCGCGATGTGTCGAACTCTAGCGCCGGGAAGACAGCACACTGTTCTGCGAATACGATCTTTGTGACAGATCGCCCTATCTGTTCCCCTAATAATGGAGTCTCCCACTACCAGCATCTGTCTGGCCTTCCCTGCTCTCATGGTCCCCTGCTTACCGGAGCTGACATTCCCCTGACTGGCAGAGGAAGTGTCTGGGTGCAGCGGTGCCATCCCTGAACTGTCTTCTCCCTCATCTGCCAACCGTGCAAACTTGTTGGGGTGTGTCAGATCAGGGCTAGCCTCCCTGGCACTCTTCCCTCTACCCCACTTTCTTACTGTTACCCAGCTAACTACCTCACTCTCCTCAGCCTCCCCGCTACCACCCTCACCCACATCTACCCCATAGAGTGCTTGCTCAGTGAGCAGCAAACTCTTTTCCAAATTGTCAGTGGCTTTCAGTGTTGCAACTCGCCTGTTTAGAGACTCAATGTGCGATTCCAAATAGGTAATTTACTCACATTTTGAACAAACATATACACCCTCGAACGGCTGTTCAGGACTGCAAGATGTGCACTAGACGGCTCTGTCAATAATGGAAGTCATACTAAATGAGGATTACGCAGAAAAAAAGAGGGGAAAAAATACAATATAGAGCAGTGATAACAAGATTCTTACTTACTGTGGTCCCCTTACAGCAGTAGGAAGACTAGCTAGAATCAAACCAACTGTATACAAGGATGATCTAATGAATCTATGTTTCTTGCTCCTTTTCTTGAACTCCAGTTTCTTTAACTCCACTTATGAAAGCAGCTACTTTGTAATGCAATCCTCAGGTAGAGCAGGCTCTGGAAGAGTTGAGTGGTCTAATTTATATCATCTGGTAGGCCAAGCCACTCCCCCTCACCTAGCAGAGAAAAAAAAAACTGCTTTAAATGACACTACACAACAGAGAGAAAAAAAGCTGTTTTAAATGGCAGAACTAAACTGCAAGTACTTAACTTGCAACAAACTCAGACACTTGCAACAAAAAGACACTCAGCAGTAGAACTCCGGTTTCTTTAACTCCACTTATGAAAGCAGCCACTTAATAATGCAAGCCTCAGGTAGAGCAGATAATATTGCCCAAAACACTTCAGAATTCATCCAGCTGTTTTTGTCAGCAGTCATATCATCAATAAATACAAGAGAACCAGTTCCATTGGCAGCCATACATACCCACGCCATGACACTACCACCACCATGCTTCACTGATGAGGTGGTATGCTTAGGATCATGAGCAGTTCCTTTACTTCTCCATACTCTTCTCTTCCCATTACTCTGTTACACGTTGATATTGGTCTTATCTGTCCATAAGATGTTGTTCCAAAACTGTGAAGGCTTTTTTAGATGTCGTTTGGCAAACTCAAATCTGGCCTTCCTGTTTTTGAGGCTCACCAATGGTTTACATCTTGTGGTGGACCTCTGTATTCACTCTGGTGAAGTCTTCTCTTGATTGTTGAATATGACACACATACACCTACCTCCTGGAGAGTGTTATTGATCTGGCCAACTGTTTTGAAGGGTGTTTTCTTCACCAGGGAAAGAATCCTTCGGTCATCCACCTGTCACGACCGCTATCCCAGCAGCGGTCGTGTCGCACCAGACGGAGGGGAAGGGGGACCCTTATCTACGGATGGGAAATAGAACGGCCACCCCTGACAAACCCTAAGCTGGCACCTGTCTGCCCTGATACCCTAGACGGGGTGTGAACCCGTGCGGCGAGCAGGATGCCTAAACCCTGAGTCACCCTCAGAAGACTAGACTGGGGAAAGGCAGATGGGAGCACTAGTCACCATCACTCATGTCTAGGAGAACAACAGGGGAAGACAGCAACAAACAAACAATCTCCAGCAGAGATAGACTTATCCAGTCACGAGCAGAGAAGATGATCCCAATAACGACAGTCCACGCCAGACAAGAGCTCCACAGCAATGCCGTCAAACGATCTCCTTCAAAGGTCAGAATAGCACTGGAAGTAAGGACTATATCTGGCAATGACTACAAGTGAAACTGAAACTAATATAGTAGCTGGGAGTGGCAGACAGCACCCACCTGAGAAGAATGCCTACAAACTCCCAGTCAGGACAAAAAGGTTCACAAGGCAAAACCCGGATGACATACCCTGAACCACGGAGCAAACTCACAAGCTATCGCGAGTAGCAAGTCGCTGCGACCTTCTCTTCCCAGACCTATCTGGATCAGTCACAGTCGTGACACCACCACAGTTGTTTTCAGTGGTCTTCCGGGTCTTTTGGTGTTGCTGAGCTCACCGTTGAGCTCCTTCTTTTTAAGAATGTTCCAAACAGTTGTTTTGGCCAAGCCTAATGTTTTTGCTATCTCTCTGATGGGTTTGTTTTGTTTGTTCATCTTACTGATGGCTTGCTTCACTGATAGTGAGAGCTCTTTGGATCAATTAGATTTAAATACACTGGGTGTCCCCAAGCACTGACTCCATATATGGACATAGGTATTAGTGATGAGCAGCACAGGCAATATTCGAATTCGCAATATTTTGCAAATGTTCGTGTTCGAGATTATTCTCTTTTATGCGAAAAATCGGCAATATAATATGCATCTAAATCGAGTAACAGCTGGTTTTATTCAACTTTCCTATTGGGTTGGCTTGCTAGAATTCTCGAATATGTAGAATATAGTGATATATTCGTAAAAACGAATATTTTTTTTTCCTCATCTGAGCCTATTACATTTACTTATGGGTTCAGATGAAAAAAAGAAAGAATATTTGTTTTTACAAATATATCACAATATTCTACATAATCGCGATTTCTAGCAAGCCAACCCAGTAAGAAAGTTGCCTATAACCCGCCCTTACTCGATTAAAGCGCATTGTACATTGCTGATTTTTCTCAATAAATGAAATAAATTATAGATAGAATAAAGATAGAATTATTCTAATTCACTACAGACTAAGATATTGCAGCCTTCTCACATTGGCCCACAAGTAAGAAGCAGGCAGGTAATGGGTTCAGATGGAAAAAAAAAAGACGAATATTCGTTTTAACAAATATATATCACTATATTCAAAATAATCGTGCCGATATTCACGATAAAAATTCGCAATTCGAATATTCACGATCAACACTAATAGCTATATATGGAAACAGAGCAGGGACTCCTAAACCATGGATTCACACTGGGGGATTCCGTCACTGTACAGCAATCTTCTGCATAGACCTCAGTGGGACCCGGCACCCTCCCCTTTTCAGAGCAGGGGGTGCCTGATTTAATTTGGGTTCTCCCATTGACTTCCATTGTGCTTAGGTGCTCTGTAGAGCACCCGAGCATCCCAAAGTGTTCTACTTGAGCACCAGAGCACCCGAGCACTTTGGTGCTCGATCAACACTAATCATGAGCTGTACCATGCCTTCGCCATACTTTTTTCTTTCAATCATTCTGGTAGAGGTTGATCTTGGTTTCATCTGTCCAAAGAGTGTTCTTCCAGAAGTGTGCTGTTTCTTTAAGATGTTTTTTTTTTAGCAAAGTCCAATCTAGCCTTCTTATTCTTGAGGCTTATGAGTGGCTTGCACTGTGCAGTGAACCCTCTGAATTTACTTTCGTGCAGTCTTCTCTTTATGGTAGTTTTGGATATTGATACACCTATAGAGTGTTTTTCACTTGGCTGTTGTTAAGGGGTTTCTCTTCACCATGGTAATTATTCTGCGATCATCCACCACTAATATCTTCCATCGGTGTTCAGGTCTTTTTGCATTGTTGAGGTCACCAGTGCTTTCTTTCTTTTTAGGGATTTACCAAACGGTACATTTTGCCACTCCTAAAAGTGTAGAAATTTCTCAGATGGGTTTTTTATGTTTTCACAGATGAAGGATGGCTTGTTTCACCTGCATAGACAGCTCCTTTGACTATATGTTTACTTCTCAGCAACATCTTCAAAATGCAAGCACCACTGCTCAAATCAACTCCAGGCCTTTTACAGGGAGTGCAGAATTATTAGGCAAATAAGTATTTTGACCACATCATCCTCTTTATGCATGTTGTCTTACTCCAAGCTGTATAGGCTCGAAAGCCTACTACCAATTAAGCATATTAGGTGATGTGCATCTCTGTAATGAGAAGGGGTGTGGTCTAATGACATCAACACCCTATATCAGGTGTGCATAATTATTAGGTAACTTCCTTTCCTTTGGCAAAATGGGTCAAAAGAAGGACTTGACAGGCTCAGAAAAGTAAAAAATAGTGAGATATCTTGCAGAGGGATGCAAAGCTTCTGAAGCGTGATCATCGAACAATCAAGCGTTTCATTCAAAATAGTCAACAGGGTCGCAAGAAGCGTGTGGAAAAACCAAGGCGCAAACTAACTGCCCATGAACTGAGAAAAGTCAAGGGTGCAGCTGCCAAGATGCCACTTGCCACCAGTTTGGCCATATTTCAGAGCTGCAACATCACTGGAGTGCCCAAAAGCACAAGGCGTGCAATACTCAGAGACATGGCCAAGGTAAGAAAGGCTGAAAGACGACCACCACTGAACAAGACACACAAGCTGAAACGTCAAGACTGGGCCAAGAAATATCTCAAGACTGATTTTTCTAAGGTTTTATGGACTGATGAAATGAGAGTGAGTCTTGATGGGCCAGATGGATGGGCCCGTGGCTGGATTGGTAAAGGGCAGAGAGCTCCAGTCCGACTCAGACGCCAGCAAGGTGGAGGTGGAGTACTGGTTTGGGCTGGTATCATCAAAGATGAGCTTGTGGGGCCTTTTCGGGTTGAGGATGGAGTCAAGCTCAACTCCCAGTCCTACTGCCCGTTTCTGGAAGACACCTTCTTCAAGCAGTGGTACAGGAAGAAGTCTGCATCCTTCAAGAAAAACATGATTTTCATGCAGGACAATGCTCCATCACACGCGTCCAAGTACTCCACAGCGTGGCTGGCAAGAAAGGGTATAAAAGAAGAAAATCTAATGACATGGCCTCCTTGTTCACCTGATCTGAACCCCATTGAGAACCTGTGGTCCATCATCAAATGTGAGATTTACAAGGAGGGAAAACAGTACACCTCTCTGAACAGTGTCTGGGAGGCTGTGATTGCTGCTGCACGCAATGTTGATGGTGAACAGATCAAAACACTGACAGAATCCATGGATGACAGGCTTTTGAGTGTCCTTGCAAAGAAAGGTGGCTATATTGGTCACTGATTTGTTTTTGTTTTGTTTTTGAATGTCAGAAATGTATATTTGTGAATGTTGAGATGTTATATTGGTTTCACTGGTAAAAATAAATAATTGAAATGGGTATATATTTGTTTTTTGTTAGGTTGCCTAATAATTATGCACAGTAATAGTCACCTGCACACACAGATATCCCCTAAAATAGCTAAAACTAAAAACAAACTAAAAACTACTTCCAAAAATATTCAGCTTTGATATTAATGAGTTTTTTGGGTTCATTGAGAACATGGTTGTTGTTCAATAATAAAATGAATCCTCAAAAATACAACTTGCCTAATAATTCTGCACTCCCTGTATGTGCTTTTTTTTTTTTAGAATGAAATAATGAAGGAATTGTGCACACCTGCCCATGAAACAGCCTTTAAGTCAATTGTCCAATTACTTTTGGTCCCTTTAAAAACAGGGTTCCACATGTAAAGGAGCTGAAACACCTAAACCCTTCATCTAATTTTAATGTGGATACCCTCAAATGAAAGCTAAACATCTGGACTTTATGCCCACGTCTATTATAAAACTATAACTTGAATATGTTTTTGTAAACAAGCAAAAAAAACATAATTTGTGTCAGTATCCAAAAATATATATTGACCTAGCTGCAATTCAAAAGTAGCAATTAATATGGAAAAATGGTCACCACAGCAAAATATAAAAATGCCAATAAATCTGAACTCTCATAGACGGAATGTATGAAGCATGTATGAAAGAATGTGGGCACAAGTCCTGTTCTGTGCCAAAATTTGCGACTTTTGCTTTTTTTATATCAGTTTCTCCACATAGGGAATGGGCGGGGGTGAGTGGGTCATGGACTGGACCTCTGAAGCCCAACTCATTTAACCACATGTGCTCCACAACAGAACTGCCCAATATATTCCAATAATTATTAATCATTCTTACACAATGGTTTAAGAAATACCAGTCTTAATACATTCCCCTCTAGAACTTAGGCTACTTTCACATCTGAGCTTTCTCTTTCCGCTATTGAGATCCATCAGAGGTTTTCAGTAGCGGGGGAAAACGCTTTTGTTTTGTCCCCATTCATTGTCAATGAGGACAAAACTAAACTGAACAAAACGGAATGCTCCAGAATGCATTCTGTTCCATTTGGTTGCACTCCCAGCGAGGACAGAATAGTGCTGCAAGCAGCGTTTTTCTGTCTGCGATGTGGTGCGGGGTAAGACGGAGCCGTCATGACATACAATGTAAGTCAATGTTAGTGATTCTGTTTTAGAGACGGATCCGTCTTGGCTATTTTAGAGATAATATAACCAGATCCATTCACAACGGATGCAGACGGTTGTATTATTATTTCGAAAAAATGGACGGCACTGTGCGTTATCGAAGTCCGGGTGCACGGTCAGCAGGTCGGGACCCCATACGAATATAAATGAATGGACCGGCACTCCGTAATCTTGTGCAGAGGATTTCTTTATTTGTCACCCATATGTGATGCACGTTTCAGCACGAACATGTGCCTTTGTCGAACAATGAGTGATTATCACTATCACTCATTGTTCGACAAAGGCATATGTTCGTGCCAAAACGCACATGACATATGGGTGACGAATAAAGAAATCCTCTGCACAAGATTACGGAGTGCCGGTCCATTCATGTATATAGGTTGTATTATTAAGGCGGAAACACTTTTGCTGATCCATGACGGATCCAGCAAAAATGCTGGTGTGAAAGTAGCCTTATTTAGCTAATTTTGACTACTGATTTAAAATTAATCTGTCAGCAGACTTGTACCTGAAGGGTTAACACTGTAAGCTATGCGTTTGAGGCCTTGAGCTGTGGATGTTCTGGCTGCATCCCGTTATTTTCCTCTTGTTCCTAACTTCTAAGAAATGTAGCAAAGGTCAATTTCTTTGTAACAGTAACTTTTCATATAGTACGTGCGTCTTCATCTTATTGGTTGTCGATTTCCCCCCTCCCCCTTGCTATATATATATGTTACCCCACCCTCAATAAAGTTAGAGTATTTCTCAGTGATACCTGTGTGTGTGTCATTTTTTTGCTCCTGGTACCAGTAAGACTTAACCCATACTGACCACTGGAGTCCGGTACCAGGGGTACCTAGCGAGGGGTCCAATTTCCTTACAGTTTTGGGGGCTCGAATCCGGGATCGAGAGGGTCATCCTCGGGTCCGGTGAGAAAGACATTGATTTTGTCCTCCGTCTGATCCGAGGGCACTGGCCACGTCTCGACCCAAGTAAGTTGAACCATCTACTTAAAGACTTCAGGAGGTCGCTGTGTCAGAGACACAGGAGATACGGCTCAGGGAGCCTTTTAAAGTGGCTGCACGGACTCCGGGAGTCCAAGCAGAAAGAACTACTAGAGATAAAAGTGCACTTAAAACTAAAAGATACTGTTCAGGGAACAGAAAGTTACAAGCTTGGATTACATAGTATAAATGTCTTAGAAGTGATAAGATTATCTGTCTGTGTGAGATACTGACCAGGTGGTAAGTGTCCGGTCACATCCCACTGTTAATTGATTCTGTTTTCACTACTACGAATGTGTAAATTGTTTATGTTGTGGAGAATCGTTAGCCTAATATGGGGGGGCAGGGATCCAAGACAGATTTCCCCAAACCAGAACCAGGAGAAATGTGTAAGGTATATGTAGCTAGTGTCAGTCCAACAAACTATTACCTGATCAACCCATGGGTAGATAATTTAGCAGGCTGGACTGAGGCAATGGATGCTGCAGATCTAATCCCCAGGGACGGTGACAATAGTATTTATCATATGGATATGGTCAAAGAACTATGTCTAGATGATAAGACAGCCTGGCCGCATTTTGATGCGGATCTTTCCTGGGACATGGATTACATGTCCAGGGGAGGTGAACAGTGGCTAGAAATAGCCCCCCATTGGTATGATACAGGTAATAGGAAAAGGAACAAGAATCCAAAAGGTCCCAAAGATGATAGGACTCTACATGAAATAGAACAGGAGGTGGTAACAAAGAAAAGAAGTCAGAAACCCCCTCCATCCTACAGTAATTCTACCCCCACATAGTCCACCTAGGGTCGCAGCTGCAACAAGCCCACCAACAGAGTCACCCACTTCTACCTCAGTGCAGGGGGCGAAGATTCGGGAGCTGAGGGAGGAGAGGGTTCCTCACAAAGTGTTAGTTTTGCAAGTCCTCCCATCTCACAACGTTTGAGGAGTAATGTCCGTGAGGAGACATTCCCCTTCATGACAATAGGGGATCAGTTAATTAAGAAACCCATAGAGATAGAGGACATAAACAGAATTGTCAAACATTGTCCTAAGCCAAACTCTGCACCATTAGGCACAATCACATATCTCAGGAGAGCCTGTAAGGGAAGAAATTATACACAGGAGGATATGAAATTAATAATTGATGGTGTTATAGACACACACTCTGGGTGGGATTGGACAAAGGTCCCCACAATCAATAACATTCAGGGACAAGTCAGTGCTGACACTTACAGATTAAACACAGCACAGGGTAGGACTGCTAGTGGATGTGACACAGTTGCTTTCAGCCATCGCTGCAGATGCAGTTTCAGCGTGATAGATTTGAAGAATGCTTTCTTCTCCATCCTGGTTGACAAGCAGACTAGGCTCCTTTTTGATTTTTCCTTTGAGGGTCGTCAACTCACCTGGTGCAGGATGCCCAAGGGATATGCTGATTCACCTGTAGTGTACAGCATTGTCCTCCAAGCCAGTATAAAACCATGGCACACCCCCCCCCCCCCCCCAGCGTTCTGTGCTCTTGCAGTATGTGGACGATTTGTTATTGTGCAGTATGTCAGAGGAGGCCAATGTTACTGATGGTGTATCTTTGTTAAAATGGTGGACACAAGGTGTCACACAAGAAAATGCAATGGTGTAAAAAGCAAGTTGAGTACTTGGGCTTTGTCCTCACAAAGGGAGAAAGGAGAATCAGCACAGAAAGAGTCCAGTCTGTAGCGGGCCTGGTCACCCCACACATCAGGAAAGACATGCTATCTTTCCTTGGTATGATAAACTACTGCAGACAATGTATTCCTGATTGCTCCTACTATGACAATGTTCTGAGGCAAGCCACACTGAGCGAACAGCCAGACTTAATTAAATGGTCAAAGGAAATGTTAAATGCATTTGATTACTTGAAATGTGCTTTAATGACAAGTCTAGGTTTGGGCCTCCCTGACTACAACCTCACATTCAACGTATATGCTCGACAAAATTGTAAAACCATGGCGGGTGTGCTGACCCAGTATCAAGGAGGCAAGTTGCGTCCTTGTGCATTTTTCTCAAAGGTAATGCCGGCTTCTGTCCAAGTAATGCCAGCATGTCTTAGATCTCTTGCAGCCTGTGCAATGATGGTTGAACTTGCAACCCTACTGACAATGGGACATGATACTGTACACTACACATGATGTTGTAGGACTTCGTAAAGGCATACACACACAGCACATGTCAGCCCAAAGGTTGTCTGGGTATGAGATCCTGCTCCTCAGCAACCCCTCCCAACAGATCAAGTATGCCGTACACACCTCAGGCCCAGCACCCATACTCAATGCACTGCTTGGACTCAAGGGACCTGAGGAGCACCTGGTAGAGACACATGATTGCATACATGCCATACAACATGAGACCTCGCCCCGCACTGATTTATCATCCATACCAATTGAAGGTGCACCTGAAGTTTTTGTAGATGGATCTTGCAGCAGACCAAATGACAATTCTTACCACGCAGGGTACTTAGTAGTTATGTTACCTGACATTGTCCTCGAAGCTAGACCAATCACTTACCAGTCTGCACAAGCTCCTGAAATGATTGCACTCACCAGAGCATGCATATTACACGAAGGTAAGCCAGTTATCATTTACACTGACAGCAGGTAAGCTCATGGCGTGGTCTGGGACCACGGTGTTATCTGGCAGAGAAGAGGATTTGTTGCAGCTGATGGTAACGCATCTCACACTCACAAATTGTCACACAACTTCTGGAAGCCATCAGGTTACCCACACAACTCGCAATTGTACACTGCAGAGCACATATCGGACATAAGGATCATTCTTCACAGAGGAATGCCTTAGCTGACACAGAGGCCAAGAAAGCTGCATTACTTTCCTCAGCCACTGAAGATGAAAAGGCTGATTGGTGTTATACAATTTTGCAGAAGAATCCTAAGACTGGATTAATCTGCAAAGAGGGGAAACCATGCATACCACAACACAGTGCTCCTTTGTTCATTGCACATTTCCACAGAGTAGGACATAACAGCATTCAAACAACATACATGCTGCTAACACAAAACTTTTATATTACGGGTATCAAAGAGTTAGTTTCAGACAATGTAAGGAGATGCATTACATGTTTGAGGAACAATCCAAACTACAATGTCAAAGTCCCACACCAACATCTTGACTACCCCACCACTCCTTTCACACATTTGCAGGTAGATTTTACACACATACCTCGGCAGAAAGGGAAACAGGAATACGCCTTGGTCATAGTTGACATGTTTTCAAGATGGCCAGAGGTCTACCCTACAAAATCAGAAGATGCAAAATCAGTAGCAAAGATACTCACACAGAACATCATTCCAAGATGGGGCTGCCCACTGGTGATTGAATCTGACCAACGGCCGGTCTTCACCTCAAAGATAAATTGAGAAAAGCAACAGGTGGCACATTTAAAAAATGGAAAGAAGTATTACCAATAGTGCTAGCTGAGATAAGGATGACACCTAATTAGAAACTAGGGATGTCACCATTTGAGATACTCATGGGTAGGCCATTCCCCACCCCTTGGGCTAAGCACCCACTGGTAGTGCAGGAAGGGGATATGGATCTCATCAGAGAAGAGTATGTTACCAAACTAAAAAAGGTCCTAAGTGAAACTGAAGAAAAAGTTGCTTGTAAGTCTCCTTGTCTTCCACAGGAACCAACTCACCCTTTTCAAGTTGGAGACAGAGTTCTAGTGAAAAACCTAAAGAAAGGAAAAGCTCCAGGGGACTTCACCTACGGACCTCCCACCACCGTGGTAGCTGTGACCCATACAGCAGTTCTCACAGAGGAAACAACCACCTGGATACAGGCCACCAGAGTGAAGTTGGTAAAAGAGGCGCCCCAAAAGGAGGTAATAACGGGGGCAGACAGCCCTGACCTCGAAAATGGACAAAGTGAGGTACTAACGGGAGCAGACAGCTCTGACCTCCACCAGGATGCACTCCCTCAATTCTGGGAAATGACACAGATGGTCCATTCTGACTATGGGGCCACTAATGATCTTATTTACTTTTCTGATAGATAGGCAAGCTAAAGTTGCTATCACCCAGAAAGATGAATTCACCACTTTCTGGTACAATTCCTCTAATACTCACATTGCCACTTAGGCCTTCTGTTTATGCAGCCTGATGAAGTGCAGTCCTGTCACAAGATGCGGAAACCACTATAAGAATGAGAAAGCCTATATTTGTGTGACTAATCTCTATTGGGGTAATCGATGCACATACTGGGTGTCAGTAGGCAATATCTGACTCAACATATGAGGAGGCTCTTGCAGCAGAAACTGGGTTTTCTGATACTAATTTATGGCTTGAATGGATGAAATATACAGCAGCCTCTGCAAATGAGAGTAATTGTTACATCTGTGGGGCTGCTAAACCCCATTTAGGAACTGTCCCTCTTATACTCCCTTCTAATATAGAGGAATGTTTTCTCAAGCCATTTGCTAACATCACCAGTAACCAATCTATTTGAAAACAGAAATACCCTCTTGTAGCAAAGACCCCTCACCCTGGGGCTGCTATACACACATATCCAGGAAATTACACATGTTACACAGGTGGAAACACAGGTAGACAGCAGGGAAATTTTACTAAAGGGTATTGTGTCAATTATAGATAGTACTACCAATCAATCACTAACTCAAAATCAGGTATGTACTGGATATGTGGAGATAGAAAGATAAGATCCAGATTAGAAGGAAATTGGCAAGGGGAATGTGCCTTAGCCAAAGCTATCATGAACACGCATATCTTTGAAGAGTCGGAACTCCTCAAGGACAAGGTAAACTTAAGGGCAAAATGGACACTTAAATCGAGCTTTGACCCACATGTGTACATAGACGCTATAAGGGTCCCATGACGGGTCCCCGATGAATTCAGGGCCAGGGATCAAGTAGCCGCTGGTTTTGAATCCATCATTTCTATTATCACTGTAAATAAAAATGTAGATTGGATTAATAATATCTACTATAATCAACAAAGGTTTGTTAACTATACAAGAGATGCTTTACAAGGGGTAGCGGATCAATTGCAGGCTGATTCTATTATGACATTCCAGAATAGGATGGCGCTAGACATGATATTGGCAGAAAAAGGTGGTGCGTGTAAGGTGCTGGTTGATCCCACCTCATGTTGCACTTTCATCCCCAATAATACTGGTCCAAATGGTAAGGTGACAGTAGCCATACAAAAATTAGAAGACTTATCAGGTGAATTAAAACAAAATTCAGGATTGAACAATCCATGGGACCAGTACTTTGGATGGTTTAGTAACTGGAAACAGGAAATTGTGCAAATAGGCCTCATGATTCCTATTGCTATTATAATGATAGCTGTAGTTGCTTTGTGTGTCATACCCTATGTAAAGAAAATGCGTATTAAGGGCATGACCAATATGTCCTTTTATGAGACTTTACCCTCCGATTCAGATGCCCAATCCCCAGAGGAATACTTGGCGGTGTATAGAGAAAAGAAGAAAAAGAACCATATTATATGAAAATTAAATGGTTCTAAGAGGGGATTGAAGGGTTAACACTGTAAGCTATGCATCTAAGGCGTTGAGCTGTGGATGTTCTGGCTGCATCCCGTTATTTTCCTCTTGTTCCTAACTTCTGAGAAGTGTAGCAAAGGTCAATTTCTTTGTAACAGTAACTTTTCATATAGTACGTGCGTCTTCATCTTATTGGTTGTTGATTCCCCCCCCCCCTTGCTATATATATGTTACCCCACCCTCAATAATGTTAGAGTATTTCTCAGTGATACCTGTGTGTGTGTCATTTATTTGCTGCTGAGAAATATCTCTCCTAGTACCAGTAAGACTTAACCCAAGCTGACCACTGGAGTCCGGTACCAGGGGTACCTAGCAAAGGGTCCAATTTCCTTGCAGTACCTATGAAACTGACTGACCTGTTTCATGTGTGCTTGGCAGCTGAAGGCATCTGTGTTGGTCCCATGTTCATATGTGTCCGTATTGCTGAGAAAAATAAAGTTTTAATACATGAAAATGAGCCTCTAGGAGCAATAGGGATGTTGCTGTTATACCTAGAGGCTCAGTTCCTTGCAACTGCTGCGCCCTCTCCACTTTCAATGACAGGGCCAGATGTGATGATGTTTTCACTGCCTGGTCCTGTCAACTAAAGTGATGAGGGTGCAGCAGTACAGGGCAGGCAGTGTTATCCGAAGATGTTGGATCCAGAGAACTCTGGCAGGCTGTTCTCTGCCGAAACAGCCTGCCAGAGAGCACAGCAGTAGATGTGAAACTAGCCAAACTAACTATATCGTCCCAAACCCTACAACTCTCTTGAGTCGAAATGTTAATTGATGTGACAGATATCTCCAATTTGATCAGTGACTGAGCTGAGAACAGTGTCTTTGCTTAGGCCTTTACATACTACCTATTGCACAAGTCCCTCCTAATTAGCTGTGAGACGGACTGCAAGGCATTTTGGGAAAGACTGCCGGCTAGGACCCCGACGCAAAGTCATTTAATCCTACATCTTTGTCTTCCCTACCCTGTTTCCCTCACTACTGTACTGACTTTGATGTGTAAAATGGTGGGCACCATTGTGCGCAATTCACCCAAATCAAATTGCCAAAATTTCAGCTTTGTTTGGAAGTTAGATTTTTGGGAAATTCGTAACAAAGTGGATTAGTTTTAAAATTTGATTCAATTCACTCATCTCTAATTAATATAAAGTACAGAAATTTGGAAGCACTGTTGTTTCTTTCAATCTTTCAATCCTATTATAACTTGACCAATACCCTATGAATTCAATGTACAGTTTTGCTAGTGCAAAATGTGTAGTATGTTATGTGTGCTGTGTGAAATATATTATTACAATCATATAATGATTACAAGCAAATGCTGCTAATATGTATTTAGTTTAAACGTATATCTTAGCCATCCAGTACATAGTTAATTTATTTTTAAAAGTAAAGGCAATAATACTTTACATTGTTACAGGATCTGTAAATACAGCACAATGTAAACTTTTAGCGCCCATGAAAATTACAAGAAAAATACCACAATTAACCCCTTAATGACCAATGACGTACTGTGTACGTCATGATGTGGTGTTAGTTACCGCATATTGATGTGCACAGTACGTCCTGAGATGAAAGTGTCACCACAAGTACACTTGCAGTGACACCGGCATCTAAACGGGTGTCACGGACAGCAGAGCTGTCCAGGCACCCGGCAGAGGACCAATCCCTGCCTTTGGATCGCCGCGATTAGTCAGTCAGATTTGACTGACCAATCGCAACGTTCAGCAGCGCAGCTCCGATCCCATCATTGTGTTTATGTGAGATCGGGGCCGCGCTGCTGTATTTCTGTGCCCCGATCTTCAGGATGGCCGAGCGGAGGTAAAATTTGACCCCCGACCCTCCCCCCTCCTTCTAAATGTAGACTATCAGGAAGGCCGAGAGGTGTTAGTGGAGTGTAAGGTGTAACATACACCTGACAATCTACTGTAACGGCCGACATCGGTGTATGTTGGCCGTTTAACCTGTTCCATGCCGTGGTCCAGGGACCGCTGTATGGAAGGGGTTAACAGGGAGCAAGCTGTCCCCCTCCCATTCCGGCGCTGCGCTGCTCTCCTCTTCTCTGGCAGCCCAACATGTAGCAGAAGGAAGGAGCTCCCTCCTTCCCCCCTTCCATCAGTTGCCATAGTAACCACGAGATGCCGCTCTGAAGCGTCTGATGGTTACCATGGCAACTGTTACCATGGCAACTGGACGCCATATGCAGGCATCCAGTTGCCATGGTATGTAAGGCTGATACAGAACATATTTTGCAGGACCATGTCAGAGTGAGGTTTTTTGACTAAATTCAAACCAAGCCCTTAACGAGCCATATATGCCTCTCTTGCCCCGATATAAAACTCAACTTTTATTTATTACACTTAAAATAGTTATTCAAACGTGAGCTAACTTTAAAAGTTTGTTTGATCAGTAGTTTATGGATCTGAACCTACTCGTACTAATGCAGTCACGTATGGGTGTGCACTCCCCTACTGCCTGCTCGTATATCCTTGATCCATTTTAGTATATTTTGCTAATTGTGAATACACATGCAAAGTCCCACTATCAGATCCACCTACAGTCAAACACTCTAAAAACACTCAGAATCTTTCCCCCGACATGTTTCGCTAGCATACACTAGCGTCATCAGGGGTTTTGGACAGACTAGTTGATATGTGTTAGGGTTACCAGTAAAGCAGAGAGCGGCTCCAGCTACACTCAATGTCAGCGCCCAGATCAAAGCATACAGGAATGTACAGCCTGATGTGGCAGTACCAAGAAGAGGTAACGAAGGAAGGGAGGAAGCCGTCTCATCCAAACCCACTCCACAGTGCCCTACAATTAACAGCAGAAAGCGGCTCCTGCTACACTAACCTGTGCATTTGGCAGAGATATACAGCGTGATGTGGGCAGTACCAAGCTGGGGGGTAGGCAATGCTTAGCGCTGAGCACAACGGCTCCTGCTGCATTCAGCCCACACATGAAAGTGCTGTACAGGAATGTAAAGCCGGATATGGGTGTGTTGTAGCACCTGACCTATGAACAAATAATTTGCATTATTTATAATCTCTTAATCATTAATTATGAAATGGATATTATTTTATATTTCATGTACACATCGGGCTCCCTACTAGGCGGAAGTCTCTGCATAGCATTCTGATGTGAAGCCCGGTAAGTCACTGACTCACAACAAACACACCTTGCTCTGCATGATGCAATGCAAGGCAAGGGGAGCATGGGAGAAAGGAAATGCTCTGATGTTTCACTAATATATGGTAAAGGAGTGAAGAAGACCTTATATCCAAGTTCAGCCCTGAACCCAGACAACCCCTTTAAGACATAGACATGATAATAAGTCTGCTGGGAAGTAGAGAGCCAGGCTCCTTCCTACTATGCCTTACCCACTTTTATTGACACTCTTGAAAAGTGATGAGAGAAGTGAAAGTCATAAATGATGGCACAAATATGGCGTGCAACTTAACTTGCAACTTTTTAAAACCATAATAGTGGAGTAAAACATTTGGTAGATGCTCCTTAATGAACAATAAAGGAAGAAAAAATGTCAAAATGATCCTGTAGGAGGTACATGAAATCTGTAAAGTTCCATATTATCCATAATTCCGCATCTGGTAGAGCACATTAACTGTACCATTTTTTTCTAATATGGTATGTTCCATTTCAATGCGTGAGCAAAATAAAATTCTGAAATCATATAGATATGGAATGAGCCAAGATGTTCTTATGACACAGTCATGTGCATTAGACATAGAACTAGAAAATGTATTGTACAGTGCAATAGATATTGATATTGAATGTGCATGACAGTAATCTTTAACCCTAAATGGTTCAGTGATATCATACTCAGGAAATTAGATACATTACATATAGTTCAGCTTCACAATGAAAATGTCAACAATAATTATAATTAAGACATGTACTTATGATTTCTGATCTATATTTCCCTATTATGCCTGATTTTAAACATCTAGCAGCACTTGGCAAGACCTTGGTATATCTGCATTGCTACTTTTTAATGAGATCTCACAGGTTTATTATATTCCTTACAGGACTTTATTTTCATTCATTTTCTTGCTCTTGCCAAGAAAATGAGATTCTTTTCAAACGTTAATTTTGCCTTTAAGTCCCAGGATTAGGCCCGCAAAAATTACATTCAAGATATCAAATATAAATACTGTGGCATCAAGGAAAAATGGAGATGCAAAAATACAGTTAGTTGTACAAACCTGTTTTGGAGAGAGATTATGGAAGAAGTTGAGAAAGAAAGCAGAAGCAATTAAGCTAATGCAACTCGGGAGTCAAAAGGTTATAGATATTTCAAGAGCTAAACAATTTACCGTCTGGTAAAAGAGAAGAGCTCTTGCATAAAATGTCTCCCAATTCAGATTTATTATGCTTTTAGTTGTTTTATATGTGATACAATTAGCAGTTGCCAATAAGACTTTTTTATTCCAAGGACATGGTCATCCCATGCCATCTGTTATTAATTATATTGTCCTTTCTACAGCTTGCTAGAGGGGACAATAAGATGGACCTACAGGTTTCCTTAGCTTAATTTGTGATATGGAAAATAGCAGAGGAAATGAGTTGAAGACACCTTAGAGAACCCAAAGGTTGTAAGTGGGCAACAATGATGAAAAATTACAATAATATTATATTGCCAATCTTCCTTTAAAAATAGCTTCAATTAAAATTTTAATAGAAGGAAGCCAAAGAGTATGACAAACAATACATAGCACAATAAAGTCAAGTCAGTGACTTAACTTTGAGACTGGAATGCATAATACAAGACCTTAAACAAAGGACCAACAATAATGGTAAAAAAGATAAAGGGAACAAAATAGAGCAGAGAAAATTTCTAAGTGAAAACTAGAGATGTCGCGAACATAAAATAGTGATGGAAAAGTTGTTTCAAGGGGACTAACACCTGGACTGTGGCATGCCGGAGGGGGATCCATGGCAAAACCCCCATGGAAAATTACGTAGTTGACGCAGAGTCTGGTTTTAATCCATAAAGGGCATAAATCACGTAACTGTTAGTAGTAAAAGATTCCAATTCCTAAATTGTTAGGAATAACGTGCTTTAAAACATCCAGTGTGTGTATACGATCAGGTATGATGTTGTATCGATCAGGTAGTGCAAGGGTTACGCCCTCTTCACAGTGACAGACCAAACTCTGACAGACCAAACTCTAGGTTTAACGCACTGCAAAAAACCGCAAACAGTCCATTTGCACAACTGCAAACTCCCCATTTGCAGAAGGTTGGATACTAAGCTAGCCATGTCCCGTTCCTTGTCCTCACTGATGTCATTGAAGGTCTCTTCCTCCACCCAGCCACGCACAACACCAAGGGTCCCCAAAAGGTGACAACAAGCCCACTGGGACGTCTGCTGTGGTTGGTCTTCCACCTCCTCAAAGCCACCTTCCTCCTCTGACTCCTCTTCTTCAGACTTCTCTCTCTGCGTTGCCGCAGGTCCAACAATCGATGACGACAAGGCTGCTTCTGGTGGTAATGGTGATCACAACTCTTCATCTTTATGATCATCTACGGCCTGATCCAGCACTCTTTGTAGGGCACGCTCCAGAAAAAACACATATGGGATGAGGTCGATGATGTTGCCTTGTGTTTGACTGACCAGGTTTGTCACCTCCGTAAAAGGACGCATGAGCGTTCAGTAACGCGGCCAAAAATTACCCAGCTCCCCAGAGGCTGTCCTATTTTTTTTTAATGAAAAAAATCTGCTCTTACCAGTTTAGTCTCTGTTTTGTCCCCTATCAGGGGCCGGTGTATGGAATAGATTTTAGGAACCGGGAGATGGAAAAAGATGGTTGGTCGGTCCTCTTCCTTCCAATCTGGGGCACTGTGCGTGCGCCGTGCAATGTACTGTGCCACCCTATATGTGGGGTGTGTTAAGTAGTACTATTCCTATCAGTTTGATCCCTGTTACATCCCCTATCAGGGGACGTGTATCGAATAGATTTTAGAAACCAGGAGATGGAAAAAGATGATTGGTCGGTCCTCCTACTCACAATTTGGGGCACTGCGCGTGCGCCGCACAATGTACTCTACCACCAATACAAATAGTGTGAATTACTATTCTTACCATTCTAATTTTTGTTAAGTCCCCTATCAGGGGACATGTATTGAATTGAATCCTTGCATGGGGAGATAGAGAAAAAAGCTTGCTCTGTCCGCTTCCTTCTAATTTTGGCCACTTGCAATGGAATTTGCCACCAATGCAACTAGTGTTAACTAAGTACTATTCTTATCAGTTTAATCTCTGTTTTGTCCATCATCAGGGCCAGGGCCGGTGTATTGAATTAATTTATGGAACCGGGAGATGGAAAAAGACCCATGCTGGGTCTGCTTCATTTGAATTTTAAGTCACTGTGCGTGCGCCGTACTGTGACACCCTATATGAGTGGTGGGCAGTGGGCACAGTGCAGTCTGTGGTACTGACACACACTGGCAGGCAACTGCAATTATATTAAAGGGTAAAAATTAAATGACTTTTTTATATGCAAGGTACTGTGCCACCCGATATAAGTGGTGGGCACTGGCAGTGGGCACAGTACAGTCTGTGGGCCTGACACACACTGGCAGGAAACTGCAATTATATTAAAGGTTAAAAATTAAATGACTTTTTTTTATCTGCAAGGTACTGTGCCAACCTAAATGAGTGGTGTGCACACAGTACGGTCTGTGGGCCTGCGGCCTCTCACACACGGGCAGGCAACTGCAACATATATATATATATATATATATATATATATATATATAAAAAAAAAACAGACTGATGTTCCAGCACTAAAAAGGGCTTTTTGGGGTGCTGTCAGGATGCTCTCCTTACAGCATATGGCCCCTTTCACGCATAGCATCCGCATTGAATCCTGACCCATTTATTTCAATGGGTCTGTGTACATGAGCGTTTTTTTCACGCATCACTTGTGCGTTGCGTGAAAATCGCAGCATGTTCTATATTCCCCATAGAAGTGAATGGGGCTGCATGAAAAACGCATTGCATCCGCAAGCAAGTGCGGGTGCATTGCGTTTTTCACTGATGGTTGCTAGGAGATGTTTGTAAAAATTCAGTTTTTTATCACGCGCGTGAAAAACGCATCAAAACGCATTGCACCCGTGTGGAAAAAACTGAACAACTGAACGCAATCGCAGGCAAAACTGAATGGCTTTGCCTGTGAAATCGCACAGTTTTCACTGAACGCATCCGTAACGCATCCGGACCTAATCCGGACACGCTCGTGTGAAAGAGGCCTATGAGTCTTTGAGGACTGGAGAAGGACACAGAACACTGGCCTAGCTAATGCTTTCCCTATTAATTCAGCAGCAGTAGCACTCTCCCTGCTCTAACTAACACTGCAGCTTCAGAATGAATCTAAGATGGATGCTGTCCTTGCTTTTTGATAGGAGGAGGGAGGGTCTGGGAGGGAGGGTATGCTGATTGGCTGGAATGTGTCTGCTGACTGTGAGGTACAGGGTCAAAGTTTGCTCAATGATAAAGTATAGGGGTCAAATCGAACATCGCACTTGTTCGCCCGCCGCAGCGAACGCGAACATGCAATGTTCGCGGGAACTGTTCGCCGGCGAATAGTCCGGGACATCTCTAGTGAAAACCAGAACAAGGATGAGATCTTTCAAGATACTGTACATTCAATAACTGTTCGTCAAATGATCATTCAGCTATCAACCAACAGCTATCTCTCTCGTCTCCCCTCCAGCTCCCCATACATATCCACATTCGGCTCGGCTAAATATGTATGTTTATTTCAGTGGGAAGAGTGAATAAAAGTTCTATCAGACACATCTGGTGGTGGCTTATCTCTCAGGACAACAAAAGGATTTGGCAAATATATTCACTTTGTCTAATCCTTCTCTCCCCCAACATCATCACTAGGAGGAGCGTCGGGAGCTCCCTATTCAAATTAGACTGTCACCGTTTTTGACAGGTTTAGCTGTCATGTGTATGTGGGCCTTTAGTTCTTATTCAGATGAATTACAGTTGCAAGAAAAAGTTTGTGAACCCTTTGGAATGATATGGATTTCTGCACAAATTGGTCATAAAATATGATCTGATCTTCATCTAAGTCACAACAATAGACAATCACAGTCTGCTTAAACTAATAACACAAAAAGAATTAAATGTTACCATGTTTTTATTGAACAAACCATGTAAACATTCACAGTGCAGGTGAAAAAAGTATGCGAACCCCTAGACTAATGACATTTCCAAGAGCTAATTGGAGTGAGGTGTCAGTCAACTGGAGTCCAATCAATGAGATGAGATTGTAGGTGTTGGTTACAGCTGACCTGCCCTATAAAAAACACACACCAGTTCTGGGTTTGCTTTTGCCAAGAAGCTTTGCCTGATGTGAATGATGCCTCACACATTAGAGCTCTCAGAAGACCTACGATTAAGAATTGTTGACTTGCATAAAGCTGGAAAGGGTTATAAAAGTATCTCCAAAAGCCTTGCTATTCATCAGTCCACGGTAAGACAAATTGTCTATAAATGGAGAAAGTTAAGCACTGCTAATACTCTCCCTAGGAGTGGCCGTCCTGTAAGACGGCAGACTGCTCAATGAGGTGAAGAAGACACTAGAGTGTCAGCTAAAGACTTACAAAAGTCTCTGGCATATGCTAACATCCCTGTTAGCGAATCTACGATACGTAAAATACTACACAAGAATGGATTTCATGGGAGGATACAACAGAGGAAGTCACTACTGTCCCAAAAAAACATTGCTGCACTTTTACAGTTTGCACAAGAGCACCTGGATGTTTCACAGCAGTACTGTCAAAATATTTTGTGGACAGATAAAACCAAAGTTGAGTTGTTTGGAAGAAACACACAACACTATGTGTGGAGAAAAAGAAGAACAGCACACCAACATCAAAAACTCATCCCAACTGTGAGGTATGGCGGTGGGGATGCTTTGCTGCTTCAGGACCTGGACGGATTGCTATTCTCAAAGGAAAAATTAATTCCAAAGTTTATCAAGACATTTTGCAGGAGAACTTAAGGCCATCTGTCCACCAGCTGAAGCTCAACAGAAGATGGGTGTTGCAACAGGACAACGACCCAAAGCATAGAAGTAAATCAACAACAGAATGGCTTAAACAGAAGAACATACGACTTCTGGAGTTGCCCAGTCAGAGTCCTGACCTCAACCCGATTGAGGTGCTGTGGCATGACCTCAAGAAAGCAATTTACATCAGACATACCAAGAATATTGCTAAACTGAAACAGTTCTGTAAAGAGGAATGGTCAAGAATTACTCCTGACCGTTGTGCACGTCTGATCTTCAACTACAGGAAACGTTTGAAGTTATTGCTGCCAAAGGAGGTTCAACCAGTTATTAAATCTAAGGGTTCACATACTTTTTCCACCCGCACTGTGAATGTTTACATGGTGTGTTAAAAAAAAAACATGGTAACATTTAATTCTTTGTGTGTTATTAGTTTAAGCAGACTGTGATTGTCTATTGTTGTGACTTAGATGAAGATCAGATTGTATGACCAATTTGTGCAGAAATCCATATCATTCCAAAGGGTTCATATACTTTTTCTTGCAACTGTATATGAAACTCATTCATGCTCTGGATAGCAAAGACAGGTTTTTAAAAAGACCGCACTGGAGAGCTTATAAGTAGAGATGAGCGAAGTTAGGAAAAATTTGAGTCGGCTGCTTTGCCAAATTTCACAAAGAAATTAGATTTGTGACAAATTACTTTATCACAAG
Source organism: Bufotes viridis (assembly GCA_033119425.1). NCBI lineage: Eukaryota > Metazoa > Chordata > Amphibia > Anura > Bufonidae > Bufotes > Bufotes viridis. Next base: position 265,871,061 of record CM065589.1, read on the forward strand.
GCATATTCCTTTGTACTGAGCGGGTGCAATGACGGGTTCATCACTGATCGCAGCATCTGAGATTAAAATGAAGGCCCTTCAGGGGCTAAACCTGTTAAAAAAAAAAAACATACTCACCTTACCCATTTGATTGTAGAGAGGCCATTGCAGTCATCTTGATAGAAGACACTGCGTGAGATCTTGCATGGTGATATGAGTCATCACGCTGGCTGGGCACGGTGACCTCACTACTTCTGGCCAGCACAGTGACAAACACATCACCCCAAGCAAGATTTTGCATGGTTTCTAAAATGAAGATGACCGCAACAGCCTCTTTGCGTGCAAATGGATGAGAGGAGTGTTTTTTTTTTTTTTAACTGGCATTTCAGGAAAAATAGATTTGTTACCACGAAGCTCAAGAAAATTTGGCTTTGCAGCAAATTTTTCCTGAAATTTGGATGGAAGTCCACTTCGGATACTTTGATTCACTCAACAATACTTATAAGGATACAATATGAAATTATGGTGCACATTAACTTTAGTTCAAAAAATGTAAATTCGGAAGAACTCTCAAGACTTCCTGCCATTTCTGTTATGGGGCGCTATCATTTTTGTTTGCACCATCATTTTTGTTTGCACCCCTATATCAAGGTGGACATTTCCAGTCTGTTTGGCAGAAAAAGAGAGGAGAAATATGAGGTGCTTGATGGAAATAGCCAAGAGGTGTCTATTGTATTATATGGAGTCTGTCACCTCTCTTAAGCTTTTTTAGGTATGGTAGTACTACATGAAAAGCACTACTCCTTCTGGGTCCTGATTGTTGTCATTTGTGCATACTGTACCCTCCCATTCCCTCGCTGCATGCCCACAAACTACCACTGGAATACAGTGAGAGGACCCTAAAATTGTGCTCATAAGTTTCTCCCCATTATGTGAGGGTAGCTAAGAGGTCTGGTGGTCCAGTGGTTTTCAGATGCACAACAGGTGAATGGGGGAAAGTGTAGGAAGTTTACACATATAACATTAGTTATAGTTTTACATTTATGGCACAACATTATGGCAGGCTGTTCCAGCAGAGAACTATTATAGGGTTCAATGGAGATTAGACCGCAACCGAGCAAATGTGCTGAGAATTGGCTGGACAGAAACCACTGTACAGATTGGGTTTTTCTCTGGCCGATTCTCACCAGTCTATGCCTTCTGCTGGAAGGCTTTACCGCATATGTAAAATAAGCCTTAGCCATTGGGACTCTGCATGAACAATACTATGTACGCAGTATTGCACCTAATAGTATATGAGGGAGCTGAAAGATTCCCTAAGTAGCAAGTCCTCAACTGGTCAACTGATCAACATTTCCTACTCTGCTAAGGTGCAAGACAAACAACAATGGAAAAACACAAGACACAGATCAGAGTCGTACTGAAATGGGTCAGAACCAGGAGGACAACGAAGTACCAAATCAGGAGACAGAAGTAGTGAAATAGCCAATCCGAGATCATAACCAGAAAGGGAAACTCAGTACCAATATGATAGACAAAGAGTGGTCAAAAGGTCAAGATGAGGTCAAAACACTAATAATCCAAAATATGCAACCAGGAACACAGGTAGTGAGTCAGAGACTATGACTGGCACTAGTATAAGATGGCATGAACGTACCGATACATATGGACGTTCCCGCGACAGGTGGCAGGAGTTCTGTGAGACTGGCAACACGTGGTTTGATCTGACATGTTTTCCTTTTGGCTCAAATGATGTCTATGTTGTTTCTGGTGCTTGCCAGGTGTGGCTATTGTGGTCATTTAACCTTATCTATTTACTGTTGTTTCTCCCACTATTCTATGTGGTTTATAGCTTTTGGTTAGGTTGTGTTTGGTTCTCGGCTGAGTTCCTGGTGCTACCAAAGCTTCATTGAAGATAAGTGTTTCCTTTCCCTTTTGTATTTTGTTTATATATATATATACGTGTGTTGCTCTTCCTGTTGTTTGTCATTAGGCCTGATAAAGACTCCTGTTCGTCCTTCCCTTTGGAGGAACAGGTAGACTCAGTCCTGACATTAGTTTCAGGGTCCTATATGGTGAGATAGGATTCTAGGTATACGGTGTATGAACTTGCCTACCTTTCTGGCATGTTGATACTGGTAGTCCTTCAGGACTGGAGTAAGGGTTTTCTCTAGGAGGTATCCATCTTACTTCCCTAGTTTCCAGGCCTTATTCTGGTATCCCCAATCTGTCCTGAAAATCCAATCAAAATTATAATTTGACAAAAAGGTGTTATGCAGGAAAGGTGGTTATTCTTGTCCAAGATGGTTAATATCATTTTCAAATTATTATACTATGGCTGTATGTGGGAAATATTAAATATTTTCCTTCATCAAATTCTATTTCCATTCTTTAAAATACCGTATATTGTACAATATTTCCAAATACTTTTCCCTGTTCTCCTGTGTTCTTCTGCTTTCCACACAGGGATCTAAACAAGCAGCACAATGGAGAGGGAGATGGCAGATTTCTACATTCACACATATCTTCGTTTTTAATAAAGATCGCTCTTCTTCCCAGGGATGATCAGTGTTTGGGCCACAGGGTTGTCTTCTCTGCGGCAGTCAGCCCGCCTCAGGAGTTCCTTTGACAACTGTCTATATGCTGTACTGTATGGGCAGTGATGTCATAGGATCTCTCTGAAGGGTCTGTTTAATAGAGGCCACTGACGAATGCCATACAGAGGCACCAGTCACCTATATGGTTATAGCCACTGTTAAAAGGAAGTTTTTGTTTACAGTACACTGCAGGATAGAATAGCACAGTCTACTACGCTATTCCATGATGTTTTTTTGCAGCATACTGACGTACAGCAGACAGAAAGAGGGCAAAAGGATACTCTTTGGTCCTCTGTTTGACTAATAAAGACCCATGAACACGTTTAGCATGTACGTCTGGAGGTTCTCTGATGTACACACTAAAAAGACAAGAAAAAGGTAATGTGCACCCACCCTTATAACTGTATTTGTTTGCACCCAAATGTGAGTTTGTTTAAATCTAAATGTTTAAAATAAATATATTGACTAAAACTATATTGACTTTAACTTTGCATAATTAGATGTTTCCTAGCCCCAGGAACCCCATTAAATGACTAGCAGAGCTTACTCTGACACAATGACCTAATAAAGTGTGGTGAAACTACTATTCCCAGCATGCTCCATTCATATCTATAGAGTTCTGAGAACAGCCGAGCAAGTGAGCATCTTGGGAGTTGTAGTTTTACCGGAGGTGGAGTGCCGGAGGTTAGCCATCACAGGCCTAATACTACACTACTCTGATCTGAAGAAGGGGCCAAGGTGCCCTAAAACTTTAGTTATCTGTTCAGAGGGTTAAATTACTAATAAGTTATTATACAAAGAAGAATTCCACATATCTTGCCATACTTCTATTGGAACCACAGTTCTATGTGATATTAATTATTTAGTATCATCCAAAGAACTGCCCATTAATATAATATCCTGAACTTCTTCACAATCCTTGCACACCCTGCTGCACTATGTATACAGAGTAATGTGTCAGCAATAAAAAATACAGAAAATATAGCTTGTCCCAAAAAAAACAGTCTCTGAACTATGTAAATATATGATTGTCGCACGCATAAATATGTGGTACTTTGTCTTACACATAGCTTGAGAAAGGCTCAGTTGTTTGGAGCCGAAACGTCGCACTGCCCACATGGGTGAATAAAACTGGTCGTTTGCTTTTTATATTTGGAGTGCTGCCTTTTTTCCTGGTATACTATTTTTGAGACTGGCTGGTCTCTGTGAGGCTTGCACCCGCCGTTTAAACTTGATACGGTGCTGCCACAATCTTTCCTATTTTTATATATATATATGAGAAAGGCTCATGTGAGCCGAAACATCGCTCCTCACCACCTGGGTGAATAAACCTCACGATTGATTTATACTTTTGGAGTGCTGTCCATTTTTTCATCTATCTATCTATATATATATATATATATATATATATATATATATATATATCAGTTTAAATAAAGTTATTGTTATTTACTCTGCCTGGTGAACCCCATTAAAGAATCTAAATAAAAAAATTGATAGCATTGCAAAAATGAATTGAAAAATGAAAATGAAAGCGTGATTGAAAGGATATTTGTACCCCAAAATTGTACCAATGGAAACTACAACTTGTCTCACAAAAAACAAGCATCATACAGTTCCACCAGCAAAAATAAAAAAAGTCATGGCTCCTAGAATACAGTGAAACAAAAATAAAAAATATTTTTTTTCTTAAAATTAATTATGTTGTTCCCCTACATGGTGAACCTAAAATAAAAAAAAAACGCTGACAGAATTGTTGTTATGTGGCCACCTTGCCTCCCAAACATAGTAACACAGTTTGTAAGGCTCAAAAAAGGCATCCATCCAGTTCAGGCATCTTATACTTCAAGTTGAGGGCGCCAATTTTCCTAATTTTATGGGGAAAAAAATCCCTTCCCAACTCTCCAGAAATCTAATAACTGTAACCTATAATACATCCAGGCTCCTCTTAAACTCTTTTAATAAAATAATGTGTAATGTGGAAATACAGTAAGTGATCAAAATGCCATATGTACTGCAAAATGGTACTAGTAAAAACTATAGCCTGTCCTGCAAAAAAACTAAAATAAACAAAGCCTTACACAGCTGCCTCCACGTAAAATAAAAATGTAATTGTGTTAGACTGTGGCAATCTAATAAGTGTTGAGCGCGAATATTTGCATTTTGAATTTGTATTGCGGATATCATCACTTCGAGAATTTGTGAATATTTAGAATATAGTGATATATATTCACTATTTCAAATATAGATCCTTTTTTTTCCCACAGTACGCATGATCCCTCCCTGCTTCTAGCTTCTGGCCAATGAGAAGGCTGCAATATATCTGTCACAGCTTTAGCAACCTCCCTAGCAACCAATAGGAAAGTTGCCTACCTCTTACTATATAAAAATCGTTAATTTCTAACGATAATTTGTTTTCCCTTAGTCCTAACAGCAGCACAGATGGGGGTTAACCACCCCCCGTGGACTGGCAGGACCGGCGGAATGTTTAATGAGCCCAAGACTAATAACTCAATTTAACAATTAAGTATCTCCTTAAAAGGAGGAAGTCAACCCCCAGCCCACTGTGTTTATAGCAAGAAAAAAACTAGACTTACTAGGGTGGGAAATTTGTGTGCTGCTGTTAGGACTAAGGGAAAACAAATTATCGTTAGAAATTAACGATTCCCTTACGTCCTACCAGCAGCACAGATGGGGAGATAGCAAGAAGAAACCCCTAGGGAGGGACTTCCTGCCTGGCAGAACTAAGAAAAGTCTGCCCAAAGGCCGAAACTCAGCTAGACTGGCATCTAGTCTATAATGGGAGATGAATGTCGATTCAGAGCTCCAGGAGGCAGCTTTGCAAATCATGTTGAGAGGCAGAAGACTCCTCTCGGCAAAAGAAGTAGCCACAGCTCTAGTAGAGTGGGCCTTCACGAATCCCGGAGGGTCCAGATTGTGGAAACAAAGGATTCGTGGATTAGCCTCCTCAATCCACCGACTGATGGAAGGTTTGGATGCCTTATAGCCTTTAAACTTACCGGCAACAGGATTAGCAGATTCTCATCTTTCCTGAACTCCTTGATCTATCCACATAGATCCGGAGACATCTCGACGTCCAGAGGATGTCTAGCAGGTTCCTAGGAGGAGGTGGTAGATGTCGACAGAACCGGGAGGAATATCACCTGGTTGATGTTCTGGAAGGAAGGAACTTTAGGCCTACAATACGGGAGGAATCTAAGAAGGTCCCGGTCATGTAAGAATAGGGCTCATGTGCTGAGAGAGCTTGAAGCTCAGAGACCCTCTTGGCCAAAGTCACTGCAAGGAGAAACACAAACTTCCAAGTGACGAACTTGATGTCCACCTCCTCTAACGGTTCAAAGGGGGGAGATGCTAACCCCCTGAGAACTACTGAAAAAACCCATTGAAAAAAAGGGGTCTCAGTACTGTAGGCTTTTATCTTTCAGCTCCTTTAAGGAACCGTTTGATCAGCGGGTCCTGAGAAAAAAGCCTGTTAAGGCAAGCTGAGATGGCTGAAACTTGAACCTTCAGAGTAGAAGGGCAAGGCCTCTATCAAGGCCATCTTGCAGGAACTGAAGGATAGCAGAGAGGGGCGGATCTGCAGACGCCACCTCAGTTGAGGTACAACAGGATGAGAATATCCTCATAATACAAGAGTAGGCTCTCTTGGTAGAGTCCGCTCTAGAATGAGACAGCGCTCTCAGGACCGACTCTGAAAGCCCTTCTATTCTGGGAAGGGACTAAATCAACCTCCAGGCTGTCAGGTTGAATCTGTGCAGATCTGAGCAGAGGTGAGTGTCCCACGACACCAGGGTCTGCTGTGGGGGGAGCCTCCAATATTGTCCTCGATTCAACTGGGTGAGCTAGGTAAACCAGGATCTCTTCGGCCAAAACAGTATGATGGCTATCACCGAGGCCTGATCCTGACGGATTTTCATCAATACCCTCGGTATTATGGAAAAGGGAGGGAAGATGTAAGCCAGCCTGAACCTCCAGGATATTGACAGAGCGTCTAACGCCAGGGGGTTGTCCTCCCTGTAGAGGGAGCAGAACCTCTCCACCTTGGCATTGAACCTTGTTGCCATGAGATCCACCTCTGGCATACCCACTTGAGGACTATCTGCTTGATTCTCCGGATGTAAAGACCACTCCACCGACGGAAGACCGCGGCTCAGCCGCTATCATATTGAGGGAGCCTTGGATGTGGATCGCAGATAAGTGGGAAGGTACAACTCTGCCTAATCCAGAATCACCCCGATCTCTGACAAGAGGGGAAGTGATCTCGTGCCTCCCTGCTGGTTGATGTAAAGTACCGCAGTCACATTGTCTGACTGGACTTTCACCGCTTTGCCCCGGATCTGAGGGGCTAAGTGAAGGAGGGCTAGCCGGACAGCTTGAATCTCGCGGAGATTGGATGAAAGAAGCCACTCCTGAGGAAACCAGGTCCCGTGAACTGGAGAGTCGTCTAGGTGAGCGTCCCAGCCTACTTAGGACGCATCCGTAGTCAATATGACCCAGACTGGCTGGGTCATAGACTTCCGTCAAAAAGATGGCACCACCATCTGAGGGAATACCGAGTTTGCCAAGTCAGGGAGCACAGGGAGTTTAGCCCAGCAGGGCTGCCATTCCATTAGGAGAGGACCTCCGACTGTAGAGGGCGGAGGTGCCATAGAGCCCAAGGGACTGCTTCAGCAGACGCTGACATGAGCCCCAACATCTTCATGAGAGTCCGGATTGGAACTCGCCGGGAAAGGAACTTGCCGTGTTCTGAACCCGGAATCTTCTTTCTGGAGTCAACTGGAGCGACATCCCAGTGGAGTCGATTATGAAGCCTAGATATCTTACTGAAGTCGACGGGCTCACGTTCGACTTCTACCAGCTGATGATCCAACCTAGGTGGAACAGAAAGGAGATTGTTACCTGAAGAAGTTGGGTTAGGACCGCTAGAGCAGAGGCTTTCAAAGCCAGTCGTCCAGATAAGGAATGATGGTCAGTCCTTGAAGCCTCAAAGCCGCCACCACAGAACCACCACCTTGGTAAAAATGTGAGGGGCAGAAGAAAAGCCAAAGGGAAGGGCAACAAACAGAAGATGCCTGATGACACCGGACACCTGGACCGTGATCCTGATATACTTCCTGGAACCAGGATGGATCGGGATGTGCAGATATGCATTCTTGAGGTCCAGGGTTGCCATCACGTCTCCAGGATTGATGACGTGAACTACTGACCTGATGGTTTCTACACAAAACTTCACCTTCCTTATAAATCGATTGAAATATCTCAGATCAATAATCATCCGGAGATCTCCTGAAGCCTTGGGAACCAGAAAAACTGGTGAATAGATCCCTAGGCCCCGTTCTCCTGTCGGAACCTCCTCCAGAGCCCCTTTGCAAATGTAGTCCTGAATGTAGGCCTCTAGGATCGCCTCCTTGGCAGCTTGTAGAAGGTTGATCTTGACAAACCTGTCCAGAGGAATAGAGGTGTTGTTGACTAAATAACCGTTGAAAATGATATTCAGGACCCGGGATCCGAGATCTCTTGGATCCATTCTTCTCAGAAGTGGGAGAGACGACTCCGACGGGTACATGAAGCTTAGGAATGGGGAAGCTTATTGGCAGGACGGCAGGAGTAACGGGAATTAACCAAGAGCCTCGAAGAGGCCCGTAGTCAGGAGGTGGATTTTCCATCTTTGGCTCCTCCACGAGAGCACCTCAAGCCCTTTCGCTGTGCTCTCCAGTCACTCTGTATTTTGAGGAATTGTCAGGGACCCAAGGCTTAAGCCAAAATGGAATATGGGCCGCTGATCCCAGGGCCATGCTATATATAGGCCCCTGATGTTATTTGATAGTATTGTTACAGGGTACCAAAGGCACACTTGGTCTCCCATGAGCCACAGACCTGCTGCTTAGCTTCAATAGCAAGGATCGGTTTTTGGTCTTGTTCCCAGGACTTGCTTTGCTAGCGGGGAAGCTCCCTCCCTAGCTTCAACTGGATCTGTGCGGTATCGCACAAGAAGTCCGTAGCCAGGTTGATGGTATTGAAAGCAGCCAGTATGTCGTCCTGGAAAAAACCTCTGGTTCACATCAACTTGAATTTGATCCAGGCGAGATCGGAGGAACGTAGAGACTTCAAAAGCCGCTATGGCTGTGGAAGCGGAAGCCGCAGCTGCCGTTACACCCCGTCTTAGTGTGCACTCTGCAAGGGGGTCCTGCAGCTAGACCCATCATCTGCAGGAACCAGAGTGCGCTTGGACAACTTGGCAATAGCCATGTCCACCTTGGGAATGGATCCCCACGAATCCACCAAGGGTTAAGCCATCGGGAACATGGATTTAAACTTCTTTGTTAAAACCGGACCTTTTCCAGGTTTTTTCCACTCTATATCATGATAGAGAGGAGGGTCTCATCCGCTCTAAAGACACGATGTGCCCAAGTAGCGGGAACGGGAGGCTCCCCACAGTCAACATCATGGTCCCCCGACCTGATGGACTTGAGCAACTTCTGTGTCTTTCCAGGGGAGAAAACACAAAGTCAGCTCCTCCTCATCCAAGGAGAGAAGAAACTAAGGAGACCAAGAAGGTCTCTCTACCGGGAAAGAGGTCTCCATAGGGGCCTGGGCACGAATAGGAAGCCTTTCCACCCAGCAGGCCTATGACTCCTTTAATAGAGACATTGATACATATCTTGCAACGTAGGTTCACTAGAGGTCAGAAACCTCTAACGGCAGCTGTAACACCTGGTGTAGGTTAAGTCAACAGACCCAGGGATTCCCAACCGGTCTCCCAAGCTGGTCTTAGCCCAGCCTTAAGATGTTTAGCTTCTGCGATCTCACGAGTGCAGGTATGATCAGCTTACAATAACCGTTGACTGCTGCAATGGTAGCAGGATAGATGCTTCCTCTTGGAATCCGCTTTCCTGCCTTCCGAATCCCGCGGAGAAGACATCACTGCGGGAAAAAAAGGGACAAATAAAACATTTGTAAACCACCTATCTACGCAGGAAAGGAAGAAAAACAGACCGGAGGCAACTGAGGAAAAAAACACCACAAGTGGAACAACACCAATTTTAGGACTCTGGGATCTAGCTGAAAAAGCATATGTAGCCAGAGACTGAACTGGAGCACACAGCCTCCCAAAATAGGGGAAGGGGAGGGATAGCCAATCCACCCTTCCCCCAGTAAATCCTCCACAGGAAGATGCATAAAAAAAATCGCATCTATGAAAAAAATTGTGCCCGTGAAAAAATCACGGCCGGATTACCCAGAGGTGATGCAAAAGGAGAGTCCCCGCGTCACCTCCGGAAGATGGCGGCGCACAGGGACCGGGAATCCTGGACCAAGGACGCCGCCAAAATACCCCAGCCAGGCGCAACTGCGCGGGGCCGGCAGCAAATAAGCTGCCAGCCAAACTGACAAGGTACCTAGGAAAAAAGGGCAACGCCATTACCGAAACGAAAAGAAGGCTCCCCGCACTTTCCATAAGAAAGGGGGGAACAAACCACCTAGTCCACCTGTCCAGGAGGACAGAAAAAAACACAGTGGGCTGGGGGTTGACTTCCTCCTTTTAAGGAGATACTTAATTGTTAAATTGAGTTATTAGTCTTGGGCTCATTAAACATTCCGCCGGTCCTGCCAGTCCACGGGGGGTGGTTAACCCCCATCTGTGCTGCTGGTAGATCGTAAGGGAACCATACATGCTACATACATAGTGCTGTGATGTCACAAGCTCACAACAATACTTAGTGCACCAATCACTAATATGTAGCCAGATCTTTTAAAATGTGAAGTTGCATGTATTGCAAAAATAATTTCGTATCATAAGTGGCGATTTTCGCAATCGCAAATATTTTATAACACTCTATCTGCATATAAAGCGATTGTTCTGACATGCATGTAAAATGTAATCAAATACACTGCTGTAATGTCAAATTACTTACAGTGATCAGCAGTTTGTCCTCACTGTTGCGAATATTGCTTCCCAAACTTTTGTCCAATCTTTTCAAACTTCGGGTGGTTAGAAAACAGTTGCGGAATTAGGTCACCTCCATTTGCATGCGCATTAAGCGGATTTTACATAGCGATTTTCACAATGTAAAAAAATAGTGTACGAAGATAGTGAATTTGCAAATATATGGCGAATATTGCCCCTGCTGTTCATCACTAAATCTCATATATAAAGCTGAGTGTATGTGTGTATGTGTGTGTGTATGTGTGTATGTCCGCTAAAGGAATCCACACCATTTCATTTACAATCAAGAAATTTGGCACATAGGTACATCAGGTTTCTGGGGAGGTTTTAGACCGGGTCTCAGCTCTCTAGCATATACCGTTCCTGAGATATTCCCAAAAAATGCAAATATGGCACATCATATGACCTACATTAGCTAATAGAAGCCTGCAGGTCTTTCTCTTCATATCCCAACTGCCATACACACGGTCACATGTCCCTTATCAGCCAATAGAAGCTCGCAGTTCCTTAGTCTCCACATACACACAGTTTTACACCAGGTTACCATAACAACCCAGCCATTTTTCTTCACTGCTGCAGGTCAGCTTTAAAGGGGCAGGGCGCTGTGGATGACACTGTTAAGGAAGCGAAGTGCTGTGGAGGTCACAGTTCAGGGGGCAGGTAGGGTGGTCATTCAGGCCACAGTCAAAAGACGGACTTAAAAACTCCACCCCCAGGCCTCACTAAGTCATGTCCCCACCCGGTTAGACCTCGCCCCCCCCCCCACTCCGCAGCCAACGGGTATTGAAAAAATGAAGGTAAAAATCTACTTCTGTCAGCTGCAGGGGTGGGAGTGATGGTGACTTTCTCCATTCAGCTCATGCTCAGAGAGCATAGTGCTGCTGTCTGAGAGTGAGCTGTTCAAAAGGAGATCCTTGCGTCCGTCCAGGCCCTGCGTCAAAAAGAGGACAAGGAGTCTGAAAGCCGGACTGTCCAGCGTAAAACTGGACCTCTGGCCACCCTAGGAGCAGGCTGCTGTGAAGGTCACTGTTAAGAGTACGGTCCGCTATGGAGGTCAGTATTAAGAGGCAGATTGCTGTAGAGGCCACTTTTAAGGGAACAGGGTGTTGTGGAAATCACTGTTAAGGAGATGAGGTACTGTGGAGGTCATTAATAAAGGGGCGGCCGTTGTGGAGGTCACTGTTAAAGGTTCGGATTGCTGTGGAGGTCACTGTTAAGGGATGGGATGCTGTGGAGGTTACTGTTAAAGGGGCGGGCACTGTGGCAGTCTCTGTTAAGGGGGCAGGGAAAGGTGGAGGTCACAGTTAAGGAGACGGTCCACTATGGAGGTCAGTTTTTAGGGTCGGGGTGCTGTAGAGGTCACTGTTAAGGGGCGGGGTGTTGTGGAAATCACATTTTAAGGGAACAGAGCTCTGTGGAAGTCACTGTTAAAGGGACGGGTTATTGTAGAAATTACTGTTAACGAGAGGGTTACTGTGGAAGTCACTAATAAGGAAGAGGCTGCTGTGGAGGTAACTGTTAAAGGGGATGGCACGGTGGATGTTACTGTTAAGGGGGCAGGCCACTGTGGAGGTCACTGTTTAAGTGGTGGGGTACTGTAGATGTCACTGTTATAGTGGATAATGTCGATATATATTAATGACACACGCAAAGATTAAATTAAATAGATGAAATGTATCCGTGTGAAGCCGGGTCTTTCTGCTAGTGCAATATAAAAATGATTTTTAATCAAACTTTTTTTTTCCATTTTCCCAGGTATAAAAAGGAAAAAGAAAAATGTTGTAATAAATATTTCACAAGAATAAAACACTATGTCTCGCTGAAAAAAGGTGTAAAAATTATAAAATTATTTGTTTTAAGCAAATATATTTGCTGCATTTGTGGGAGGGGAGGCGGATCACAAGGCTAGTTACATGCACCTGCGGGCCTAGGCATGGCTGATTGCTAGGCTATTTACAGGCTCCTGTGGGCCCAGGCTGACGCCGATTCAGCTGATTTCACTACCTCTGGGTCAGCTCTAGGATACTGCAGCATGGTGTGGAGGCTCCTTACGGCTGGACGATGGCAGAACCTCTCAGGAAGGCGCTGGTATTCATGGTAGGATCGGAATGGTTTGCACGGGACCCACGCTGTGGTCCGCGACATGTAGCGCAGCTGCATCGTGTGCAGGCTCATTCACGCCTGGGCAGCGACAAAGTGCCAGGCGAGTGCTGGCATTCACTGTAGAATCACACTTGTTGGCACGAGACCCACACTGCGGTATGTGATTCGTAATACTCTGGGACGTAGCAAAGATGGGCGCTAATGGTCAAGTGACTGTTGTTAGTATTTTGTCCGGCTGTTTAGGGGATTGTTGGGGGCTTTTGCATATAGTTATTGGTGTCGCATGCGCCTAGGGTAGGTATGGTCGCATGTTTTCTGATATCTGTATCATACGGGACACGTGTCTCCAAGCTACACTCGCTGTGTTTTAGTGATGGTATTATTTAGTCATCTCTCTGGAAGGGTCATGTTGTATCAAGGGTCATAAAAAAGTTCATGTTTTCTGTCACCGTTGAACATGTGGGGCGCACGTCCGCAGTTAGCGCCAGACACGCAAGGTGTTGGTGAATGTGTATCAGTGGCCCATATATGGGGCCACTAGCAGGTTGATAAAGGCGCCTGTATTTGAGTGCTGATGCTCTGGTAAGTGTGTTTAATCTATAAATTCTATGTTTGGGCCCGCATGTGTCAGCGGTTACGCCCTTGAAGAAGCTGTTCAGGCGAAACGATCGTCGAGTGGTGTACTCTGGTCTGTATATGTCATGTTGTAATTTGGAGGGATTGCACTTTGCTGCCTGGGGTTATGCTTTGGCACTTTTTGCACTTTATTATTGATACTATTTCATTTATTAGCTCATGGTCCATGGCAGCCTAGTGTTTATTTGGATCTCCGTTTTTTATTGCACTCAAACTGACCATTGTATATTTTTTAGGGAGGTTTTCTCCAATCTCTGATGCACATTTATGTATTGTTATTGTCCTTTGTCTATTGTGTATTGATTTTTTAATATGAATTTAATAAAATTATAATGATTATAATCATGGAATGGTCTGGATAGTCGGTGTATTATGTGTCAGCGGTTCTGTGCTATTGTGTTGATTAATTGGCGTTGTATCAGGGTTTATGTTCAACCACGTTTGGTTTCTTACAGGAACACTACCAGAGCTGCGTTCATGCTTCTGTTGTATCACGTTAGTACTCTACTCACTTTAGATTGCATTCATACGGCTGCTTTATATCATGCTCAAACTCAGAGCTGCGCCCGTACCATGTGTTGGGCACTACTCACATCCAGAGCTGCAGTCACCCACCTGTTCTTACACCATGCGTTATTCACTGCTTCTACTTATTGCTACATTTTCCTTTTATTTTGACATCATGGTTAGCCAGTATTTTCACTAGGGCAGTCAGCACACCTCTCTGACACTGCTCTCCCGATAAACATAATAGCTGCGTTCTTTTCAGGCTTGCTTATTTCCTCGTTAGTTTGTTACAATCCGAAGGCCTACTTCTACTTTTTCTGTTCATTTAAAAAAAATAAATAAATAATTTAATAAAAAAATAATAATAATATATAAAAAAATATATATATTTTTTTTTATTTTTTTTTTATTTTTGGTGTTTCAGTCCTGGTTTGCGGTTACTTAGGCCGGTCTGCTTTACTTCTGGTTCATATTCACTCAGATTGGTCCCTTGCCCCAGTTAACCAAATAACTTTTCAGCGGCCAGTGACCCAATTGGAGTACGTTTCCTACTATGTTTTTACAAATCCTTTATTTGTCAAGATAAGGGTCCTCTCTTAGCGTATTGTTAGGCCTCTGGCTCTTCGTTGTCTCCCATCTGTTCAAATTCACGGATGGTTAATGTTTATTTATGCACGTGGTTCGCTTCACTAATGTCTATGCATATCTCATCGGGTCTGGCTCACATTTAACTACTTATCGTCACTGTAAAGTCATTAAGTTCAGTTTCTTGGCTTCGAGGGGTCTCATGGCTTCGGGGGGCCCGATGATCGCTTCGGCCTCATGGCTCCGGGTGGCCCTTTGACCGTCCTTCATGTTGTTCGTTAGGGGTACCATATGGTTGTAGGCTGTTTAGCGTCTTAGGTTCCCTGTCAGAGGGGTTCATGGTTAAGCGAGTCATACTGGTGCTGCTTAAGTGCTTTATAAATATATATATATATATATATATATATATATATATATATATATATAATAAATCTGCCATTAGTCTCGCATGTATGGCTCCGCCATTAGTCTTCCACGCATGACTTCTCCATTTATGTTTTACTCACATGACTCCGCCATTAGAGTCTCACGCATGACTTTTCAGATTTAGAGTTACACATATGACTCCGCCATTTAAGTCTCTCGTGCATGGCTTCTCCAAATAAGTGTTACACATATGACTCCGCCATTATAGTCTCACAAGCAATGCTTCTCCGATTAAGTGTACGCCATTAGAGTCCCTCACGCATGGCTTCTCTGATTTAGTGTTTGACATATGACTTCGCCCTTAGAGTCTCTCACGCATGACACCGCCATTAGTCTCTCACGCATGGCCTCTCCGTTTTATGTTTTACACACATGACTCTGCCATTAGTCTCTCACGCATAGCTTCTCCGTCTATGTTACACACATGACTCCGCCATTAGAGTCTCTCACGAATGGCTTCTCCAATTAGGTGTTGGACATATGACTCCGACATTAGAGTCTCACGTATGACACTGCCATTACAGACTCTCATGCAATGCTTCTACAATTAAGTGTTACACATATGACTCCGCCATCAGTCTCTCACTCATGGCTTCTCCGATTTAGTGTTACACATATGACTCCGCTATTAGAGTCTCTCACGCATGGCACTGCCATTAGAGTCTCTCACGCATGGCTTCTCCAATTAGGTGTTGCACATATGACTCTGCCATGTGTCTCCCACGCATGGCTTCTCCGATTTAGTGTTACACATATGACTCCGCCGTCAGTCTCACGCATGGCTTCTCCAATTAGGTGTTGCACATATGACTCTGCGATTTGTCTCCCACGCATGGCTTCTCCGGTTTAGTGTCGCACATATGACTCCGCCATTAGAGTCTCTCACGCATGGCACTGCCATTAGAGTCTCTCACGCATGGCTTCTCCATTTAAGTGTCCGCCATTAGAGTCTCTCACGCATCGCACTGCCATTAGAGTCTCTCACGCATGGCTTCTCCATTTAAGTGTCCGCCATTAGAGTCTCTCACGCATGGCACCACCATTAGAGTCTCTCACGCATGGCTTATCCCATTAAGTGTTTTACATATGACTTCGCCATTAGTCTCTCACGCATGGCCTTCAGTTTATGTTTTACTCACATGACTCCGCCATTAGTCTCTCACGCATGGCTTCTCCGTTCATGTTTTACACACATGACTCCGCCATTAGTGTCTCTCACGCATGGCACTGCCATTAGTCTCTCACGCACGGCTTATCCCATTAAGTGTTTGACATATGACTTCGCCATTAGAGTCTCTCACGCATGGCACCGCCATTAGTCTCTCACGCATGGTTCTCCAGTTAGTGTTTGACATTTGACCTCGCCATTAGTCTCTCACGCATGCACCGCCATTAGAGTCTCTCACGCATGACTTCTCCAATTCGTGTTTTACATATGACTTCGCCATTAGAGTCTCTCACGCAAGGCTTCTACGATTAAATGTTTTCATGTATGACTTCACCATTTGAGTTCGGCCTCGTGGCCCCACTACAAGTAGTTTCCATGTCTTTGTCCGCCACTCGGGATGAGGGTGTTGGTGCCGGGCCTAAGTCCTGGGTATCGGTCAGTCTTCCAGTAGGAGGTACAGTAATAAGGCGCAATTCAAAATGTCTCACAGCTACAGACTCGACAAGTCCTATCACGACTACATGCACAGTATTCATACTTATCACGACCTTAAGCTTATTTCCTGTCACAACCGCAGGTATGGTGTGTACGTTCTCTGTCCTCACTACAGGTGACATTAGCTCGTTTATTGAAATTTCCATGTATCCGTGTTGATGGTTCCCCAGGCCTGGTGTGTTCACATATTCCGCTTAACCTACTAATAGAGTAAGAAGACATACGCCATGTTCTAACTTTTGGGGCCTTTATATATATATAAGGTGTGGCCTGGGGAATAAGTAGAGTTGTAGTAGTCTGCAACTGGGAACAGTTGGTGCCCGGTCAGTGCCCTCGGCAAATGCTTGGAATTTATTTAGGCCTTCCAACAGATTCACCATTGTTTGTTTCAGTCTGCAGCTCTCAGGATCCAGACCTTCTCATAATATGTTCATGTGTTGTTAGTATACATAGGAGTAAATAGGTTCTGGTTACCGGCCACTCCTTCAATCGCATCAGCATTAGCCACCTCCAAGAATGATGTGCCAGTGCACATGACAGAGGTAAGGTTGATGGTAGTCACTCTGATATGTACGGTATATTCCGCACCTTCATCGGGGAATGTCTTTTACATTTAAAGTGGGTGTAGTAATGGTATGTATATATTTTGCTCTAATCTAAGGTCTGCTCTTTTTGCCCCCTTTAGGCTGCCCTACCGCAGCAGTTATGGCATAATTCTACTGCTTGTTGTAGATAGGGTTAGATAGGTTAGGTACACCTTTCAGATAGCCGATCTGACCACAAGTTTTAAGCAAATATTTTTGCTGCATTTGTGGGAGGGGAGGCGGATCACAAGGCTAGTTACATGCACCTGCGGGCCTAGGCTGGCTGATTGCTAGGCTATTTACAGGCTCCTGTGGGCCCAGGCTGACGCCGATTCAGCTGATTTCACCCACCCACCCACATCATCTTCAGTCATTTCATATTAGGGTGGCCCCCTTTAGGCTGCCCTACCGCAGCAGTTATGGCATAATTCTACTGCTTGTTGTAGATAGGGTTAGATCGGTTAGGTACACCTTTCAGATAGCCGATCCGACCACAAATATAACCAAATGGAAAAAGTTACTGCTTTCAAAAATGCATGTACTTAAAAGAAAACAGGGAATGTACCTTGTCAGGAAGGGGGTAAAGGGCGTAAATGGCCCAGTCTAGAACTGGTTAAATTAGCTCTTTTTGGCCTCCTCACTCTCACAGTAGCGCACTCCTCCTTCCTCTCCTCTCTTTGTAGTCTTCTGAGGGAAGAATGTAACCTGATCCTTCAGTCAGCTAACAGTCTTGTTTAGCAGACAATGTATAATTAGGAAGGGGAGAAAGAGACATTTTTCTCTCATAAGATATGTTAGAAATATTTATATATTTACCCGTCCTATACTATTAATTCATGCCAAGTTTGTTGAAACGATATTAACCAGCTAAGTGCAGGGAAATATAATGAGGATGTCTGTTAAATAGCAAGCACTTAAAGGAATAGAAACAGTCAAGTAACAATCTAACAGTTCAACTAGGTGTAGTGACCACCGCAACAGGGTCGAACGGTAACTCATAACAACTATATACCTTAAAAGATACATCTCTTCTTTATAAGAGAGTTCACTTTGTTTCGACCTTTTTACAAGATTTCCTCCTCCGCCTCCATGAGTAGTGTGAACCTATGCAAATATATTTTTCAATAAGAATCTTTACTTTAGCTTAGAAATAGAATGTCCTATTACTATGACTGCATGCTGACATTGATATGAGGCCCACTCTATGCCCATCGCAGGGTTTAGTGCCATGTAATACATGACAGATCTAATCATCAAGGTTTAAAACAGTTTATGGGGGGGAATGGAGTCTTGGGATGAGGCAAGGTAGCTGAATATCTTTCAGTATGGGGAAAGGGATGTTTTTGGCGCCTTGAATATTCAACCACCTGCTTGGTACAATTAAAAACTATCGCGAACATAAAACTTTGCGTTTGCGAACGCGAATTTATGCAAATGTTCACGAACGGGCGAAAAGGGCGAACCGCCATAGACTTCAATAGACAGGCGAATTTTAAAACCCACAGGGACAGTTTCTGGCCACAATAGTGATGGAAAAGTTGTTTCAAGGGGACTTACACCTGGACTCTGGCATGCCGGAGGGGGATCCATGGCAAAACTCCCATGGAAAATTACGTAGTTGTCGCAGAGTGTGGTAAGTTAAATTCGCAATGCGATCAATATATCCTGCATTAATCGCATTGCGAATTCAGCTTAGAGCTGGGTTCCTAATGGTTGCATTGCTAGAATATAACAAGAATTGAGAATATAGCGCTATATTCTCAATCTTCGTTATACTCTAGCAATACAACCATTAGGAACCCAGCTATATGTTCTAATCGCAATGCGATTAATATAACCTGTATTAATCGCTTTGCGATTACAACTTAGATCTGAGTTCCTAATGGTTTTATTGCTAGAATATAATGAAGATTGAGAATATAGTGCTATATTCTCAATCTTCGTTATATTCTAGCAATACAACCATTAGGAACTCAGATCTAGTTGTAATCGCAATGCGATTAATACAGGTTATATTAATCGCATTGCCATTACAACTACTAACACTGCAGCTTCAGAATGAATATAAGATGGATGCCGTCCTTGCTTTTTGATAGGAGGTGGGAGGGTCTGGGAGGGAGACTGATGTACTAGCCCTAAAAAGGGCTTTTTGGGGTGCTGTCAGGACGCTGTCCTTACAGCAGAGATTAGATGAGTCTTTCAGGACTGGAGTGGACACTGAATACACTAGCCTAGCTATCGATTTCCCTATTAAATCAGCAGCAGCTACACTGTCCCTCCTCATACTAATACTGCAGCTTCCAAATGAATCTAAAATGGATGCTATCCAGGAGATGGGAGGGTCTGGGAGGGAGCGTATGCTGCTGATTGGCTGGAATGTGTCTGTTGACTGTGAGGTACAGGGTCAAAGTTTAATCAATGATGATGAATAGGGGGCGGACCGAACATCGCATATGTTCGCCTGCCGCGGCAAACGTGCACAAGCTATGTTCGCCGGGAACTGCTTGCCAGCGAATAGTTCGGGACATCTTATTTGCGAATTCAACTTAGAGCTGGGTTCCTAATGGTTGTATTGCTAGAATATAACGAAGATTGAGAATATTGCGCTATATTCTCAAACTTCATTATATAATTCTAGCAATACAACCATTAGGAACCCAGCTCTAAGTTGAATTCGCAATGCGATTAATATAACCTGCATTAATCACATTGCGAATTTAACTTAGAGCTGGGTTCCTAATGGTTGTATTGCTAGAATATAACGAAGATTGAAAATATAGCGCAATATTCGTTATATTCGTCAATTCTAGCAATACAACCATTAGGAACCCAGCTCTTAGTTGAAATTCGCAATGCGCTTAATATAAACTGCATTAATCGCATTGCGAATTTAACTTAGAGCTGGGTTCCTAATGGTTGTATTGCTATGCTCGAATATAATGAAGATTGAGAATATAGCGCTATATTCATTCTATTCGTCCTTTCTAGCAAAACAACAATTAGGAACTCAGATCTAAGTTGAATTCGCAATGCGATTAATACAGGTTATATTAATCGCATTGCGATTACAACTTAGATCTGAGTTCCTAATGGTTGTATTGGTAGAATTGACGAATATAACCAATATAGCGCTATATTCTCAATCTTTGTTATATTCTAGCAATACAACCATTAGGAACCCAGCTCTAAGTTAAATTCGCAATGTGATTAATACAGGTTATATAAATTGCATTGCGATTACAACTACTAACACTGCAGCTTCAGAATTAATCTAAGATGAATTCCGTCCTTGCTTTTTGATAGTAGGTGGGAGGGTCTGGGAGGGAGGGTATGCTGATTGGCTGGAATGTGTCTGCTGACTGTGAGGTACAGGGTCAAAGTTTGCTCAATGATAAAGTATAGGGGCGAACGCGAACATCGCAAATGTTCGCCAGCTGCGGCGGACGCGAACAAGCTATGTTCGCCGGGAACCTTTTGCCGGCGAATAGTTTGGGACATCTCTATTGAAAACATGATGATGTGCACACTTCTTCACTATGGAGAGTTTGTTTTAACTTCTTAATTACCCCAAAATTTGTAATAACTTTATTTGATATCATACATGTGACTCATGAATCTCTTTGATCCACAAGCTTTACTTTAAGTGTTATATTAACTTTGATCAGAGATTGTAAAAGCTTTGTATGTGTTATTGATCACATCCTGTAACTACATCGCTATTCTGTATGCAAAGGTTTTTCTGATCAATGTTTTTGATTTAGAAACCCTGACCAACCTATTTGTTACTCATGAATTGTGCTACTTTGTGCTAAACAAGCTATTTGCAGGGCTGAGCTTGTGCATCATTTATCTTCTAGGGAAAAGAAGGTGTAGAGGTAAAGCAACCCTCCAGTTCACATTAACTGGGAAATGAAGATAACACTTAGGTGGTGCCCTCCTTTTCATCATTTTAGATGCAGATCGGTCAATTCCCTGGCACCCTTTCTACCATCCAAAATGGCTGCACAAATTCTCAGACTGCCTGATGCACACAGTGTATTTGATAGTCCAACAAAGTTCCTGCTGCCCTTCATGTGAACAGTGTTGACTAGAGTTGAGCGAACCCGAACTGTAAAGTTCGTACCGAACTTTGCAATTTTCCGCACACCGACCCAAACCCGAACATTTCCGTAAAAGTTTAGGCTCGGGTTGGCTGTTCAGCGATTTCTTGTTGCTTTTTGAAAGGATGCAGGGCAGCCAATCAACAAAGCTAAGAAGCCATCACAGCCATGCCTACTAATGGCATGGCTGTGATTGGCCAGTGCAGCATGTGACCCAGCCTCTATTTAAGCTGGAGTCATGTAGCACCAGCCAACACTCTGCTCTTCTCAGTGTAGGGATAGGATACTGCTGCTGCTGTGAGCGAGAGATTAGGGAAGAATTCTGTTGAACATGGTGATGTTAAATATTCGAACTACAGCAATTATTCAGGGTGCTATGCTACATATTTGTACCCAGCCATGAGCCCAGTGATACTCCAAAATAATTTTTAATTCATCTGTTAGTGAGGTGGGGGTCGGCAGCCATTTTAGCAACTGCAGTGTCCTTGGGACAGCATGTGACCTGCATGTGTGCCAGGGACATTAGTTAAATTATTTTTTGGTAGCTCAGTGGAGAAAAAATTCCCTTTTTCTGGCAGGTCAAGTACCCCTACAGCCTGCATTGCATACCTGGCATTGAAAATTATCACACACTGTCACACATTTTTGTGACCTAAATCGATTTATTTTTCTGTCTGCCACAGGCACTGCATATCTGACAGTCCAATAAAACCGTAAAATACTGCAGTTACCTTGCTGCTGTAAAAAAAAAAAAAATGTAGTGCTAAATAGCACTTTTAGATACAACGTTGCATTATCTATTTTATAATTTACCAGTGACATACTGCAATTATATAGTTGGTTGCCAAAACCCTATTGTAGTGCCACAGAGCACTTTTGCGTACAATACTGCATTACCTATTTTATAATTTACCAGTGACATAAAACTACAGCACATCTCTGATGATGATGAAACACAGGTGCCAACTGCTGCAGCTTTCTGCATTGTGCAGATCGATGAGGAGGGCAGGGGTCAAGAATGGGTGGAAAAGGATGTGGAGGACGATGAGGTCCTAGACCCTGACTTCACTCAAGTTCATGCTAGTGATGTGTGCAGTTCTGAGGAAGAGGCGGTGGTCGTAGAGAGGCAACAGCACAGCAAAAGAAGGAGCAGGGGAAAAAGCGGAGAGGTCGTCCCTGAGACAGTACGCCTGCTACTGCCCACCGCACCCAGGTACTGAGCACACCAAAGTCATTGGCGTGGCAGTTCTTCAGACAATGTGCTGACGACAAGACACGAGTGGTTTGCACTTTGTGCCATAAGAGCCTGAAGCGAGGCATAAACGTTCTAAACCTGAGCATAACCTGCATGACCAGGCATCTACATGCAAAGCACCAACTGCAGTGGAGTAAACACCTTAAAAACCAAGAAAGGTCTCAGGCTCCTCCTGCTTCCTCTTCTGCTGCTGCCTTTGCCTCTTCCGCCATCTCAGGAGTCACAGTGGCACCTGCCACCCAGCAAACAGAGGATGTGCCACCAACACCACCACCTCCATCACTATCACCAAGCATCTCCACCATGTCACACACAAGCGTTCAGCTGTCCATCTCCCAAACACTGGAGAGAAAGAGAAAATACTCACCTACCCACCCTCGATCCCTTGCCCTGAATGCAAGCATTTCAAAATTACGGGCCTTTGAAATGCTGTCAGTCCGTCTGGTGGAGACGGACTGTTTTAAACAGCTGATGGCGGTGGCTGTCTTACAGTACGTCGTTCCCAGCCGCCACTACTTTTCTAGGCAAGCCGTCCCTTCCCTGCACAACCAAGTGGAGGATAAAATCAAGTGTGCACTGCGCAACCCACCTGTGACCACATAACCACAGATACATGGACCAGTAAGCACAGGCAGGGACGCCATAGCTCCCTAACTGCACACTGGGTAAATGTAGTGGCGGCTGGGCCCGAGGTGGATAGAAGTTTGGCGCATGTCCTTTCTCCACTGAGAATCGCAGGGCATTATTCTTTGCCTCCTGTTGCCTCCTCCTCCTACTCCGCTTCCTCTATCTCCTCTTCTACCACCTGCTCATCTGGTCAGCAAAAGACCTTCACCACCAACTTCAGCACAGCCAGGGGTAAATGTCAGCATGCGGTTTTAAAACTCATGTGTTTGGGGAACAAACCCCACACCACACAGGAGCTATAGAGGGGCATAGAAGAACAAACCAATGAGTGGTTTCTGCCAGTGAGCCTCAAGCCCGCCCTGTTGGTGTGCGATAATAGGCGAAATCTCGTAGCAGCTCTGGGACTAGCCGGTTTGACGCACATCCCTTGCCTGGCACGTGTTAAATTTGGTGGTCCAGAAATTCCTTAAAAACTACCCAGACATTTTAGAGCTGCTGCAGAAAGTGCTGCCCGTCTGTGCGCGCTATCGGCATTCTCAACCTGCTGCTGCTCGCCTGGCTGCACTGCTGCGTAACTTCGGAATTCCCATTCACCGCCTCATATGCGACGTGCCCACCAGGTGGAACTCCACCTTGCATATGCTGGAGAGACTGTGGGAGCAGCAGCAGGCGATAGTGGAGTTTCAGCAGCATCGCGCGTGGGTCAGTCGCTCTGCGGGACAGCACCACTTCCCCACCAATGAGTGGGCCTCCATGCGAGACCTGTGTGCCTTGTTGCAGTGTTTTGAGACCTCAACCTACATGTCTAGTGGTGATGATGCCATTCTTAGTGTTACAATACCACTTCTATATCTCCTTGAAAAAAAACACTTAGGGCGATGATGGAAGAGGATGTGGCACAGAAGGAAGAGTGGGCATTTCAAAGGGTTTCAGGCCAGTCATTCAGAAGTGGCTCAGAGGGTGGTTTCCTGCACCAGTAGAGGCCAGGTACACTTTTGGCCAGCCAGGGCACAGGAGGATCAGGAGGAGAAGGTAGAGGAGGAACAGGAACCGGGTTCACATCAGGGTGGCACCCAACACAGCTCATGGCCATCACTGGAGCGTGGCTGGGGGGATACAGAGAAAAAAAAGGCGATATACCACCCACAGAGGACAGCTTATCCTTACCTCTGGGCCTGCCACACATGAGAGACTACATGCTGCAGTGCCTGAGCAACGACCGCAGAGTTACCCACATTTTAACTTGTCCTGACTACTGGGTTGCCACCCTGCTGGATCCCCATTACAAAGACAACGTGTCGTCCTTAATTCCCTCACTGGAGCGTGATCGGAAGATGCGCGACTACAAGCGCACGCTGGTAGACACGCTCCTGAGGGCATTCCCAACTGACACCGGGGGACAAGTGGAAGCACAAGGCGAAAGCAGAGGAGGAGGAAGAGGTCGCCAACGCAGCTAGGTCACGGCGAGCAACTCAGAAGGCAGGGTTAGCATTGCCAACATGTGGAAAAGCATTGTCACCATGCCACAGCAACCGGCACCACCAGCTGATTTGGAATGTCTTAGCAGGAGGCAGCATTTGAATAACATGGTGGAACAGTACATGTGCACACGCCTACACATACTGACTAATGGTTCTGCCCCATTCAACTTCTGGGTCTCCAAATTGTCCACATGGCCTGATCTTGCCCTTTATGCCTTGGAGGTGATGTCCTGCCCTGTAGCCAGTGTATTGTCTGAATGTGTATTTAGCATGGCAAGGGGAGTCATTACAGACAAATGTGGCCACTTGTCCACAGCCAACGTGGACACGCTCACGTTCATTAACATGAACTAGGCTTGGATCCCACAAGACTTGTCTGTACCTTGTGCAGAATAGACATTTATACCGGCCTCAACCATACATTTTTGTACTCAACTGCACTTCCTCTTTGCTTTCTTTTTTTTATTTGTCCCATTATTTTGGGGGCTACCCCAATTAAACAAAATAAACAAAAATAAACCATTGTTGGCTTCCTACTCCTCCTCCCCAATCGCCGCTTCCACCTACAACACCACATTCACTGCCTCCTCAACCTCCGACTTCACATCCACCTCCTCCTCCGAGTTGTAGGTTAATAATTTGTAATTTTTATTTATTTTATTTTAAGTTATTTCCCTATCCTCATTCGTTTTCAGAGCACTTGTCATGCTCTTATGCACATTTTGCTGCCTTTTGCAGCCCTCTAGCCCTTTCTAAGATTTTTTTACAGCCATTTTAGTGCCCAAAAGTTAGGATCCCCATTGACCGAACCCAAATTTTTTTGTGAAGTTCAGCCTAACCTGAACTTCCAGGTGTCCACTCAACTCTAGTGTTGACTAATTAAGGAATATTGATGGCCTATCCTGAAGACATCAATATCAAATGATGTCTGACTTCAACACCTCCACTGACCAGTTTATTTAAAGGGCCTCAATTAGAGATGAGCGAACACCTGGATGTTCGGGTTCGAGAGGTTCGGCCGAACTTCCGGAAAATGTCCGGGTTCGTGATCCGAACTCAACCCGAACTTCATCCCGAACCCGAACCCCATAGAAGTCAATGGGGACCCGAACTTTTGTGCACTAAAAAGGCTGTAAAAGACACCCAGAGGGATAATATACCGCAATAAACGCATTGCGATTACAACTTTGAGCTACCGATCACCATGGGAACGCCTCCTCCAGTAGAATGTACTGTCGGATCTGAGAATTAAGTTGAAATCGCAATGCGATTCTTATATATTTGCTTAATCGCATTGCGATTTCAACTTAGCATTGCTAAATAATTCCATCCATATCGTTAACTTACTGAGTCAGTAAGTTAACGAATATGGATGGAATTATTTAGCAATGCTAAGTTGAAACGGCAATGCGATTAAGCAGATATATAATAATCGCATTGCGATTTCAACTTAATTCTCACATCCGACAGTACATTATACTGGAGGAGGCGTTCCCATGGTGATCGGTAGCTCAAAGTTGTAATCGCAATGCGATTAAGCAAATACATAACAATCGCATTGCGATTCCAACTTTTTAGTACTCAACTTTTAAAATCGTACACCACTTTAAGTTCCAAAGTTGCAATCGCGTTCGAATAGAACTTAAAGCTGTCTCTTAGTCAGTTTTAGTATTGGTGTGCTGTAATAGAAGTTACATTCGTACGCGAATATAACTTAGAGCAATACAGTCAACTTTACACTGTTAGTTTTATTATCGCGATAATACAACTATTCAAAAATCGTGTACGTGCGTCTGTACGTGTGTGCGTTACCTCGGACACTATTCTATTTTGCCAGCCACAGCTGAAACCACTGATTTATGGTATTGCTATTTTGGCAATTGAATTTAACCCTAGAAAATAATCTATCCTTTGCAGACAGCAGACAGTATTATACTTGTCTAACCAAAGCTGGAACACCAGATTTAGGGGATTGGTATTTGGGCAATTGTATTTAACCCCTTAATAAAATATAGAAATTTCTTTCCTGAGTTTCTAGGGGTGACAATTAGCACAGCCAAGCCCCTGATGTAGGATATAGCAAAAAAAAAAAAACTAGTATTGATGGATTGATGGACTTGGTGGCAGCTTCTTCTGGCGCACCACAAGTCACAAAATGGCCGCCGATCAACCCAGAAAATAAGTGACAGAAAAACGCTCTGTGCAGCCTAAAAACCAGCGAGCAAGTAACTAGCAGAAGTTCAATGATTCTCAGCTGTAAATTGATCCGTTCATTAGGTGCTGTTGCTGACTTTAACCTGCCTAATCTCGCCCTGACAGAAGCTGCGTCCTCTCCCTACACTAATCAGAGCAGTGTGACGTGCGGCGCTACGTGACTCCAGCTTAAATAGAGGCTGGGTCACATGCTGCACTTGGCCAATCACAGCCATGCCATTAGTAGGCATGGCTGTGATGGGCTATTAGGGCAAGAAGTAAAACGCTAGCTGATTGGCTGCTGTGGAGCCCTTCAGAAAGCGGGAAGTAATCGACGAACACCGAACCCGAACTTTTTTGAAAAGGTCCGGGTCCCGGACACCCCAAAATTCGGTACGAACCCGAACTATTCTCGAACTGTTCGCTCAACACTAGCCTCAATCTTTGTGCAAGTGCTACAGCCTCTTGACTGTTTACCTATACACTATCTACTTAGTAGTAGCAGTGCAAGGTACATCCGTTTTTTTTCCATTCAGGTAAATAGGTTGAAGCTGCACTTCCCTGCACCACCGCAACTAAGTTGAAGTTCTGCAGGTAAACAATCAAGAGGCTGCAGAACTTGCCTTTATCCATTAGTCCCATTTCACCCACACTGAATCCTACTCATTCATTTCAATGGATCTATGCATATGATTGTTTATTTTCTTATGCATCAGTTCTGCGTTGCCTGAGAATTGCATCATGTTCTATTTTCTGTGTTTTTCACGCAGCCCTGACCCGATAAAAGTGAATGAGGCTTCAGTGAAAAACGCATTGCATCCGGATATAATCCGGATGCAGTCCGGGTGCAATACATTTTCACTGATGGTTGCTAGGAGATGTTGTTTGTAAACCTTCAGTTTTTTTTTCACGCGTGTGAGAAACACATCAAAACTGATTGCACCCGCACGAGAAAAACTGAAACACTGAGCGCAAATGCAGACAAGACTGACTGAACTTGCTTGTGAAATTCATTGAACGCACCCTGAACACATCCTGAGTGAATCCATATTTCTCGTGTTAAAGGGACCTTAATGCCCATTATTTTAGAATGTTAATCCAGTAAGCTCATATAGATGTGAAGGTAACATAGTTTGTAAGGCTGAAATAAGAAATCCATCCAGTTCAACCTCTTATCCTGCAAAATATCCTGCAAAAACCCATTTGGGGGGAAATAAAATTCCTTCCTGAAATCTAGTAATTATAACCTATAATAGATACTAAATTTCTGGAGAAAGGCCGTTGATCCTGGCTGTTGATCAGGTGTGTATATATATATATATATATATATATATATTTTGGCCACATAATGTATGTGCAGGTAATGTGCTGAAGATCAATATTCTTCAATTGTGTACATGACCAAATATACTTTATGTAAACACAGAGGGCCAGATATATCATTGCACTTACATCTTACTCCACTTTTACATATGCCCAAAGTCATTTTTGGCTAGTCAGATTTATTAATGGTCGTTTAATACTGTGATAAATGTGGTTTGACGGTAGCAGTTTATCCTTCAGTAAGCGGCTTTACAAAAGTTGCATGCCTTTACAAATCTGTCGCATGTTCTATTAAAAAGTTACATAAGATAAGCAATGGTCCCCCCTGGAGTGAAATTGTGCATTTTTGTGACTTTTTTGCGAGTTTTTAAATGGTCGCAATAGTAAATCTGTCTAGAGATTAATTTGCAAAAGAAAACACACCAACTTTCACAAAACTGGAGAGCTAAGTGCAGAGCTTGAAAAATTCGCAAAAAAATGCAACCGATTGCACATTTTTTTCTGACTTTTTCAAACCATTAAAGTGACATTAGCTAATGATAAATCTGGCCCAGAAACTTTACATATAGGCATTCTTTTCTTTAACCCCTTTGCAACACCCATCCAACCTGTACAGCCTATAAGCATAGGATCATCATGTAATGCACTCAGGTGCTGAGTCTGTTCCATATTCGGAAATTGTTGGCTATGTTATACAGCTGACACACGCCTACGGTATCTGGGAATCAGAGATAATTTCAGTCCCAGCTGTTTAACCCTTCAGGTAGGAAAAACCAACTGCAGCATCTAATAGGTTAGGTCTTTCCTACACTGATGAGAAAAATTAAAATATGTATTTTAAAAATAATCTAAACAGTCAAAAAATGGTATTTGGTATTGCAATAGTCATAAATATCTAAATTATTAAAATATTACCGTACATCAGGAGTGGACTGGCAACTCAATGTGGTCCTGGTGGGAAAAAACAAGTAGGCAGGGCCAACCCAAGTAAGCATGGTCAGCCATAACATCTGTAGTGCAGGAAACAGCCCGAGGCCTTAGATGCCTGTGTGCCTGTGTCAGCTGTACACTGCCTCACAGGCTTCAAGCCTACTGCCTATTTTCTATAAGAGTGAACGGCAGGGCAGGAATCCATGGGCTCCTGTGCCACCACAGTATGTTACTGTATCACCCTCTTGATAATGGTGATACAGTTGAATTGAGGAGGGAACCTGTAGTACCTGGCCCAGTATATACTGTAAGTACCTGATGCTCCCATCATTAACGCTGGAAGTGTTAGAAGTGTTAGATCATTACATACCCTTTACATTGCGCTGTTGACAGAAAAGTAAAAAAAAAGTAATAGGTGATAGAGTATGGTGACAGAAGGCAAATAAAATAACGTTTGTCATTATTAAGTGTTAAAACATAACAATAACTATTTAAATTTGGTATCCCATAATTCCACTTACCACACAGTGAATGTCTTGAAAACAAAACCCACATTGGTGGGATTGTGTTTTTTAGCAGGGGAAGCTGGATATCCTCTACCGCCACAGAT
The DNA here is from genome assembly GCA_033119425.1 of Bufotes viridis. NCBI lineage: Eukaryota > Metazoa > Chordata > Amphibia > Anura > Bufonidae > Bufotes > Bufotes viridis. The sequence continues at coordinate 265,900,626 of CM065589.1, forward strand.
AACCGCTGATAAATAGTGTTGAGCGAGAATATTGTAATCGCGTTTTTATTGCGAATATCGGCACTTTTGAGAATTCACAAAGATCTAGAATATAGTTTTATATCTTCGTAATAGCGAATATTCTAGATTTTTTTTCATCACTAAATAAACCTATAATGTTTTCTCACTTATTGTACAGTATATAGCTTTTCTTTATCCTTATTATGCTATTTATTATCCATACCTTTTTTTTTCTTTATAGTTATTATTTCACCTAACATTAATAAACTTTTATTACCTATTAGCTAGCAGGATGACAGGCCGAACTGGATAGACAGATGTCTTCTTTCGGACTTATGTACTACCTTACTATGTAAAGTTGCTTGATTTGAGTTGGATGGCTTGGTTGCCCTGCGCACCTCATTAGGGTGACAAAAATTGTAAATAACTCTTCTCTCACTTTTTAATTTCTAATTTTCCTAACATTAGATTTAATAACTTCTCTATAATGTTTTGTCATGTGAACTTATTTGCATAAAGTTGGGCATATGGGAAATACATGCAAATAGTGTTTCAGCTGAAAAACAAGGCAGATTCTACTAATTTACATGTCTTTCCCATATGCCCAACTTTATGCAAATGAGTTTACATATCAAAACAGTATAGAGAGTGATCAGCGAAGTTTCCAAAAATTCCATTCAGCTGAATTCAGCTTCACTGAATTAAAAAAAAAAATTGCTTCATGACGAATTACTTCATTTTCTTTGTAAGTAGTGGATGAAATGATGGGAAACGGCGATTGCACTGACTCCTGTCATGGAACCCCTCAGATGCCGCGTCAATCTCTGATAGGGGCATCTGAGATCAAAATTTAGGGCTATCAGGGGTAAATCAGTTAAAAAAATACTCATCTTTATCCATTTGAGCGCGAAGAGGCCGCCGTGGCCATCTTGATTGAAGATATCCGTGTAAAATCTTGTAGTGACATCATACATCACTGCACAGGAAATTTTGCATGGAAAATCAATTTAGCAATTTATCAATTCTGGACAATGTAGCAGAATCTAGAGAGAGAGAGAGAGAGAGAGAGAGATGAGAAGAAAATCAGAGTTAAGAATAAGACAGCTACAGGAGAGAGGCTAAGAATAGCTGGGACTGTTTTCTCTGAGAGCTGGTATTTGATAGCTGAGAGGAGACCTGTGTTAGTGGTTTGAGGAGATCTGCAGAGACTGAAGGGACCTCTTCATTATAAAATGCAATGAGGGGAATACATGCATAGTCCACCCATTACATTATTCAATGAAATAACATTTGAAAATTTTACCTGGGTAATAGGTGTCAATGGAACAGTCCGAGGAATTTTCTGGTCTTGCCAGAGACAGAAGAAAGGATCCTACATATGTCACAGGCATGTGCATTTGCAGTGACGACTCAGGAAGTACAGTACACCACCTCTGAAGAGAAATAGAAAAGATAGGATGGATTACACTCCTCCACTGAACAATGAAAATGGTGGTGGAATGGTGGCAAACACGTGAAAAAGACAAGCACTAGGAAAGAAGAAAGCAAGATGGAGACTGTTATGTCACAGTACAACACAGAGTTATGTATTTTATTGTTAAAGTAAAGTTTTGTGCCACCTGTCTGGTCCTTGTGCTTATAGCTACACTGCTTATGCTATGCTTACACACACAGGTCGCTGTGTCAGTTGAAGAGTCAGATTGTTGGTCACATGAGAGAGCTGAGGACCAGAAGAAAGTGGATAAGTCATGAAAACATTCACTGGTACTTTTCAAAACGGCCAAAGAATAAACATTTTTGTGGGAGTGCTTCTTTAACATAACCCCAATCTGCTCTTGCACATTGGACATGTATGTGGTTTCTTCCAACCAGCAATACTCTTCAAGGGAAATCTGGAGCTCTGTAGTCAGTATTGCAACTGAGGACAAGTGATTATCTGTAGGAGTTTCAGTTTATTAGAATTCCACAATTATTTCTTTTGGGCTCGTATTTTTGGCTGATGTGTGTCTAAAATATCAGAGGACACCCTTTCTTGTAGAACTCATGCTGGTTGTGGGAGCATTATGCTCTTGGTAATGTTTTTGTGGTATTCTCTGGGCCCATACAGCCATGTGGAAGGCACTCTCAACCGATTTGGGTATGAATCCGGCCTTGCAGATCACATGCAGCCATACATGCTCGTTGAAGATACTTTCAATCAGGGCTGATTATGTTTGCTCTACTGCTCCAAATTAATATTAACCCAAGGGTTTTATATGCATGGAAGAAAATAACTGTGACACACACACTGGGGTCAAAGCAAATTCTCATTTTTTTCAGGAAGTACAGTAGTTTATAAAGATATCAGAGGGGCATTCCCCCTGAGGCATGTGGCATTGTTACATTGGCTAGAATATAAAAATATGAAAAGAGATAACACTTGGCACCTGCACATTGTGCATTGTTCTACTAACTCTGGTATGTGAACTATGTAAATATGTAAATATAGGCAACATCTTGTGATAGAGTCCTAACTAACACCAGAAAAGCATATATGACATAGCAAGGAGGTTTGTTCGGTAGGATGAAACCTTCATGCTCTGGAGAAGATAGGATGTTGTCTGAGAGCTGGAGTATATGGGAGCTTTCTTAGCTGATTCAAAGAATGAAGTCCACATCTCTATCAGTCCCCCCTTGGACCTCATTCTTTCCCTAATAAAGCCTAGCACATCTATCCCAAAGCTCCGAATCTCTTCGACAGCTTCCATGACACTGGACTTGAGCAAGGGCAAGTCAGATTTCTGTCCCTACAGTCGATTATCTCCAGGTGGCGTTGTAAGCAGGAGGGACAACAGAACTAAGTGGACTTTGTCTCCCATCCTCATGAAATTCCCTCATGCTCCTCTCCGGGGTAGCCCAAGCTACGGCTTTGAGCAGAAGCCTTCTAATGCAGGGGATTACACAAAAGACAATTAACACAAATAGCAGAATTAAATATTATTTCGGGAAGAGGAAGTAAGCCCTTTTAGGGCATTTATGACTTGGCCATTGATTATTGTGAACATACCGTAAGAACTATTAATACTGAGAATCTTTGGGCAATACTATCAATGACTCACTGGGCTAGAAGCATCAGGCTGTAACAACTTTGTTCTTCATTTTGTACAACTTTTCCCCAACCCAGAAACACATTTTTATTAGCTCAATTAGAATCTATATTCTTTTAGTCAAGATCAGCAGTCACACACGGGGAACAAGAAACATCCTATCAAGTCTCCAGACTCAACACTTTCTGAAATGATTCAAATCAGTCTTTCCTTCGAGCTTCACTGGTGTGATTGTGGTCAACAACACTTGAAATGGACCATCAAAAGGTTTGAGGACTTTCCTAATGTGTCATTTTACCACAGCCCAATCTCCAGACACACGTGTGTGGGTTCCCGGTACCTTATCAAGATCTGGAAGTGAAGCAAAAACTCGAGAATGTATTTTAGTCAAATGCTTGTGTAAACTGATCACATAATCTATGAAGCCAAAATTAAATCATACGCTCCTGCGCTTCCGTTAAATTACTCTCACTATATGACCGCTGCGCGGTGACCTAACAGGGTATTGCTGTACTAACCCTGAAGCTTCAAAATGAGAGAAAAATAAGAACTAATGAAAATAGTTGGCTGCACTAGCGCTGGTCAGTGTGCATAAAGGATATATTTTGATATATAGATATTGCGGTACGCGTAGTATGGAGAATCACCCTACAGTGATAGCTTGCTGTTTTCAATCTGCAGCAAGACGTGTTTACTAACAGGTGGAAGCAGGGGCCCATATAGTATTGCCCCTAATTGTCGTGTGTGTTCATCACCTCTGCCGGGTTTGGAGCTGCTTCCACCGTCCGGTCAGGTCTGCTATCGCGATCCTCTTTGTGAGATAATTCAGCCCGCAGGCACTCTTCTTGTTCTCCTGCTAGCACTGGCGTCGCTCCGGCCGGTAGCAGACGCAGTACAAGGGAACTGTTTGCAAGTCTGTTGCCAGGCAATGCTTCGGCATGTGATGTCACCGCTAGGAGTACTGGCACTTGTTGGGATCAATTATTCATCCGACGCGTTTCTGAGCCTGTGCGGGCTCCTTCGTCAGGGATGGTCAGACCCCTCAAACCTAGGGGTTAAATAAGCGCTCTGTTTCTATGGCAACCTGTAAACAGTATGGGAGATTTGTGTGCCTGCAAGTAGATATATCTGCAAATAGGTATATATGAGAAAGAGGGGATCTTCTCTTAATTAGTTTATTATTTATTAGTTATTGAAAGGCAAACAGTTCTATTTCATGGTTCAGTCTATTAGGGATCAAAGTGTTCAACTTAAAGATCCAATTAACTTTCTTTTCTGGACATTTGTTTTATGAAGTTACCACCTCTTTTATTTTCCACTATCCTCTCAATACCTCCAAATATAGAACCCCGAAATTTTGAGGCATGAGTTTGTTCATAGTGTCTGGACAAGGGGTGGCCCTCCAATTTATTATGGATATTTTTGATGTGTTCACCAATTCTAATTTTTAGTGGTCATTTGGTTCTACCTATGTACAGCTTATTACAAGGACATTGAATATAATAGATCATCCCCTGGTGTTACAAGTAATATAATTTTTTATTTGGAAGTTTTTTATGGTCCGTATGGGAGTTTTAATCCAATGTTTGACCATTTTACAATTACAGCAGGTTTTACATGGATAAAAGCCTTTTTTATTTAAGAAATTGCAGGTTTTACTGACCTGTCTGATCGGTTTAAAAGATGAAGCTATCAGTTTGTCCAGATTCGGGGATTTTCTGAATATGAATTTAGGTTTTATAATGATTTTCTCACCAAAAGGCCATCCTGTCTCAAGATATCCCAATGGCGTTGGATGATTTTCTTAAAAATACCCACTCCCTCACTATACTGAGTGATGAGAGGGATATTAATAGATTCATCCTTGACGTCTTGTTCAATCTTCTCAGGTTTCTCTGTTTTTTCTTTTATGAGATTCTGTCGGTCGAGTCTCCTCACTTTTTCTATGATGGGTTGCAGATCCTCAGTTTTGTACCCTTTCTCCTGAAATGTTTTGTTTAGATGGTCTGTTTCTTCTATAAAGTCCATATCATTCGTGCAATTCCGGTGAGCCCTAATAAACTGGCTATATGGAATATTAGTAAGCCATATAGGGAAGTGACAACTATTTAGAGGAATAAAACTGTTAGTATCTGTGGGTTTATGGTAGGTTCTGGTCTTTATGGAGTCCTGTTCTATGAAGATAGTTAGGTCTAAAAAATTAATGGAGTTTTTGCTATAGTTGACTGTAAAATTCAAATAAAATTCATTTTTATTCAGATTAGTTAAAAACTGGTTCAGGGACGTTTTGGTACCCTGCCAGATAAAAAATAACGTCATCAATAAAATGTTTCCAAAGGACAAGACCCTCGCTGAGTCCGCCATTATGGAAGATGGTAAGTTGTTGTCACCTTCCCAGATACAGGTTGGCAAAACTCAGCGCGAATCTGTTCCCCATTTCGGTCCCCCACGTCTGTATATAAAAATCAGGACCAAACTTAAAATAATTGTGCTCTAAAATAAAGGTGATACATTCACCGATAAAATTAATTTGATCCTCAGACATCTCGCCATCCTTTCTTAAGAAATATTCCAAGGCTTCTCTTCCCTTACCATTCTCTATAATTGTATATAGGGAAGTCACGTCTAAAGTGCCCAATATGAAGAACGACTCCCTGTAGGATCTGGAGAATGTGTTTGGTATCTTTTAAATATGCCGGTAATTTCTGAACTTGATTTTGTAGTAGGGTATCTACATATTTCGATAGGTTTGCTGTAAAGCCTTCTATACCGGAGATTATAGGTCTCCCTGGAGGGTTGACCTTGCATTTGTGGATCTTCAGTAAATACAGTAGTAGAATATTGGAATTCTTGGGTTCTGATTATTAATATAAAGTACTTCCTCCAAGGATAGAATACCCATTATTTTGCCTTTATTAACCAGAGCATTTATTTTTTTCTTAAATTGTTCTTTTGGGTTAATAAAGAGTTTTCTATAAGTTTTAGTATCGGAGAGTAGTCTTATAGCCTCTTTGTGGTAGGCTTCCTGATCTAGTATGACCACATAATCTGTCAGACAACCATGTTGCATGTGGTGCTGCTGTGGAAAATACAATCCTGTCCTAGGGCCTGACCCACTAAGGACCTTATAGGGACTAAGGCCTGTCTTACAGTAAGGGGCATATCTTGCTGGAAAGACATCTACCAGCAGGCACTCTGTTCATAGCTTTTTTAATCTTTACCTTTAGTGTCCCATTGATGTATGCATGATCATACATCAACACAATAATATCCCTAATAGGCACAATATTTTGATGAATAGATTGATGGAAAAAGTTACAATAGCTGTAATTCTGTGATAGAGGAACAATTCTATAAAGATAATATTATCTAGAATGGTCCCATATATTAGTAAGTAGGACAAATAATCAACACGATGAATCGATCCATGATAGTACATAAAACACAGCGTTAGGAGGATTTTATGTGGCTGTCATGGCCCATAACAGGTCAGATTTAGCTTTAGTACCACTCACGTGACAGCCTTGGCGTGGCGAGTGGCTTATTACCTTTTGATCAAAACGTACACTAATGTCCTCTTATAGCTTCTATCTTGGGCAGAGTTCTGGTTTCAGAGTGCTGTTGCATTTTTTTGTTTGTATGTATAATTGCCACAGCTACGTGCACCTGCATACAGGGAAGTGCTGACTGCCCCCCCCCCCCCCTTGTGTTTCTGTTTAGTACATAAAACACTTGATCTATAAGATTTAGGAAATAATTTTGTGATACGTCATGATCGTCTGTAACAGTGTCAATTGTGATATGCCAAAAAAGGTAATACAATCTAGAATGAAAGTCCATGACATGATCCTCTGTGTTAGTAGTAGGTTAAAAAATCTACACAATAAACATATGATTGGGATCAGTTATTAACTGTAAATTACACATATATACTGTTGAGAAACACACATTTGTGTACTAGTCATTAAACTTGTCTCTGTCTTGCCTTTTTGAGAAATTTGGACTGAATTCCTGAGCTGAGCTGGATGGGAAGATATATTTTCTCAGCCCTATAAAACAATGATAGAACCAATTCGCTTATCCTTGTCAGGGTGAAAATGAACATTAAAATCAGCAAACAGAGATGTACCGAGGTTCAGTCCTAACTGGACTGTGTCCTTCTTCCGGCACATAAGGATTAAGCAGAGTTAAACCACATACTTCGTAAGTTATCACATCTAATTCTTCGAGCAACAAAAAGGTTTTTGGGTTGTACTTTCATGTAGATAAATGTAATGTGTCATCACTGTCATGTTGTGGTTCAGGACTATCTCAGAGCTTTTATTAAGCATGGCTTGTACAACTGCTACAGCTCTGATGCCATAAGGGGCACCTCTGGCCACGGGGTCAAGTCTGGCTGAATAATATGCCACAAGGCGTTGTCACTGGCCATGCAGTTGGGTGAGGACAGCTGAGGCATGGCCACTCACTTCTGTACAATACAATCTAAATGTAATAATCTGATAGGCTCAGTGCTGGGGAGCACAAACTTGCCATCCCCTGTTGAAAGGGGAGTGTACTACTTTCCCATCCACTTCTACCCAAGGAGTGGTGTTTTTGGAGATTAAGTCAGGGTAGGCCATATTTGCTGTGCACAATTGTCTTGGCTGCTCCAGTATCAATAAAAACGTGACTACTTCTTTATCACCCAGAATGAGGGATATAATTGGGGCAGGACTTGAATCTGCTAAATGTTTAAAGGCATAGCCGATACTGGAGGTAAAGGATTGCCTGCTTCCTAATCTTGGTCTAACTTTCCCGCCTCACCTGTGTCATCCTAATGACAAAAATGTGGGTGTCTGTGGGGATGGAGAGTGATCCAGGCAACACAGAATACAATCCTCTCGTGTGGTGTGGACGAGGAGTGCGACACACAGCACAACTCTCTCTCCCATCTGGGTTCTGGGTCCCGCAGGCTCTTCAGGTCCATCTCCCAGGACCATTATATGATGGCAGACTTACTTTTTCCTATTCTCTGTTGAGGAGGTGGTTTAACATTATCATGATAATATTTATAACAATACTTCCCGCTTTCTCTGTCTTTCTACACCTCCTCCCTCTATACACTTTCCTCACTACTCACACAAAACTTCTGCACACTCGCAAAACTTCTGGCTGTTTTGTGAGCTTGTTATCTTTTAGCCACCCTATATCTTCCCTACATGATTTTTCTCACTACTCTGCATTCAGTTTACTATCAGAGATTGGGAGGCATGTCTACACCTTTCATTAGTTTACTTGTTTTTTCACTGTATGTCTACATTCTTTACCACTTCTGCAGAATCTTATATCAAGGTAAGCATTCTTCAGCAACATCATATGAAAGACAGAAAGAACAGAATCTGTCCGGGCTTAAAGCTACAGTTTACCACGGTTGAGACCATCTCCATCACAATCCCCTCCTTTTGCGATTCTAGCAAATGTGCAGGAGGGGGAAGCTTCACTTTAATTTACTTGAAAAACAAAAACATAGAAGTTAAAATATTTCATCTGAATAAACAATTAAACAATACTACCGGTCATGACTAATTATAGGTATCGAGTGAGTACCTCTTGTAGTGGTACTTGGATCTATGTGTATTGTTTCACAATTGTAGCCATATCCCAAAAAATACCAGTAAATAAGATGGCCGCTGGGCAGGAAGTAAAATTTTGTGATGAGCGAGCACCAAAGTATTCGAGTGTTCGGGTGTCTGGCCCACTATATTCGAGTGCTCGGCCGAGAACCCAAGTATAATCGAAGTCAATGGGAGACAACCAGGCACCCCCTGCTCTAAAAAGGGGAGGGTGTCTGGTCCATTGGAAAAGTTCAGAAAGTGATAGAAAAAACACCACCGAAATGGATCGGGAACAGCATTGTGACAATGTCTGGATGCATCTTGTAGTCCTAGGTCACTGCTGGGAACCATGTTGTCTGAGTTGTACGCCACTTTTACAGACTGACAAAGATACGCACAAAGCCCCCCCCAAAAAATCAATTTTACAGGAAAAATTGTTAGGAAACAGTCTTTCCTGTATATTCAATTGAATATAAAGTGCAAGTGCTGCTAAAAATTACAAGCAAGAGGCACTCAGAAACAGCCTGTATATCATATAAAGGAGGGCCTCCTTCACATAGTGGTACAATTGTTCAGGTAGTGGGACTCCTACACTAATAAAGCCTATGCACTAAGTGAAAGGGCTGCCAAAAATTACAAGGAACCGGCATTACAATACATCCTTTATTACACATAAAGGAGGGCATCATACACACCCTTGAAAAATTATGATTGGTGACCTGCTGGTTACCCTCAAAAACATTTGGAGCAAGGACCTGCTGGTGACCCTTTAAAACATTAGGGGTGAGGGCCTGCTGCTACACTGACCCTCTAAAACATTAAGGGCGAGTGCTTGCTGCTGAGCTGACCGTCTAAAACATTAGGGGCGAAGGCCTGCTGGTGAGCTGATGATCTAAAACATTATATGCGAGTGTCTGCTGGTGAGCTGATGCTCTAAAACATTATATGCTAGTGCCTGCAGGTGAGCTGATGCTCTAAAACATTACATGTTAGTGCCTGCAGGTGAGCTGATGCTCTAAAAAATTATATGCGAGTGCATGCTGTTCAGCTGACCCTATAAAAAATTTTTTGTTGAGGGCCTGCAGTTGAGCTGACCCTATAAAAAAATTAGAATGGTGGGAATATATAAAACTTGGATGAGAAGGAGGAGGAGGAGAAAACAAGATTCAACCATGGACTTTTTTTGTGGAGGAAAAGGTGCATGGGAATACTCTACAGTAGACTGAGTACATTTAAATGATAGTTTGAAATTGCCTTTATGTTCATCAGCTCAGCTTTCCTCTGGTGGAGTTGAGAAGTCAGGGGCAATCCAGGCCTTATTCATTTTTATCTGAGTCAACCTGCCAGCATTGTCAGTGGACAAGTGGGTACGCTTATCTGCTATAATGCCACCAGCAGCATTAAATACACGATCCGATCAGACAAAACACTGGCGGCAGGGCAGGCCAGCACTGCCAAGGCATAGAGTGCAAATTCGTGCCAGATGTCCAGCTTGGACATCCAGTAGTTGTAAGGCACTGAGGGATCATTTAGGACGCTGACACGGTCTGCTATGAATTCCTTCACCATCTTACAAAACTTTTCCCTCATTGTAGCACTAGGCTGCGCTTCAGGGTGAGGTTGCTGGCGGGGTGTCATGAAAGTATCCCATGCCTTGGAGAGTGTTGCCCTGCCTTTATTAGAACTGGTGTGTTCCCCTTGTCTCCCTTCCTCGGTTGCCTAAGGAAGTACGGACTCTGCCGGCCATGAAGTCGGATGGAAAATTTTGAAGAAATCTCACCAATACCTTCTGGTATTGCACTGTTTTACCCGTGCTCTCCACCACAGGAATGAGAGATGAGAAGTTCTGTTTGTAGCATGGGTCGAGAAGGGTCAACACCTAGTAATCCGTGTTATCTAAAATGCGTATAACGCGAGGGTTGCAGGAAAGGCAGCCTAACATGAAGTCAGCCATGTGTGCCAGAGTACCAACAGACAATATGTCGATGTCGATATCAGGGTGATTCTCTATCCCCTCGTCCTCTTCTGCCCATCCACACTGAACAGATGGAATTAAAGTTCCATGGGTACTACCCTCTGTAGCAGTGGCAACTGTCTCCAGCTCCTTCTCCTCCTCCTCTTCATGGTCCAACTTGCGCTGAGAAGAAGAACTGTGGGTGGTCTGGCTATCACCCTGTGTAATGTCCTCCCCCATTTCCTCATCTGCCACATTCAGAGCGTCCTCAATTGTGAGCAGTGATCGTTTGAGTAGACACAGCAGTGGGATGGTTACCCATATAATAGCGTTATTGCCACTAACCACCATCTGTGTGGATTCATCAAAGTTTTTTAAAACCTCACAGAGGTCTGACATCAATGCCCACTCCTCAGTTGTGAATTGTGGCAGTTGACTGGAAAGGTGACGACCATGTTGCAGCTGGTATTCCAGAACTGCCCTCTGCTTATCACAAAGCCTGGCCAACATGTAGAACGTAGAGTTCCAGTGTGTGCTCACGTCGTGCAACAGTCGGTGAGCTGGAAGCCGAAAGCGCTGCTGCAGCATTGACAGACCGGCTGAAGCTGTGGACGATTTGCGGAAATGGGCACACACGCGGCGCGCCTTCATTAGTAGCATTCGCAAATTGTGGTAGGTTTTGATAAACCGCTGAACCACTAAGTTTAAGACATGGGCTAGGCATATGAGGTGTGTCAGGTTGCCGTGCTCCAAAGCCATCATCAAGTTATGCCCATTGTCAGACACAACCATGCCTGGTTGTAGGTTGAGTGACGAGAGCCACAGCTTAGTCTGCTCTCTTATACCCTGCCGTAGCTCTGCGGCGGTGTGAGGTTTGTCTGTTAAGCAGATCAGCTTCAGCATGGCCTGTTAACGCATACCCACAGCAGTGCTACACTGCTTCTAGTAAGTGACTGATGGCTGACTGCAGCTGAAGGTGGAAGTGGAGGCAGCGGAGGAGGAGAGGTGGGTGTTGGAGCCAGTAATATAGCTGCTGGCGGAGACACTGATGGACGTAGGGCCCACAATCCTGGGCATGTGTAGCATCTGTGCCATCAAAGGGTATGAATCACTCCCAGCCTCCACAACATTTACCCAGTGTGAGGTAAGCACTTGTCCATGTGTCCGTGGTGAAGTGGATCTTCCCAGTAAGTGCATTGGTCAGGGCACGTGTGATGTTCTGGGACACATGCTGGTGTAAGGTGGGCACGGCACAACATGAAAAATAGTGGCGGTTGTGGACTGCCTCCGACATCAGGCTGCGGAAGGACTGTGTCCACAAGCCTAAATGGCAACGTTTCAAAGGCCGGTACTTTCGAAAGTTGCGCATTTAGTGCTATGGCCTGTGGGTGGGTATTTTCGCTTGCATTCAAATGCCTGTGTTATCGACATTTGGACGCTGTGCTGGGACAGGGAAGTGGATGTTGTTGCTGACGTTTCATGCGAAGGTCCATGTGCAGGGCGAGGGGATTGCCCAGCAGTGCGTAACACAGGGGAAGAGGAGGCAGTGGTGTGACCCGCAGACCCAGATTGTGGACTCGGCACACTTATTAGAGGGCTTGTATCCCTTGTGGCGGATCATGCTGGTGGGGGTGAGGTTACTAATGTTCACGCCCCGGCTCATTTTGGTACGGCACAGGTTGCAAACTATCACTCTTTTGTAGTCTGCACTTTCCTCAAAAAAGTGATCTACTGCGGAACACCAAACCCTTGGCAAGGTAAATTTACACATGGGGTTCTCGGTGTAACGGTTGCAGGCCTGTTTGGTGTGGGCCGACTTCTCCCTTTTGCAATACCACTGCCTCTTCCAGACTGTTGTTGTGCTGCGGATCCCTCCCCCTCTGTACTTTAGTACTCGCTCAGCTTTTCACCTTCCCATGTTGGGGTAGTGACCTCATCGTCCATCACCTCCTCTTCTTCACTCTGCTCATCCTCCTGACTTGATCTAACCACAATATCAACCTCAGTGATTGGTAACTGTGTCTCATCATCATCCACCTCGTGAACGAATGATCGCCTTTCACCCCCGTCATCTTCTTGAGACTCTGAAGGCTCAAGAGGTTGGGAATTGGGGCACAATATCTCAGGTACCTGTTGAAGAGTGCTGGGTGAGAGGGCCAAATCTAATAGTGGCACTGGAAAGAGCTCCTCAGAATATCCGAATGTGGGATCACTTGTTTGGCAAGCCTCTTCCTGGTGAGAGGAAGGATGATCAGAGTGAGGATTCGGTGTACCAGACTCTTGGCTACTGGACGAGAGGGTGGTGCTTAACCAACTGGAAGCATTATCTTCCGCAATCCAACCGACCAACTGTTCGCACTGGTCTGACTTGGACAGTGTTTTCCTGCCCCACCCAGCTAAGTTAGACATGAAGCTAGGTATGATGTATGTTTTTTTTTTTCTTGTGCACTGGCAGCAGGGACAGTTTCATTGCACCCAGGGCCACGGTCTCTGCGTGCACCATCAGCATCACGCCCACTTCCCCATCCCTTAGTGCTTGCCTTCTTCATATTAATGGTTTTGTCACTAGATGTGGCGCAGATTGTTTTACTGTCCGCTGAAGACTCACTTTTCGGATGCAGGACAGTATATGTCACAGAAACCCACAGAATATGGACCCTATATTAGGCCCAGATTGCTGGAATTTGTAATACAGACACTGTATGGAGATGTTCTACAGTATTAATTAAATAAAATCACAAATTATGGACACTAGATGTGGCCCAGATTATTGCAATTTGTAATACAGGCACTGTTTGCATATGTTATACAGTATTGGTTACAGAACACCATAGCTTATAGACACTAGATGTGGCCCAGATTTTTGGAATTTGTAATACAGAAATTGTTTGCAGATGTTCTACAGTATTGGTTAAAGAACACCACAGATTATGGACACTAGGTGTGACCCAGATTATTGGAATTTGTAATTCATAAACTGTTTGTAGATGTTCTACAGTATTGGTTACAGCACACCACAGGTTGTCAACACTATATTAGGCCCATATTATTGGAATTTTTAATAAAGAAACTGTTTGCAGATGTTACACTGTATTGGTTAAAGAACACCACAGATTATGGATAGTGTTGAGCGAACAGTTCGAGCATCGTTCGGGTTCGTACCGAATTTTGGGGTGTCCGGGACCCGAACCCGGACATTTTCAAAAAAGTTCGGGTTCGGTGTTCGTCGATTACTTCCCGCTTTCTGAAGGGCTGCACAGCAGCCAATCAGCTAGCGTTTTACTTCTTGCCCTAAGAGCCCATCACAGCCATGCCTACTAATGGCATGGCTGTGATTGGCCAAGTGCAGCATGTGACCCAGCCTCTATTTAAGCTGGAGTCACGTAGCGCCGCACGTCACACTGCTCTGACTAGTGTAGGGAGAGGATGCAGCTGCTGTGTTAGGGCGAGATTAGGAAGGGATTAACTTAGCCAAAACACTTAATGAAGTGATCGATCAACAGCTGAGAATCATTGAACTTCTGCTAGTTACTTGCTCACTGTTTTTTAGGCTGCACAGAGCGTTTTTCTGTCACTTATTTTCTGGGTTGATCGGCGGCCATTTTTTGACTTGTGGTGCACCAGAAGAAACTGCCACCAAGTCCATCAATCCATCAAAACTAGTTTTTTTTTTTTGCTATATCCTACATCAGGGGCTTGGCTGTGCTAATTGTCACCCCTAGAAACTCAGGACAGCAATTTCTATATTTTATTAAGGGGTTAAATAAAATTGCCCAAATACCAATCCCCTAAATCTGGTGTTCCAGCTTTGGCTAGACAAGTATAATACTGTCTGCTGTCTGGCAAAGGATAGATTATTTTCTGGGGTGAAATTAACCTGCCAATATAGCAATACCCTGGATCTGGTGTCCCAGCAGTTGCAGGACAGATTTCATAGTATCCGCTTACACATATAATTTGTTCTGGGGTTAAATTAACCTGCCAATATAGCAATACCCTGTATCTGGTGTCCAAGCAGTTGCAGGACAGATTTCATAGTGTCAGATTACACATATATTTTGTTCTGGGGTGAAATGAACCTGCCAATATAGCAATACCCAGGATCTGGTGTCCCAGCAGTTGCAGGACCGATTTCATAGTGTCCGCTTACACATATATTTTGTTCTGGGGTTAAATTAACCTGCCAATATAGCAATACCCTGGATCTGGTGTCCAAACAGTTTCAGGCCAGATTTCATAGTGTCTGCTTACAGATATATTTTTTTCTGGGGTGAAATTAACCTGCCAATATAGCAATACCCTGGATCTGGTGTCCAAACAGTTGCAGGCCAGATTTCATAGTGTCCGCTTACACATATATTTTGTTCTGGGGTGAAATTAACCTGCCAATATAGCAATACCCTGAATCTGGTGTCCCAGCTGTTGCAGGCCAAGTGTAAATCTGTCCATAAAAGGATACCTTTCATCCAGGGCCTAAATACTAGCCCTAAAAGAGATATTCCCCTAAATCAGTGGTTACTGCTGTGCCTGGATTAGTGTAATACGCTACATAAACAAATAAGCAGATAGTGTTAGGTGCCTGTAAAAAAAGGCCTAAATTTGAAATCAATACATTGGGCCAAATATTTTATTCCTTATTGTGGTGCTTGGTGAACGGTAACAATGAGGAAAACATCTAGTAAGGGACGCGGACGCGGTCGTGGTGGTGTTAGTGTACCCTCTGGTGCTGGGAGAGGACGTGGCGAATCTGCCACAGCCACACGTCCTAGTGAACCAACTACCTCAGGTTCCAGTACCCGCCAGAATTTACAGCGATATTTGGTGGGGCCCAATGCCGTTCTAAGGATGGTAAGGCCTGAGCAGGTACAGGCGCTAGTCAATTGGGTGGCCGACAGTGGATCCAGAATGTTCACAACATTATCTCCCACCCAGTCTTCTGCAGAAAGTGCACAGGTGGCACCTGAAAACTAGTGTTGAGCGCGAATATTCGAAAAGCGAATTTTTTTAGCGAATATCGGCACTTCGCTAATTCGCGAATATTTCGAATATAGCGCTATAAATTCGCTATTTCGAATATTCGTTTTTTTTTTTTTTTTTTTTAGTTATATTTTTTTCTTTCCTACTTCCCAAAAGTAGTTCTTACCTGTCCTGAGGATTCCTGGCTTCCTGGCTGCTCTAGTCAGTGCCCGTTGCCGCTTCTGCCGACTTCCGTGCTCATGTGGAGCGTCCCCATCCATGGGAGAATCTCCATATACTAAAATGTACTGTCGGATTTGAGGAATTACGTTGAAATCGCAATGCGATTAATTCAAGTTATATTAATCGCATTGCGATTACAACTTAGCACTGCTATCTTACATAGGCTAGAATTAACGAATATGGATTGGAATATAGCTATGCACTAGCAGTGCTAAGTTGAAATCGTAATGCGAATACTTTAAGTTAAATTAATCGCATTGCGATTTCAACTTAGCACTGCTGCTATATTCCATATTCGTTAACTTCGTTAATTCTAGCAAGCTGACCCATTATAAACCCAGCTCTAAGTTGAAATCGCAATGCGATTAATATAACTTGAATTAATCGCATTGCGATTTCAACGTAATTCCTCAAATCCGACAGTACATTTTAGTATATGGAGGCGTTCCCATGGTGATGGGGACGCTCCATGAGCACGGAAGTTATGGTTGGCTTGGTAGAATTAGCGAATAGCGAATATGACGAATGTATTCGTCATATTCCTCAAAACGAAGATAACGAAGTATTCTACATCTTCGTTTAGCTACCTATTCGTCTCGTCATCGTCAACTTCGCTATTCGCTAATTCTAGCAATCAAATAGGAAGGTTGACTTACCAGACACTCAGACAGCTGTGTTAAATTCAGCTATGCGATTTTTTTTTTTTTAATACAATAATTATATTACTTGATAAAATTATTATAAGTATTCTATTTATTAAAAAAAAAAAAAATCGTATAGCGAATTTAACACAGCTGTCTCTATAGTCAACCTGCCTATTTGATTGCTAGAATTAGCGAGGTTGACGAATAGGTAGCTAAAACGAAGATGTAGAATACTTCGTTATCTTCGTTTTGAGGAATAGACGAATACATTCGTCATATTCGTCATCCTCGCTAATTCTAGATATGAAACCAATAGGAAAGTAGCCTTAAGTACAAATCGCAATATGCGATTATTTAAATCGCATGTTAATCGCGATAACTAGAAAAAATGACGAATATTCGATTTCGACGAATATGAAACGAATATTCATTCGAATATTCGCGAATTTCGTCGAAATCGAATATGGCACCTGCCGCTCATCACTACTGAAAACCAAGCCCATCAGTCTGTCACATCACCCCCATGCATATCAGGGAAACTGTCAGAGCCTCAAGTTATGCAGCAGTCTCTTATGCTGTTTGAAGACTCTGCTGGCATGGTTTCCCAAGGAAATCCACGTAGCCCTTCCCCAGTGGTGGAAGACATAGAATGCACTGATGCACAACCACTGATGTTTCCTGATGATGAGGACATGGGAATACCACCTCATCGGAGTCCCCACGTCTCTGATGATGACGAAACACAGGTGCCAACTGCTGCGTCTTTCTGCAGGAAAGGTCAGGAGGTCAGGGAGGAGGACTGTGTGGAAGACGATGCAGGGGACGATGAGGTCCTAGACCCCACATGGAATGAAGGTCGTGCCACTGACTTTCATAGTTCAGAGGAAGAGGCAGTGGTGAGACCGAGCCAACAGCGTAGCAAAAGAGGGAGCAGGGGGCAAAAGCAGAACAGCCGCCGCCAAGAGAGTTCGCCTGATACTGGCCACCGCCACCAGGGACCGAGCACCCCAAAGGCAGCTTCAAGGAGTTCCCTGGCATGGCACTTCTTTAAACAATGTGCTGACGACAAGACCCGAGTGGTTTGCACGCTGTGCCATCAGATCCTGAAGCGAGGCATTAACGTTCTGAAACTTAGCACAACCTGCATGACCATGCATCTACATGCATAGCATGAACTGCAGTGGAGTAAACACCTTAAAAGCAAGGAACTCACTCAGGCTCCCCCTGCTCCCTCTTCTGCTGCTGCCTCAGCCTCTTCCTCCGCCTCGGGAGGAACGTTGGCACCTGCCGCCCACCAAACAGAGGATGTGACACCGACACCAACACCTGCGTCACCAAGCATCTCCACCATGTCACACGGCAGCGTTCAGCTCTCCATCTCACAAACCTTGGAGAGAAAGCGTAAATTCCCACCTAGCCACCCTCGAGCCCTGGGCCTGAATGCCAGCATTTCTAAACTACTGGCCTTTGAAATGCTGTCATTCAGGCTGGTGGACACAGACAGCTTCAAACAGCTGATGTCCATGGCTGTCCCACAGTATGTTGTCCCCAGCCGCCACTACTTCTCCAAGACAGCCGTGCCTTCCCTGCACAACCAAGTATCCGATAAAATCAAGTGTGCACTGCGCAATGCCATCTGTGGCAAGGTCCACCTAACCACAGATACTTGGACCAGGAGGCACGGCCAGGGACGCTATATCTCCCTAACTGCACACTGGGTAAATGTAGTGGTGGCTGGGCGGCAGGCGGAGAGTTCCTTGGCGCACGTCCTTCCGCCGCCAAGGATCGCAGGGCATCATTCTTTGCCTCCTGTAGCCTCCTCCTACTCGGCTTCCTCCTCCTCTGCTTCCACCAGCTCATCCAGTCAGCCACACACCTTCACCACCAACTTCAGCACAGCCCGGGGTAAACGTCAGCAGGCCATTCTGAAACTCATATGTTTGGGGGACAGGCCCCACACCGCGCAGGAGTTGTGGCAGGGTATTGAACAACAGACCGACCAGTGGTTCCTGCCGGTGGGCCTCAAGCCCGGCCTGGTGATGTGCGATAATGGGCGAAATCTCGTCGCAGCTCTGGGACTAGCCGGTTTGACGCACATCCCTTGCCTGGCGCATGTGCTGAATTTGGTGGTGCAGAAGTTCATTCACAACTAGCCCAACATGTCAGAGCTGATGCATAAAGTGAGGGCCGTCTGTGCGCGCTTTCGGCGTTCACATCCTGCCGCGGCTCGCCTGTCTGCGCTACAGCGTAACTTCGGCCTTCCCGCTCACCGCCTCATATGCGACGTGCTCACCAGGTGGAACTCCACCTTGCACATGCTGGAGAGACTGTGCGAGCAGCAGTAGGCCATAGTGGAGTTTCAGCTGCAGCACGCACGCGTCAGTCGCACTGCGGAACAGCACCACTTCACCACCAATGATTGGGCCTCCATGCGAGACCTGTGTGCCCTGTTGCGCTGTTTCGAGTACTCCACCAACATGGCCAGTGGCGATGACACCGTTATCAGCGTTACAATACCACTTCTATGTCTCCTTGAGAAAACGCTTAGGGCGATGATGGAAGGAGGTGGCCCAGGAGGAGGAGGAGGATGAGGGGTCATTTTTAGCACTTTCAGGCCAGTCTGTTAGAAGTGGCTCAGAGGGAGGTTTTTTGCAACAGCAGAGGCCAGGTACAAATGTGGCCAGCCAGGGCCCACTACTGGAGGACGAGGAGGATGAGGAGGAGGTGGAGGAGGATGAGGATGAAGCAGGTTCACAGCGGGGTGGCACCCGACACAACTCAGGCCCATCACTGGTGCGTGGCTGGGGGGATACGGAGGACGATGACGATACGCCTCCCACAGAGGACAGCTTGTCCTTACCTCTGGGGAGCCTGGCACACATGAGCGACTACATGCTGCAGTGCCTGCGCAACGACAGCAGAGTTGCGCACAATTTAACGTGTGCGGATTACTGGGTTGCCACCCTGCTGGATCCCGGGTACAAAGATAATGTGCCCACCTTACTTCCTGCACTGGAGCGTGATAGGAAGATGCGCGAGTTCAAGCGCACACTGGTAGAGGCGCTCCTGAGAGCATTCCCAAATGTCACAGGGGAACAGGTGGAAGCCCAAGGCGAAGGCAGAGGAGGAGCAAGAGGTTGCCAATGCAGCAGTGTCACGGCCAGCTCTTCTGAGGGCAGGGTTAGCATGGCAGAAATGTGGAAAAGTTTTGTCTCCACGCCATAGCTAACTGCACAACCACCTGATACGGAACGTGTTAGCAGGAGGCAGCATTTCACTAACATGGTTGAACAGTACGTCTGCACACCCCTCCACGTACTGACTGATGGTTCGGCCCCATTCAACTTCTGGGTCTCCAAATTGTCCACGTGGCCAGAGTTAGCATTTTATGCCTTGGAGGTGCTGGCCTGCCCGGCGGCCAGCGTTTTGTCTGAACGTGTATTCAGCACGGCAGGGGCGTCATTACTGACAAACGCAGCTGTCTGTCCACAGCCAACGTAGACAAGCTGACGTTCATAAAAATGAACCAGGCATGGATCCCACAGGACCTGTTCCTCCCTTGTGCAGAATAAACATTTATAACTGCCTCCCCATCAACCATGTATTCTTGTACTCCGGGGCACTTCTTTATTGAATCCTCATTTTTTTTACTTTACCATGATCTTGTGGTGCAACCCAAAGTTGAATGAACCTCTCCTCTGTCTGGGTGCTGGTCCGAAATAACTGAGAGTGGCCTTCTCCGTTGGTGGTTGATATGACGCATGATTCCTTGCTGTGGGACCTCTCTCCTCTGTCTGGGTGCTGGTCCAAAATAAATGAGTGGCCTTCTCCGTTGGTGGTTGATATGACGCATGATTCCTTGCTGTGGGACCTCTCTCCTCTGTCTGGGTGCTCGCCCTAAATAACTTAAAGTGGCCTTCTCCAGTGGTGGTTAATTTGACGCATGATTCCTTGCTGTGGGACCTGTATCCTCGGTCTGGGTGCTGGGCCTAAATAACTGAAAGTGGCCTTCTCCAGTGGTGGGTGATATGACGCATGATTCCTTGCTGTGGGACCTCTCTCCTCTATCTGGGTGCTGGGGCCGAAATAACTGAAAGTGGCCATCTCCAGTGGTGGGTGATATGACGCATGATTCCTTGCTGTGGAACCTGTATCCTCGGTCTGGGTACTGGGCCGAAATAACTGAAAGTGGCCTTCTCCAGTGGTGGGTGATATGACGCATGATTCCTTGCTGTGGAACCTGTATCCTCTGTCTGGGTGCTGGTCCAAAATAAATGAGTCGCCTTCTCCGGTGGTGGTTGATATGACGCATGATTCCTTGCTGTGGGACCTGTATCCCCTGTCTGGGTGCTGGTCCAAAATAAATGAGAGTGGCCTTCTCCATTGGTGGTTGATATGACGCATGATTCCTTGCTGTTGGACCTCTCTCCTCTGTCTGGGTGCTGGTCCAAAATAAATGAGAGTGGCCTTCTCCGATGGTGGTTGATATGACGCATGATTCCTTGCTGTGGGACCTCTCTACTCTGTCTGGGTGCTGGGCCGAAATAACTGAGAGTGGCCTTCTCCGTTGGTGGTTGATATGACGCATGATTCCTTGCTGTGGGACCTCTCTCCTCTGTCTGGGTGCTGGTCCAAAATAAATGAGAGTGGCCTTCTCCGTTGGTGGTTGATATGACGCATGATTCCTTGATGTGGGACCTCTCTCCTCTGTCTGGGTGCTGGTCCAAAATAAATGAGTGGCCTTCTCTGTTGGTGGTTGATATGACGCATGATTCCTTGCTGTGGGACCTCTCTCCTCTGTCTGGGTGCTGGGCCGAAATAACTGAGAGTGGCCTTCTCCATTGGTGGTTGATATGACGCATGATTCCTTGCTGTGGGACCTCTCTCCTCTGTCTGGGTGCTGGTCCAAAATAAATGAGAGTGGCCTTCTCGGGTGGTGGTTGATATGACGCATGATTCCTTGCTGTGGGACCTGTATCCTCTGTCTGGGTGCTGTTCCAAAATAAATGAGAGTGGCCTTCTCCAGTGGTGGGTGATATGACGCATGATTCCTTGCTGTGGGACCTCTCTCCAATTGATATTGGTTAATTTTTATTTATTTTATTTTAATTCATTTCCCTATCCACATTTGTTTGCAGGGGGTTTACCTACATTTTGCTGCCTTTGGCAGCCCTCTAGCCCTTTCCTGGACTATTTTACAGCCTTTTTAGTGCCTAAAAGTTCGGGTCCCCATTGACTTCAATGGGTTCGGCCGAACTTCTCGAACCCGAACATCCAGGTGTTTGCTCATCTCTAATTATGGACACTAGATGTGGCCCAGATCATTGGAATTTGTAATACAGAAACTATTTGCAGATGTTCTACAGTATAGGTTAAAGAACACCTCAGAGTTTGGACACTAGATGTTGCCCAGATTATTGGAATTTGTAATACAGAAACTGTTTGCAGATGTTCTACAGTATTGGTTAGAGAACACCATAGATTATAGACACTAGATGTGGCCCAGATTATTGGAATTTGTAATACGGAAACTATTTTCAGATGTTCTACAGTATTGGTTACAGAACACCACAGATTATGGACACTAGATATGGCCCAGATTATTGGAATTTGCAATACAGAAACTATTTGCGGAAGTTCTACAGTATTGGTTAAAGAACACCGCAGATTATGGACACTAGATGTGGTCCAGATTATTGGAATTTGTAATACAGAAACTATTTGCAGATGTTATACAGTATTGGTTAACCACTTCAACCCCCCTAGCTTAAACCCCCTTAATGACCAGACCACTTTTTACAATTCTGCACTACACTATTTTCACGGTTTATTGCTCGGTCATACAACTTACCACCCAAATGAATTTTACCTCCTTTTCTTCTCACTAACAGAGCTTTCATTTGATGGTATTTCATTGTTGCTGACATTTTAACTTTTTTTTATATTAATGGAGGATGATGTACAATATAAACTAATAGGTATAAAATAAAAATATCTTGCTGCTGTCAAACATACAGATTAGTCCTTTAAAGAAATTTGGGGTCATTAAAAAGCTTTTGGTAGTAAACAACTGAAAATGTCTCTCCCTGCACTATCTGTCCCTTCCGAAGCACTCTCCCATAGACTGCCGGAGGTAAATAGATTGCTGCTCTAAAACACACACACAGTAGTCCTTAAAAGGACTTTTGGGTCTTGGAAAAGCTTTCTCTGAATAAAAACTGTGAAAATCACTCTCTACACTGTTTTTCCCTTCCTGCGATCTGCTCTCCCTGTCTACGTCCAAGCCGAGCATGAGTCATCGGGTGCTATATAGCACACAATGATGTGTTCCGGCCAGCTAATCACAGTAATGCCAGCAGCCAACATGGCTACTGGCACTACAGTAAGGGCAGTACTTACCTGCACCTTTATTGGCTACTTAAAACCCTACTAGTCAGTTTTCTAGAATGGCAACACACAAGGTCATATTCCCGGTCCACACAGGCAAAACATTAAATGTCGAACAGACATAGAAACAGAAAGACCTATAGAACCCTTCTTCATATTTTTACATACACAAGTCTTTGAACGTATTAACAAATCAAATACAGTGGAGGAAATAATTATTTGACCCCTCACTGATTTGGTAAGTTTGTCCAATGACAAAGAAATGAAAAGTCTCAGAACAGTATCATTTCAATGGTAGGTTTATTGTAACAGTGGCAGATAGCACATCAAAAGGAAAATCGAAAAAATAACTTTAAATAAAAGATAGCAACTGATTTGCATTTCATTGAGTGAAATAAGTATTTGAACCCTCTAACAAAAAAAGACTTAATACTTGGTGGAAAAACCCTTGTTTGCAAGCACAGAGGTCAAATGTTTCTTGTAATTGATGACCAAGTTTGCGCACATTTTAGGAGGAATGTTGGTCCACTCCTCTTTGCAGATCATCTCTAAATCCCTAAGGTTTCGAGGCTGTCTCTGTGCAACTCTGAGCTTGAGCTCCCTCCATAGGTTTTCGATTGGATTAAGGTCCGGAGACTGACTAGGCCACTCCATGACCTTAATGTGCTTCTTCTTGAGCCACTCCTTTGTTGCCTTTGCTGTATGTTTTGGGTCATTGTCGTGCTGAAACACCCATCCACGACCCATTTTCAGTTTCCTGGCAGAGGGAAGGAGGTTGTCGCTCAGGATTTCACGATACATGGCTCCGTCCATTTTCCCGTTAATGCGAATAAGTTGTCCTGTGCCCTTAGCAGAAAAACACCCCCAAAGCAAAATGTTTCCACCCCCATGCTTGACGGTGGGGACGGTGTTTTGGGGGTCATAGGCAGCATTTTTCTTCCTCCAAACACAGCGAGTTGAGTTAATGCCAAAGAGCTCTATTTTGGTCTCATCAGACCACAGCACCTTCTCCCCAGTCACTCTCTGAATCATTCAGGTGTTCATTGGCAAACTTCAGACGGGCCTGCACATGTGCCTTCCTGAGCAGGGGGACCTTGCGAGCCCTGCAGGATTTTAATCCATTGCGGTGTAATGTGTTTCCAATGGTTTTCTTGGTGACTGTGGTCCCTGCTAATTTGAGGTCATTAACTAACTCCTCCCGTGTAGTTCTAGGATGCTTTTTCACCTTTCTCAGAACCATTGACACCCCACGAGGTGAGATCTTGCGTGGAGCCCCAGAGCGAGGTCGATTGATGGTCATTTTGTGCTCCTTCCATTTTCGAACAATCGCACCAACAGTTGTCACCTTCTCTCCCAGCTTCTTGCTAATGGTTTTGTAGCCCATTCCAGCCTTGTGCAGGTCTACAATTTTGTCTCTGACATCCTTGGACAGCTCTTTGGTCTTTCCCATGTTGGAGAGTTTGGAGTCTGCTTGATTGATTGATTCTGTGGACAGGTGTCTTTTATACAGGTGACTAGTTAAGACAGGTGTCCTTAATGAGGGTGACTAATTGAGTAGAAGTGTCTAACCACTCTGTGGGAGCCAGAACTCTTAATGGTTGGTAGGGGTTCAAATACTTATTTCACTCAATGAAATGCAAATCAGTTGCTATCTTTTATTTAAAGTTATTTTTTCGATTTTCCTTTTGATGTGCTATCTGCCACTGTTACAATAAACCTACCATTGAAATGATACTGTTCTGAGACTTTTCATTTCTTTGTCATTGGACAAACTTACAAAATCAGTGAGGGGTCAAATAATTATTTCCTCCACTGTACATATATGCTCCATACACACACACACTCAGTAACTCACACACATTTTCTTTTGATTATATCCAATACATCTTAGTATAGCAGTGTTCTCGCTATCACACATTCCAATGTCATGACGTCACTCCCCACGCAGCTGCATTCCCACAGCTGTCTCCCTCTATCTTCAGCCATATTTACCGGGCAACAGAGACACACACGGTGCAGGGCACACAGATACACAGACAGGCAAGATACAATACTTCCTCAGCACTGCACTGCATCATCATTCAACTTTCCACAATGCTTCACATGCTTACTTCCATTTTTCTCATGCTGTATATTTGCCTTCGGGCAGAGACTAAGTGTCCCATGGATTTACTCGCTTACAACCAAGACAGAAGCAGCTCCTCCTTCACACTCCCAAGAAGAGCTCATCCCTGTGCAGGATATTAACTGTTTCTTCACTGGCTACCACATCTGGTCCGCCAGTTCAGGACTAACCCTCCGCCACTCCAGGCAGATTTTATAGTCCTCCCGGGACTCCCAGGGGTTACGGCCTCTGCTCCTGCTCTCAAGACTGGGCAGAGAGTTCTGTAGCCCTTAATTTTTGTCCCGCCCTGGGCTACTGGGGGTTACTCCCTCTATCTCGAGAGCAGTCGAGAGCAGTTGACCCCTAATTTAATCCCTGTCCTGGAGCACCTGGGGGTACATCCTCATCTAGACAGGTAATTCAGTAGCCCATCATACAGCTCCACCCCCCTACCAGGGGAAATCAATTGCTCTGCTTAACTGTTAACTGTAAAGGTGCCTGACACAAACTATACTACGGAAAAGACACAACCACAGAAGAGCAAACTCTAGTTGCTACTCACAATGCAACATCAATAGCAGAACAGATTAACACAGCACAGTGGAGTACAGCAAGAGGCAGGTGAGATGACCAGAATTTTCTCACCTTGTCTCTGAGGCTGCAGTCCTCATCCTCAAGCGTGGTCCACCATGCTCTCGGTGTCACAGCCTCAGTTGTGTGCGCCATGACATTGTTTTCATGCAAGCGGTTGCCAGTGGCAACGTGGTGTTCGCTATGCATGTGCTCTTTTCCTTGAAGTTTTTTCCTCCTGTTTGGTGCCTAAGGGGTTAATTATCTGGCTGGTGTGGAAATAGGTGGAGCTGGGTGTGGTCTCAGGTCTCTTTATATACTGTTGCTGTGAGTCTGAGATCTTTGTTATGTCTGCCTGTGTGTGTGAATAAGAGCTTGCTCCTTTCTTAGATGCAGACTGAGAGCTGAGAGCAGACTGTGATGTCATCCCTTTGTCTCCTCCTTGTCCTTTCCCCACCTTATCTGGGGTTTGTATGGTGTGGGTTTGCTTTGGTGATTTGTTGCTATGTCTAGTTTGTTGTTACATGTCTGGTTTGTTGTTTGTTGTCCAGCATGTATGCTAGACATTCCCTTGTCTGCCTGCGGAAGTGGGCCCTTATGATTTCCAAGAGGGGTGAATCACAAGTCATGTCTGAATGCTGTTCTGCCTGGGGCTGCCATGCATCCTGTTTGCTTGGGGGTTTGCAGGCAGTAACTGATGTGCTGGATACCATGGTGTGGTGGCTTGTACTGTGTCCTGTATGGTGTTTGGGCACTAGTACGCTTGCCTGGGGTCCAGTTGGTGTTGCTGTGGCAGGTAAGTGTGTTGGTTTGGTGTGCTTACCTGCCATTCCAGTTACTATATTTAGTCTCGCCTTTTTCCTTGCAGTTAGGCTGGTGGAGACTCCTGTCCATCCATGTCTGGGATGAACAGGTTGTCTCTTATTCCTGTCTCCTATTTCAGGGCCTGAAAGGGTCAATAGGGCCCAGGTTTGTGTGCATAAGAGCTCCTACCATCTGGGTCCGCTCATGCGGTTAGAAGGTCAGGGATAGGATTTAGGGAAGCTTTAGGAGGTGTTCTGCTCCCTTATTCTAGCTCCTAGGCCTACTTGCTACTCTCTTCTCCCTGACACTGTACGGTGGGGGGTTTCCCCCACTCCCCATCATGACACTGGGAACTCCAAACTTTGGCTAGCAACGCTACTTCTCCTGAGCCCCAAGTATCTATACAGGATAGGCTGAAATACTTCAGTAGACTGCATCGGTGTTATTGTGCTATACACCAGTGGTTATAGATGCATCAGTGTCCACATGGATGAACATTTTGCATGTTTGCGCCCACTATCACATTATTCTACTTTTTGTTTGGATTGTCAAGCAAGCAAACTATATAATTTAAGAAGTCTAGGTAGTGATTTGTGTGCTTTATTTTATGATGCTTGGTTTGAAAATTGCCTTAACTAATTACTACTACTCATAACTACTAAGCCTCTGTTTACAACTGTGTTATGTCTTTCATTCATATTATATGATAGATGCAAATATGAGCAGATAACCTTTAACTTATAATAGGGCCAGTTCAGATTCCAGTCATAGAGAAGGAAAGGAGAGTGCTGAATGCTGCTCTATTCCTGTTGTGAAAAGTGAAAGAAACCCCTCAGATACTGTAGTCAATTTCTAACATAGCATCTGAGTTATAATTTACTAGGTACGGGCTGTTCCCAGTGATTGAATTCCTCTCCTCCCCATAACAAGAACACAAAAAAATGTCACTTTCTTTAGCAGCCTGTGGACTATACATCCCATAGTTACAGTAAGTTCCCTATTAAGCCCTTGCCTGCTTAATAGGAAAACAGCAATTATACCATACATTACAAGGGAAAATGATTATGATTACAGTCTATGGCAGCAGAGATCTAATCACTAGTGATGAGCGAGCATCAAAGTGCTTGTGTGCTCGGGTGCTCTGGCCGAACACATCACAATGCTCGTGTGTTCTACCGAGCACCTGAGCACAATGTAAGTCAAAGGGAGAACCCCAGTCACCCCCTGCTCGGAAGAGGAGAGGGTGTCTGGTTCCCCAAAAAACAGCCAGCTTTTTCTGATCTGAGTTTTCACGATCGTGAAAACTCAGATCCGATGGCATTTTTGAAACACAGAGGCATTCCCATCACATCGGAGTTTTCTCCAATCCGGGGATATATTCTAACACCGAGGCGCTCCCATGGTGATGGGGACGCATGAAGTTAGAATATACCAACAGGCGCGCACATACCGGCCCCCTGCTGCCCGGCGGCACCCGATCTCTGACAGGGCGCTGTGATCCGCGTAATTAACCCCTCAGGTGCCACACCTGAGGGGTTAATTACGTGGATCACAGCTCCTTGTCAGAGGTCGGGTGCTGCCGGGCAGCAGTACGCCCTCCCCTCTCCAGTATTAAAATCATTGGTGGCCAGTGTGCCCTCCCCTCCTCCCCAGTAATAAAATCATTGGTGGCCAGTGCACCCTAACCCACCCCTCCCCAGTATTAAAATCATTGGTGGCCAGTGCGATGGGGGGGACGACCCTGTGGCCACTGCCACCAATAATTTTAATGCTGGGGAGGGGGGGTTAGGGCGCACTGGCCACTGTTAGGAATATTCATTTCTTCCCCTCTTATTTGTAGTTGGTACCCCTGGTACTAGACATTCGGTATTCAGCTTGATTTGATTCTTATCTGGCGCCAGGAGAGCGGCATTCACACAGGACACAATTAAATGTTGTGCAAAGCCACTCTGACTTGTTTATTGCTTCCATGAGACGTATATAGTCGTAGTCCAATGACATGATGTTTAAGTTTAACCAATCATAGAGCAACACGAGTCTTAGCTACACATTTGTTATCTTATCTTTAGAGTCAAAGCTATATGTCAGCAAAATAGTTTCTCGAGAACTCTTTCACCTCCGTGTGTCTGACTAATGCATATAGACTTTAGACTGTAATGTAAACGTACTACAGCTACACTACAGTCCAAAGTCCACTCCACACAAGCTCCAAGCGCCATCCACACTAATGTATAGATGAATCTCAAAAGCCCATACAAAATAGATCAGTAATGGAACCCTTCAGCCACCAATGATTTTAATACTGGGGAGGGGGGGTTAGGGTGCATCGGCCACCAATGATTTTAATACTGGGCAGGGAGGAGGGCGCACTGCTGCCCAGCGGTACCCGACCTCTGACAGGGCACTGTGATCCGCGCAATCAACCCCTCAGGTGCGACACCTGAGGGGTTAATTGTGAGTATCATAGCACCCTGTTAGAGGTCGGGTGCCGCCGGACAGCAGGGGAGCGTTATGGCCGAGCATGCTCACTCATCACTACTAATGACCTTATGTTAGTCCTCTAGGAGGATTTAAAAATTAATATATTCACCAAAATGGTATCCATAAAAAAAACTACAAATCACCCAACAAAACACAGCTTCCTAGAAAGAAATAGAAAAACATTTTTTGTTTCAGAATATGGCAATGTGACAAAAAAATCTTTGTTTAAAGTATAAAAGCAAAAAGAAGGATATAAACTTGCTGTATTTGCTGTAATTGTACTGATCCACTAAATAAAGTTAACATCATTTTACTGTAATGCCGTTTTCCAGCTTCCCACTCCATTCTATGGAATATTATTATTAAATAGTGCCATTAGAAAGTACAACAAGCCCTTATATAGCTAAGTGAACAGAAAAATAAAAAATAAAGTATGGTGTTTGGAAGGTAGGGAGTAAAAAACAAAACAGAATAGATGAAAATGGCTGCAACGCGAAGGGGTTAATAATGAAAGTAAAACTCTATTCATCTTTTGTAGTAATGTCATGAACCAGTGGGTGTGAACCCACTGTGCCACATGTCCTAACTTCTTAAAGGGCGTTGTCTAAGTGAACCCCTCCTCGATCTTCACATTACCCCTGATGGTGGGGAAAGACTTTTCCCTTCCCCCACGACAGCACCCAGAGAGATGGCTCCTCCTCCAAGGAAAGGAAACCTGTAGCATGAAAAGGTGGAGCCCTCTCTCCTACCTCAGTGAGGTTTCCTGTCCCTGGAGTAGGAGACCTAGTAGCTTTTTCCTTACAGGGGACCCTTGGTTTGGAAATCCTAGGAGAGCCTAGAGAGCCAGGGGTTCTTTCCCAGCCAGGACCCATGCCGGGGGTACTTACAGGAGACGGGGATAAGCGGGACCGTTTCCTGTTCGCAAGGCTGGCCTCGCGTGTCCCTCAGTAGAGGTGGACCGCGAGATGGAAGGAGACGCGGAGGCATGCGTCAGTCAGGAGCAACCCAGAGGGGTTTGTTTCCGGGGGCGCGCGCGGACATCTGAAGCGGTAAGAAGATGCCGACAGCAGGAAGCGCGCCGGGCCTGAACCTGTGACGCCACGGAAGTGACGTCACTCAAAGGATGCCGGAAGCTCTGGTCACGTGATCGGAGCTTAAAGCTGGGACGCCAGAGCAGTAAGATCCTGCCTGGTGGGCATCCTAGCTTGCGGTGCAATACTCGTGGAGCACCCCCTGTGAGGTAGCAGCAGCAAGTTCCGGCAGAGGTTGGCCCAAGGAATATGTGGGACCCTCCGAGGAGGGATACTATTCCTTTTTTCTTTCAGGTTCTAACCTCTATATGGGTTACAGCATGGAGGAGGATAAAAGACCTGAAGATGGAGAGGAGAAGCAGACTCCGGTATAAAAGCCTCAGATGGGGTAAGCGGTGGTAACCAAATTTTTTCATACGTACTAATTTGAAGTTGATATATCTTTTGCTTTCTAGATCGCTAAAAAAGCGGTAGTCAAAAAGAAAAATAAGGAATGTGCGATCTGTAGAGGTGCCCTGCCCTCTTCCTATTCAAAGAGATTGTGCCAGCAGTGCATAAAAAAGACCTTAGCCGAAGAATCCCCTAATTTCATGAAAGATATTAGAACCCTAATCAGGACTGAAGTTAGGGACTCTATAAAGTCAATTAAAAAGGGAAAAAAGTCGGCGGATTGTCATGAATCTGATTCATTTGAAGAGAGTGACCACTCAGAGGGAGAAATTGATTCTGAAGTCTCTTCTTCCTCGGACGAAGATTCGGACAGAAAGGTTTTGTTTTCCGCTGGAGACACAGACAAGCTTATTAAAGCTATCAGAGCCACTTTAGAGTTAGAGGATGTTAAGGAGGACAAGTCTATGGCAGATGTAGTTTTTGGAGGTCTACGAAATAAGAAAAGGAGATGTTTTCCCTTACACAAAAATATTTCAGATTTAATTGAGAGAGAATGGGAAAAACCTGATAGAAAGCCCTTCGTTACGAAAACCTTTAAGAGAAAATATCCTTTTGAGGAAGAGGCCTCTACTACATGGGATAAAGCCCCTAGGTTGGACGTGGCCATATCTAAAATTTCTAAAAAATCCTCCCTGCCATTCGATGGGGTATTTGAAGGATCCGTTAGACAAACGAATTGATACATGTTTGAAGTATACATGGGAAGCGTCACCGGCTTCCTTTAGGCCCAGCATAGCTGCCACAGTTACCGCCAGGTCAGTTTCAGTTTGGCTAGACAGGTTAGAGGGCCAGCTTAGGGATAGGTCGTCCAGGGAGCAGATCCTGACTAGTTTGCCCACGTTGAAAAAAGCAATTGATTTCCTGTCCGATGCCTCTGTTGAGGCTGTTAGGTTGGCGGCTAGATCAGCGTCTCTTTCTAACTCGGCCAGAAGGACTTTGTGGTTAAAAAATTGGAAGGGTGGTGACATGGCTTCTAAAGTTAGACTCTGTAGTATCCCCTGTCAAGGCCAATTTCTCTTTGGTCCTGAGCTGGATTCCCTTTTAGAAAAGGCGGCAGATAGGAAAAAGAAGCTCCCTCAGGAGGTTCCTTTTTCACAGTTCAAAGGCTATAGAAAATCCTTTCGTAACCCCTCCAGGTTCCAGAATAGAAAACAGGGAGAAAGGGAACAGTTCTCCAGGTCTAGAGGGGCAGCTAACAGGGGGTTTATGTTCAGAAGCTCCGCTCCCCAGAAGGACAAACCATCTAAACAATGACGCCAGGCTTCAAGTAGGCGGCAGACTCCGGTTTTTTCTTGGCGCCTGGCAGAAGGCAGGAATAGGCTTCTATTCAAGCCTTTTTCTGGTAAAGAAACCAGATGGGTCCTTTCGCACCATTATCAATTTAAAAAATCTAAACAGATCTCTGGTAGCAAGAAAGTTCAAAATAGAAACAATAAAGTCAGCAATCAACCTAGTCTTTCCAGGCTGCTTCATGTCTGTCATAGATCTGAAAGATGCTTATCTTCACGTGCCAGTACATCAGTTTTTCCAGAGATTCCTTCGTGTAGCGGTACAGTGGGGCGGAGAAACGAGGCATTTCCAGTTCCAGGCTATGCCCTTCGGGCTCTCGATGGCTCCAAGAATTTTCACCAAAATTCTGGCGGAGGTGGCCTCGTTTGTCCGCAGTCAGAACATTGTTTTTCTACCCTACCTGGACGATTTTCTTATAATTGCCGAATCTCGGGAAAAATGTCGGACTGCAGTTGCTCGGGTGATTCAGATCCTGAAAGACCTGGGTTGGATTATAAATATGAAAAAGTTGAGACTATCGCCCAGTACCTGTCAGAGGTTTCTGGGACTAGAACTAAATTCCTTGTGCCAGAGAACCTTTCTCCCAGTAGAAAAGTTACAAAAGATCCAGCTGGAGATTCTGACAGTTCAGAAGTCCCCCGTTCTATCCATCAGGAAGGCTATGTCTCTTTTAGGGAGCCTAATAGCATGCATTCCAGTGGTGCAATGGGCTCAGTATCATGCCAGAAATCTTCAGTGGGAGATCCTGGAAGTGACAAGCTCGGGGGAGAGGTCCCTAGACTCAAAAATGACACTATCTGGAAGAGTTCTGAGATCCCTGGATTGGTGGCTGAGAATAGAAAATTTGAATCAGGGCATCCAGTGGAGTTATCCGGAACCAATTGTTATCACTACGGATGCCAGTCCTTGGGGCTGGGGGGCACATTATGCAGATCATGTACTACAGGGGAGCTGGTCTCAGGCACAAAGGGCGTTCTCATCCAACAGGAAGGAACTGAGGGCGGTTCTGCTGGCCTTAAGGGCAGCCCAGCAAGACATTCAGCACAGACATGTCAGAATAATGACAGACAACAGGACGGTGGTTGCATATTTAAATCATCAGGGAGGCACGAGATCCCGCTCTCTGATGAAGGACACAGAACGGATCCTTTCAGAGATAGAAGATCAGACCATCCACATTTCTGCTCTGCATATAAGGGGAAGAGAGAATACGCAGGCGGATTTCTTGAGTCGTCACTGGCTAAAAGAAGGAGAATGGACCCTGAATACACGAATATTCTCAAAGATAGTAGATCTTTGGGGGAAGCCGGATATAGATCTATTCGCAACCAGGATGAACAGACAGGAACAGACTTTTTGCTCCCTCAATCCAGACGAATCCCCGTTTGGGGTGGACTCCTTGCTCCTGCATTGGAATTTTCAGCTGAGTTATGCATTTCCCCCGCTGCAACTTCTACCCAGAGTCCTCAGGAAAATAAGGGAAGACAGAGCGGATGCGATAGTAATCGCACTGTTCTGGCCAAAGAGAGCTTGGTTCTCGCTCCTCAGAAACATGTCAGTCTCAGATCCTTGGATCCTTCCGGATATCCCGGATCTCCTGTCACAGGGCCCAGTAAGGCACCCGCGGATAAAGACCTTGCATCTTACAGCCTGGATATTGAGGGGACACACCTAATTAAAATGGGGTTCTCTGAGACCCTTATCACTACGTTACAGAAAAGTAGGAAGAAGACAACCAACGTAATTTATGCTAGGATTTGGAAAAAGTTCCTATCCTTTTCAGGCCTTAATAACCAGGTTTGGCCGGAGGAGGTTAGAGTTGGGCAGGTCCTAGAGTTTTTGCAGCAGGGTCTCTCTATGGGGTTGGCTAAATCTACCCTTAAAGTTCAGGTATCGGCCCTTTCAAGTTTTTTCTCGAAAAACTTAGCTTGGGACCCCTGGGTGGTCAGATTCTTTCACGCGGTGGATAGGATAGCTCCGATTAGGGGACCAAACTTTCCGCCATGGGATTTGAATTTGGTACTTAAGGCCCTGACAATACATCCTTTTGAACCCATAGAAAGCTGTTCCATTAAGCTTCTCACCCTTAAACTGGTTTTTCTGATAGCTCTTACCTCCGCCCGTAGGGTCAGTGAGATACAGGCCTTTTCTATTAATCCCCCCTTTATGTCAATCAGAAAGGATAGAGTGGTAATCAAACCTGACCCAAAGTTCATTCCAAAAGTTCCATCTAGAACTAACCGTATGCAGGAGATAGTTCTCCCAGTATTTTTTCCAGATCCAGAGAATGAGGAGGAGGAGAAGTGGCATTGCCTTGATGTCAGGAGATGTCTGATTCAATATCTGGAACAGACAAGAGACTGGAGAAAGTCCTCATCTTTATTTGTCTTACATGCTGGCAGTAGGAAAGGTAATGCAGCTTCTAAAGGTTCTATCGCTAGGTGGATTAGAGAATTAATCTCCTCAGCTTACACCTTCTCGGGATCCTCTCCTCCGGTTTCCATAAGAGCTCATTCTACCAGGGCAGTGTTGACCTCTTGGGCCGAGAGATCCTGTGTATCAATTGATCAGATTTGTAGGGCAGCCACCTGGTCTTCACCCTCAACCTTTTATAGGCACTATAGACTTCAGCTGGACTCTATTTCTGACCTTTTGTTTGGTAAAAAGGTGTTGGAAGTCGTTACCCACCCTAAGTAGTTCTCTGTAATCTCTCTCTGGGTGCTGTCGTGGGGGAAGGGAAAAACCACGGTTACACTCACCGGTAAGATTTTTTTCCGGACCCCACGACAGCACCCACTTATTCCCTCCCTTTCTTCTTATAAGGTGTTGGGGTCTCTGTGTGTTGCACAAATGTGTAAGCAAATAAAAAAAAAAAATAATCATTTGATGAGTAAAAATTGGGGAGTCCCTCTCATGCTCTGTAAACTCACTGAGGTAGGAGAGAGGGCTCCACCTTTTTATGCTACAGGTTTCCTGTCCTTGGAGGAGGAGCCATCTCTCTGGGTGCTGTCGTGGGGTCCGGAAAAAACGCTTACCGGTGAGTGTAACCGTGGTTTTCCCGAGGAGAACACCAGGTCACTTCCCCTTGAGGAGGATAGGCACACAAGGCAGCTAGTCCGGGCGGACCAGGAGGTACCTAAGAAAGGTACCAGAGGTACAGGTGTTGTCAGCAGGCTGAGTCGTTACCAGGAGCAACAGTGCAGCACCGAAGGATGAGGCAGAGGTGAAGTCAGACAGGCAATAGTTCAGGGCAGATGGCAGCATGTCGAGTCGCAGCATGCCGCAGTGCGACACCATAGCCTATTATTTTAAAAAGTGTTGCTCTACATTGGTACGACAAAATGTTGAGTGGCACATGTGGTCATGTAGCCCTAGCCCTAAAGGGGCAGGGCTCTGTGAAGGCCACTTTTAAGGGGGTAGGGGCCAGTATTAATGGGGCAGGGTGCTGTGGATGACACTGTTAAGTTGGCAGGGGCCACTATAAAAGGGGCAGCTGTTGTGGAGGTCACTGTTAATGGGGCAGGGGCCACTAGTAAAAGGGCAGGCTGCTGTGTAGGTCATTGTTAAATGGGCGGGCATTGTGGAGGTCACTGTTAAGGGGGCAGGAGGCTCTATTGAAGGGACAGCTGCTGTGGAGGTCACTGTTAAAGGGGAGGGCACTGTGGAGGTCACTGTTAAAGGGGCATTCACTGTGGATGTCACTGTTAAGGGGGCAGGCTGCTGTGGAGTTCACTAATAAAGGGGCAGGCACTGTGGAGGTCACTGTTAAGGGGGCAAGGGCCACTATTAAAGAAGCAGCTGCTGTGGAGGTCACTGTTAAAGCAGCAGGGTACTGTAAGTTCACTGTTAATGGAGCAGGTTACTGTGGAGGTCACTGTTAAAGGGACGGGTGCTGTGGAGGTCTTTGTAACATCAAGTGAAATAGATGAAATATATGCGTGCAAAGCCGGGTCCTTCAGCTAGTAGTATATAAATGGGATAATGCATTTTTGTAATAGGATATCCCATTGTTAACATTATCTCTCTGGTTAACATCATATTCTGGTTAACAGTGACCTATGTACATGATTTTGCTGATTGAACGGCCTATCAAATTTCATGGCACCAAAGATGCAGTAAAGTATAATAAGTGGCCCAGACCTACAGAATTTGACCTTGTGAGTTAGATCTATGGTATTTGCAGTGAGTGCTGTAATGCGGTGGATGACTGCAGTTTACAAATGGTGGAAGCATTACTTTTAGACTGTAAATATGGAAGTAGAAGTAGATAATAATGTAATTATGTTGGTAATGTTATGCATTAGGTACATTATGGGAAACAATAATGCTCCTCTGTGAAAGAAATCAATCCAGCTAGTATTGATTTTTCTTAATGTGAAATGGCCTCATCTAAATACAAGAGATATCCTTTATTTATTCATTTTCGTTTTATGGTCTTCATTTTCAGAGTCATTTGATGTAACTCAATATACAGATAATGGAGCTTTATTTATTAAATCTGACACCTACAGCAGAATGTTAATGATTTAATAAGATTATGTTCTTGGGTGGCTTCTAAGGAAAGAGGTTGAAACCATGTCAGAACTTGACTTTGTTGCATCATTTTCTTCTTCAACAAGCCTAATTATTTCAGGCTCTGGCCAGCATTACAGTTATTTGCAGAATATAGATTTTTTGTTTTTAGAATATGTTGTCTAACAATAATATTCTTTTACTGGAAAGCCATCCAATACATTAATGTTTATATTATTCAGTGATATATAAATGTTTTTCTCTCCGTAACATTTATTTTAATGATCTGCATTAATGGGGTGATAACACAAATTTAATTTAAAAAAAAAATGTGCAGTCATGCACATTGTTGTTTTTCACTATATCAGTACAAAAATCCTCTGTTCTCCAATGCAATTTTCACCTTTATTTTCTCTTTTTAATCACATTACCTGGCTGGAGTACATCTGTTCTTGCTTTCTGTGGACAGCAGCAGCTTGTCACGTTAGACAGTCAAGCACCTACGTCTCCCAGTAGTGCATTGTAATAAGCTGTTGTTAAGCCCTTCCTTCCCTGCATAGAAAATAGTACCTACATTATAGCTCCGGAAATATGTAGTGGAATGCCCTCACAGTTTCCTTCTCCACCGTCTAGAGAGATATAGTTATTTATTTACATGAATTTAAAAGTAGGAATGAAAGGTGTCTGACCTGATTTTCTATGAGATCACTATTAGAGATGAGCGAACACCTGGATGTTCGGGTTCGAGAGGTTCGGCCGAACTTCCGGAAAATGTCTCACAAAGTCTCCCTTTCCGCTAACTTTTGACAAAAAGTTTAATTTTTCACAGACTCATTATGCCCCTCAGCGAATACCTTGGGGTGTCTTCTTTCCAAAATGGGGTCACATGTGGGGTATTTCTACTGCCCTGGCATTTTAGGTGCCCTAAAGCGTGAAAAGAAAAATGCGTAAAAATGCCCTCCTAAAAGGTACTCATTGGAATTTGGGCCCCTTTGCGCATCTTGGCTGCAAAAAAGTGTCACTTATGTGGTACCGCCGTACTCAGGAGAAGTAGGGCAATGTGTTTTGGGGTGTATTTTTACATATACCCATGCTGGGTGAGAGAAATATCTCTGTAAATTGACAACTTTGAATAAAAAAATGTAAAAAGTTGTCGTTTACAGCGATATTTCTCACACACAGTATGGGTATTTGTAAAAATACACGCCAAAACACATTGCCCTACTTCTCCTGAGTACGGCGATACCACATGTGTGACACTTTTTTGCATCCAAGATGCGCAAAGGGGCCCAAATTCCAATGAGTACCTTTAGGATTTCACAGGGCATTTTTAAGTATTTGGATTCTCACGCTTTAGGACCCCTAAAATGCCAGGGCAGTATAAATACCCCACATGTGACCCCATTGTGGAAAGAAGACACCCCAAGGTATTCTGTGAGGGGTATGGCGAGTTCACAGGAAAAAAAAAATTTCGCACAAGTTAGTGGAAATTGATTTTTTTTTTTTTTTTTTTTTTTACAGTCTCATATTCCACTAACTTGTGACAAAAAATAAAATTTAGCATGAACTCGCCATACCCCTCACGGAATACCTTGGGGTGTCTTCATTCTAAAATGGGGTCACATGTAAGGTGTTTGTACTGCCCTGGCATTTGAGGGTCTCCGCAATCATTACACGTATGGCCAGCATTAGGAGTTTCTGCGATTCTCCTTATATTGAGCATACGGGTAATGAGATTTTTTTTTCCGTTCAGCCTCTGCGCTGAAAAAAAAAAAAAATGAACGGCACAGATTTTTTCATTCGCATCGGTCAATGTGGATGAAAAAATCTCTGCCAAAATCAGCGACTGCGGTGCGGTGGGCTGGGCGCTAGCTACGTAACAAGTAGCTAACTAACTGGCGGTGAAAGGGGACCCTTATGCCCCATTCACACGTTCGAAATTCTGTTTGCGGAACGGAATTGTGGACCCATTCATTTCTATGGGGACAGACTTTGTCCCGCTCGGATCCGGAATTACGGATCCGCGCTTCCGGGTCTGCACTTCCGTTCCGCAAATATATAGAACATGTCCTATTCTTGTCCGCAATTGCGGACAAGAAAAAGCATTTTCTATATAGTTCTGGCAATGTGCGGATCTGCAAAATGCGGAAAGCACATTGCCGGTGTCCGTGTTTTGAGGATCTGCGGATCGGATCTGCGGATCCGATCCGCGGATCCGTGAATCCACGGATCTGTGAATCCACGGATCCACAAAACACATATGGACGTCTGAATGGAGCCTTACAAGGGGTGTGATCAATGACAGGGGGGTGATCAGGGGGTCTAGATGGGGTGATCAAGGGGTTAATAGGTGAGGGGGGGGGTTAGTGTAGTGTTTGGTGCAACTTTACATAGTTACCTGGTCCTCTGGTGGTCGATCCCAGCAAATGGGACCACCAGAGGACCAGGTAGCAGGTATATCAGACGTTGTTCACAAAACAGCGTCAGATATACTTGTTTGATGCGATTTATATCGCATCTACAGCCTGCCAGCGATGGATCATCGCTGGCAGGCTGTAGTTAAACTCCTGAGACGCGAGTTACTGTGAACGCGCGTGCGCGCGTGTTCACAGGAAATCTCGCGTCTCGCGAGATGACGCACATATGCGTCGCCCCAGAACAGACCGACCGCCGCGAGAACGCAGTTGTGCGTTAGGCGGTCGGGAAGTGGTTAATGGGACCCCGGCAACCATGTCAGATGGCACAAGTATAACATTTATATCACCCAGCAAATGACAAGGCCACTTTCAGTTAGTTAGGCCTTAGCAACGAGACAGAGGAGACAGGTCAGATAGCACAAGCATCAGTTTTACAGATCACCCACCACAGGAGTAGGCCACCTTTAGTTAATTTGACCCCTGCACCCAGAAAGAGGAGAGAGGTCCCACAGCACATAATCTGGCATCATATCAACCACCTCAGGAGAAGGCCACCATTTAGTTACTTAGGCCTTAGCACTGACACAGAGGAGACAGGTCAGATAGCACAAGCATCAGTTTTACATCAACCACAACAGGAGAAGGGCACTTTTAGAGACTTTGACCCTTACAGCCACACGGAGGAGAGAGGTCCCAGAGCCGAGAATCAGGCATCATGTCAACCACCACAGGAGTAGGCCACCTTTTGTTTCTTTGACCCCTGCACCCAGAAAGAGGAGAGAGGTCCCACAGCAGAGATTCAGGCATTTATATCAGCCAGCACAGGAGAAGGCCGCTTTCAGTGACTTAGGCCTTAGCACCGACACAGAGGAGACAGGTCAGATAGCACAAGCATCAGTTTTACATCAACCACCACAGGAGAAGGGCACTTTTAGAGACTTTGACCCCTGCAGCCACACGGAGGAGAGAGGTCCCACAGCAGAGATTCAGGCATTTATATCAGCCAGCACAGGAGAAGGCCGCTTTCAGTAACTTAGGCCTTAGCACCGACACAGAGGAGACAGGTCAGATAGCACAAGCATCAGTGTTACATCAACCACAACAGGAGAAGGGCACTTTTAGAGACTTTGACCCCTGCAGCCACAAGGAGGAGAGAGGTCCCACAGCAGAGAATCAGGTATCATGTCAACCACCACAGGAGTAGGCCACCTTTTGTTTCTTTGACCCCTGCACCCAGAAAGAGGAGAGAGGTCCCACAGCAGAGATTCAGGCATTTATATCAGCCAGCACAGGAGAAGGCCGCTTTCAGTGACTTAGGCCTTAGCACCGACACAGAGGAGACAGGTCAGATAGCACAAGCAACAGTTTTACATCAACCACCACAGGAGAAGGGCACTTTTAGAGACTTTGACCCCTGCAGCCACACGAAGGAGAGAGGTCCCACAGCAGAGAATCAGGCATCATGTCAACCACCACAGGAGTAGGCCACCTTTTGTTTCTTTGACCCCTGCACCCAGAAAGAGGAGAGAGGTCCCACAGCAGAGAATCAGGCATTTCGATCACCCACCACAGGAGAAGGCCGCTTTCAGTGACTTTGGCCCCCTGCACCCACACAAAGGAGACATGTCAGACAGCACAAGTATAACATTCATATCACCCAGCACAGGAGAAGGACACTTTCAAGTACTTTGGCCCTGGCACCCAGACAGACGGAAGGTTCATTCAACTCTGGGTTGCACCCCAAGATCCTACTTAATTTCAAAAATTGATTTTTCAATGAAGAAGTGGCCAGGAGTACAAGACAACATGGTTTAAGGCAGTTATTAAGGACTACTCTGCACAAGGGAGGGTCAGGTCTTGTGGGATCCATGCCTGGTTCATTTTTATAAATGTCAGCTTGTCCACGTTGGCTGCGGACAGGCGGCTGCGTTTGTCAGTAATGTTGCCCCCTGCAGTGCTGAATACACGTTCAGATAAAACGCTGGCCACCGGGCAGGCCAGCACCTCCAAGGCATAACATGCTAATTCTGGCCACGTGGACAATTTGGAAACCCAGAAGTTGAATGGGGCCGAACCATCCGTCAGTACGTGGAGTTGTGTGCAGACGTACTGTTCAACCATGTTAGTGAAATGTTGCCTCCTGCTAACACGTTCCGTATCAGGTGGTGGGGCAGTTAGCTGTGGCGTGGAGACAAAACTTGTCCACATTTCTGCCATGCTAACCCTGCCCTCAGAGGAGCTGGCCGTGACACTGCTGCGTGGGCGACCTCTAGCTCCTCCTCTGCCTTGGCCTTGGCCTTCCACCTGTTCCCCTGTGACAGTTGGGAATGCTCTCAGGAGCGCGTCTACCAGTGTGCGCTTGTACTCGCGCATCTTCCTATCACGCTCCAGTGCAGGAAGTAAAGTGGGCACATTGTCTTTGTACCGTGGATCCAGCAGGGTGGCCACCCAGTAGTCAGCACACGTTAAAATGTGGGCAACTCTGCTGTCGTTGCGCAGGCACTGCAGCATGTAATCGCTCATGTGTGCCAGGCTCCCCAGAGGTAAGGACAAGCTGTCCTCTGTGGGAGGCGTATCGTCGTCGTCCTCTGTATCCCCCCTGCCACGAACCAGGGATGTGCCTGCGCTGTGCTGGGTGCCACCCCGCTGTGAACCTGCTTCATCCTCTTCCTCCTCCACCTCCTCCTCATCCTCCTCGTCCTCCAGTAGTGGTCCCTGGCTGGCCACATTTGTACCTGCCCTCTGCTGTTGCAAAAAACCTCCCTCTGAGCCACTTCTAACAGACTGGCCTGAAAGTGCTAAAAACGACCCGTCATCCTCCTCCTCCTGGCCCTGGCCCACCTCCTCTTCCATCATCGCCCTAAGCGTTTTCTCTAGGAGACATAGAATTGGTATCGTCATGCTGATAACAGTGGTATCGCCACTGGCCACGTTGGTGGCGTACTCTAAACAGCGCAACAGGGCACACAGGTCTCGCATGGAGGCCCAATTATTGGTGGTGAAGTGGTGCTGTTCCGCAGTGCAACTGACCCGTGCGTGCTGCAGCTGAAACTCCACTATGGCCTGCTGCTGCTTGTACAGTCTCTCCAGCATGTGCAAGGTGGAGTTCCACCGGGTGGGCACGTCGCATATTAGGCGGTGAGCGGGAAGGCCGAAGTTCCGCTATAGCGCTGACAGGCGAGCAGCGGCAGGATGTGAACGCCGGAAGCGCGCACAGACGGCCCGCACTTTATGCAGCAGCTCTGGCATGTCTAGGTAGTTGTGAATGAACTTTTGCACCACCAAATTCAGCACATGCGCCAGGCAAGGGATGTGCGTCAAACCGGCTAGTCCCAGAGCTGCCACGAGATTTCGCCCATTATCGCACACCACCAGGCCGGGCTTGAGGCCCACCGGCAGCAACCACTGGTCGGTCTGTTGTTCAATACCCCGCCACAACTCCTGCGCGGTGTGGGGCCTGTCCCCCAAACATATGAGTTTCAGAATGGCCTGCTGACATTTACCCTGGGCTGTGCTGAAGTTGGTGGTGAAGGTGTGTGGTTGACTGGATGAGCTGGTAGAAGCAGAGGAGGAGGAAGCCGAGTAGGAGGAGGAGGCTACAGGAGGCAAAGAATGATGCCCTGTGATCCTTGGCGGCGGAAGGACGTGCGCCAAGGAACTCTCCGTCTGGGGCCCAGCTGCCACTACATTTACCCAGTGTGCAGTTAGGGAGATATAGCGTCCCTGGCCGTGCTTACTGGTCCACGTATCTGTGGTTAGGTGGACCTTGCCACAAATGGCGTTGCGCAGTGCACACTTGATTTTATCGGACACTTGCATGTGCAGGGAAGGCACGGCTGTCTTGGAGAAGTAGTGGCGGCTGGGAACCACATACTGGGGGACAGCCATGGCCATCAGCTGTTTGAAGCTGTCTGTGTCCACCAGCCGGAATGACAGCATTTCAAAGGCCAGTAGTTTAGAAATGCTGGCATTCAGGCCAAGGGCTCGAGGGTGACTAGGTGGGAATTTGCGCTTCCTCTCAAAGGTTTGAGAGATGGAGAGCTGAACGCTGCTGTGTGAAATAGTGGAGACGCTAGGTGACGGTGGCGGTGGTGGTGGTGGTGTCGGTGGCACATCCTCTGTTTGCTGCTCAGCAGGTGACAACATTCCTCTCGAGGCGGAAGCCGAGGCAGCAGCGGTAGAGGGAGCAGGGGGAGCCTGAGCGGGTTCCTTGTTTTTAAGGTGTGTACTCCACTTCAGTTCATGCTTTGCATGTAGATGCCTGATCATGCAAGTGGTGCTCAGGTTAAGCCTTGCCTCAGGGTCTGATGGCACAGCGTGCAAACCACTCTGGTCTTGTCGTCAGCACATTGTTTGAAGAAGTGCCATGCCAGGGAACTCCTTGAAGATGCTTTTGGGGTGCTGGGTCCCTGTTGGCGCTGGCCAATAGCAGGCGAACTCTCTGGACGGCGGCTGTTCTGCTTTTGCCCCCTGCTCCCTCTTTGGCTTCGCTGTTGTCTCAGTCTCACCACTGCCTCTTCCTCTGAACTATTTAAGTCAGCGGCACGACCTTCAGTCCATGTGGGGTCTAAGACCTCATCGTCCTCTGCATCGTCTTCCACCCAGTCTTCCTCCCTGACCTCCTCCTGGTCAGTCTGCACACTGCAATAAGACGCGGCAGTGGGCACCAGTGTTTCGTCA
This sequence comes from Bufotes viridis, assembly GCA_033119425.1. NCBI lineage: Eukaryota > Metazoa > Chordata > Amphibia > Anura > Bufonidae > Bufotes > Bufotes viridis. The sequence continues at coordinate 265,943,832 of CM065589.1, forward strand.
TCATCAGAGACTCGGTCACTCTGCTGTGGTGGTATTCCCATGTCCTCATCATCTGGATACATAAGTGGTTGTGCGTCAGTGCATGGAATGTCTTCCACCGCTGGGGAAGGGTTAGGTGGACGCCCCTGGAAAACCGGGGGAGCAGAGTCTTCAAACAGAATAAGAGACTGCTGCATAACTTGAGGCTCAGCCAGTTTCCCTGATATGCATGGGGGTGATGTGACAGACTGATGGGCTTGATTTTCAGGTGCCACTTGTGCGCTTTCCGCAGAAGACTGGGCGGAAGACATTGTGGTGAACGTGCTGAAAGCACTGTCGGCCACCCAATCGACTAATGCCTGTGCCTGCTCAGGCTTTACCATTCTCATAACGGCATTGGGCCCCACCAAATATCGCTGTAAATTCTGCCGGCTACTTGAGGGAGTTGGTTCACTACTGAATTTTTAAAATGCTAGTTTTGGTACATAGATTCCCACACGGGGAGATATAATTCCTTTTTACAGGAGTAAAAACGTGAGGCCTACTGTTTCTGGTCTAACTAACACCAGATTGATTAAATTGGCCTTTTTTTCACCAAAATTACAACACTGGACAATGTAATGCCTTTTTGCGGTATTAATTACAAGAAGACTGCTGCTAATTGGACACCAGAATTTTTAAAATGCTAGTTTGTGTACATAAATTCCCACACTGGAAGATATAATTCCTTTTTCCGGTATTAATTACAAGAAGACTGATGCTAATTGGACACCAGAATTTTTAAAATGCTAGTTTGTGTACATAAATTCCCACACTGGAAGATATAATTCCTTTTTCCGTTATTAATTACAAGAAAACTGCTGCAAATTGGACACCAGAATTTTTAATATGCTAGTTTTGGTACATAGATTCCCACACGGGGAGATATAATTCCTTTTTACAGGAGTAAAAACGTGAGGCCTACTGTTTCTGGTGTAACTAACACCAGATTGATTAAATTGGCCTTTTTTTCACCAAAATTACAACACTGGACAATGTAATGCCTTTTTCCGGTATTAATTCCTTTTTACAGGAGTAAAAACGTGAGGCTTACTGTTTCTGGTCTAACTAACACCAGATTGATTAAATTGGCCTTTTTTTCACCAAAATTACAACACTGGACAATGTAATGCCTTTTTGCGGTATTAATTATAAGAAGACTGCTGCTAATTGGACACCAGAATTTTTAAAATGCTAGTTTGTGTACATAAATTCCCACACTGGAAGATATAATTCCTTTTTCCGGTATTAATTAAAAGAAAACTGCTGCAAATTGGACACCAGAATTTTTAAAATGCTAGTTTTGGTACATAGATTCCCACACGGGGAGATATAATTCCTTTTTACAGGAGTAAAAACGTGAGGCCTACTGTTTCTGGTGTAACTAACACCAGATTGATTAAATTGGCCTTTTTTTCACCAAAATTACAACACTGGCCTTTTTGCGGTATTAATTACAAGAGGACTGCTGGTATTTCAGAACACCGGAATTTTTAAAATGCTAGTTTTGCTAGATAAATTTCCCACACTGGGAGAAATATTGCCTAAGCCTTTTTACAGTATTAATTACAACAGGAGTGCTTCTTCTGGTCTAACACCAGAATAATTTTATTATTATGGTGAAAGCTTTTTTTAATTTATATTTCTGGCACATAAAAAAAATATATATTTCTGGCTGACAGTATTGGACTTGGCTGTAGTGGCACTGGCTAGCCTAGATGGAACAGCACATTCATGAGATTTGCTATCCAAGTGGGTTACTTTCAGTTTCACCACTGATATATTAAATATCTTTGCAGTTAGTATGGGTGACACAAGCACAGCCAAACCCCTGATGTAGTATATCTATGAAAAAATCGACTATTACATGAGATTAATGGACGTTGTGGCAGCTTTTGCTGTAGCACCACAAGTCCCAAAATGGCCACCGCCTATCAGCCCAGTAACATGTGCCAGAAAACGGTCTGCCCAGCCAGAAAAAAAATAGACTTTGACAGAGCAGCTGAATCGCTGTTGTTCTGATTCACAGGTGTAGATTTTTCACTTCTTTGGAGCTTTGGTTTAGACTCTGTGGCAGCTTGTGCTGGCGCACCACAAGTCCCAAAATGGCCACCGCCGGTCAGCCCAGTTACATGTGCCAGTAAAAATCGCTCTGGCCAGTCTCAACAAAATAGTGACTTTCAGTGAACAGCTCAGCTGAGTTGTTCTGATGCACAGGTGTAGAAAGGTAGATCATTCAATCACTTCTTTATCCCTGCCTATCTCGCCCTCACAGAAGCTGCATCCTCTCCCTACACTAGTCAGAGCAGTGTGACGTGCGGCGCTACGTGACTCCAGCTTAAATAGAGGCTGTGTCACATGCTGCACTTGGCCAATCACAGCCATGCCATTAGTAGGCATGGCTGTGATGGGCTCTTAGGGCAAGAAGTAAAACGCTAGCTGATTGGCTGCTGTGCAGCCCTTCAGAAAGCGGGAAGTAATCGACGAACACCGGACCCGAACCCGAACTTTTTTGAAAATGTCCGGGTTCGGGTCCATGTCACGGACACCCCAAAATTCGGTACGGACCCGAACGATTTTCGAACTGTTCGCTCAACACTAATCACTACACCAGCACTGAGGAAAGAGGAAGAGAACAGAGAAGTTACTGAGCATGTTAGTCCACCACTGAATGTAGGGGATGGTGGACCAAAATTTTGGCCACAGAAGAAACAGCAGGGATTACTATGTAATGAACATAAAAAATCTTATTTTTTATTGCATGTCTATTCCAATAACATTTCATTTGAAATGTCCTATTCATCGCATGATAATACTTTTTGTGGGATAACACCTTTAAGTACGATAGGTCCAATGGTGGTTGGCAGCTTGATCCCCTTGCTGGAATCCATGCTTCTAAATTTCTTTAATGTAGGTGCTATTCCTGATCCCCTATGGCACTATGAAGTACATCTAGTGTGCATTACACAATTGTGTCAACATTACTGATGAGACTAGGATGGAAACCTGTGGTGAACAGATACCGCAGTGCCCTCTCTGACTTTCTTGACCACAATTTTCTGAGATGCTCTACACAGAAATGATGCTGATAGGTCCCCAACCATTCCTTATTGTGACTTGGTTGTGAGGCACTAAAGGGAGTCAGAGAAATCAAAAGTGCCGTGCAGGCATATCAAGCCCTTGCACTGTTGTCCCACTGGGCTGAGGGACACAATAGGACCACAAGCCCTTTGGTCGTAACAGTTTGAATTCAACCATGTTTACATAATAATTTATGGGGTGCTCTGGTGCACCACCTGTAGGCAGCCAGGTGGGCAAACAACACCTGTGCTTGTCGTTGCTGAAACCGTAGCCCTTTATCCTGATAAACCATTTCACCCAGCTTTCTGGCTACTGCCTCACATCCACTTGCCTTTGCCAGATGCCCAAATGCATCTCTTGCATTTAGACATAAAAGTGCGCTTTGTCTCTCTTGTCCATCAGCCCTGTAGGTGAGATATAGTTCTCTCATGGGAGAATGTTTCCCTCCATCCCCTACATCACCCTGATTTTTCTGGCAATATCAAATTTGGGGTCACCTGAGACCTGTCTGTATATAGTAGAAACATTAACATCCTAATTTGACTCTTGAGGAAATTGATGCCATTAATGTACTTAAGGCTGACTATAGCTTAATGATAAAGTCTGACGATAAGGGCAGAGCTACCGTTGTTATGGACACCGGTAAATACATTTCGGAAATACAAAGACAACTTGATGGTTCTACTGTATACAGACGGGTCTTAGGTGACCCCAAATTGGATATTGGCAGAAAAATCAGGACTGTAGTTACATATGCATCAGTGGCTGGTATTATAGATTCAGATCTTGAAGAATTTTTAATTGTTGAACATCCTATTACTCCAGTAATTTATATATTACCAAAGATACATACAACTCTGATAGACCTCCCTGGGCAACCGATTGTCTCTAGTACAGGTTCTATTTTTTCACACATAGCCGTCTTTTTAGACAAGATATTACGTTATTTTGCCACTGATGCACTGTCCTATATCCGTGACACTTTGGACTTTTTACTGAAACTACAGAATGTAGACTTGTCCGGTCAGAGTAATGTCATTTTGGCTTCATTTGACGTCACAAGCCTTTACACTTCAATTGATCATGACAGGCCCTTTTAGTTTGTACAGAATATGTTACGCCTTTCTATGTTTTTGGATTATGCTCAATATTTTATTCTGTCACTTCTGGATATTGTGCTACCATGCAATTATTTTCCAAAAGGATTTTTATATTCAGCAGAAGGGGCGTGGTCATGGGGTCTAATGTGGCCCCGACATACGCTTATATGTTTATGAGACATCTAGAGTAGGACGTCATCTATGTTTCCCACCATTTCTCCCACGTTTTGAGATGGTGGTGTTACATTGATGATGTCATCGTCATTTGGATAGGATCTCTTCAATCCTTACTTTCTTTCCATACTTTTCTTAATGATATCAATCCTTGGGTTAAGTTTACTGTTGTATATTCTTTAAGTCATATTGAATTTCTCAACACTACTGTAGATATGCTGAATGGCAGATTACACACTGAATTATTTACCAAACCTACTGATAAGAATTCTTTGCGTATATATGACAGTTGTCACCCTATCATCAAACGCCATTGGCCTATGCTCTCTGGGTGTGTAAAGGGTGTTCCTGAATTTACAATTCCTCCTTTATTCTCTTATCGCAGGTCCAGGAATCTTAGGGACCAACTGGTATCTGCTCATGTATCATATAATGTGAGCCCTACACAGACTTTAATGTCCATACGGAAATCTAGTTGCTTTCCTTGCTTGAGATGTGTCAACTGCCGCCTCATGATCAAGGGCGACCGTTTCACACATCCAGTCAAGGGAGAGACATTCCCTGTTAAGCATTTGTTGACATGCGACAGTGATCACGTCATTTATATACTATCTTGCCCCTGTAATTTACTTTATGTGGGCGAGACTACTCTTGACCTGAAAACTCACAAGAAGCTTCAAGATTTAAAGTGACCAAACATTTCTCTGAACACAAACATAGTGAACATCAGCTGTGGTTTCAAATAATTGACCATGTCCCCCCATTAAGGAGGGGTGGCAATTGATCTGACATTTTGAAAGAAAAAGAGCTTCAATGGATCTTCAGATTAAACACGTTTGAACCCATGGGACTCAATGTAGATTTTAAATTGAACACAATAATACGCTGATCTCCTTCACTGTAAACGTACGGTGGATAGCTTGCCCACCACTCCTAGTGCTTTCTTAATAAGCACTGATTTGATAGCAAATTTTTTGTAGCATATTTAATATAATTTTAAGTTAAGATTATTGTCTTTTTCTTCCATGATTAATAATAATTTTTTATTTTTTATTTTCTTCTTTTCCATTTTTTTTTAGATGCACCTTGACAACATTTGACTTCCAGTGGGAGGACATAATTTTTACATTTAATGGTTCTTTTATTTTTTTTAGGTGAAAGAGGAAATGTCCATTTCTTGTCTGTAATGCATGAGGCGGCATATCTTTACGTATTTGGTCTATGGGTAGTGTGACATTGTGGTGCAAGCTAGGTATGAGTGTCTACTGGGGGGCCTACAAAAGGGAGTCGCTCCACATTTGTGGGGTTGTCCAACCATTTGGTTTCCCAACATTTAGGGGAAGTCTCTCCAATTTTAGACAGATGACCTCTTTCTTCACCTCTCTGCCACATTATTTACACACCGTTACTATTTTAATGAGGAGACCCCTCTGTTTCTGGTTGACCTAAGAGCCTAAGTATCCAGTATAATTTTCTATTTACTCATCTCTTTCCTATATTTAGTTTAATTTAATATATGCCAGCCCTCTGTAATTGCTCTACAAGCATGTTTGCCCTTTTACAATAGGGTGTTAGCGCCATAGTAATTGCTAGGGTGCTTGTCAATGATTACTGACTATAGAACATTTTTCCCTTTTGTTTTCCCTTTTCCAAGATGGCTGACACCCATTCCAAAGTGGCAGTGTGCATGTCAGACATGCTCAATACTATAGATCATTTTCCCCTCTTGTTTTCCCTTTTCCAAGATGGCTGCTGCACTGTCCAGAGTGGCAGAGTGCATGTCAGACATGCTCAATACACTTTTAGCTTTCATCCGCCTCCTCTATTTTTTCCTTGACATGGGCATTTTACGCTAGGTGAACACAGTCATCGGTGTGCACACATTTTGTTTGTCCCCTGGTGAGCTTAATCTTTTGATCTATTCATTGAATAATAATTTCCATATGAAGTATACAGGTGCAATCATGTTTTGTAATGCATATTAATCATGGTATTATGTATAGGGATATGTGCACAATTGTATAAATACATTATGATGTACTATGGCACTATGTACGTTTTATGGGACTTTTAGCACTTTACTTTAGTTTTATATATATATACAAAGTGCATGTACAATGAATAATGAATCAATATACATGTGATGTATGTGACATGTATGGCTGTTATCGCCACTGATTTTAAATTATTTGTCTACTTAATAAATTGTAATAGTATTTTTAGTTTTTTTTTGTATTAGTGGTATTGTTTTTCCATAACTAGTTTTTTTTGTTTGAGATAATCTCTTCCAATGGACTTGTAAAACAGAAAAATGTATGTATAATCCAAAATTTACATACAGATGTGTACTCTACAAATAGATATTTGAGCAGTTTCTCTGAAAAAGATATAGGGCGTCATTTATTAAGACTGCCGTTTAAGATGGCAGTCTTAATAACCCTTATATATGGTGGTGGATCTGAAAAAGTTATGAAGAGGCACAGGCATCCAGCTCCAGTCTAAATGTAAGACAGCTTCCTAGCTGTCTTACATTTAGACTATTTTCTACGCCTGAAACAGCCATAGAAGATGGTAAATGAGACGGTCCTATCAGCCCATCTTCTTGCCCGACCACACCAAGCCCACTTTTTTAGATCTGGCGTGAGTAGGGAGAAGTGGCAGATTGCGGCGCAAATCTTTGCACCACAATTTGCATCCGGAAATACACCTAATAAAGGTGTATTTCTGGATATTAAATGGCCCCCATAGTGCACTGAAATAAACAGTAAATTGAAACATGTACGGCGCTGGACAGGTCTTTAAAGATTAAAGATGTTGCCCGCTCCTGAGCACTGCGGGTGTCATAGCCACGGGTGGCCACCTGCTTCTTATAGCAGACACCCACGGCTCATGTCCGCAACCGGCAGTAATGCCGATCCCGGACATTTAACCCCTCAGATGCTGTGGTCAATCCTGTTGGAAAGCACAACTTGTCCCACAAAAAACAAGAACTTATATGGCTATGTGAACAGAAAAATAAAAATGTTATGGCTCTGGGAAGGCAGGGAGCGCAAAACGAAAATGCAAAAAACAACAACCTCCGGGCCTGAAAGGGTTATACATTTGTGTATACACACTGGAGTGAGCTACAGGGGCATGTGTCGAGGATGGGAAGTTGGACTTCCATGGATTACCACTGATTCCGTTGTTTTTCAGCCTGGTGTCAGTTGGGGTGCACTTGATGGTATTGAATTGTGAGGTGCAAGGAAGGGTCCCTTGGCAGCCGAAGATGTCGGTGCAGTTTTGCGGGGCAGGAAATATTGACACCAAGTTAACAGGAAATGGTTCTTTCCTGAAAAATCAAGTTCAGGTACAAGAGTCACAGTTTCATCATGCATAAACTGGAAGTTCCTATGAAAAGGGTGCAAGTTGATGGTGACAAATTCACTCTGACACTCTGAGTAACACTGGAACGGATTTACTGATGATGATTAGAGATGTCCAGAACTATTCGCCGGCGAACATCGCATGTGAAAAACGCAGAATATAGAACATGCTGCGATTTTCATGCAACGCACAAGTGATGCGTGAAAAAAAATGCTCATGTACACAGACCCATTGAAATGAATGGGTCAGGATTCAGTGCGGATGCTATGCGATCACGTCATGCATTGCACCCGCATGGAAAACTCACTCCTGTGAAAGGGGCCATCTGCTGTAAGGAGAGCGTCCTGACAGCACCCCAAAAAGCCCTTTTTAGGGCTGGTACATGAGTCTGCTTTTATTTTATTTTTTCTATATATATATATCGCAGTTTCCTGCCCGTGTGTGAGAGGCCGCAGGCCCACAGACAGTACTGTGTGCACACCACTCATATATGGTGGCACAGTACCTTGCAGATAAAAAAGTCATTTAATTTTTACCCTTTATTATATTTGCAGTTGCCTGCCAATGTGTGTCAGGTCCACAGACTGTACTGTGCCCACTGCCAGTGCCCACCACTTATATCGGGTGTCACAGTACCTTGCAGATAAAAAGTTATTTAATTTTTACCCTTTAATATAATTGCAGTTGCCTGACAGTGTGTGTCAGGCCCACTAACTGTACTGTGCCCACTGCCAGTGCCCACCACTCATATAGGGTAGCACAGTACCTTGCAGATAAAAAAGTCATTTAATTTTTACCCTTTAATATAATTGCAGTTGCCTGTCATTGTGTGTCAGGCCCAAAGACTGTAATGTGCCCACTTCCCACCACTCATATAGGGTGCCACAGTATATTGCACGGCGCACGCACAGTGACCTGAAATTCAAACGAAGCGGACCGAGCATGGGTCTTTTTCCATCTCCCGATTCCAAAAATCTATTCACTACACCAGTCCTGGCCCTGATAAGGGACAAAACAGAGATTAAACTGGTAGGAATAGTACTTAGTTAACACTAGATGCATTGGTGGCAAATTCCATTGCAAGTGCCCAAAATTAGAAGGAAGCAGACAAAGCAAGCTTTTTTTCTCTATCTTCCCAGGCAAGGATTCAATTCAATACATGTCCCCTGATAGGGGAATTAACATAGATTAAAATGGTAAGGATAGTGGTTCACACTATTTGTATTGGTGGCACAGTACATTGCACGGAGCACGCACAGTGCCCCAAATTGAAAGGAATAGGACCGACCAACCATCTTTTTCCATCTCCCGGTTCCTAAAATCTATTCCATACACCGTCCCCTGATAAGGGACAAAACAGAGATTAAACTGGTAAGAACAGATTTTTTTAATTAAAAAAAAAAAAAGGACAGCCTCTGCGGAGCTGGGTATTCTTTGGCCGCGTTACTGAACGCTCATGCACAATGGCTGTAGGCTCATGCGTCCTTTTGCGGAGGTGACAAACCTGGTCAGTCAAACCCAAGGCAATATCATCGATCTTATCCCATATGCGTTTTTTCTGGAGAGTGCCCTGCGAAGAGTGCTGGATCAGGCCGTAGATGAGCATGAAGAGGAAGAGTTGTGGTCACCATCACCACCAGAAACAGTCTTGTCGTCGTCAATTGCTGGACCTGCGGCAATGCAGAGAGAGGAGTCTGAAGAAGAGGAGTCAGAGGAGGAAGGTAGCTTTGAGGAGGTGGAAGACCAACCCCAGCATGCATCCTAGGGGGCTTGTTGTCACCTTTCGGGGACCCTTGGTGTTGTACGTGGCTGGGTGGAGGAAGAGACCTTCAATGACATCTGTGAGGACAAGGAACGGGACATGGCTAGCTTGGTATCCAACCGTGTGCAAATGGGGAGTTTGCAGTTGTGCAAATGGACTGTTTGCGGTGCGTTAAATGGGGAGTTTGGTCTGTCAGAGTTTGGTCTGTCACTGTGAAGCGGGCGTAACCCTTACACTACCTGGTCGATACAACATCATACCTGATCGTATACACACACTGGATCTTTTAACCCCTTAAGGACGAAAGGCGTACATGTACGCCCTTGCGTCCTGGTACTTAAGGACCAAGGGCGTACATGTACGCCCTGAGAAGTTCCGATCACCGCTGCGCACGTGGCGGTGATCGGAACAAGATGCCTGCTGAAATCAATCAGCAGGCATCTTGGCACAATGCCCAGGGGGGTCCTGTGACCCCCCCCATGTCAGCGATTGCAGCAAACCACAGGTCAATTCAGACCTGCGGTTTGCTGCGCTATGTGCGATCTCTGATCCCCGCGGTCTGTGACCGCGGGGATCAGAGACTAAAATATGCCCCCCTGGGGGGGATTGCAGGCGGTGCTGCGGGTGGGCGGCGCGGGAGGCCGCCTCCTTTCAATCCATTTCCCTGGTGTCTAGTGGGTATAGCAGGGGGTCAGCACATTGCTGACCCCCTGCTATAAACTTCTGACATCTGTGCTGCAGATGTCAGCAGTTTAACCCCTTCTATACCGCGGTCCGTACGGACCGTGGTATAGAAGGTGTTAACATGGAGTGAGCTCCCTCCCTCTCCCGTACCTTTGCAGCCCCCCGACAGGAGAGGAAAGTAGAGGGAGGGAGCTCACCTCTCTTCCCATCACCCGCTGCTCTGTAATGGCAGCGGGTGATGGTTACCATGGCAGCAGGACGCTTTCAGAAGTGTCCTGCTTGCCATGGTATAGTAACTCTGGTCAGACTTCTGCTAAAGGCAGAAGTCGGACCAGACTGTGAAAAGTAAAAAAATACAGTGCAGTACACTAAATAGTGTACTGTTTTGTGTTATATAGACACCAGATCCACAAGAACCAAGTGGTTCTGGGTCAAAAAAATGTCAAAAAGTGAAAAAAAAAGTAAAAATAAGAAAAATACATATCACTGAATAAAAAAAAAAAAAAAACAAATAAACTACACATATTAGGTATCGCCGCGTCCGTAAAAATCTCCTCTATACAAATATCATGTGACCTAACCCCTCACGCAAATATCGTAAAAAAAACCACAAAAAATGGTGTAAAAAAGCCATTTTTTGTCACCTTGCATCACAAAAAGTGTAATACCAAGTGATCAAAAAGGCGTATGCCTCCCAAAATAGTACCAATAAAACCGCCATCTCATCCCGCAAAAAATGAGTCCTTATATAGGACAATCACCCCCAAAAAAAATAAAAATAGGGCTCTCAGACTATGGAGACACTAAAACATGATTTGTCTTGTTTCAAAAAATGATAATATTGTGTAAAACTTAAATAAATAAATAAAAAGTATACATATTTGGTATCGGCACGTCCGTCGCAACCTGCTCTATAAAAATAACACATTACCGAACCCCTCAGGTGAACACAAAAATAAAAATAAAAATACGGTGTCAAGAGCCATTTTTGTCATCTTACATCACAAAAAGTGTAATAGCAGGCGACCAAAATGTCATATGCACCCCAAGATAGTTCCAATAAAACCGCCATCTCACCCCGCAAAAAATGAGCCCCTACATAAGACAGTCGCCCAGAAAATAAAAAAAATATATGGCTTTCAGAATGTGAAGACACTAAAAAATCGTTAATTTCTAACGATAATTTGTTTTCCCTTAGTCCTAACAGCAGCACAGATGGGGTTAACCACCCCCCGTGGACTGGCAGGACCGGCGGAATGTTTAATGAGCCCAAGACTAATAACTCAATTTAACAATTAAGTATCTCCTTAAAAGGAGGAAGTCAACCCCCAGCCCACTGTGTTTATAGCAAGAAAAAAACTAGACTTACTAGGGTGGGAAATTTGTGTGCTGCTGTTAGGACAAAGGGAAAACAAATTATCGTTAGAAATTAACGATTCCCTTACGTCCTACCAGCAGCACAGATGGGGAGATAGCAAGAAAAAACCCCTAGGGAGGGCCTTCCTGCCTGGCAGAACTAAGAAAAGTCTGCCCAAAGGCCGAAAACTCAGCTAGACTGGCATCTAGTCTATAATGGGAGATGAATGTCGATTCAGAGCTCCAGGAGGCAGCTTTGCAAATCATGTTGAGAGGCAGAAGATTCCTCTCGGCAAAAGAAATAGCCACAACTCTAGTAGAGTGGGCCTTCACGAATCCTGGAGGGTCCAGATTGTGGAAACAAAGGATTCCTTAACAGCCTCCTCAATCCACCGACTGATGGAAGGTTTGGATGCCTTATAGCCTTTAAACTTACCGGCAACAGGATTAGCAGATTCTCATCTTTCCTGAACTCCTTGATCTATCCACATAGATCCGGAGACATCTCGACGTCCAGAGGATGTCTAGCAGGTTCCTAGGAGGAGGTGGTAGATGTCGACAGAACCGGGAGGAATCTCACCTGGTTGATGTTCTGGAAGGAAGGAACTTTAGGCCTACAATACGGGAGGAATCTAAGAAGGTCCCGGTCATGTAAGAATAGGGCTCATGTGCTGAGAGAGCTTGAAGCTCAGAGACCCTCTTGGCCAAAGTCACTGCAAGGAGAAACACAAACTTCCAAGTGACGAACTTGATGTCCACCTCCTCTAACGGTTCAAAGGGGGGAGATGCTAACCCCCTGAGAACTACTGAAAAACCCATTGAAGAAAGGGGTCTCAGTACTGTAGGCTTTTATCTTTCAGCTCCTTTAAGGAACCGTTTGATCAGCGGGTCCTGAGAAAAAAGCCTGTTTAAGGCAAGCTGAGATGGCTGAAACTTGAACCTTCAGAGTAGTAGCCTCTATCAAGGCCGTCTTGCAGGAACTGATGGATAGCGGAGAGGGGCGGATCTGCAGACGCCACCTCAGTTGAGGTACAACAGGATGAGAGTAGGCTCTCTTGGTAGAGTCCGCTCTAGAATGAGACAGCGTTCTCAGGACCGACTCTAAAAGCCCTTCTATTCTGGGAAGGGACTGATCACCCTCCAGGCTGTCAGGTTGAATCTGTGCAGATCTGAGCAGAGGTGAGTGTCCCACGACACCAGGGTCTGCTGTGGGGGGAGCCTCCAATATTGTCCTCGACTCAACTGGGTGAGCTAGGTAAACCAGGATCTCTTCGGCCAAAACAGTATGATGGCTATCACTGAGGCCTGATCCTGACAGATTTTCATCAATACCCTCGGTATCATGGAAAAGGGAGGGAAGATGTAAGCCAGCCTGAACCTCCAGGATATTGACAGAGCGACTAACGCCAGGGGGTTGTCCTCCCTGTAGAGAGAGCAGAACCTCTCCACCTTGGCATTGAACCTTGTTGCCATGAGATCCACCTCTGGCATACCCACTTGAGGACTATCTGCTTAATTCTCCGGATGTAAAGACCACTCCACCGACAGAAGACCGCGGCTCAGCCGCTATCATATTGAGGGAGCCTTGGATGTGGATCGCAGATAAGTGGGAAGGTACAACTCTGCCTAATCCAGAATCACCCCGATCTCTGACAAGAGGGGAAGTGATCTCGTGCCTCCCTGCTGGTTGATGTGAAGTACCGCAGTCACATTGTCTGACTGGACTTTCACCGCTTGCCCCTGATCTGAGGGGCTAAGTGAAGGAGGGCTAGCCGGATAGCTTGAATCTCGCGGAGATTGGATGAAAAAGCCACTCCTGAGGAAACCAGGTCCCGTGAACTGGAGAGTCGTCTAGGTGAGCGTCCCAGCCTACTTAGGACGCATCCGTAGTCAATATGACCCAGACTGGCTGGGTCATAGACTTCCCGTCTAAAAGATGGCACCACCATCTGAGGGAATACAGAGTTTGCCAAGTCAGGGAGCACAGGGAGTTTAGCCCAGCAGGGCTGCCATTCCATTAGGAGAGGACCTCCGACTGTTTAGAGGGCGGAGGTGCCATAGAGCCCAAGGGACTGCTTCCGCAGACGCTGACATGAGCCCCAACATCTTCATGAGAGTCCGGATTGGAACTCGCCGGGAAAGGAACTTGCCGTGTTCTGAACCCGGAATCTTCTTTCTGGAATCAACTGGAGCGACATCCCAGTGGAGTCGATTATGAAGCCTAGATATCTTACTGAAGTCGACGGGCTCACGTTCGACTTCTACCAGCTGATGATCCAACCTAGGTGGAACAGAAAGGAGATTATTACCTGAAGACGTTGGGTTAGGACCGCTAGAGCAGAGGCTTTCAAAGCCAGTCGTCCAGATAAGGAATGATGCTCAGTCCTTGAAGCCTCAAAGCCGCCACCACAGAACCACCACCTTGGTAAAGTGTGAGGGGCAGAAGAAATGCCAAAGGGAAGGGCAACAAACAGAAAATGCCTGACGACACCGGACACCTGGACCATGATCCTGATATACTTCCTGGAACCAGGATGGATCAGGATGTGCAGATATGCATTATTGAGGTCCAGGGTTGCCATCACGTCTCCAGGATTGACGACGTGAACTACTGACCTGATGGTTTCTACACGAAACTTCACCTTCCTTATAAATCGATTGAAATATCTCAGATGGATAATCATCCGGAGATCTCCTGAAACCTTGGGAACCAGAAAAACTGGTGAATAGATCCCTAGGCCCCATTCTCCTGCCGGAACCTCCTCCAGAGCCCCTTTGCAAATGTAGTCCTGAATGTATGCCTCTAGGATCGCCTCCTTGGCAGCTTGTAGAAGGTTGATCTTGACAAACCTGTCCAGAGGAATAGAGGTGAGGTTGACTAAATAACCGTTGTAAATGATATTCAGGACCCAGGGATCCAAGATCTCTTGGATCCATTCTTCTCAGAAGGGGAAAGACAACTCCCGACGGGTACATGAAGCTTAGGAATGGAGAAGCTTATTGGCAGGACGGCAGGAGTAACAGGAATTAACCAAGAGCCTCGCAGAAGCCGGTAGTCAGGAGGTGGATTTTCCATCTTGGCTCCTCCACGAGAGCACCTCAGACCCTTTCGCTGTGCTCTCCAGCCACTACAAGAGCTTGTTTGCTGGCCAGACCCCAGGGCCATGTTATATATAGGCCCCTGACACTATTTGATAGTATTGTTACAGGGTGCCAAAGGCACACTTGGTCTCCCATGAGCCACAGACCTGCTGCTTAGCTTCAAGAGCAAGGATCTGTGCTTGGCCTCGTTCCCAGGACTTGCTTTGCTAGCGGGGAACTTCTTCGCTAGCTTCACTGGAGCTGTGCAGTATCGCACAAGAAGTCCGTAGCCAGGTTGATGGTCTTGAAAGCAGCCAGTATGTCGTCCTGGAAAAAACCTCTGGTTCACATCAACTTGAATTTGATCCATACGAGATCGGAGGAACGTAGAGACTTCAAAGCCGCTATGGCTATGGCTGTGGAAGCGGAAGCCGCAGCTGCCGTAACACCCCGTCTTAATGTGCACTCTGCAAGGGGGTCCTGCAGCTAGACCCATCGTCTGCAGGAACCAGAGTGCGCTTGGACAACTTGGCGATAGCCATGTCCACCTTGGGAATGGATCCCCACGAATCCACCAAGGGTTAAGCCATCAGAAACATGGATTTAAACTTCTTTGTTAAAACCGGACCTTTTCCAAGTTTTTTCCACTCTATATCATGACAGAGAGGAGGGTCTCATCCGCTTTAAAGACACGAGGTGCCCGAGCGGGAACGGAGGCTCCCCACAGTCAACATCATGGTCCCCCGACCTGATGGACTTAAGCAACTTCTGTGTTTTTCCAGGGGAGAAAACACAACGTCAGCTCCTCCTCGTCCGAGGAGGAAGAAACTAAGGAGACCAAGAAGGTCTCTCTACTGGGACAGAGGTCTCCATAGGGGCCTGGGCACAAATAGGAAGCCTTTCCATCCAGCAGGCCTATGACTCCTTTAACAGAGCCATTGATACATATCCTGCAAAGTAGGTTCACTAGAGGGCAGAACCCTCTAACGGCAGCTGTAACACCTGGTGTAGGTTAAGTCAACATACCCAGGGACTCCCAACCGGTCTCCCAAGCTGGCCCCAGCCCAGCCCCAAGCCGTCCAGCCTCCGCGGTCCGACGAGTGCAGGCACGATCAGCCCACAACAACCGCCGACTGCTGCAATGGTAGCAGGATAGATGCTTCCTCTTGGATCCACTTTCCTGCCTTCCGAATCCCGCGGCATCACTGCGGGAAAAAAACAAACAAAGGGACAAATAAAACATTTGTACACCACTTATCTACACAGGAAAGGTAGAAAAACAGACCGGAGGCAGCTGAGGAAAAAAACACCACAAGAGGAACAACACCAATTCTAGGACTCTGGGATCTAGCTGAAAAAGCATATGTAGCCAGAGACTGAACTGGAGCACACAGCCTCCCAAAATAGGGGAAAGGGAGGGATAGCCAATCCACCCCTCCCCCAGCAAATCTTCCTGCATAAAAAAAAATCGCATCTATGAAAAAAATCGTGCCCGTGAAAAAAATCACGGCAGGATTACCCAGAGGTGATGCAAAAGGAGAGTCCCCGCATCACCTCCGGAAGATGGCGGCGCACAGGACCGGGAATCCTGGCCAAGGACGTCGCCAAAATACCCCAGCCAGGCGCAACTGCACGGGGCCGGCAGCAATAAGCTGCCGGCCAAACTGACAAGGTAGGAAAAAATAACGAAAAGAAGGCTCCGCGCACTTTCCATAAGAAAGGGGGGAACAAAACCGCCTAGTCCACCTGTCCAGGAGGACAGAAAAAAACACAGTGGGCTGGGGGTTGACTTCCTCCTTTTAAGGAGATACTTAATTGTTAAATTGAGTTATTAGTCTTGGGCTCATTAAACATTCCGCCGGTCCTGCCAGTCCACGGGGGGTGGTTAACCCCATCTGTGCTGCTGGTAGGACGTAAGGGAATCATTTTTTTCAAAAATGCTGTATTATGTAAAACTGAAACAAAACCCACCAAAAAGTAGCCATATTTGGTATTGCCGCGTCCGTAGCAATCTGCTATATAGAAATAGCACACAATCTAACCTGTCAGTTCAACAATGTAAATAACAAAAAATAAAAACGGTCCGAAAATAGCTATTTTTTTGCAATTTTTCCATTTTAATCAATTTTTCCAGTAACAAAGCAAGGGTTAACAGCCAAACAAAACTCAATATATATTGCCCCGATTCTCTAGTTTGCAGAAACACCCCATATGTGGTCGTAAACTGCTGTATGGCCAAACGGCAGGGCGTAGAAGGAAGGGAACGCCATATGGTTTTTGGAAGGCAGATTTTGCTGGACTGGTTATTTGGCACCATGTCCCATTTGAAGCCCCCCTGATGCACCCCTACAGTGGAAACTCCAAAAAAGTGACCCCATTTTGGAAAGTACGGGATAAGGTGGCAGTTTTGTTTGTATTATTTTAGGGTAAATATGATTTTTGGTTGCTCAATATTACACTTTTTTTGAGGCAAGGTAACAAAAAATAGAAATTCCGAAATTTCATCTCCATTTGCCAATAACTCTTGTGGAACACCTAAAGGGTTAACAAAGTTTGTAAAATCAGTTTTGAATACCTTGAGGGGTGTAGTTTCTTAGATGGAGTCACTTTTTTGGAGATTCTACTCTAGGGGTGCATCGGGCGGCTTCAAATGGGACATGGTGTCAAAAATCCAGTCCAGCAAAATCCGCCTTCCAAAAACCATATGGCGTTCCCTTACTTCTGTGCCCTGCCGTTTGGCCATACAGCGGTTTACGCCCACATATGGGGTGTTTCTGAAAACTACAGAATAGGGGCAATAAAAATTGAGTTTTGTTTGGCTGTTAACCCTTGCTTTGTTACTGGAAAAAATGGATTCAAACGGAAAGTTTTCCAAAAAAATCGAAATTCTGAAATTTTATCTCCATTTGCCATTAACTCTTGTGGAAAACCTAAAGGGTTAATGACGTTTGTAAAATCAGTTTTGAATACCTTGAGGGGTGTAGTTTCTAGAATGGGGTCATTTTTGGATGGTTTCTATTATGTAAGCCTCACAAAGTGACTTCAGACCTGAACTGGTCCCTAAAAAGTGGGTTTTTGAAAATTTCTGAAAAATTTCAAGATTTGCTTCTAAACTTCTAAGCCTTGTAACGTCCCCAAAAAATAAAATGGCATTCCCAAAATGATCGATACATGAAGTAGACATATGGGGAATGTAAATCAATAACTTTTTTGGGTGGTATTACTATGTATTATAGAAGTAGAGAAATTGAAACTTGGAAAATTGCTAATTTTTCCCAATTTTTGGTAAATTTGATATTTTTTTTATAAATAAAAATGAAATTTTTCGACTTAATTTTACCAGTGTCATGAAGTACAATATGTGACGAAAAAACAATCTCAGAATGGCCTGGATAAGAAAAAGCCTTTTAGGCCTCTTTCACACGAGCGTGTCCGGATTAGGTCCGGATGCGTTGCGGATGCGTTCAGTGAAAACTGTGCGATTTCACAGGCAAAGCCATTCAGTTTTGCCTGCGATTGCGTTCAGTTGTTCCGTTTTTTCCGCGCGGGTGCAATGCGTTTTGATGCGTTTTTCACGCGCGTGATAAAAAACTGAAGGTTTACAAACAACATCTCCTAGCAACCATCAGTGAAAAACGCAACGCACCCGCACTTGCTTGCGGATGCAATGCATTTTTCACGCAGCCCCATTCACTTCTATGGAGCTAGGGCTGCGTGAAAAACGCAGAATATAGAACATGCTGCGATTTTAACGCAACGCACAAGTGATGTGTGAAAAAAAACGCTCATGTACACAGACCCATTGAAATGAATGGGTCAGGATTCAGTGCGGGTGCAATGCGTTCACATCACGCATTGCACCCGCGCGGAAAACTCGCCCGTGTGAAAGGGGCCTTAAAGTTATCACCACATAAAGTGACACTGGTCAGATTTGCAAAAAATGGCCTGGTCCTAAGGTGAAAATGAGCCCGGTCCTTAAGGGGTTAAAGCACGTTATTCCAAACAATTTATGAATGTTAGGTGAGTTATGCCCTTTATGGATTAAAACCCGACTCTGCGACAACTACGTAATTTTCCATGGGAGTTTTGCCATGGATCCCCCTTCGGCATGCCACAGTCCAGGTGTTAGTCCCCTTGAAACAACTTTTTCATCACTATTGTGGCCAGAAAGAGCCCCTGTGGGTTTTAAAATTCACCTGACTATTGAAGTCTATGGCGGTTTGCCCATTCGCGAAACATTTGTGGAAGTTCGCGTTCGCCGTTCGTGAACTAAAAATTTTGTGTTCGTGACATTTCTAATGATGATTTTGCAGTACAGCGATAAACTCTTGAACTTGTGCAACAGTTAAATTTGTATACAATAGGGACTTTTGGGGTCATTTATCCAACTGGTGTAAAGCAGAACTGGCCTATTTACCCATAGCAACCAATCAGATTCCTCCTGTCATGGTCTGGATGACCAGTAGGTCCAGATTGTTCACTGTAGTGAAGGAAGTTAAGGAGTAGGAATGTATAGCAGCAAAGGTAGATCATTCAGTCTTTCATAAGATAGCAGTAGAAATTTGAGTAAATCCAATGTTTCAATTCTCAAAGCTAAAGATATAAATAATAAAATTGTAGGTCTATATATACATGTAGATGTGGTAGGGGTCTGAGTGCAGAAACCTTCTCAAATTGCTAAAATAAGGAGCTAAAAGTGCTCAGCTTCTGCTGAAGATGAAAATGGAGACAGCCTCAATAGAACGTCTATGATGAAACATCTTTATTTACAAAATGTTTTCAACCCACATAATGGTTGCCAGAGTGATAACAGGAATTGTAGAAATATTTTGATTTCTTTGTATCTGTAAACTATAATAGTATTTGCTTTTATATCAGGGCAAGCCATATAAATAGACGACATTGAATAGCTATGTCTATGAAAAGCGGCTGAGAATGATTTCTGTTTTTTGCTTTACAAACTGATTATGTCAGAGCAGAACAAAATGGTTCAATCAATTAAATCTCAACAACTAGAAAGTTAAGGATTTAATGTAACTCACCAATGAGATCAATGTAATTGTAACACAACATGTTTTTAACCTTCTTTGACTTAACAACAACAAGCAACATTGGAGATTTATCAAAACTAGTGTAAAGGAAAACTGGCTTAGTAACACATAGCAACCAATCAGATTCAGCTTCTTTGGAAAATGAAAGGATCAATCTGATTGGTTGCTATGGGCAACTAAGCCAGTTTTCCTTTGCATATGTTTTGATAAATCTCCCCGATTAACATTATATTCATAAATGATTACAAAAAAGAAAAACAGTGTTGCTTGAAATAAATATTAAGTTCATGAATATGATTGAGCGAACCCAAACTGTATAGTTTGGGTTCGTACCGAAGTTTGAGGTGTTCAGGACCCGAACCCGAACATTTTCATAAAATTTCGGGTTTGGGTCCATTGTTTGGCGATTCTTCATGCTTTATGAAGGGCTGCACAGCAGCCAATCAGCAAGCGTTTTACTTCTTTGCCCTAAGAAGCCATCACAGCCATGCCTACTAATGGCATGGCTGTGATTGGCTGAGTGCAGAATGTGACCCAGCCTCTATTTAAGCTGGAGTCACGTAGAGCCACACGTCACTCTGCTCTTCTCATTGTAGGGATAGGATGCTGCCGCTTCTGTGAGGGACAGATTAGGGAAGAAGTCTGCAGAAACTGTTGTACATTAATCCACAAGATACAGCAAATAGAGAGGGAGGGAGCTTCAGCAATCCTACATTTCTGTACCCAGCCACTGCCAAGGAATTTTGTATTTAAATCCATCTGTTACAGAGGTAGGGGTCGGCAGCCATTTTAGCCACTGCAGTGTATTGCATGTCTGCCTGCCTGGCAGGGACATCAGCTTAATCCTTTTTGGTAGCTTAGTGAAGGAGAAGATGCTTTTTTTCTAGCTGCTCAAGTCCCCTACATTACCTTTGTTATAATTAAGGGGTGACATAAGCTATTTGTCTAGTCTGGAACCTGTGGTGCCACAGAGCACTTGTGTATATACAATACACTAAACCCTATATTCAATTTTTGCAGTATTTTTGTGATAAAAATCTGTGATCCTGGTCCCCAAAGCAGTTTAAAATACACCGCCCAAATACACATTTGACATTTCTGCAGTGAAATAGTGAATAATTTTGTTTTGTAGGAAAAAAGCCATATTCTTGCTTCAAAAAGCAGTTGTGCATACAGTGTACAAATATACAGTAATTTAATATTTCTGCGGGGAAATAGTGCATCAGTGTATTTCAGGGGAAAAAAATGTTATTCCTGGTCCACAAAACGCCCCGCCCAAATACACATTTGACATTTCTGCCGTGAAATAGAGCCTCAGTGTATTTTGGGAAAAATATGAGTATTCTTGGTCCACAACACAGTTCCAAATATACCACCCAAATACACATTTGACATTTTTGCAGTGAAATGGTGAATTACATTTTTTTTTTCTGGGAAAAAAGCTATATTATTGCTTCACAAAGCAGTTGTGCATACAGCATAGAAATACCGACATTTTTCAATGTTTTATTTAAAAAAAATCCTTGTTCTGGGTCCACTAACCACTTTTGCATAAACTGTAGAAATACAGTAGCTATGTTTTATTAATAGCAGTGAAATACTGCTTTTCTGTGTTTTTTTACAAAAATCCTTGTTCTTGGTCCACAAACCACTTGAGCATACAGCTTGGAAATACCAATTTTAAATTACAGCACAAAAACAAAAACCTATTCTGGGTCCACCAAACAGTTGTGCATACAGCGTACAAATATATATTTTACATTTCTGCAGTGAAATTGAGAATCAGTGTGTTTTAGGCAAAAAAAAACTTTATTCTTGGTCCACAGAACATTTTTATGACACATGCACTGCCTTAGTGAACCTAATTGTTGACAATTGGCAGTTAAATTTACACCGGAGAGAAACCATTTTTCATCTTGGTGGGTGAACGCAAACAATGAGTAGAACATCAAATAAGGGACGTGGACATGGCATGTAATGGTGTTGGTGGAGCTCCTGTTGCAGGATGAGGACATGGGAAGACTGCTGCAGCAAGTCCCTGGTGATGACAAACCACAGGTGCCAACTGCTGTTGCTTTCTGCAATGTGCAGACCGACGAGGAGCGCAGGGGTCATGAATGGGTGGAAGATGATGTGGAGGATGATGAGGTCCTAGACCCCGACTGGACTGAAGGTTGTGCTAGTGACTTCTGCAGTTCTGATGAAGAGGTGATGGTCGCACAGAGGCAACAGCAGAGCAAAAGAGGGAGCAGGGTGCAAAAGCGGAGCAGCCGTTCCATAGACAGTACGCCTGCTACTGCCCACCGCACCCAGGCACCGAGCACACCAAGGCCTGCTCCAGGGAGTTCATTGGCGTGGCAGTTCTTCACACAATGTCCTGACAATAAGGCATGAGTGGTTTGCACGTTGTGCCATCAGAGCCTAAAGCGAGGCATAAACGTTCTTAACCTGAGCACAAACTGCATTACCAGGCATCTACATGCAAAGCACGAATTGCAGTGGAGTAAACACCTTAAAAACCACAAAAGGTCTCAGGCTCTTCCTGCTCCCTCTTCTAGTGCTGTCTCGGCCTCTTCTTCCGCCTATGGTGTCAACATGGCTCCTGGCAACAAGCAAACAGAGGATGTCCCACCAACACCACCACCACCTCTGTCATCATAACCAAGCATCTCCACCATGTCACAGGCAAGCGTTCAGCTTTCCATCTTCCAAACACTGGAGAGAAAGAGAAAATACCCACCTATCCACCCTCGATCCCAGGTCATGAATGGCAGCTTATCAAAATTGCTGACCTTTGAAATGCTGTCATTCCGTCTGGTGGAGATGGACTGTTTCAAACAGCTGATGGCAGTGGCTGTTCCACAGTACGTAGTTCCCAGCCACCACTACTTTTCAAGGCGGAGGATAAAATCAAGTGTGCGCTGCGCAACTGCATCTGTGGCAAGGTCCACAAAACCACAGATACATGGACCAGTAAGCACGGCCAGTGCCGCTATATCTCCCTAAATGCACACTGGGCAAACGTAGTGGCGGCTGGGCTAGAGGTGGATAGCGGTTTGGCACATGTCCTTCCACCACCGAGGATCACAGGGCATTATTCTTTGCCTTCTGTTGGCTCCTCCTCCTACGCCGCATGCTCCTCGTCCTCCTCTTCTACCACCCCCACCTCCGGTCATCGAAAGAACCTCACCCCCTACTTCAGCACAGCCAGGGGTAAACGTCAGCGGGCGATTTTAAAACTTCTGTGTTTGGGTGACAAACCCCACACCGCACAGGAGCTTTGGAGGGGCATAGATCAACAGACCGATGAGTGGTTGCTGCCAGTGAGCCTCAAGCCCGGCCTGGTGGTCTGCGATAATTGGCGAACGGCATCTGTGGCAATGTCCACATAACCGCAGATACATGGACCAGTAAGCAAGGACAGGGACACTATATCTCCCTAACTGCACACTGGGTAAATGTAGTGGCTGCTGGCCCCGAGGCTGATAGCGGTTTGGCGCATGTCCTTCTACACCGAGGATCGCAGGGCATTATTCTTTGCCTCCTGTTGCCTCCTCCTCTTCCTCTGCTTCCTCCTCCTCCTCTTCTACCACCTCCTGATCCGGTCAGCGAAAGACCTTCACCACCAACTTCAGCACAGCCAGGGGAAAATGTCAGCAGGCGGTTTTTAAACCTATGTGTTTGGGGGACAAACCCTATCCCGCACAGGAGCTGTGGAGGGGCATAGAACAACAGACCGATGAGTGGTTGCTGCCAGTGAGCCTCAAGCCTGGCCTGGTGGTGTGCGATAATGGGTGAAATCTCGTAGCTTCTCTGGGACTAGCCGGTTCGACGCACATCCCTTGCCTGGCGCATGTGCTGAATCTGGTGGTGCAGAAGTTTCTTAAAAACTACCCAGACATGTCAGAGCTGCTGCTGAAAGTGTGGTCCGTCTGTGCTCGCTTTTGGCATTCTCACCCTACTGCTGCTCGCCTGTCTGCACTGCAGCGTAACTTCGGCCTTCCAGCTCACCTCCTCATATGCAACTTGCCCACCAGGTGGAACTCCACCTTGCATATGTTGGAGAGATGGGTCAGTCGCTCTGCGAATAATCACCACTTCACCACAAATGACTGGGTCTGCATGCGAGACCAGTGTACCTTGTTGCGGTCTTTTGAGTACTCAACCAACATGGCCAGTGCTGCCATTGTTAGCATTACAATACCACTTCTATGTCTCCTTTAAAAATCAATTATGTCGATGATGGAAGAGGATGTGGCAGAGGAGGAGGAGGAAGAGGGGGCATTTCACAGGGTTTCAGGCCGGTCATTCCGAAGTGGCTCAGACGGTGGGTTCCTGCACCAGCAGAGGCCGGGTACACATGTGGCCAGCCAGGGCACAGTTCTGGAGGACGAAGAGGAGGAGAATGAGGTAGAGGAGGAGTAACTGGGTTCATTGCAGGGTGACACCCAACGCAGCTCAGGGCCATCACTGGAGCGTGGCTGGGGGGATATGGAGGACACAGATGATACACCAACTACAGAGGACAGCTTATCCCTACCCCTGGGCAGCCTGGCACACATGAGCGACTACATGCTGCAGTGACTGAACAACGACAGCAGAGTTGCCCACATTGTAACTTGTGCTGACTACTGGGTTGCCACCCTGCTGGATCCCCGGTACAAGGACAACGTATCCACCTTAATTCCTGCACTGGAGCTTGATGGGAAGATGCACGAGTACAAGCACACCCTGGTAGACGTGCTCCTGAAGGCATTCCCAACTGACACGGGGGGACAAGTGGAAGCACAAGGCGAAGGCAGAGGAGGAGGAGGAGCAAGAGGTCGCCAACGCAGCTGTGTCACGGCCAGCTCCTCAGAAGGCAGGGTTAGCATTGCCAACATGTGGAAAATTTTGTCACCGCACCACAGCAACCTGCACCACCAGCTGATACGGAATGTCTTAGCAGGAGACAGCATTTGAACAACATGTTGGAACAGTATGTGTGCACCCGCCTCCACGTACTGACTGATGGGTCTGCCCCATTCAACTTCTGGGTCTCCAAATTGTCCACATGGCCTGAGCTTGCCCTTTATGCCTTCGGGGTGCTGGCCTGCCCTGCAGCCAGTGTATTGTCTGAACATGTATTTAGCACGGCAGGGGGCGTAATTACAGACAAACGCAGCCGCCTGTCCACAGCCAACGTGGACAAGCTCCCATTCATTAATATGAACCAGTCATGGATCCCACAGGACTTGTCCGTACCTTGTGCAGAATAGACATTTATAACCGCCTCAACCATACATTCTTGTACTCCAGTGCACTTAATTATTGAATCCTTATTTTATTTGTGCCATTATTTCGGGGGCTACTCCAATTTGAATGAACCTCTCCTCTGTCTGGGTGCCTGCGGCCTAAATTACTTAAAATGGCCTGTTGCTTTGGTGGGTGACATGAAGCTTGTTTTTGTCTGGGTGCCAGGGGCCTACATTTCAGATCATTTTTGATTTGGTGGGTGACATTAACCTCTTTTTGCCTTGCATTGACCTCTCCTTTGTCTGGGTGCCTGCGGCCTACATTAATGAAAATCACCTGTTCCATTGCTGGGTGACATGAAGCCTGTTTTGCTGTTACGGGACCTCTCTCCTCTGTCAATGTGCTAGGGCCTAAACTAATGAAAGTGGCCTACTGCATTGGTGGGTGACATGAAGCCTCTTCTGCCGTGCATTGCCCTCTTCTTTGTCTGGGTGCCAGGGGCCTACATTTATGATAATCGAATTCTGCATTGCTGGGTGACATGATGTGTGTTTTTGCTGTTACGTGACCTGTCTCCTCTGTCTGGGTGCCAGGGGCCTAAATTACTGAAAATGGCCTGTTCTATTGCTGGGTGACATGAAGCCTCTATTGCCGTGCATTGCCCTCTCCTCTGTCTGGTGCCAGGGGTCTACATTTCAGATAATCGCCTGTTGCTTTGGTGGGTGACATTAACCTCTTTTTGCTATCTAATGACCTCTCCTCTGTCTGGGTGCCAGGGGCCTACATTTATCATAATCGACTGCTGCATTGCTGGGTGACATGATGCCTGTTTTGCTGTTACGTGACCTCTGTCTGGGTGCCAGGGAACTAAATTACTGAAAATGGCCTGTTCCATTGCTGGGTGACATGAAGCCTCTTTTACCGTGCATTGCTCTCTCCTCTGTCTGGGTGCCAGGGGCCTACATTTCAGATAATCGCCTGTTGCTTTGGTGGGTGGCATTAACTTATTTTTGCCATCTACTGACCTCTCCTCTGTCTGGGTGCCAGAGGTCTACATTTATGATAATCAACTGCTGCATTGCTGGGTGACATGATGCCTGTTTTGCTGTTATGTGACCTCTCTCCTCTGTCTGGGTGTCTGCAGCCTAAATGACTGAAACTGGCCTGTTGCTTTGGTGGGTGACATAAAGCTTGTTTTGCCATGCATTGACCTCTCTCTTCTGTCTGGGAGCCTGCGGCCTACATTGATGATAATCGCCTGTTCCATTTCTGGGTGACAAAAAGCCTGTTTTGCTGTTTTGGGACCTCTCTCCTCTGTCAGGGTGCTAGGGTCTAAATTACTGAAAGTGGCCTGCTGCATTGGTGGGTAACATGAAGCCTCTTTTTCCCTGCATTGCTCTCTCCTCTGTCTGGGTGCCAGGGGCCTACATTACAGATCATTGCCTGTTGCTTTGGTGGGTGACATTAACCTCTTTTTGCCATGCATTGACCTCTCCTTTGTCTGCGTGCCTGCGGCCTACATTAATGATAATCACCTGTTCCATTGCTGGGTGACATGAAGCCTGTTTTGCGGTTACAGGACCTCTCTTCTCTGTCAGGGTGCCTGCGGCCTAAATTAGTGAAAATGGCCTGTTGCTTTGGTGGGTGACGTGAAGCTTGTTTTGTCATGCATTGACCTCGCTCCTCTGTCTTGGTGGCTGTGGCCTACATTAATGATAATGGCCTGTTCCATTGCTGGGTGACATGAAGCTTCTATTGCCATGCATTGCCCTCTCCTCTGTCTGGGTGCCAGGGGCCTACATTTCAGATAATCGCCTGTTGCTTTGGTGGGTGACATTAACTTCTTTTTGCCATCTAATGACCTCTCCTCTGTCTGGGTGCTAGGGCCTAAATTATTGAAAGTGGCCTACTGCATTGGTGGGTGACATGAAGCCTCTTTTGCCGTGCATTGCCATCTTATCTGTCTGGGTGCCAGGGGCCTACATTTATGATAATCGACTGCTGCATTGCTGGGTGACATGATGCGTGTTTTGCTGTTACGTGACCTCTCTCCTCTGTCTGGGTGCCAGGGGCCTAAATTACTGAAAATGGCCTGTTCTATTGCTGGGTGACATGAAGCCTCTATTACCGTGCATTGCCCTCTCCTCTGTCTGGGTGCCAGGGGCCTACATTTCAGATAATCGCCTGTTGCTTTGGTGGGTAACATTAACCTCTTTTTGCCATCTAATAACCTCTCCTCTGTCGGGGTGCCAGGGGCCTACATTTATGATAATCGACTGCTGCATCGCTGGGTGACATGATGCCTGTCTTGCTGTTACGTGACCTCTCTCTGGGTGCCAGGGGCCTAAATTACTGAAAATGGCCTGTTCCATTGCTGGGTGACATGAAGCCTCTTTTACCGTGCATTGCTCTCTCCTCTGTCTGGGTGCCAGGGGCCTACATTTCAGATAATCGCCTGTTGCTTTGGTGGGTGACATTAACCTCTTTTTGCTGACCAATGACCTCTCCTCTGTCTGGGTGCCAGGGGCCTACATTTCTGATAATCGCCTGCTGAATTGGTGGGTGACGTTTTGTAAATTTCATTTTATTTTTTTAGGACATTAAAAGGCTTAGCATTTTAGAAGCAATTCTTAACATGTTTAGGAAAATTTCCAAAACCCACTTTTTAAGGACCACTTCAGGTCTGAAGTCACTTTGTGGGGCTTACAAAGTAGAAACCCCTGACAAATTACCCTATTGTAGAAACTACACCCGTTAACCACTTCAGGACATGGCCATATTTCACCTTAAGGACCACGCCATTTTTTGCAAAACTGACCAGTGTCACTTTATGTGGTGATAACTTTAAAACGCTTTTACTTATCCAGGCCATTCTGATTTCCAAGTTTCAATTTCTCTACTTCTATAATACATAGTAATACCTCCAAAAATAGTTAGTAATTAACATTCCCCAAATGTCTACTTCATGTATGGATCATTTAAGGAATGCATTTTTATTTTTTGGGAACGTTGCAAGGCTTAGAAGTTTAGAAGCAAATCTTGAAATTTTTCTGAAAATTTCCAAAACCCACTTTTTAAGGACCAGTTCAGCTCTGAAGTCACTTTGTGAGGCTTACATAAAAAAAAAGTAACCCAAAAATGACCCCATTCTAGAAACTACACCCCTTAAGGTATTCAAAACAGATTTTACAAATGTCTTTAACCCTTTAGGTGTTCCACAAGAATTAATGGCAAATGGAGATAAAATTTCAGAATTTCGATTTTATTTTTTTTTGGCCAATTTTCCAGTTTAACCCACTTTTTAAGTAACAAAGCAAGGGTTAACAGCAAAACAAAACTCAATATTTATTGCCCTGATTCTGTAGTTTATAGAAACACCCCATATGTGGTCGTAAACTGCTGTATGGCCAAACGGCAGGGCACAGAAGGAAGGGAACGCCATATGGTTTTTGGATGGCAGATTTTTACTGGACTGGTTTTTAGACACCATGTCCCATTTGAAGTAACCCGATGCACCCCTACAGTAGAAACTTAAAAAAAAGTGACCCAATTTTGGAAACTACGGGATAAGTTGGCAGTTTTGTTGGTTCCATTTTAGGGTAAATATGATTTCTGGTTGCTCTATATTACACTATTTTTGAGGAAAGGTAACAAAAAATAGAAATTCTAAAATGTCATCTCCATTTGCCAATAACTCTTGTGGTTAACAAAGTTTGTAAAATCAGTTTTGAATACCTTGAGGGGTGTACTTTCTTAGATGGAGTAAATTTTTTGGAGTTTGTACTCTAGGGGTGCATCAGGGGGGCTTCAAATGGGACATGGTGTCAAAAAAACATTCCATCAAAATCTGCCTTCCAAAAACCATATGGCATTATCTCTCTTCTGCGCCCTGCCGTTTGGCCATACAGCAGTTTACGACAACATATGGGGTGTTTCTGCAAACTACAGAATAAGGGCAATAAATATTGAGCTTTGTTTGGCTGCTAACCCATGCTTTGTTACTGGAAAAATTGATTAAAATGAAAATTTGCAAAAAAAAATTGCTGTTTTGGGACAGTTGTTTTTTGTTATTTACATTGTTGATCTGACAGGTTAGATTGTGTGCTATTTCTATAGAGCAGGATGTTACGGATGCGACAATACCAAATATGACTACTTTTTGTTTCAGTTTTTACATAATAAAGCATTTAAAAAAATAATAATTAGTGTCTCCTCATTCTGAAATACATATTTTTTATTTATTTTTTGGGCGACTGTCTTATGTAGGGGCTCATTTCTTGCGGAATGAGATGTCGGTTTGATTGGCACTATATTGGGGTGCATATGTTATTTTGGGCGCTTGCTATTACCCTTTTTGTGATGTAACGTGACAAAAATGGCTGACACCGCATTTATATAATGTTTTTTTTGCTGTGTTCATCTGAGGGGTTAGGTCTTGTGTTATTTTTATAGAGCAGTTTTTTACGGACACGGCGATACCTAATATGTATACTTTTAATTTATTTCTTTAAGTTTTACACAATAATATGATTTTTGTAACAAAAAAAATCATGTTTTAATGTCTCTATAGTCTGAGAGCCATTTTTTTTTATTATTTTTGGCGATTGTCCTATATTGGGTATCATTTTTTGTGCAATGAGATGACGGTTTGATTGGCACTATTTTGGGAGGCATATAACCTTTTACTTGCTTACTATTACACTTTTTGTGATGTGAAGTGACAAAAATAGTTTTTGACAGTGTTTTTATTAAAAAATGTTACGGTATTTTCCTGAGGCGTTAGATCATGTGATATTTTTATTGAGCAGGTTTTTACGGATGCGGCGATACATAATATGTATACTTTCTTTTTATTTATTTTACTTTAACACGAATACAGCATTTTTGAAAAAAAAATCATGTTTTAGTGTCTCCATAGTCTGAGAGCCATATTTTTGGGTGCGATTGTGCTATGTAGGAGCTCACTTTTTGTGGGATGAGATGGCGGTTTTATTGGTATTATTTTGGGAGGCATATAACTTTTTGATCGTTTACTATTACCCTGGGTTCACACCTGAGCGTTTTACAGCGCGTTTCTACACGCCGTAAAACGCTCAACAGGCGAAAACCCATGTTTCCCTATGGGCATGGTTTTCACCTGAGCGTTTTACAGCGCGTACGAACGCGCTGTAAAATGCCCTATGCCCAAAGAAGTATAGGAGCTTCTTTGGGGCATTTGTCGCGCGTATTGTGATTGACGCCAGAGTGGTCAATCACACGAACGCGCGTGCAATGCGTAAAACGCGCGTATCAAATACGCTCAAGTGTGAACCCAGCGTTACACTTCTGGTGATGTGAGGTAACAAAAATAGTTTTTTTCACAGTGTTTTTTTATTAGTTAGGTCATGTGATATTTTTATATAGCAGGTTTTTACAGATGCGGCAATACCTAATATGTGTAGTGTATTTTATTTTTATTAATTTTTAGTCATTGATAAATGTTTTTTTTATTAGTTTTTTTTTCACTTTTTTTTTTTTTTTTATTTATTTTACTTTAACACAATAAAAGCATTTTAGAAAAAAAAAAATCATGTTTTAATGTCTCCATAGTCTGAGAGCCATATTTTTTTATTTTTTTGGGCGATTGTCCTATATAGGGTATCATTTTTTGCGGATGAGGTGACGGTTTGATTGGCACTATATTGGGAGGCATATAGCTTTTTGATCGCTTACTATTACACTTTTTGTGATGTGAGGTGACAAAAATAGTTTTTCGACAGTGTTTTTTTATTTTTTATGGTGTTCATCTGAGGGGTTAGGTCATGTGTTTTTTTTATATAGCAGGTTTTTACAGATGCGGCGATACCTAATATGTGTAGTGTGTTTTATTTTTTTAATTTTTATTCAGTGATAAATGTTTTTTTAATTAGTTTTTTTTCACTTTCTTTACATTTTTTTTTACCCAGACCCACTTGGTTCTTGAAGATCCAGTGGGTTTGATGTCTGTATAATACAGTTCAGTACACTATATAATGTACTGTATTGTATTTTCACTTTTACACTTAGTCTGATCAGACTTTCCATTACCATAGCAAACAGGACGCCTGTGAAGGCGTCCTGTTGCCATGGTAACCATCACCTGCTGCCAGAACAGAGCAGCGGGTGATGAGGAGAGAGGGGAGCCTCTGTGATTCCGTGAAGAATCGGGGGCTGCAAGTGCACAGCAGCCCCCAATGGGAGAAGGAGGGAGCTCCCTCCCTGTTAACCCCTTCCATACAGCGGTCCATACGGACTGCAGCATGGAAGGGGTTAAATGGCTGACATCACAGCACAGTTGTCAGCTGTTTATACCAGACTGTAAGCAATGTGCTGACACTCTGTTATACCCACTGGTCACCGCACTTTTAGTCCCGCCTGGACCCTCCCACTGTACAGCCCGCTGGCCATCTCAAAGAGGGGTTGAAAAGCTAAAAAAAAACGCAATTTTTAATTTTCTGATCCCTGCGGTCACAGGGATTGACCTGCGGTTTGCATCGATCAGCAATACGGGGGGGTCATAGGACCCCCATCGGCATTGTCCCAAGGTACCCGCTGAATGATTTCAGCAGGTACCTTGTTCCGATCACTGCACACTGCACAGCGGTGATCGGAAATACACAGGACGTACAGGTACGCCCTGTGTCCTTAAGTACCAAGACAGCAGGGCGTACCTGTACGTCCTGTGTCCCTAAGAGGTTAAGTTACTCAAAATTGATTTTACAAACTTTGTTAACCCTTTAGGTATTCCACAAGAATTAAAGGAAAATGGAGATGACATTTCTAAATTTCACTTTTTTTGACAGATTTTCCATTTTAATCAATTTTTTAACACATCGAGGGTTAACAGCCAAACAAAACTCAATATTTATTACCCTGATTTATTACCCTGATTCTACATATGTGGTGGTAAACTAATGTAAGGGCACATGGCAGGACGCAGAAGAAAAGGAGCGTCATATAATTTTTAGAGGACAGATTTTGCTGGATTGGTTTTTAGACACCATGTCCCATTTGAAGCCCTCCTGAGGCACGCCTAATGTAGAAACTCCCAATAAGTGACCCCATTTTGGAAACTACAGAATAAGGTGACCGTTTTATTGGTACTATTTTGGGGTACATATGATTTTTAATAATTTTATATTATGTTGTTTGTGAGTCAAAGTAACAAAAAAATGCCTTTTTTATTTTTTGTTTTTTACAACGTTCATCTGACAGGTTAGATCATGTGCTATTTTTATAGAGCTTAGCAGTAAGTGTCGGGAAGGGGTTTAATAAACTGGGAAACGAGCATTGTATAATGCAATGGAAAAATGAATCAAGCTAGCAAAGGAGGCAATATGGACAATCACAATACTAAGCTGCAGGCAGCATGTTACAGACAATCACATGGACAATCACAATACTTTACTATGTGTATTGTATTAACTTTGTCTACATGATAAATGCTACAATATTTGCTGAAGTGAGACAATCCCTTTAAGCCAGTAAACCACCAAGGAGATGAATGCACCAAATTAAAACACTCTTGGATAGATATACTGTAGAAACAAAGGAATGGTCTGACCAGGCAATGAGACTAATAGTTGAATAAAGACCCTTTTGAAGAAGCCACTCTTGCATCATGGTCATATCAATATGGAAATAACAGTTGTGTGGGTTGGAAATGTTCAAAGGCATGGAGCGATTTCCATGAATCAAACAACTCTTCGCTACGCAAAAGGTCATGTAAAGAGTGGTCTTTGTCTCTGTCATCTGCAGGGCTCTTATCTACTGTGGGATCAAGTCACCACATACAGTGAGGTATCCTTTCTTTAAAGTGGTTAAGATACTGAATTATTTCTCACAAAGTTATATATCATTCTGATCAGCTCCTCCTGCTCTACAATGTGCTGCCTGCAGCTCAGACACCATGTTTAACCTGACAGGTTCCTTTTAAATGTAATATCCTGTTCCCAAGAAACTCAATTATCTGCTTCAGATTTTTTATCTTAAGGACCAGGTGATTTTTTGCAAATCTGAAGTTTAAAACCCTTTTACTTATCTAAGTCATTCTGAAATTGTTTTCTTGTTACATATTGTACTTAATGACAGTGGTAAATTTGAGTCAAAATATTTCATTTATCTTTTTTTTATTGCTTGGTATTACACATTTTGTGATGTAAGATGACAAAAAAATTCCTTTTTTTCACACCAATAATTTGTTATTATTTTTTATGGTGTTCACCTGAGTTTTTTTTTTGTGTACTTTTGACACAATAAAAGCATTTTTGGAAAAAATAAATCATGTTTAGTGTCTCCATATTCTGAGAGCCATAGTTTTTTTTTAATTTTTTGCCCGATTGTTTTAAGTAGGGGCTCATTTTTTGCGGAATGAGATGATGGTTTGGTTGGTACTATTTTGGGGGCATATGCCTTTTTGATCGCTAGGTGTTGCACTTTTTGTGATGTGAGGTGACAAAAAAATTATTGTTTTATAGTGTTGAGCGAACAGTTCGAGCATCGTTCGGGTTCGTACCGAATTTTAGGGTGTCCGGGACACGGACCTGAACCCGGACATTTTCAAAAAAGTTCGGGTTCGGGTCCATTGTTCGGCGATTTCTTCCCGCTTTCTGAAGGGCTGCACAGCAGCCAATCAGCTAGCGTTTTACTTCTTGCCCTAAGAGCCTCACAGCCATGCCTACTAATTGAACAGGAGGTCAGGGAGGAAGACTGTGTGGAAGACGATGCAGGGGACGATGAGGTCCTAGACCCCACATGGAATAGTTCAGAGGAAGAGGCAGTGGTGAGACCGAGCCAACAGCGTAGCAAAAGAGGGAGCAGGGGGCAAAAGCAGACCAGCCGCCGCCAAGCGAGTTTGCCTGCTACTGGCCACCGCCACCAGGGACCGAGCACCCCAAAGGCAGCTTCAAGGAGTTCCCTGGCATGGCATTTCTTTAAACAATGTGCTGATGACAAGACCTGAGTGGTTTGCACGCTGTGCCATCAGATCCTGAAGCGAGGCATTAACGTTCTGAACCTTAGCACAACCTGCATGACCAGGCATCTATATGCAAAGCATGAACTGCAGTGGAGTAAACACCTTAAAAGCAAGGAACTCACTCTAGCTCCCCTTGATCCCTCTTCTGCTGCTGCCTCGGCCTCTTCCTCTGCCTCGGGAGGAATGTTGGCACCTGCCGCCCACCAAACAGAGGATGTGCCACCGACAACACCACCTGCGTCACCAAGCATCTCCACCATGTCACACGGCAGCGTTCAGCTCTCCATCTCACAAACATTGGAGAGAAAGCGTAAATTCCCACCTAGCCACCCTCGAGCCCTGGGCCTGAATGCCAGCATGTCTAAAATACTGGCCTTTGAAATGCTGTCATTCAGGCTGGTGGACACAGACAGCTTCAAACAGCTGATGTCCATGGCTGCCCCAGAGTATGTTGTTCCCAGCCGCCACTACTTCTCCAAGACAGCCGTGCCTTCCCTGCACAACCAAGTATCCGATAAAATCAAGTGTGCACTGCGCAACGCCATCTGTGGCAAGGTCCACCTAACCACAGATACGTGGACCAGTAAGCACGGCCAGGGAAGGTATATCTCCCTAACTGCACACTGGGTAAATGTAGTGGCGGCTGGGCCGCAGGCGGAGAGTTCCTTGGCGCACGTCCTTCCGCCGCCAAGGATCGCAGGGCATCATTCTTTGCCTCCTGTAGCCTCCTCCTCCTACTCGGCTTCCTCCTCCTCTGCTTCCACCAGCTCATCCAGTCAGCCACACACCTTCACCACCAACTTCAGCACAGCCCGGGGTAAACGTCAGCAGGCCATTTTGAAACTCATATGTTTGGGGGACAGGCCCCACACCGCGCAGGAGTTGTGGCGGGGTATTGAACAACAGACCGACGAGTGGTTTCTGTCGGTGGGCCTCAAGCCCGGCCTGGTGGTGTGCGATAATGGGCGAAATCTCGTGGCAGCTCTGGGACTAGCCGGTTTAACGCACATCCCTTGCCTGGCGCATGTGCTGAATTTGGTGGTGCAGAAGTTCATTCACAACTACCCCGACATGTCAGAGCTGCTGCATAAAGTGAGGGCCGTCTGTGCGCGCTTCCGGCGTTCACATCCTGCCGCTGCTCGCCTGTCTGCGCTACAGCGTAACTTCGGCCTTCCCACTCACCGCCTCATATGTGACGTGCCCACCAGGTGGAACTCCACTTTGCACATGCTGGAGAGACTGTGCGAGCAGCAGCAGGCCATAGTGGAGTTTCAGCTGCAGCACGCACGTGTCAGTCGCACTGCGGAACAGCACCACTTTACCACCAATGTTTGGGCCTCCATGCGAGACCTGTGTGCCCTGTTGCGCTGTTTCGAGTTCTCCACCAACATGGCCAGTGGTGATGACACCGTTATCAGCGTTACAATACCACTTCTATGTCTCCTTGAGAAAACGCTTAGGGCGATGATGGAAGAGGAGGTGGCCCAGGAGGAGGAGGAGGAGGGGTCATTTTTAGCACTTTCAGACCAGTCATTTTGAAGTGGCTCAGAGGGAGGTTTTTTGCAACAGCAGAGGTGTACAAATGTGGCCAGCCAGGGCCCACTACTGGAGGACGAGGAGGATGAGGAGGAGGTGGAGGAGGATGAGGATGAAGCAGGTTCACAGCGGGGTGGCATCCGACACAGCTCAGGCCCATCACTGGTGCGTGGCTGGGGGGATACGGAGGACGATGACGATACGCCTTCCACAGAGGACAGCTTGTCCTTACCTCTGGGGAGCCTGGCACACATGAGCGACTACATGCTGCAGTGCCTGCACAACGACAGAAGAGTTGCGCACATTTTAACGTGTGCGGACTACTGGGTTGCCACCCTGCTGGATCCCCGATACAAAGACAATGTGCCCACCTTACTTCCTGCACTGGAGCGTGATAGGAAGATGCGCGAGTACAAGCGCACGCTGGTAGAGGCGCTCCTGAGAGCATTCCCAAATGTCACAGGGGAACAGGTGGAAGCCCAAGGCGAAGGCAGAGGAGGAGGAAGAGGTCGCCAACGCAGCAGTGTCACGGCCAGCTCTTCTGAGGGCAGGGTTAGCATGGCAGAAATGTGGAAAAGTTTTGTCTCCACGCCACAGCTAACTGCACCACCACCTGATACGGAACGTGTTAGCAGGAGGCAGCATTTCACTAACATGGTTGAACAGTATGTCTGCACACCCCTCCACGTACTGACTGATGGTTCGGCCCCCATTCAACTTCTGGGTCTCCAAATTGTCCACGTGGCCAGAGTTAGCATTTTATGCCTTGGAGGTGCTGGCATGCCGGGCGGCCAGCGTTTTGTCTCAACGTGTATTCAGCACAGCAGGGGGCGTCATTACTGACAAACACATCCGCCTGTCCACAGCCAACGTGGACAAGCTGACATTCATAAAAATGAACCAGGCATGGATCCCACAGGACCTGTGCCTCCCTTGTGCAGAATACACAGTTATAACTGCCTCCCCCTCAACCATGTATTCTTGTACTCCGGGGCACTTCTTTATTGAATCCTCATTTTTTTAACTTTACCATGATCTTGCGGTGCAACCCAAAGTTGAATGAACCTCTCCTTTGTCTGGGTGGTGGGGCCGAAATAACTGAGAGTGGCCTTCTCCGGTGGTGGTTGATATGATGCATGATTCCTTGCTGTGGGACCTCTCTCCTCTGTCTGGGTGCTGGGCTGAAATAACTGAAAATGGCCTTCTCCAGTGGTGGGTGATATGACGCATGATTCCTTGCTATGGGACCTCTCTCCTCTATCTGGGTGCTGGGGCCGAAATAACTGAAAGTGGCCTTCTCCAGTGGTGGGTGATATGATGCATGATTCCTTGCTGTGGGACCTCTCTCCTCTATCTGGGTGCTGGGGCCGAAATAACTGAAAGTGGCCTTCTCCAGTGGTGGTTGATATGACGCATGATTCCTTGCTGTGGGACCTCTCTCCTCTGTCTGGGTGCTGGGCCTAAATAACTGAAAGTGGCCTTCTCCGGTGGTGGTTGATATGATGCATGATTCCTTGCTGTGGGACCTCTCTCCTCTGTCTGGGTGCTGGACCGAAATGACTGAGAGTGGCCTTCTCCGGTGGTGGTTGATATGACGCATGATTCCTTGCTGTGGGACCTCTCTCCTCTGTCTGGGTGCTGGGCTGAAATAACTGAGAGTGGCCTTCTCCGGTGGTGGTTGATATGACGCATGATTCTTTGCTGTGGAACCTCTCTCCTCTGACTGGGTGCTGGGGCCTAAATAACTGAAAATGGCCTTCTCCATTGGTGGGTGATATGACGCATGATTCCTTGCTGTGGAACCTCTCTCCTCTGTCTGGGTGCTGGGCCTAAATAACTGAAAGTGGCCTTCTCCAGTGGTGGGTGATATGACGCCTTTTTCCTTGCTGTGGGACCTCTCTCCTCTGTCTGGGTGCTGGGCCTAAATAACTGAAAGT
Source organism: Bufotes viridis (assembly GCA_033119425.1). Classification (NCBI taxonomy): domain Eukaryota; kingdom Metazoa; phylum Chordata; class Amphibia; order Anura; family Bufonidae; genus Bufotes; species Bufotes viridis. The sequence continues at coordinate 265,981,208 of CM065589.1, forward strand.
GGCCTTCTCCAGTGGTGGGTGATATGACGCATGATTCCTTGCTGTGGAACCTGTATCCTCGGTCTGGGTGCTGGGCCGAAATAACTAAAAGTGGCCTTCTCCGGTGGTGGGTGAAATGACGCATGATTCCTTACTGTGGAACCTGTATCCTCGGTCTGGGTGCTGGGCCGAAATAACTGAAAGTGGCCTTCTCCAGTGGTGGGTGATATGACGCATGATTCCATGCTGTGGAACCTGTATCATCGGTCTGGGTGCTGGGCCGAAATAACTGAAAGTGGCCTTCTCCAGTGGTGGGTGATATGACGCATGATTCCTTGCTGTGGGACCTGTATCCTCGGTCTGGGTGCTGGGCCGAAATAACTGAAAGTGGCCTTCTCCAGTGGTGGGTGATATGACACATGATTCCTTGCTGTGGGACCTCTCTCCTCTGTCTGGGTGCTGGGGCTGAAATAACTGAAAGTGGCCTTCTCCAGTCTTGAGTGATATGACGCATGATTCCTTGCAGTGGGACCTCTCTCCAATTGATATTGGTTAAATTTTATTTATTTTATTTTAATTCATTTCCCTATCCACATTTGTTTGCAGGGGATTTACCTACATTTTGCTGCCTTTGGCAGCCCTCTAGCCCTTTCCTGGACTATTTTACAGCCTTTTTAGTGTCTAAAAGTTCGGGTCCTCATTGACTTCAATGGGGTTCGGGTTCGGGATAAAGTTCGGGTCGAGTTCGGAACCCGAACCCGAACATTTTCGGGAAGTTCGGCCAAACTTCTCAAGCCCAAACATCCAGGTGTTCGCTCATCTCTAAATACAGTGTATTCAATACACCATAAAAGCCACATTTAGAGTGCCTTTATATGCTTTCTTTTGGTGGAGTAGAGAAGTCAAGGGCAATCCAGGCCTTGTTCATTTTTATAAGAGTCAACCGGTTAGTCATTTTCAGTTGACAGGTGGATGCGCTTATCAGTTATTATGCCTCCATTAGCACTAAATACAAACTCTGACAAAACGCTGGTGGCGGGGCAGGCCAGCACCTCCAAGGCGTAAAGCGCCAGTTCATGCCACGTGTCCAGCTTGGACATCCAATAGTTGTAAGGCACAGAGGGATCACTGAGGATACTGACACGGTCTGCTACGTACAACTTCACCATCTTTTAGAATTTTTCCCTCCTTGTGATACTAGCCCATGCATCAGGTTGAAGGTGCTGGCAGGGTATCATAAAACTATCCCAGGCCTTGCAGAGTGTTGCCCTGCCTCTGTTGGAATTGCTGTGTGTTCCCCTCGTCTCCCCTCCTTTGTTGGCCAAGGAACTACGTACTCTGCAGCTAGCGTTGTCAGCTGGAAATTTTTGGAGCAATTTTTCCACAAGGACCTTCTGGTATTGCACCATTTTGCTCATCCTCTCCACCATAGGAATGAGAGATGAAGAGTTCTCTTTGTAGAAGGGGTCGAGGAGGCTCAATAACCAGTAGTCGTGTTGGCCAAAATGCGTACAGCGCGAGGGTCACGGGAAAGGCAGCCTAACATAAGGTCAGCCATGTGTGCCAGAATCCCAAAAGACAAGACTTTGCTGTCCACATCAGGAGGATGATTCTAAATCTCCTCATCCTCTTCCTCCTCTTCTACCTATCCATGCTGAACATATGGAATAAAACTTCCATAAGTACTACCCTCTGTAGCGGAGGCAACAGTCTCCTGCTTCTCCTCCTTCTCATCATCCTATTTGCGCTGAGAAGGCAAACTGAGGGTGGACTGGCTATTACCCTGTTTACTGTCTTCCCCCATTTCCACCTCTTCACCATGCAAAGCGTCCGCCTTAATTGTGAGCAGCGAGCGTTTGAGTAGACACAGAAGTGGGATGGTTACCCTGATAATAGCATTATTGCCACTCACTATCTGTGTTGATTTCTCAAGGTTGCGTAAAACCTCACAGACGTCAGACATCAATGCCCATTCGTCGCTTGTGAAGACAGAGCGGAAGCTGACTGGAAAGGCGACAACCATGTTGCTGCTGGTATTCCACTACTGATCTCTGCTGCTCACAAAGCCTGGCCAATATGGAATGTTGAGTTCCAGCGCATGCTCGCATCGCACAACAGTCGATGAGCTGGCAATTGCAAGCGCTGCTGCAGCATTGCCAGACCAGTGGAAGCTGTCGAAGACTTGTGGAAATGGACACACCTTCACCAGTAGCTCAGGCAAATTGGAGTAGGTTTGGACAAACCGCTGAACCAGTAGGTTGAACATTTGGACTAGGCATGGTATGTGTGTGAGCTTGCCGAGCTCCAAAGCCGCCACCAAGTTACGGCCATTTTTAGACACAACCATGCCATGTAAGTCGTTAAGTGGACCTTCCTAATAACTGCGTTGGTCAGGGCAGAGGTGATGTTACAGGACACATGCTGGTGTATGGCTGGGACCGCACACCTTGAAAAATACTGGCGGCTGGGGACAGAGTAACGTAGGACAGCTGCCGCCATCAAGCTGCGGAAAGCCTCAGTGTCCACAAGCCTAATTGGCAACATTTCAAGGGCCAGCAATTTTGAAAGTTGCGCATTTAGTGCTATGTCCTGTGGGTGGGTGGCTGGGTATTTCCGCTTTAGTTCAAAGGCATGGGGTATACACATCTGTACGCTGCGCTGGGACACAGAAGTGGATGTGCTAGCTGATGGTGCTTGTGAAGGTCCAATTGCATGGTGGGAGGCATCCGGGCCTGTGCCTTGGACAGGGGATTGGCCATCACGTAACACAGCAGAAGAGGAGGCAGTGGTGTGACCCACAAACACTGATTATGGACCCAGGCATTCGGCCAACCTATTAGGGTGCTTGGATGCCATGTGGTGGATCATGTTGGTGTTTGTGAGATTGCTAGAGTTCGCCCTTGCTCATTTTCGTACGGCACAGGTTGCAAGTGACAATGCTTTTATCGTCTGCACTTTCCTCAAAAAAGCGCCAGACTGCGATACACCGCAAGGGGGTGCTCCGGTGAACATCCCTGCATCCCTGCAAACCACAATCCCTTCGGATTCTTTGCATGATTGTTTTGAAATGCATTGGCACACTATGTGTTTCCAGGCCTTTTTTACCGTATTTTTTGTCCTATAAGACACATCTGCCCATAAGACGCACCTAGATTTTAGAGGGTGAAAATAAGAAAAATAAATAAACCAAAGGTGTGTTAAATTAATGTTGACACATTATGAGGGGGGGATCTGCTTCTGACAATATTGTGGGGGGGGTCTGCTGATGACACCCTGTTATGGGGATCTGCCGCTGACACAATATTATAGGGGGGATCTGCTGTGACGCACTGTTATAAGGGGATCTACTGTGATGCACTGTTATGGGGTGGAATCTGCTGTGACGCACTGCTATGGGGAGGAATCTGCTGTGGCGCACTGCTATGGGGAGGAATCTGCTGTGACGCACTGCTATGGGGAGGAATCTGCTGTGACACACTGTTATGGGGTAACCTGCTGTGACACACTGTTATGGGGGGAATCTGCTGTGACACACCGTTATGGGGTGGAATCTGCTGGGATGCACTGTTATGGGGTGGAATCTGCTATGACGCACTGTTATGGGGGGGGATTCTGCTGTGACGCACTGTTATAAGGGGATCTACTGTGGTGCACTGTTATGGGGGGAATCTGCTGTAAATGAACTGTTTTGGGTTGGGGAAATCTACTGACACACTTGTGGGAGAGGGATGTCCAGTGATAGGCTTTTGGGGGACACTTTATAAGGGGACAATGTAGGTACCTTTTATTAGCTTAGCTGTACTCCAGAGACTTTTTCACAGCACCACCGTCACTAGGGGACACAGGTACACAGGAGCAGGCATGTGGGAAGACGTAAGGGCAGAGCAGCCATGTGTGACCGGAAAGCTTGCTCCCGCCCATCGTCTGCCTTCTCCAGCGCACCAGCCCCGGTCTCCCTGCTACTGTTCAGCTGGCTCAGAAACCTACCTTCAGCCTCCTCCACCCGGCTTTCCAGCTGAACATTCCTGAAGCCTCCCCCCTCATCTTGCCCTTCAGGAGCACATTCGTCCAGCCTCACCCCCGTCCGTCCAGCTCTCCAGCAGCACATTTATCCAGCCCCCGCCGCACTTACTTTCAGTCAGTGAAAAGACTTCCGGTACATCGCAGGCTGCTATCCCTATGCTACACAGTCTGCAATGTGCCGGCAACATGCAATGAGCCGACGATTTTTTCCCCCCCTGCACTTTATTCGCCCCATAAGACGCATTAACATTTTCCCCCCACTTTGGGGGGGAAAAAACTGCATCTTATGGGGCGAAAAATACGGTATATTATTAATATGCTCTTGAATTCTTGTTTTTAATTTGCGCATAGTCTTCCCAAAGTATATTAACCCACAGGGGCATCTCAGGAGGCATATTACCCCCATATGCTCACAGAAAATCTCTCCCTTAATTAGTCATAACGTCATATATCTCACCCTTTTTATGTTATTTTGTGGATTTCTCTTCTTTTTATCTTCCATAGTGCGATTCTTGCAAGCAATGCAGAAACCGTACCATGTAAATTCATTTTTTTTTCTTTCTTTTAACCTTCATCGGAATATGGTTGTGCACTAAAACATCGCTCAAATTAGGTGCTTTTGTAACAGAAGTTGAGGTTTGTCAGGGATAATATCCCCCAGAATCGGGTCATTTTTTTAAATTGGCCAGCTCTTCCGTAGCAGACTTTTTATCGGCGCTGAATTGCGTAAAAAAGTGAACCTAAAATCCTTACCTTCATCCACTTTACATCTCTTTTTTCTACATTTTCCTTAATCTCTATTAGGGCTTCCCTATTGTATCCTTTCTTTTCAAATCGTTCCATCATGGTTTCACTTTGTTCCCTATAGTCCTCTCTGTCCATACAATTTCTATGAAAACGCATAAATTTTCCCTTCGGGATATTAGCAATCTATGAGCTATGGTGGCAGCTGGTTGTGTCGATATACCCATTAACATCAGTTGGTTTTAAAAAGGTTTTTGTTTTTATTTTATTATCCTGAATAAAGATGGTGAGGTATAGAAAATGAATACTCTCAGCGCTTATCTCACTCGTAAAAGTGAGGTTCCAGTTTTTATTATTTAAACCATTCAGGAAATCTTTTAACCCTTGTTCTTCACCTTCCCACAATATCAGACAATCGTCTATGTATTTTTTCCACAGTGTTAATCTACCCCCAAGTTGTTGCTAATGTAATCGGGGCTCAATATTTTCATTCTCCCACGCAGACATAAAAAGTTTAGCGAAACTTGGGGCGAATTTCGCCCCCATCGCCGTCCCAGTCTGCTGCAAGTAAAAGGTGAATTGAGCCCACTTCACATGGTGGTCTGTGACGCCAATAGAAGAAAAAGAAAACACAGTGGTGAACTCTTATGTTTTGTTACAGATTTTTGGTTTTGTTTTAATTATTATTTTTATTTGCATTTTTTTTTTTGGAGAGATTACAGTTTCACTGCGCCCAGGGTCGCGACCTCTGCATGCACCATCAGCAGCACAGCCACTATCCCATCCCTTACGGCTTGCCTTGAGCATATTAAATGGTATACATGCTTGCAAGTATGTCACATGTACAGTAGCGCAGGTTTTATAAGTGTATCCCCAAATAAAGTACACAGGATGTCACAGATATTTTTAGGATAAGCACACATTATACAGGAGGTATAGCGCAAGTAATGTTGCTGTCACCACCGGCTAATGAAAAATTACACTGAATGAATGTCACTGATATTTAGGATGTGCACACGTTATACAGGAGGTATAGCGCAAGTAATGTCGCTGTCACCCCCGGCTAATAAAAAATTACACTGAATGAATGTCACTGATATTTAGGATGCACACACTTTATACAGAAGGTATAATGCAAGTAATGTCGCTGTCACGACCAGCTAATAATAAAATTACACTGAATTAATGTCACTGATATTTAGGATGGGCAAACCTAATACAGGAGATTTAGCACAGGTACTCTCGCTGCCACCAGCAGCAAAAAAATTAGACTGAATCTCATTAATATTCCGGATACGCAAACGCTATACAGGAGATGTAGCGCAGGTTATGTAACTATCTGCAGTGGACACTGTCTACAGAAAAAGTGTACTTGATGTCACAGATATTTTTAGGCTGCACACACATTACAAAGGAGATGTAGTGCAGATAATGTCGCTGTTACCAGCGGCGAAAAAAATTACACTGAACGTTTCTGATACTTCAGATACGCAAGTGTTATACAGGAGATGCAGCGCAGGTAATGTAACTGTCCACAAGGGACACTGTCTACGGAAAAAGTACACTGGATGTCTCAGATATTTTTAAGCTGCGCACGAGTTAGAAAGGAGATTTAGCGCAGATAACGTCGCTGTCTGCAGCGGCCAAACAATTGCAAGCTATTTAGTGCAGGTTGCACTAAAAATATATATTGCTGCCAAATACAACTATAATCCTTAAAAGGACTTTTGGGTGTCTAACAAGTTTTGTCTAACAAGGTTGTGCTAAAAATATATATTGCTGCCACACACAATAGTCCTTAAAATGACTTTTGGGTCTCTAACATGTATAAAAACTAAAATATTCCTATTTCACTCCCTACACTAGCTCTCCCTTTTACTCTCCAGCTCTTCCTGACTAAGACTGAGCCGAACACATGTCGATGGGTGCTATATAGCACCCGATGACGCGTTCCTGACAGCCAATCACTGTAATGCCAGCAGCCAACAAGGCTACGCCATTACAGTGAATGGCAGTACATACCTTTATGTTTATTCAGCTGAACACCGTGATGTGCCGAGCATGGCGATACTTAAGCCGAACTGGAGTTCGGCCGAGCATGCTCGCCCAACACTAGCAGCGACCAATTGACTACATAGGATGACTCAATAGTAGTTGAATTTATCATCCCTCTCAGCCGGTCTATGAAAGGCTTTTATTTTGGCACAGTAGCAAGGGTCTAACATTGTGGAGAGGCAGTAGTCATCCCTCTGCTAAATGGTGATAATATGGCTGTAACTACGTAAGAAACTCAGCATGCATCTGTCCATTTCTGCAAGGGAATCGGAGGGACTCTGGAGAATCTGCCCTGCTTTACAGGTGCCTTATTATACTGAAGAACAACTATATCTTAAATAAGTATTGGATTTATTTACAAATAGGGATATACATGCATTCTAAATACAAATAGGGGAATTGGAGAGGGGATTGGAGGGGTTGGGATCCTTGAGCTAGCTACACCATTCTCTCACCGCCCAGTCATACATGCTATAGGTTTTTGTCATTACTTAGAACACTCCTCTCCAGCAGGTCTCAGCGAATCACATTCTTGATTGTAGAGTCCAGAAAAACTTGTCTTGTCTTGTCCAAGAGGCCACCAAGGTTACCATTGTTTCTACTTGTGATCTAGGTTAGTTCAGATGACTACACAGGAAGAAAGTTCCATCATATACCCCTGCCCCCATCCCAGCATATATGCTTCCTTGCTGACACAGGTGTGGGCAGTAAATACAAGCACGGGTCGGGCTTGCCCCAGCACATGACAGTCCTGGCAGATCTTCCTTTCATCAGTGTCCTGTCCCAAGAACCCTTTGATGGTCCTCATTTGAATATAAATTAGACCTGGACTGATTCCATTCAAGATATCAAAGAATATCTTTGCATCCAAAGCTGTATCCATAGATGTCAATTTTATCAGTTCCAATAGACTCTCTGCCTCCATCTCCACTGCATACTACCACGGTTTGTTGGGATCGTCTGCCTGGTCTTCCTCATTGCCGTCTAGCTCCTCACTCCTCCAGCTCCTCCTGTTCCTCTCCTGTCACATAGGTAGATAAATCACTTATTTCTATATACAGTTCATGGACATTAATGCCCTCCTCCTCATCCTTATCCTCCTCCTCTAATTTATCTTTCACAGGGCTCAGGTGGCAGTGAGATATATGCCATGTCTCCTGTCCCTTCGCCAGCCAGATTTATCAGCATCTGCTTCAGGAAATGAAGGTGTGGAATGATATCATTCATCCCATAGTCCTGGCAAATGAGAAATAAAGTGGCCTCCTCAAAGGGCCTGAGCAAACGGCAGGTGTCACACATGAGCTGCCACTGGCAAATGTCGAAGTTACACAACGAGTACCACTGTCAGCCAGCATCAAGAAATCAGCCTCCCTCTGCTCATATAGTTGATCCAACATGTGCAAGTTGAAGTCCCAATGGGTGGAAATATTGCCATCAATTGCCAATTGATGTTGGGGAATGCTTTATTGCCTTTGCAGCTCTAAGAGGGCCACTTCTGCAGTGTAAGAGTGGCTGAAGTGCATGAACTGTTTCCCAGGCATTTTTAAAATGTCTTGCAGTAGGGTGTAAGACTTTAAAAATCACATAACAACTAGATGAAAGAGGTGTGTCATCCAGGGCGCATCGGTCAGCCCTCCTTGATGCAGCACCAACACAATGTCCTTCCCATTATCAATGACTATGGTTCTGATCTTCAATTGGCAAGGAGACAGCCAGGATACAATTTCTTGGTTAATGACGTGGGGCAATTCCTCTCCGATGTGACACCGTTTGCCCTGGCTGACCAGGTGCAGAACAGTGTGAAATCTAGGTGCCCTGCATAGGTGGTATGCTGAAGGACCACTCAGAACTGTGCCTCCAGTGGAGGATGAGGAGGCAGGGGAGGACATTGGCGTCGGAATCACAGTATGAGAACGCAGAGGCGGCATTGCCATCACCTGGCCAAGTTGCTGGTGTGCCTGGGCAGGAACCACAGTGGACCCAGTGGACCATGAAGGACATTTATAGCTCCACAAGTCGACACTGCCATGAACTCTACCAGACATCAACAGGCTTCTGCTGTACATATTTATAAAAGGCTGGTACAGCTTTTTTAGAAGAAGCGACAGCTTGGGACTCTTCACTTTGCCTTAACACAAGCCATCAGTTCTCTGAAATGGCAACTAGTGTTGAGCGCTAATATTCGAATATCGAATTTTTTTAGCGAATATCGGCACTTCGCAAATTCACAAAAATTTCGAATATAGTGCTATTCCCTATTTCGAATATTCTTTTTTTTTTTTTTTTATTGTTATATTATTTTCTTTCCCACTTCCCAAAAGTAGTTCTTACCTGTCCTTAGGATTCCTGGCTTCCTGGCCGCTCCAGTCAGTGCCCGTTGCCGCTTCTGACAACTTCCGTGCTCATGGAACTTCCCCATTACCATGGGAACGTCTCCATACTAGAATGTACTGTCGGATTTGAGAATTACGTTAAAATACATAGAATAATTATAATAATTATCAAGTATTTTAATGATTCTATTTATTTTAAAAAAAGCAAAGTAATATAATCGCATAGCAAATTAAACACAGCTGTCTCTATAGTCAACCTTCCTATTTGATTGCTAGAATTATCGAAGTTGAAGAATATGGAGCAAAAACGAAGATGGAGAATACTTCGTTATCTTCGTTTTGAGGAATATGTCGAATATATTCGTCATCTTCGCTAATTCTACCAAGCCAACCATAGTAAACCAGGTCTAAGTTGAAATCGCAATGCGATTAATTCAAGTTATATTAATCGCATTGCGATTACAACTTAGCCCTGCTATATTACATATTAAGCTAGAATTAACAAATATGGAATATAGCAGTGCTGTTGAAATCGCAATGCGATGACTTCAAGTTATATTAATCGAATTGCGATTTCAACTTAGCACTGCTATATTCCATATTCGTTAACTTCGTTAATTCTAGCAAGCTGACCCATTACAAACCCAGCTCTAAGTTGAAATCGCAATGCGATTAATATAACTTGAAGTCATCGCATTGCGATTTCAACTTAGACCTGGTTTACTATGGTTGGCTTGGTAGAATTAGCGAAGATGACAAATGTATTCGACATATTCCTCAAAACGAAGATAACGAAGTATTCTCCATCTTTGTTTTTGCTCCATATTCTTCAACTTCGATAATTCTAGCAATCAAATAGGAAGGTTGACTATAGAGACAGCTGTGTTTAATTCGCTATGCGATAATATTACTTTGCTTTTTTTTTAATAAAGAGAATAATTATAATACTTGATAATCATTATAATTATTCTATTTATTAAAATAATAATAATAATAATAATAATAATAATAATATAATCGCATAGTGAATTAAACACAGCTATCTCTATATATAGGGTAGAACCATGCTGCTCCTTGTTCACACTTGTAATATTCACGCAGTCCTCCACATGTGCCGGCACTGGATATCGACAGTCTCCGCAGGTAATTGGTCTTCACAACCGCTCCTGCATATTTCTGTCAAAAATGCGCACAAATAGTGAGGTACCTTCAAGGTTTTTTTCTTAAAAGGGTTTTATTGTACTTACAAAATTTTTCCTTAAAATACAGCATGTAAAATCATCCGCCCGACCCGGGTTTCGCTTGCTTGCTTTCTCAAGGGTGATCCTAATCACAATCCAAACTCTCAGGTTTAAATCACACCTGTTGTCCCTCCCCCATCACTACCTCATTTCCTTAAACGGAATGACTTCAGATATATAATAATTTTCTATCATATAAAATTATAAGGGTTACAAAAGCATTTTTCTAATAATCCACTACCATTCTTATCATTATTAAAACAGAGTTCTTCTCTTTTATCTTTACTATAGTTTTTCCACAAAGAAAATCACGTGTCTATCCTAACCAATCACGGACAAGCAGCAGTTCTATTGATAAAATTCCCACAACCACCACATTTCCTCCACTAACAGATACCCAATTCCACACACCTCTTCCTTCTGATTACACCAAGCACGGCTTGAGGCCAAAGTCTATATTTAGACCTGACGGCTGTAATGTCCGTAGTTGGTAGATCCATTCAATTTCTCTACTGTTTATATGCACCACTGGATCTCCCCCTCTCCATTTCTTTGGCACTAGTTCAACCTGAGAGTTTGGATTGTAATTAGGATCGCCCTTGAGAAAGCAAGCAAGCGAAACCCGGGTCGGGCAGATGATTTTACATGCTGTATTTTAAGGAAAAATTTTGTAAGTACAATAAAACCCTTTTAAGAAAAAAACCTCGAAGGTACCTCACTATTTGTGCGCATTTTTGACAGAAATATGTAGGAACGGTTGTGAAGACCAATTACCTGTGGAGACTGTCGATATCCAGTGCCGGCACATGTGGAGGACTGCGTGAATATTACTAGTGTGAACAAGGAGCAGCGCGGTTCTACCCTATACATAAAGTTTTCGTGATTGGACCCACATCACAGTTTGAACCTGCAGCGCAAGTAACAAACGTCCTTTTGTACAGACTACCACTTTGATTGACTTTGACTGTTTTTGTGGGTTGGTTGTTTTGTGCAAAGATGGACATATTTGATTTTCGTGCTAACTTTAAATGGGATGTTACACTTCTGTCTGAGAAAGTAATGGAAGACAAATCTATTTTGATGCAACTATTTAAGGATCTAGAAAGAGATCTGGTTAAGGAAGTTAGGACTATGTGGGATATTATGTCTTTAGAGCGGTATCTGGCGGAAGGCAAGATTCCGGAAGGTTTGAGATGGCAACTCCCTCTAAGTTCAGAAGAACAGGAGGACCTGATTGGTTGGGAAACCCTAATTAATGAATTTGGTCTAAATGTGGTTAGATACATTATAAATATCCGGAGGAATACATAAAAAAAAAACTCAATACGAATATTGAGGATATAAAACAGAAACTTATACCATATAAAGAGTCCCATAAGAAAGATTATATAGATCTCAGTGAAAAATGTCAAAAAATAGTAACTAAAATAGAAATGTAAGTGAGAAGTAAAAAACAAAGAAATCAGGAACCTCAGGGTAATAAAACGCAGTCTAAAATAGCCAATACAAGTTTGCCAGGAGGTGGCGTGTGCACAGTGAGGAACCCAGAAGGATCTAATGGTTATTTTAGACAGCAGATAAATTATGGTAGGGGACAAGAAAAATGGAATGGGAACTATAGGCCTAATAAATATAGAGGACCAATATGGGGTAGAGAGGAAAAGAATAACTAGAGACCAAATTATTATCCACACCATAGTAGAGAGCAATGGAATGGGGATAGTGATTACGGATCCCTGTGGACACCTGAACCGCGCTACAATTATGGGAGGAATCCCAGACGACCATATTACGGGAATATTAGCTATAAAACGCGGAAAGAAGAAAGAAGTGTAGAGAATGATAATAGAGATTTGAAAACGGAAACTACCACCATTAATACCCAGAATTCTCCACACCAGGGAATAAAAGGGAAACAAATAGAACAGATGGGAGTAAGAAGAGAGGAAGAGAAAAGAAAGAAGAGAAATCCGATGACACCACAGAAATGAAGTTACCGAGAGGAAGGAGAGGAGGGAGAAAAAACAAACCCCGAACCCAAAAATATCAGGGAGAGATAAGAGGTATTTTCAATCTGAGCTCTTATGAATTATCAGATGAGGAGAAAAAAGTGTTAAATAAAGGTCTGAAATTTGCCCCGACTAGGAATATGAACAAATTTGGAGTTTTTCTAGACGTACATAAATATATCCGTAAATTAAATATAACAAAATATTGCCTAAATAACCCTTTCTCTGCAACCCAAAATGTAGCTGGGAGCCAACAAATAAAACACACCCAAATTAGGGAAAAGTCAAAGTTCTACCCAAAAAATCCAAATAATGAATGCATAGAAGCGTTTAAACGAAATGTGCTGAAAGATCTGGACCAGTCTGAAAAGAGGAATAAATATAATACTTTGACACAGGGAGAACAAGAAGCTTTAAAGAAACTAGAAAAGAATGATAAAATAATTATAAAATCGGCCGATAAAGGGGGGGGGGGGTGGTTGTAATGGACAAAGTGAAGTATGATGAGGAACTATATAGACTTTTATCGGATGAAAAAACCTATAAGAAACTCAAGGGAGACCCTACGTGGACTTATAAGAAGGAGATTGACGAACTACTAGATGAGGGCCTGAAAAATAATATACTCAATAGAAAGGAGTTTGAATATCTTACAGTGAAATATCCGATATTACCCGTCATATACCACCTCCCAAAAGTACATAAAAGCCTGATTAACCCCCCACGGGAGACCGATAATTTTGGGTATAAACTCCCTGACGAGTAAAATAACAGAGTATATAGATTTTTTCCTGCAGGACTATGTTGTTCGCTTGCCGTCCTATTTAAAGGTTCCGGGAGCGGTTTTAGAAGCTTTAAAACAAGTGGGTGTGTACAAAGAGAATACATGGCTAGCCACAATCGATGAAACATCGCTATATACGGTGATCCCAAAGGAGAAAGGATTAAAAGCGATAGAAGAACGATTAATGAAAGATGATGTCATGACAGCCTTACAAGGGGATTTTATTTTAAAGTGTGTAAATTTCTGTTTGTACCACAACTACTTTTGGTATAATGACAATTATTACGTACAGTGCATCGGTACGGCGATGGGGGCGAAATTCGCCCCCAGTTTCAATAATATTTTTATGGGAGCATGGGAAGAGATTTTTATTAACCTAATACTAAGGAAAAAAATAACAGGGGGTGAACTGATTTTATGGAGACGTTTCATTGATGACTGCTTTGTGATTTGGGAAGGAGAAAAAGGAGGCTTGGAGAACTTTATTGCCTCCCTAAATAAAAATAACTGGAATTTACACTTTACAAGCAGTATCAGCAATGAAAAAATACTTTTTCTGGATTTGTGCATTATTATGGAGAAGGGAAAAATTAAGACTAAGAATTATTTTAAAGAAACCGATGTCAATGCATATATAGAGACAAGTAGTTGTCATTATTCCCCGTGGCTCAAGAACATACCTAAAGGGCAATTTAAACGGATCTCTAGGAACTGCACAGAGGTGGGCGACTATAGAGAACAGAGTAAAATTATAGAAGCTTGCTTCAAGGAGAAGGTGTACAACCAAATAGAACTAATGAAGGTACAGAAAGAAGTGGAAGAGGAGAGAGGGAAGAAAAATGTAGGTAAAGGGAGTACTGAGGAAGATTTTCGGTATACCTTTTTGACGGAATTTAACAGTGAGGCGGGTGTAATTAAAAATATTCTGAAAAGGAATTGGGGTATACTGAAGGTTGACCCAATTTTGGGCAAGGAAATTCCCCGAAATCCAGGAATAGTGTTTAAGAAAGTGCCAAACTTGAAGACGCGCCTAATTCATAGTGCAATACCCACGAAACAGAAAAAAGTGAATGGGAACAAGTTCACGTGGTGCGGTTTCTACTGTGGATGTAAAAACCGACTAAGCACGGAGAGACAGCACCATGTGGAACTAATAAAGAGCAGAACCACTGGGAATGAATTTAAAGTGAGGGGAGGCATGTCTTGTGAAAATGAGGGGGTGATATACATGTTGGAGTGCCTGTGTGGGCTACAATATGTGGGTAGAAAACTAAAAGTGAGGATACAAGAACATATTGGAAACATAAGGAAAGGTCTTGTCACCCATAGCGTTTCCCTCCACTTCAAACAGGTCCATGGGAAAGACCCAAGAGGACTTAAGTTTGTGACTATTGAAATAGTGCCAAACAAATGGAGAGGGGGAGATCCAGTGGCGCATATAAACAGTAGAGAAATTGAATGGATCTACCAACTACGGACATTACAGCCGTCAGGTCTAAATATAGACTTTGACCTCAAGCCGTGCTTGGTGTAATCAGAAGGAAGAGGTGTGTGGAATTGGGTATCTGTTAGTGGAGGAAATGTGGTGGTTGTGGGAATTTTATCAATGGAACTGCTGCTTGTCCGTGATTGGTTAGGATAGACACGTGATTTTCTTTGTGGAAAAACTATAGTAAAGATAAAAGAGACGAACTCTGTTTTAATAATGATAAGAATGGTAGTGGATTATTAGAAAAATGCTTTTGCAACCCTTATAATTTTATATGATAGAAAATTATTATATATCTGAAGTCATTCCGTTTAAGGAAATGAGGTAGTGACGGGGGAGGGACAACAGGTGTGATTTAAACCTGAGAGTTTGGATTGTGATTAGGATCGCCCTTGAGAAAGCAAGCAAGCGAAACCCGGGTCGGGCGGATGATTTTACATGCTGTATTTTAAGGAAAAATTTTGTAAGTACAATAAAACACTTTTAAGAAAAAAACCTCGAAGGTACCTCACTATTTGTGTGCATTTTTGACAGAAATATGCAGGAGCGGTTGTGAAGGCCAATTACCTGCGGAGACTGTCGATATCCAGTGCCAGCACATGTGGAGGACTGCGTGAATATTACTAGTGTGAACAAGGAGCAGCGCGGTTCTACCCTATACATAAAGTTTTCGTGATTGGACCCACATCCCAGTTTGAACCTGCAGCGCAAGTAACAAACCTCCTTTTGTACAGACTACCACTTTGATTGACTTTGACAGCTATCTCTATAGTCAACTTTCCTATTTGATTGCTAGAATTAGCGAAGTTGAAGAATAGGTAGCTAAAACGAAGATGGAGAATAATTTGTTATCTTCGTTATGAGGAATATGACGAATACATTTTTCATATTCGTCATCTTCGCTAATTCTAGATATCAAACCAATAGAAAAGTAGCCTTAAGTTACAATCGCAATACACGATTATTTAAATCGCATATTAATCGCGATAACTAGAATAATGATGAATATTTGATTTCGACGAATATGAAACGAATATTCTATCGAATATTCGCGAATTTCGTCCAAATCAAATATGGCACCTGCCGCTCATCACTAAAGGCAACCACATGGAAAGGGCGAGACTGTAGAACCAGCAACTGGGCCTCAGCCAGGGGCACATTCAGCTTCTGCACTGTTGGATGAGTGTACGTTTACTGTTGTCTTTTTGCAATCGCTGTGATCGATTGCTGGTGAAACTCTTGACAAGGAGTACAATGAGGATGAGCACAAGGACCAGTTGACCATGTGAAGGAAACACAACTCCCTTCTCCTGAGGTGGTAAAACCCTGACCAGTGGAGAAGCGGTGCGGGGCACTGAGATATGTAGAAGGCTGTACCACTACATTAGCGCCACGGTTTTTCCAGGCCACTTTATGGTGATGCTATATGTGTTAAGGCAGGGCCATGGTAACAACATTGTCACCCTGACAGCGCTTCACCTTCTGCCCACAGATCCTTCATATGGCCATGCTGACGTCCTCAAGTGATTTGATGAAAAATTCCCACACTGGAGAGTATGGCATTTTACCCCCACCACTCTGTGCTGACTGCTTGCCGCTGCCTCTATGAAGCCGTTCACCACTAGTTGTTCCAGATAGGTAGGCTCCTGAGTAGCAGCCAGTCTACCCCAGGCATATTTGGCTCCAGATCTCACACTGCTATCAACCTGCTGACTCATGGCCACTAGTGCTGGGCACGAATATTCGAATTGCGAATTTTTATCGTGAATATCTCTCTCTCAGATCTGGTGAAAAAAATCGTGTTTATTTAACACATGTTCACTGCAGCAACGTTTCAGCTCTCACAGAGCCATTTTCAAGCCAAGTGAATCATATACAAAATTACGTGTCTTTATACATCAAACATGATTATATCAAGTGTCTACATCTGTGTACAATAAATTGATACTTCATTAAAAATGGTGATCAACACATTTATTATTCAGTGTTACTTTCTTGTGTGCATTCAAACAGTGCGGCAATCCATATTAAAGCACCTTATCTTGATCCCATATTTCATCAATTCAAATCCAATGTGCAAATATAATATATTATAAAGTGCTCTTGTGCATGATAAAAGATTTGGCTTGTAGCCCCTTCAAGGTAAACTAGAAGAAATAAGAGAGTATATTAGTCAAAATGGTCCTTAAGTTTTACCTGCTCTCGTATTAATTGCTAGCACAAAGATGGAGGATTCCTCTGTGCTCGGCGTGCCCCTCACTTCAAAGCGCATGCCCGTGATCCATTTGATCTAATTCCTTGGCTATCGTCATTCAGAGCATACCTCGCGTCACTGTTCGCGCTGACTCTCAGGCAGCGCTACTCGCACGACTGCACACTCCAACTACATGTAGGGCAGCGCCATATTATGTACGGGAGCGCAGCCAGCACAGAATCACCCCATCATTATTACATATTATATAAATATATTCCATAGTTATCTATAAAATTTACCTCTCTCAGGTAGTATACTATATAGTAAAAACCTTAGCATCAAAATCAAACTTTATAAAAGGACCATATTATACTCTCTTACAAATTTAATAATATATCCGGTACGTCCGTGTTCACATTATAATCGCAACAGTGCATGATTCACATCATATGATTCTGCGTCTTTGTAAAAAAGAATTATCTTAGGGGTTAATCAAGGGAGCTAAATCGATGTTAACTAAGCATACCCGTAGTGACCCTAAAATCCTCATTAAGACCTACTGGTTTTAATGTATTTAGTTAGAAAAATCCATTTCAACTCACATTTTTTTAATAAAGTTTCCCTATCGCCCCCTCTATTCGACATAGTGACTTGTTCCAATATCATAAAATGTAGATCCGTTTCTTTATGTTTTTTATCTAGAAAATGCTTTGAGACCGGAAGATCCTTCCTTTTGTCCCTAATACTTTGTCTGTGATTGTTTAATCTACTCTTTAGTTCTGTCGTAGTCTCTCCAATATACAATAAATTACATGGGCACCAAAGCACATATGCCACCCACGTAGAAATACAAGTAAGATATTGTTTGATCTTGTAGTTTTCTTGTGTTACTGGATGTATAAAATATTTCCCTTTCTTCATAAATTTACAGTTAACACAATTAAGACATGGAAAACTTCCGTGGCTTTCAGTAGTTAGATACATTTGTTGACTTTCCCTTCTGGTTGATACCGCAGTTTTTACTATTTAATCTTTGATATTCTTTTGACCTCCTATATGACATTAGTGGTGCCCATTTAAAAGTGTCTACCTGATGAAAACCACTTTGTATTATCCCCCAGTGTTTCCTGACTATATGTTCTATCTTAGGGCTCAACTCATTATAAGTGGTGACAAAGGGAATCCTATCCATTGGTCCCTTATGTATTTTTATTGATTTCCCCTTGGGAATTGTTCTAATCCTATTTAGATGTTTCTTTAGTAGGGTTCGCGGATATCCTCTTTCTCTAAATGAATTATTTATCCTACATAACGCAGCTTCCATGCGATTATGATCATCCACTATGCGTTTAACCCTGAGCATTTGACTAAAGGGAAGTGAATTAACCATCCTCCTCGGATGGCAGCTAGTAAAATGTAATAAAGTATTCTTATCAGTTGTTTTTACATGTAGATCTGTATGAATCACATTATTCTTCAAATATACTTGTGTATCCAGAAACTGAACCCTTTCCCTTGACGCTGTCAATGTAAACTTAATCCCTTCATCCATTGTATTCAAAAACTCATGGAATATGTTTAAATCATCCATGGTCCCGGTCCAAATGAGGAACACATCGTCTATGTACCTCCACCACGCTAGGACATATCCAAAGTGGGGAGATACATAGACGAGGTGCTCCTCAAGTGCCCTAACAAATATATTTGCATAGGTGGGCGCGACATTCGACCCCATCGCCGCGCCCACCTTTTGCATATAAAATCGATCCTGAAAACAAAAATAATTGCACTGTAATGTTAACATCAACAAGTCTATAACGAACCTCTGTGTAGACTCTGTATACATGGACCGTTCTAAAAAATTTTTTACTGCCTGCACTCCCCTCTCATGGTCGATAGATGTGTATAGCGACACAATGTCAAATGACGCCAAAATACAGCCATCTGGCACATCTAGATTACTCAATTTTTCCAAAAAATCACCCGTATCCCTAATGTATGATTTTGCCTCAGTCGCATAACATCTTAAAAATTTATCAAGAAAAATAGCTATATTGGAGCAGATTGAACCTCTCCCCGAAATAATAGGACGTCCTGGAGGGTCCCTTAAACAGGTGACTTGATGGTTAAAAATTCTTTTAGTGCTTTATCAATAATACCATTATCCAATGCATAAGACAATAGATCATCAATTCTCCTTGCTATATCATATCTGGTATCTCTTTGTAATAATTCATATGTATGGCCTTCCAGCAACTGTCTATTTACCTCCTGAATGTACTTTGTTGTATCCATAACCACGATCCCACCCCCCTTGTCCGCGGGCTTTATGGTGAGATCCTGGTTATTGGACAACCGGTTTAACGCCTTAATTTCCTCAGTAGTTATATTAGGTCTATGGAACCCTCTTCCCTTATTATTTTGTCTCAGTTCCATAATATCCCTTTTAATGGATTCAATAAATGACTCTACAGCATGAGAGTTGATGATCGGAGTAAATTCACTTTTTAAATGTAGGTCAAATCGTTCAATCGTTCATCCTTTTTGAGTCTTGATTTTTCCTCACATGAAAATATATGTGTATCATTTTCATATGATGATGCGGATGTGGAGAGGATTATATATAGGAGGAGTGGAAGGGGAAGCTACCTTTTTGAGTACACCCTCCGTGATCACTCTCAAAAGAGACTGAGTATATTACAAAGAAAGTTCTTTCATTGGAACTACATCTCTTGACCCTAGTCCAATACCACAAGCATAATCGTATACCCAGAGATATAAGAACACGGTTAAAACTTAATATGTTTACACAAGATGGTGACTTCCGTGCATGGTTTGAGGCCATATCAAATAAATATGCACTGGATATATTACTATTAAATATTGAACAGCTAAAAAAGGACTTAAATATCTCTCAAACAAAAATGCAAAGCCTTGAAGATATGGTAAAATCGAATATGGTGGAAAATGACTTTGCTACATTTTTTGAGAAACAGCAGAATTTTTTGACTAGGATGCGAAGTGAATTGGAGGAGACAAAGAAAGGGAAATAGTATCGGGATGAACAGGATTACCTTATGGGTCGTGTTTACACCTGGGAAACATCTAATAATAATAAGGAGAGAGCCGAAAGCAGGAAATTTGTGAAGAAAAATCAAGACTCAAAAAGGATGAAAGAAAAAATGGACAATACGGTGACAACGAGTTCTATTGCAACCACTTCCTCTTTTTTAGGAGAACATCCACCCATCCCCTCGGGGGCATGAGGAGGGGTGGATACAGACACAGAAGAACTAGAAAGAGGCAAAGTGCAACGTCCACAGAGACACAATACGAACAGACCCCAGAGGAAGAAATAAATACGACTGATGTGGTGGTAAATATATCATCATAAACGCTAGATAAATATGAACTGAGTGTCTTGAATAAGGGACTAACATTTTGTCCACAGAATAACATGGACTGGTTCCAACTTGAGCTGGACTTGAACCGCCTCTTCAGAACTATTAAGCTGAAGGTGTGGCTCGACTCCGGCTCATTAGAGGGTAGTGATGTGATGTCTTCTGATATGGAAAATTCTATGTTAACATTGAAACGATTTGACCTACATGTAAAAAGTGAATTTACTCCGATCATCAACTCTCATGCTGTAGAGTCATTTATTGAATCCATTAAAAGGGATATTATGGAACTGAGACAAAATAATCAGGGAAGAGGGTTCCATAGACCTAATATAACTACTGAGGAAATTAAGGCGTTAAACCGGTTGTCCCATAACCAGGATCTCACCATAAAGCGCGCGGACAAGGGGGGTGGGATCGTGGTTATGGATACAACAAAGTACATTCAGGAGGTAAATAGACAGTTGCTGGAAGGCCATACATATGAATTATTACAAAGAGATCCCAGATATGATATAGCAAGGAGAATTGATGATCTATTGTCTTATGCATTGGATAATGGTATTATTGATAAAGCACTAAAAGATTTTTTAACCATCAAGTCACCTGTTTAAGGGACCCTCCAGGACGTCCTATTATTTCGGGGAGAGGTTCAATCTGCTCCAATATAGCTATTTTTCTTGATAAATTTTTAAGATGTTATGCGACTGAGGCAAAATCATACATTAGGGATACGGGTGATTTTTTGGAAAAATTGAGTAATCTAGATGTGCCAGATGGCTGTATTTTGGCGTCATTTGACATTGTGTCGCTATACACATCTATCGACCATGAGAGGGGAGTGCAGGCAGTAAAAAATTTTTTAGAACGGTCCATGTATACAGAGTCTACACAGAGGTTCGTTATAGACTTGTTGATGTTAACCGGGACCATGGATGATTTAAACATATTCCATAAGTTTTTGAATACAATGGATGAAGGGATTAAGTTTACATTGATGGCGTCAAGGGAAAGGGTTCAGTTTCTGGATACACAAGTATATTTGAAGAATAATGTGATTCATACAGATCTACATGTAAAAACAACTGATAAGAATACGTTATTACATTTTACTAGCTGCCAATCCGAGGAGGATGGTTAATTCACTTCCCTTTAGTCAAATGCTCAGGGTTAAACGCATAGTGGATGATCATAATCGCATGGAAGCTGCGTTATGTACGATGAATAATTCATTTAGAGAAAGAGGGTATCCGCGAACCCTACTATATAAACATCTAAATAGGGTTAGAACAATTCCCAAGGGGAAATCAATAAAAATACATAAGGGACCAATGGATAGGATTCCCTTTGTCACCACTTATAATGAGTTGAGCCCTAAGATAGAACATGTAGTCAGGAAACACTGGGGGAAAATACAAAGTGGTTTTCCTCAGGTAGACACTTTTAAAAGGGCACCACTAATGTCATATAGGAGGTCAAAGAATATCAAAGATAAAATAGTAAAAACTGCGGTATCAACCAGAAGGGAAAGTCAACAAATGTATCTAACTACTAAGAGCCACGGAAGTTTTCCATGTCTTAATTGTGTTAACTGTAAATTTATGAAGAAAGGGAAATATTTTATACATCCAGTAACACAAGAAAACTACAAGATCAAACAATATCTTACTTGTAGTTCTACGTGGGTGGTATATGTGCTTTGGTGCCCATGTAATTTATTGTATATTGGAGAGACTACGACAGAACTAAAGAGTAGATTAAACAATCACAGACAAAGTATTAGGGACAAAAGGAAGGATCTTCCGGTCTCAAAGCATTTTCTAGATAAAAAATATTAAGAAAAGGATCTACATTTTATGATATTGGAACAAGTCACTATGCCGAAAAGAGGGGGCGATAGGGAAACTTTATTAAAAAAATGTGAGTTGAAATGGATTTTTCAACTAAATACATTAAAACCAGTAGGTCTTAATGAGGATTTTAGGGTCACTACGGGTATGCTCAGTTAACATCGATTTAGCTCCCTTGATTATCACCTAAGATAATTCTTTTTTACAAAGACGCAGAATCATATGACGTGAATCATGCACTGTTGCGATTATAATGTGAACACGGACGTACCGGATATATTATTAAATTTGTAAGAGAGTATAATATGGTCCTTTTATAAAGTTTGATTTTGATGCTAAGGCTTTTACTATATAATATACTACCTGAGAGAGGTATATTTTATAGATAACTATGGAATATATTTATATAATATGTAATAATGATGGGGTGATTCTGTGCTGGCTGCGCTCCCGTACATAATATGGCGCTGCCCTACATGTAGTTGGAGTGCGCAGTCGTGCGAGTAGCGCTGCCTGAGAGTTAGCGCGAACAGTGACGCGAGGTACGCTCTGAATGACGATAGCCAAGGAATTAGATCAAATGGATCACGGGCATGCGCTTTGAAATGAGGGGCACGCCGAGCACAGAGGAATCCTCCATCTTTGTGCTAGCAATTAATACGAGAGCAGGTAAAACTTAAGGACCATTTTGACTAATATACTCTCTTATTTCTTCTAGTTTACCTTGAAGGGGCTACAAGCCAAATCTTTTATCATGCACAAGAGCACTTTATAATATATTATATTTGCACATTGGATTTGAATTGATGAAATATGGGATCAAGATAAGGTGCTTTAATATGGATTGCCGCACTGTTTGAATGCACACAAGAAAGTAACACTGAATAATGAATGTGTTAATCACCATTTTTAATGAAGTATCAATTTATTGTACACAGATGTAGACACTTGAGATAATCATGTTTGATGTATAAAGACACGTAATTTTGTATATGATTCACTTGGCTTGAAAATGGCTCTGTGAGAGAGCTGAAACGTTGCTGCTGTGAACATGTGTTAAATAAACACAATTTTTTTCACCAGGTCTGAGAGAGTGCTGCGCCAATTTCTACATATATATATATATATATATATATATATATATATATATTTATCACAGATAGTTAGTGGGAGATAGTCAGTGTAGGTTAGATAGTGATATAGTGTAGCTAGGTTCTGCTGTCCATACATACATGCTACATACATACATAGTGCTGTGATGTCACAAGTTCACAACAATACTAATGCACCAATCACTAATATGTAGCCAGACCTGTTAAAATGTGAAGGTGCAGGTATTGTGACAAAATATTTGCATCATTATTGAAGATGTGCCCAATTGCAAATATATTGGAGCACTCTATCTGCATATAAAACTATTGTAATGTTCTGCCGTGCCTGCCATGATTTACCTGTACATCATACACTGCACTGCATTAAGCCTTCACGGTTAAGCCTACAGGTTTGTCATAGCTGCAAACTCTCACTATGTCTACAGACATGGGTACAGTGCTGAGCCCCAGGCTGTTACACACAGCCAGGGATCGCAGATGAGGGCGGTACCGAGCCGATGATCGCTCTGATTGGCTAGTCTGTACAAACTAGCCAAGAAGAGGATACAAATGTTTGTGACTGTGTTGATCAGAACCTTGTTAAATGTATGTATGATCCTCTCGCAGCCTGTAGAGACTACTGTAGAGAAGGGGTTAACAGAGAGTGGAAGCTCCCTCCCTTTGGGCTTCTGCACTGCTGTGGCAGTGTCCCAAGCTCCCTCCCTCTCCCATCGGGCCGCTGTGCTGCTGTGGCAGCATACTGATGGTTACTAAGGCAACTAGATGCCTTCACAGGCATCCTGGCTTGCCGTGGTATCTGAGCCTGACAGTTCCTATCAGAGGCAGGAGCCTGATCAGTCTTAGGGCTTATGCACATGACCGTATAAATTTTGCTGTCCACAAAAATCAGATCTGCAAAAAATGCAGATGACAACCATGTGCATTCCATATTTTGCGGAACGGAAGAGCTGGCCCCTAATAGAACAGTACTATCCTTGTACGTAATTCGGACAATAATGGGACATGTTCTATTTTTTTGCGTAACGGAAATATGGACATATGGAAATAATGCACACGGAGTAACTTCCGTTTTTGGGGGGACCCATTGAAAAGAATGGATCCCTATACGGTCCGCAAAAAAAACTGAACGGACACGGAAAGAAAATACGTTCGTGCGCATGAGCTCTTAGTGTGAGTCACAATACACTGCAGTACGCTATAGAGTGTCTTGCAGTGTATTGTACAGCCAAAAGACTCATTGGATATTCAAGAATCAAGTGGGCCTGGGTACAAAAAGTGCTTAAAAAAGTAAAAAAAAGTAAATATAAAAAAAATCTAACTTTTTCCTATACCCGCACACTTATAATTGATTAAAAATTAAAAAAAATTAAAATTTATAAATAAAACACACCATACATTTTTGGTATCGCCGCATCCATACTGACCTGATCTATAAAAGTATCTTGTTACTGTACCCACAAGGTGAATGCCATAAAAAGAAAAAACTATGATGGAATTGCAATTTTGCCCTCACTTCCCAAAAATGGTATAAAAACTGATCAAAAAAGTCCCCTTAAATAGTACCAATCAAAACGTCATAAAAAATGAGCCCCTACATAAGACAAGCGCCAAAAATATTTTAAAAAAGTATAGCTTTCAGAAAATGAAGACACAAAACATGATTAAAAAAAAATCTTTTATTGTGTAAAACCAAAATAAATAAAAGAAAATAGACATATTATTTATCACCGCATCCGTAACAACCTGTTCTATAAAAAAAAGCACATGCTTTAACCTGTCAGGTGAAAATAATAAAAAACAGAACATAAAAACTGCCATTTTTGGTTACCTTGCCTCACAAAAAGCATAATATTGACTGTTCAAAAATCATATGTACCCCAAAATAATACCAATAAAACTGTCACCTTATCCCGTGGTTTTCAAAATGTGGTCACTTTTTGTGAGTTTCTACTGTAGTGGTGCAAAATCTACCCCAAAAACCCATCTGGTGCTCCTTTCCCTCTGAGCTCTGCTGTGCGCCCATAGAGCAGTTTACAACCACATATGGGGGTTTCTGTAAACTTCAGAATCAGGGTTATAGATATTGATTTTGTTTGGCTGTTAACCCTTGTTGTGTTATAGGAAAAAATGGAGTAAAATGGAAAATTTGCCAAAAAAGTTAAATTTCATCTCCATTTTCTCTTAATTATTCTGGAACACCTAAAGGGTTGACAAAGTTTTCTAGAATCTGTTTAGAATAACTGTAAGGATGTAGTTTCTAAAATAGTGTCATCTATGGGTGGTTTCTACTATGTAAGCCACTCAAAGTGACTCTATGACTGAACTGGTCCTTAAAAAAAAGTGGGTTTTGGAAAATTTGTTAAATTTTAAGAATTGCTTTTAAAATTCTAACCCTTATAATATCTTAAAAAAATAAAATGACATTTACAAAATTTATATCGACTCAAATTTACCACCATGACGAAGTACAATTTGTCACAAGAACATAATCTCAGAATGGCTTGGATAAGTAAAAGTGTTCCAAAGTTATTACCACATAAAGTACTACATGTCAGATTTGGAAAATGAGGAGGTGTCAAGAAAGTGAAAAATGTCTGTGTCTGGAAGGGTTTAACCCATGGGATACCAGCACCACAGATGTGCGGCGCTGCGGACTGTGCTTTAAATCCCAGCGCCGTACAGCTACGGCAGGCTGATCAGGCGGGTGCTGGAGCTGTGCCCACCCGATCAGCAGCAAGGATCCGGCATTCACTGATAATGCGTAGAAGTAACCCTAGAGGTGCCGGGGTCAGTGCTGACCGCGACACGTGTATTATCCTTGTCGGGTATATGTCCCCATCGGGTCCTCGCTTGTCAGGTCCATCGAGCTGCCTTCCATGTAAGCCTGTGACACCCAGCCCGCTGGGTCTCACAGGCACGCAGGCTGTAAGGCCTCTTTCACACGGGTGTCAAGTTTGACGCCCGGATAAGATACGGATGCATTGCGTGAAAATGCTCGATTTTTCCACGCAAGTTAATTTCTTTTTAATACGTTTTGCACGCGTGTGAGAAAAATCGAAAATAATAAAGATTGGGTTCACATCTCCTAGCAACCATGTGGGATAATCTCTTGCTTGTGGATGCTTGCGATTTTCCTGCAGCCCCATTCACTTTTATGGGGCCTACGTTGTATGGAAAACGCACAATATAGAGCTTGCTGCGATTTTCACACAATGCAAAAGTGATGCGTGAAAATCACCGCTCATGTGCATAGCCCCATAGAAAGGAATGGCTCCAGATTCTGTGCGGGTGCAAATGCATTCACGTCACGCATTGCACCCGCACGGAAAACTCGCCCTTGTGAAAAGGGCCTAAGTGTAATACACTGTATATTACACTTACAGCCAATGCATTTTAATGCAGATGTATTTTAATGCATAGTAAAGGGGATCAGACCCCGAAAAGTTGAAGTCTCATAGTCGGACAAAAAATAAAGTTAAAAAAGGTTTTACATTTTTTTTTACATAATAAAAATTAAAAGTTTCAAGTAAAAAAAGCATAATTTTCCTAAAATTTGGTTATAAATTTTTTTGTAAATAATAGTTATCGCCGCATTCGTCTCTGGTGCCAGAGCAGCCATTTTGTGTTACCTTACTTCCAAAAAAGCATAATATAGAGCAATCAGAAATCATATGTACAGCAAAATAGTACCAACAAAACTGCCATCTTATCCCGTAGTTTCTAAAATGGGGTCACTTTTTGGGAGTTCCTACCATAGGGGTGAATTAGGGGGTCTTCAAATGTGACATGGCAACTTAAATTTATCCCAGTGAAACCTACCCTCCAAAAAACATATATTGCTCTTTCTCTTCTGCGCCCTTCTGTGTGCCCATACATCAGTTTGTGATAACAAATGGGGTGTTTCTGTGAGCTACAGAATCAGGGTAATAAATATTGAGTTTTGGTTGGCTGTTAACCCTTGCTGTGTTATAGGAAAAAATGGTTTAAAATAGAAAAACTGCCAATAAAGTGAAATTCTGAAATTTCATCTACATTTTCCTTTAATTCTTGTGGAACACCTAAAGGGTTAACAAAGTTTATAAAGTCAGTTTTGAATACCTTGAGGGGTGCAGTTTAAAAAATGGGGCCATTTATGTGTGGTTTCTCTTATGTAAGCCCAACAGTGACTTCATAAATAAATTGGCCCTTAAAAAAGTGGCATTTGGAAATTTTCTTTTAAGAATTGATTCTAAACTTCTAAGTCTTTTAAAGTCCCAAAAAATAAAAGGGCATTTACAATATGATCCAAACATAAAGTAGACATATGGTAAATGTAAAGTGATAACTATTTTATGAGGTATCACTATCAGTTTTAAAATCAGAACATTGAAATTTTGAAAGTTGCGAATTTTTCTTATTTTTTGTAAATTTTGGATTTTTTTTATTAATTTACTACTATCATAAAGTACAATGTGTCACTAGAAAACAATCTCAGAATGGCTTGGATAAGTAAAAGCGTTCCAAAGATATTACCACATAGTGACACATGTCAAATTTCAAAAAAATGGCCTGGTCCTTAAGGTGAAATATGGCAGCGCCCTGATAGTGGTAAAATTGTCATTTTGTGTTAATTGTGTTGAAATATTTAAATTGTTCATTGGGTTTATTGCAAACAGCTGAAAGTTTGTAAATTTGGCTAATGAACCTAATTTGCATGGCTGTTGAATAATTTTGATTGCCAAAAGCTGCTAAGGTGAAACATACATCAGAGTTTCCATCCACCCTGAGGAGTAATATGTTTACATTTTCATGATGTGTGTGTTTTACCTGGGGGCGGCTGGATAGCATGTGTACCTGTATTACATGTCAGCTCTATACATATTTTATTTTTATGTGCCTTCATTTCTAGCTGCTAATCTGAACGTTTTTTTGCACTTTTTTTTTAGCTTTTTTGTTATATTTATCCTTTTTTGCCCTTATCTTTTTGCTTTTTTGTTATATTTAGCTTACCACCAGGGAGGTGTATTTTTATGGTTTATGCACTTTGCCACTATTAATGTAATATGTTATTATGATATCTATGAATTAAGAAAGATTTATATTTTATGAATTTGTATTGTACGGTAATTATTGTAGGTGTTTTCAGTTTTAGTATTCCTATATGGTGTATTAAACGACTACCCTCAGTACTGATTAATAGCGTTGATCGAGAATCAAAGTGCTCGGGCCGAACACATCGGGATGCTCGGGTGCTCTACAGAGAATTATCTCTGAGGAACATCATGGGGAGGATGTCTGGATGCATCTTAGACTCCCAGGTCGCTGCTGGGAACTATGTTGTCGGAGTAGTATGCCACTTTTACAGACTGACAAGCTGCCGAGCATTTAAAAAATTTTGTGGATGAGGGATTGCTATCGAGCTGACCATTTTAAAAATTGTGTGCACGAGGGCCTGCTGCCGAGCTGAGCATTTAAAAAATTTTGTGGACGAGAGTGAACTTCACTGATATTTTGGATGCGCACACATAATACAGGAGGTATAGCGCAAGTAATGTCGGTGACACCACCGCTTAATAAAAAATTACACTGAATGAATGTCACTGTCACTGATATTTTTATGCAACCATGTTACATTGGAGATGTCGCACTGGTAATGTCACTGTCAGAAGCAGACACCGTCTATGGAAAAAGTACACTGTATGTCACAGATAAACATTTTAAGCGCACACGTTACACTGCAGATGTGGCACTGGTAATGTCACTGTCAGAAGCGGACACAGTCTATGGAAAAAGTACACTGTATGTCACAGATACATTTTTTCACCGCACACGTTACATTGCAGATTTTCAGATATGGCACAGATAATTTAACTGTCCACAGCGGACATCGTCTACGGAAAAAGTACACTGGATGTCAGATATTTTTGGGATGTGCACACTTTACACAGGAGATGTGGCGCAGATAATTTAACTGTCCGCAGCAGCCTATTAGATGCTATTTAAAGCAGGATATATTGCTGCTGCCATACATAATAGTCCTAAAAGGACTTTTGGGTCTGTAAAGTTTTAGCAATTTAGCACAGATTGCGCAAAAATATATATTGCAATTTAGCACAGATTGCGCAAAAATATATATTGCTGCTGCCACACCCAATAGTCCTTAAAAAGACTTTTGGGTCTCAGAAAGCACCCGATGATGTGTTCTGGCCAGCCAATCACTGTAATGCCATTTACCAACATGGCTACGGCATTACAGTGAGGGCAATAATTACCAGCACATTTATTGGCTACATAGCAGCAAGTAAACGTGCGGGGAGGAGACTCGAGCATGTGCCAGGTATAGCAATGCTCAAACCAAACTGGTGTTCGGCCTAGCATGCTCGCTCAACACTACTACTGATCAGTGGTGTTTAGGGACATCATAGTGGCAATCTATATACAGTACATATAAACAAGGCTCCCTTTATTCCCCTTAATGCAATGTTTCGGCCCTTCACAATGAAGCTTGACAGAGACCTTATTGTGAAGAGCTGAAACATTGCAGTAAGGGTGAATAAGGGGAGCCTTCTTTTTCATTATATATATCATTATATATATATATATATATATATATATATATATATTATATATATATATATATATATATATATATATATATATAGTCGCTCAGATATGAGGCAGCACACCTATGCAGATAGTGGTGACCCAATTTTATTCCAAAGCTACGTTTCTGCCTTCTCAATAAGGGCCTTTGTCAAGCTGTACAACCAGTGTCAATTGCAAACTTAAATACCCCTTGCCGGGGTCATGTGACGTGGGCGTGGCAAAAAATGACATCACAGTGACATCACATGTTTTCTTCACATTAATCAAAGTGCATAAAAGTGCAAAATAAACAATCAGAGTATGCATCAACATACATTTAAGGTGCTGTGTCAATTCAATACTAAAAAAAGTCCATATGAGTGTCCATAGAAGTGTCCAAAGTGAACAGTCCACTGTGCCTCTGTAAACCAGATGCACCTCGTGCGATGCCCCGCACCTGTGGGGCAAACGTTATAAGTGCAAGTTAAAAACATTGTTTTGCAGCCTACCCTGGTGGATCCGGATGAATCGTTGTTACACGGCGGCGTCTTCACCCGCTAGATGCGCATGCCCGGAAATACATCTCCTATCTCAGGCCGGGGGAAGCGTCCGTTGGCATGGTGAATCACCCACGTGATAATGGGTGACGTCAACCAAACGGCGCTTCCCAATGCAAAGGAAGCATTGTAGTTCCCATAGTGATCATGTGGCAATACCGGACGAAGAAGTGTCTCGGCCCATTCACATAACTTCAGCCAGTGGTAGCATTCATGCCTAGTACCGTGGGGGAACCTGTCGCTCCGACCGGCACTGAACACCGGTCCCCCAGTCGCCAGCACTGATCAACCTGGTTGCCTGTCGTCCACCCCCACATCATGGAGTAGGGCGACACGCTCCCGTGGCAACGCACCCCCACGGCCACTCTGAGCACTTGTCGCCAACCACATACTCGGCATTCCGGTAGTGAAACATAAAAAAATAAAAAAATAAATAAAATGTCCAATGACCAAATTCGTACGTATATATTATGCATGCGTCCAATGAGCTTATTGTCACTTCATCCGTGTCTCATGGGCTTGTGTGGCAAAATACGTGTTTTACGATACTCCGGGTCCACCAAGGGCACTGCTGCATTGTAACAAAGGTCTCTAATCTAGAGGAAATATAAAAAGAAGAGATTCATCAGTATCATTTTATATTGACACTGTAGCAAAGTTATACACCAGACAATCAAGGGAAGGGTACAAGGAGGACCCGGTCAGCAACAGCCTATATATAGAACAGAGAGACATTATATTCAGTATTAAGTCCTGCAGGTTTCAACGTCCCAAGGCGGTGAATCCACCTAACCTCGCGTTGTTTAAGTAATTTCTCTCTATTACCCCCTCTTTTTAAGGGGGGAATACAGTCTATAATTCTAAATTTCAACTCAGATTCCCTGTGTTTCATCTCAGTGAAGTGCTTTGACACAGGTAAGTCTTTTCTTTGTTGTCTTATAGTATAGCGATGATAATTAAATCGTGAGACCCTGTCCACTAACAGTAACCACAGTGTCCAAAAATTGAACTTTCAGTGGTGAATGTGTCAGTGTGAACTGAATGTCCGGATAAAGATTATTGAGAAATGTATGAAATTCAAACAATAACGGTTCAGGGCCCTCCCAGATGATGAACACGTCGTCGATGTATCTCCACCACCCCCGCACATGGCGGAAGTGGTGGGACACATAGACATGCTCCTCGTCAAGGGAGGCCATGAACACGTTAGAGTAAGTCGGCGCCATATTAGAACCCATCGCGGTTCCGCGTAATTGAAGATAATAATCTTCCTGAAACACAAAATAATTGTATCTGAGCACGATGTTTAAAAGGTCAAGTATAAATTCCTTACATGCTGGGGTGTACCCTGCTGAGATCAAACATCTCCGCACAGCCTCTACACCCCTATTATGGTCAATAAAGGCTGACCACGTCAAACAATGCCAATATGGTATCAGAGGTAACACATACATCAGAAATTTTATTCAGAAAGTCACCTGTATCTCGTATGTATGAGCGTGATGTAATGGCATATTCCCGTAAAATTTTATCAAGGAAAATAGATATGTTGGAAAAAATTGAGTCCCTGCTGGACACTATAGGTCTGCCTGGTGGATCTATAAGGGACTTGTGAATCTTAGGCAGCACGTACAGAATTGGAGTTCTAGGGTGTGAGTTTAATAAAAAGGTGTATAGTTGTTTATCAATAATGTCTGTATATATATATATATATATATATATATATATAAAATGTAGGAAGGCACATGGGACCTTTGTGGGTGGAAGGTACTTGTCACCAAGGTTCCTGGCCTTGGTGAAGTAAGAGTCAGGTTTTTTTTGGTGTCAGCAGCAATTGCTGTTGCACACATTGCTATTTAGTATAGCTATTATAGCTGATCTTGGCCGGCTCTTACTTTGAGTAGTCAAAGTGCTGGGTGGGTGACTGCTCCCTATGTTCCAGGCCGGGTCTTGGCTGGGATATATAGCACAGGCAGCACTATCAGCTGTGTGGATTACCTCCCTCTGACAGGGGAGCTCAGGACTTTGTGTGCTGGGATCTGCGGCTGGAGCCGAGCTGGAGGGCTCAGACCCCTGTGAAAGCCTGACTATGGACTTGCTAACACCCAGGAGCTAAGGTGACTCTTCCGTTTATGAACTTTTATGTGTGTGAACAAACACCAAGCCACCTGTTTTTGTCTGATGCTCCTTTTTGTGTGAATAAAACACGGACATTTGATTTACAAGCTTGTACGTTGCCTCTGTACTGCATCCGCTAGTCCTATCTACCAGAGCGAATCCCCACATTTGGTGGAGGATGCGGGCAAAGGCAGTGAGCCTGGACTGAATTTTTTATATATTTTTTATTTCTATATCTAGCCAGCAAAGTTACATCCCATACCCCCTGACAAAATGGAGGCAGTTGTAAAAGCCTTCGTGGAGGCTAACTTGCAGCAGCAGGAGGCTAACAAGCAGCAGCACGAACCAACCAGCTGCTATTACAGCATGTGATGGCGTTACAAGCGACAGGAGCGTCCAAGAACATCCACGATGCCTGGAAAGATGTCCACGCGGCAAAGGTTGCTGTGAGGGAGAAGTTACCCCGAGACCAATGGGCTGAAGTCGTTGCTACGTTCCTTGCATCTGGTCCCCAGCAGGTGTTTTTTGACTTACCAGGTGATCAAGCGGCCGATTACTCGACCATAAAGGGTGAGATTCTGGCAAGACTGGGGGTGAATGGTGTCCCTGGTAAGACCTGCCTTGGTACCGCCTGCCGAGTATACAGGCTGAAAAGTCAGCGTCGTGTGCCCTGCTGTCTCTGTCCATGGTGGCCGGCATATGGACTCATGAGGTCGCCGTTGCCACAAAGTTACATTATGAACTAATAATTGGGAGAGACTTCCCCAGTTTCCCGTCACCGTGGCCTGAGGTGAGAGTGACTGATATCCATGAGTCAGGGGTAACCCCAGCAGAGTGGCCTTGCTCTGGGGGGAACCCGGGGAGAACCCTGGGAACCCAAGACCGAAGGGCCAGCGGTAGCGGTGACCGCCACTTTGGTAGAAGAGGTGGAGACAACCCCATTGAGTGTAATGGCTGAGATGTGGAGGATTTGTCAACTGGTCCTGAGTTGGCAGACCTCAACATCTCCGGATAAAATTTCGGAACCGCACAACACCGGGACCCAACCTTATCCCAGGCCTGGGAGAATGTTGTGACAATTGATGGTGAACCACAAAAACCTGGGGCTGAGTCGATGTTTCCCCGTTTTGTCATTCACAAGGAAATGCTGTATCGGGTAAACCAAGTACGGGGTGAGCTTATTGAACAGCTGGTGATGCCCACGGCTTATCGCAAGCTTGTGTTGGAGCTTGCCCACCAACTTGTTCTTGGGGGTCACTTGGGATGGCAGGAAACGCAGGACCGCATAATACAGCGGTTTTATTGGCCCAGTGTGTTCAGAGAGGTGGAAGAATACTGTAAGTCTTGTCCAACCTGCCACATAAATTGCCCCCAGCCACATTTCCGTAGTCCCCTGGTACCTCTCCCAATTATCGAGGTCCCGTTCGAGCGAATTGCTATGGATCTCATAGGCCCAATACCGAAGTCAGCTAGGGGGCACCAACACATCTTAGTCATCCTGGACTACGCCACTCGGTACACGGAGGCAGTGCCACTGCGACATACATCAGCCAAACTCATAGCTATAGAGTTAATGGAGATGTTCTCCCATGTGGGGCTACCTAAACAGGTTCTGACTGACCAAGGACCCCTTTTATGTCCAAGGTCATGAGGGAACTCTGCAAGTTGCTGCAAATAAAACAGTTACGGACGTCTGTTTACCATCCGCAAACGGACGGTCTGGTTGAAAGATTTAAATAAACATTAAAAAACATGTTAAAAAGAGTAGTGTCTAAGGATGGGAGGGACTGGGATCTTCTTCTGCCCTATCTCATTTTCAAAGTGCGAGAGGTGCCCCAGGCCTCTACTGGGTTCTCGCCCTTTGAACTGCTATATGGCAGACATCCTTGCGGTCTATTGGACATAGCCAAGGAAGCCTGGGAACAACAACCCACACCACACAAAAGTGTTATTGAGTATGTCACCTAGATGCAAGAGCGGATGGAAACAGTGTTGCCTCTGGTCAGGGAACACATGGAGGCAGCGCAATGAGCCCAGAGTAGGGTTTAAAATCAGCAGGTTCTGGTCTGGGACTTTAACCCAGGTGATAGGGTTTTGGTTCTGGTAGCAACCGTAGATAGTAAGTTCCGAGTTTAGTGGCATGGGCCCAACGAGGTACTCGAGAAGGTTGGAGAGGTAAACTATAAGGTACACCAGCCGGGGCGGCGAAAGCCAGAGCAGGTGTACCATGTGAATTTACTAAAACTGTGGAAAGATAGGGAAACCTCTGATGAAGACAGCCCATGGCCAGGTTTTCTTGGAGAAAAGGGTCAGGCCCCTCAGTCTGATGCAAGAGAAGTAGTTGCCACAGTAAAAATTGCTGACAGCCTCTCCTCTAAACAGGTTCAGGAAGTCAGAGAATTCATTAGTCGGAACACAGATGTGTTCTCGGACCTCCCTGGACGCACTTCCATAATCCAGCATGACATTGTCACTGAGCCTCAGGCAAAAGTCCGGTTAAAACCATACCGGGTACCCGAGGCTCGGCGACAAGCCATCTCGGAGGAAGTGCAGATAATGCTGCAACTTTATATCATTGAGGAGTCTAAAAGTGAATGGTCCAGTCCAATAGTCTTAATACCCAAGCCAGATGGGACGTTACAGTTCTGTAACGATTTTTGCAAGCTAAACAAAGTCTCCAAGTTTAATGCATATCCCATGCCCCAGGTAGATGAGCTTATCAAGAGGTTAGGACAAGCCCGATACTTTTCTGTTTTGGACCTCACGAAGGGCTACTGGCAAGTGCCCTTAACGGAGGCTGCCAAAGAGAAAACTGCCTTTGTCACCCCTGAGGGATTGTATCAGTATAAGGTGTTACCGTTTGGTCTGCATGTTGCCTCCGCCACGTTCCAACGACTCATGGACATTAGTCTTCGTCCACATCGTCGGTACGCGTCGGCTTATCTGGATGATATCGTCATCCACAGTGTCAACTGGGAAAGCCATCTGCCCAAAGTGCAGGCGGTAGTGGACTCCCTTAGGAAGGCTGGACTGACCGCTAACCCAAATAAATGCGCAATAGGGTTGCAGGAGACTAAGTACCTGGGGTACATCACTGGACGTGGAATTATCAAACTCCAAGTGAATAAAATAGTAGTGATGAGCGGCAGGTGCCATATTCGATTTCGACGAAATTCGCGAATATTCGAATGAATATTCGTTTCATATTCGTCTAAATCGAATATTCGTCATTATTCTAGTTATCGCGATTAATATGCGATTTAAATAATCGCGTATTGCGATTTTAACTTAAGTCTACTTTCCTATTGGTTTCATATCTAGAATTATAGCGAAGATGACGGATATGACGAATGTATTCGTCATATTCCTCAAAACGAAGATAACGAAGTATTCTACATCTTCGTTTTAGCAACCTATTCGTCAACTTCGCTAATTCTAGCAATCAAACAGGAAGGTTGACTATAGAGACAACTGTGTTTAATTCGCTATGCGAATATTTATATATTTTTTTTTAATAAATAGAATAATTATAATAATTATATCAAGTAATATAATTATTTTATAAAAAAAAAATATATATATATCACATAGCGAATTTAACACAGCTGTCTCTATAGTCAACCTTCCTGTTTGATTGCTAGAATTAGTGAAGTTGACGAATAGGTTGCTAAAACGAAGATGTAGAATACTTCGTTATCTTCGTTTTGAGGAATATGACGAATACATTCGTCATATTCGCTATTCGCTAATTCTACCAAGCCAACCATAAAGTTCCTTGCTCATGGAGCGTCCCCATCACCATGGGAACGTCTCCATATACTAAAATGTACTGTCGGATTTGAGGAATTACGTTGAAATCGCAATGCGATTAATTCAAGTTATATTAATCGCATTGCGATTTCAACTTAGAGCTGGGTTTATAATGGGTCAGCTTGCTAGAATGAAGGAAGTTAACGAATATGGAATATAGCAGCACTGCTAAGTTGAATTCGCAATGCGATTAATTTAACTTGAAGTAATCGCATTGCGATTTCAACTTAGCACTGCTATCTTACATAGGCTAGAATTAGCGAATATGGAATATAGCACTAGCAGTGCTAAGTTGAAATCGCAATGCGATTACTTCAAGTTAAATTAATCGCATTGCGAATTCAACTTAGCAGTGCTGCTATATTCCATATTCGTTAACTTCGTTCATTCTAGCAAGCTGACCCATTATAAACCCAGCTCTAAGTTGAAATCGCATTGCGATCAATATAACTTGAATTAATCGCATTGCGATTTCAGCGTAATTCCTCAAATCCGACAGTACATTTTAGTATATGGAGACGTTCCCATGGTTGGGGACGCTCCATGAGAACGGAAGTCGGCAGAAGCGGCAATGGGCACTGACTAGAGCAGCCAGGAAGCCAGGAATCCTCAGGACAGGTAAGAACTACTGTTGGGAAGTGGAAAAGAAAAAAATATAACAAAAAAAAACAAAAAAATACACGAACACGAATATTCGAAATAGCGAATTTATAGCGCTATATTCGAAATATTCGCGAATTAGCGAAGTGCCGATATTCGCTAAAAAAATTCGCTATTCGAATATTCGCACTCAACACTATAAAATAGAGGCAATTCGGAATTGGCCCCGACCTGTCACTACTAGGCAACTAAAGTCGTTCCTGGGAATAGTGGGATATTATATGAGGTTAGTTCCCCATTTTGCCACATTAGCGGGTCCTATGACAGGGCTCTTGAAGGGACGGAAGTCCGTGATGGTCCATTGGAATGACCAGGCGGAAGAGGCTTTTTACGTGTTGAAGTTGGTTCTGTGCGGGTCACAGGTTTTGGTGACGCCCGACTTCAAGAGGGAGTTTGTGGTACAGACTGATGCCTCTGAAGTAGGCCTCGGAGCTGTACTCTCCCAGGAAATCAATGAGGAGGAACATCCCGTTGTTTTCCTGAGCTGCAAACTCACCCCAGCCGAGACCAGGTACAGCATAGTGGAGAGAGAGTGCCTGGTCATCAAATGGGCACTAGAGTCTCTCCACTTTTATCTGTTGGGGAGAAAGTTCCGTCTTGTGACCGACCACTCCCCACTCCAGTGGATGAGTCAGGCCAAGGAGAGGAATGCTCGAGTCACCAGATGGTTCTTGTCCTTGCAGAACTTCAAGTTCTCAGTGGAATACAGGACAGACCGCTTGCAGGGAAACGCAGATGCCCTGTCTCAGTTACACTGTTTGGCAAGTGTTCACCCCATCAGGGTTGAACAAAGGGGGAGGTATGTAGGAAGGTGCAAGGGACCATTGTGGATGGAAGGTACTTGTCACCGAGATTCCTGGCCTTGGTGAAGTGAGAGTCAGTTTTTTTTTGGTGTCAGCAGCAATTGCTGTTGCACACATTGCTTTTTAGTATAGCTATTATAGCTGATCTTGGCCGGCTCTTACTGGGAGTAGTCAAAGTGCTGGGTGGGTAACTGCTCCCCATGTTCCAGGGCGGGTCTTGGCTGGGATATATAGCACAGGCAGCACTATCAGCTGTGTGGATTACCTCCCTCTGACAGGGGAGCTCAGGACTCTGTGTGCTGGCATCTGCAGCTGGAGCCGAGCTGGAGGGCTCAGACCCCTGTAAAAGCCTGCCTGTGGACTTGCTAACACCCAGGAGCTAAGGTGACTCTTTCGTTTATGAACTTTTATGTGTGTGAACAAACACCAAGCCACCTGTTTTTGTGTGATGCTCCTTTTTGTGTGAATAAATCACGGACATTTGATTTACAAGCTGGTATGTTGCCTCTGCATCTACCAGAGTGAATCCACACAATATATATATATATATATATATATATATATATACATACATACATACATACATACATATACAACCAAATAATTGCACCAAAGTGTAAAAAATAAAGCATGCACTAATGAATATAATTAGCTATGTGCAATGAAGCTGTGCAAGTTAAAAACAGAATATATCAGATGCGGCTAACCATGAGGAGGACTCCATACTAAACAATCTGGCATCACTCCATATGATCTGTGCTAAGTTGCTAACCAAAAAAATGGCGCAAGCATATAAGAAATTTTTTTTCCAGCTCACCATATTCTTCCCATGCACAGAACAGACGAAACCAGTCCTTACTTGAAATATGAAGAGAACATAAGTCCCAGCATTTCGGGTAAAATAGTTGGCGTTAACTTTATTCGTAATGGTCACAATTTTCAAAAGTGGACAACATCTCCCCCCACCGCTAGGTTGACGTGTTTCGGACTTGTTAGTCCTTACTCTTAACTAAGGACTAACAAGTTCGAAACATGTCAACCTAGTGGCGGAGGGAGGTGTTGTCCACGTTTGTGAATTGTGACCATTACGAATAAAGTGAACGCCAAATTTTTTACCCGAAATGCTGGAACTTCTGTTTTCAGATAATAGGAGAGACACAGTGGCTAACCAAAAATAACGAAAAATGCTACAAAGTAAAACAACTTACATATACCATATATATACTATAGAGGACTTCAGAACTGCTGGGTCATTCATATTCAGATCCGATTAATCAAACATTTTCCCTTTCATCCTCCATGACGGCATACCATGAGAGATGACCCGCCTCCAACCAGGTAGGGACAGGAAGTATAAAACGGACCCTCCTCCAGCAAAGCCTCAGTGTCTTCCTGTCCCTCCAGGTGGGAGATGGGTGATCACTCATGGCAAACTGTCATGGGTCCACGTTCTGTTAAGGCAGCAGAGGTGGGAAGTCAAGGAATGCCTTACACATGTCGGCAGGCAGCTCCTACCTCCTATATTGGAGTTGTTCAGGTGCTGGGCGTCTTGGTAAGGGACCCTGCCGCTCTCCTCCCTTCTACCGCGCCGGGGGGGGGGAGCCATGTGTTGGCCGGACACTTATTTAGTTCCTCCGGCATACAGCTCCTCATCGCGCCGACTTCGACGCTTGCGATGACGTCACCGGAAGTCCGGTGCGTTCCACATGCATTCCACCTGGACTTCCGGGTAGCGCGACGACCGGAAGGGGTGGAGCTATTAAAAGGCGCGCCAGATCAAGACGGAGGTCGCCCACTGATCTGAGGTCTGCAGGTGAGGGGTGATTTAAGAGGGGCTGTAAGCTAGCTATGATGGCTGACACTGCAGCAGGACTGATGGATCCCTCAGGAAATGCTACCACCGTGAGTTTGGTATTAATGTCCTCCCCTCTGTTATGTTTCTTTTCTCATTCCGGTTGCCTGCAGAGTGATAAAGATGTGGCTAAAAAAGCAAAAACTTCTAGTAGTATGAAGTGTGTGAGTTGTGCAGCAAAATTGCCTGACAAGTATAGCAGGAAGTTTTGTAAGAACTGCACGGCTGCAATGGCCAAAGATTTAGTTCCGTCCATTAGGGATGAGTTAAGGGACGTGATTAGGGAAGAGATGCGTTCTGTCTTGTCTGAACAGCCCACTTCCAATCCTGTCTCGGCCAGCCACAAAACTAAATCAAGAGGCAGAGAATGTGTATCTGCTTCTTCCGATTTAAATACAGATTCTGGATCTGATAGTGATGAGCCCGATGATTCTTCGGGTTCTGACTCAGAATTCCGAAGTTTTCTCTTTTCGTCCGAAGATACTAGTGAATAAGTCAAAGCAATTAGGACGACAATGGATCTTGCTGATGAAAAAATTCACAGATCTGTCCAAGATAAGATGTATGGGGGTCTTGAGCATAAAAAAAGACGTGTATTCCCAGTACATAATAACATGATGGACATGATTAAAAGGGAGTGGAAATCACCAGACAGGAGACTGTTTATTTCCAGAACAATGAGACATAGACTTCCGTTTAGTGACGATGACGAGACCTTATTAACGACCTGTCCTAAGGTTGACGTATCCCTCTCTAAACTGGTTAAAGGTTCAAATTCCCTGCCTTTTGAGGATATGGGATCATTAAAAGATCCCATGGACAAAAAAGTAGATTCCACTTTAAAGAAAACCTGGGAATCTGCGGCAGCAATGTTTAAGCCTAATCTTGCAGCCACCTCAGTTTCCAGTTCCATGAAAAAATGGTTACAACGACTAGAGGTACTCGTTAGGGAAGGTGCTCCGTATGATAGTTTAAAAGATGCCTTTCCTCTTCTATTAAAAGCAGTTGATTTTGTCTCGGATGCTACAGCAGAGTCAGTGAGAATAGCGGCTAGAACCTCTAGTCTATCTGTGGTAGCAAGAAGAGCCTTATGGTTAAAGTCGTGGACTGGGGACGTAGCGTCAAAAATGAAGCTATGTAGTCTACCGTTTCACAGTAATTTAATGTTTGGACAAGATCTGGAGACTATTCTGGAAAAAGCTGCAGATAATAAAAAATCCTTTCCCAAAGATACTAGCAAAAGAAAGTTTCCCTTTTATAAAACAAAGAAGAGAGGGAATCTCTATTCCAAAAAGACGGACAGAAGTAGTTGGAAAGGGAAAATCCAGAGTAAAAATAGAGGGTTTTTGTTCACCCCCAAAAATCCCGAAAATTCAAAACAATGACGCCAGCATTTCGGTGGGAGGAAGACTACAATTTTTTCTAGAGGCTTGGGAGCTCATTACTCAAAATCCCTGGGTTCTAAACATTGTATTAAGAGGTCTCGACATTTTTTTTTCAGCCTTCCTCCTCCGCCATGTTGGTTCAAGGTAACTCCGGTTCAAAAATCACCCCTTTTTCAAGAAAAGTTAGAAGAAGGGATCAGGAACCTTTTAACCCAAAAAGCCATCGTTCCGGTACCTCCACCCCAACGGGGAAGGGGATTCTATTCCACTGTATTTTTGGTAAAAAAAAACAACGGGAAGTTCAGGTTAATTCTGAACCTAAAAAAACTAAACAAGTTTATAAAATACGAAAGATTCAAAATGGAGTCCCTGAAATTTTTTAGCGTCAATCGACTTAAAAGACGCATATTATCATGTACCCATGTGTATCGAAGCCCAAAAGTTCCTAAGGTTTGCGGTATATCTAGGGGAAGAGATCCACCATTTTCAATTCCAGGTCCTTCCCTTTGGCATCACAACAGCCCCAAGGGTATTCACAAAAATTATGACAGAGGTGATGGCGCATTTAAGAATGAGGAACATTCTGATAGTGCCTTATTTAGACGACCTCTTAATTGTAGGAGATTCAAAAGAAAAACTTCAGAAAAATATTTCTGTGACGTGTCAGGTGTTGACCCAATTGGGATGGATAATAAATTGGGAAAAATCAAAACTTGTTCCTTCACAAAGACTACAATTCTTAGGCGCCTGCTTGGCCTCCGTGCTTCAGAAGACTTTTTTACCAGAAGAAAAGGTATCCGGCGTCATGAGGGCAGTTTCGGAATTCACAGAAAATGCCAGTTGCTCAATCAGAGGAGGTATGAAGCTGGTAGGGTCCCTAACAGCGTGCATCCCTGCGGTAAAATGGGCACAATTTCATACTCGTGTTCTGCAGAAATGGTTACTACAAGGTTGGAACAGGAGAGAGGAGTCCCTGGATCAGAGGATCATGATTCCCTCCTGGGTAAAAGATTCTCTCCAATGGTGGCTGGATCCAGACCACCTAAGGAAGGGAGTAGGTTGGTCCCCAGAACAGATTCTGACCATCACCACAGATGCAAGCCTCTGGGGATGGGGGGCTTATTGCTCCTCCCAGTCTTGTCAGGGGATATGGTCCAGAGAACAGTCAAATCAGTCCTCAAACCTGAGAGAGCTAGGGGCAGTTTGGAAGGCGAAAGTTTTCTCCCTGCATCTGGTGAACAAAGATGTACAGATAAGATCAGACAATGCTACAGTAGTAGCATACATAAACCATCAAGGAGGAACAAGGAGCGAGAAACTAGAAAAATTGTCAGAAGAAATATTTTCCTGGGCAGAACTTCACGTAAGAACCTTATCCGCAGTTCATCTGAAAGGTTCTCTGAACAGGAAGGCGGATTTTTTAAGCCGTGTTCCTTTGAGGTCAACAGAGTGGGCTCTGGATCGAGAGATCTTTGCGGACCTAAGCAAGAGGTGGGGTGTCCCACAAGTAGACCTATTTGCGTCAGCTCTGGCTGCTCTGGCTCAAAAGTGGGACTTCAGACTAGCTTATGCGTTCCCTCCTCTGGCACTGCTACCAAGAGTAATAAAGAAGATTCACCAAGAGAGAGCTCATGTAATATTAATAGCTCCTCTGTGGGCCAAGAAACCTTGGTTTCCTCTGCTAAAACAGATGGCCCTGGGGAGTCCGTGGATTCTGCCATGGACAGAAAATCTTCTTTCTCAGGGTCCTGTCTATCACCCGCAGGTAGAAAGACTACACCTGGCTGCCTGGCATCTGAAAGGTTAACGTTGAGAGCTAAGGGCCTTTCAGATAGAGTAATTGATACAATGGCAGCAAGCAGAAAAACTGTTACGTCAAAGATTTACTCTAGAATCTGGACAAAGTATTGTGATTGGTGCTCACAAACAGGAAACTCTTACCAGGCTTTCTCTATACAGTCAGTTCTGAGTTTTTTGCAAGCAGGTTTTGACAAAGGATTGCGCCCCAATACCCTGAGGGTGCATGTTTCTGCGTTAAGCGCAGTCTTTGATATAAAAATCGCAGACCACCCATGGATCATAAGATTTTTAAAAGGGGCAAATCGGATTAAACCTTTCATTAGGCCATTTGTTCCCCCTTGGGATTTAAACCTAGTTCTGTCAGGTCTAACAATAGCTCCCTTTGAACCCTTGTCAGAGATTGCTCTGAAATATGTTACTATTAAGGTTTTATTTTTGGTAGCGATTATCTCCGCACGCAGAGTTTGTGAGATTAAAGCTCTTAAAATAGGAGAACCCTTTCTTATAACATTTCCTGATAAGATAGTGTTCAGGTTAGATTCCACCTTTGTCCCAAAAGTAGTGTCCAATTTTCATAGACAAGAAGAGATTGTGGTTCCGTCCTTTTGTTAGAATCCAAAAACTGAGGGAGAGAAAAAATTTCATAACCTTGATGCC
This sequence comes from Bufotes viridis, assembly GCA_033119425.1. Classification (NCBI taxonomy): domain Eukaryota; kingdom Metazoa; phylum Chordata; class Amphibia; order Anura; family Bufonidae; genus Bufotes; species Bufotes viridis. The sequence goes on from CM065589.1 coordinate 266,024,628, forward strand.
TGTAGGGCCATTCAGATCTATTTGGACGCTACCAGGGAATTCAGAAAGACAGATGCCTTGTTTATACAGTTTCAGGGAAGATTCAAAGGACATAGGGCTACAAAGGATTCCTTAGCTAGATGGATCAAACTAGCTATAATAGAATCTTACAACTCTATGGGGGTTTCCCCCCCGAGTAAGCTTAAAGCCCACTCTACAAGATCAGTCTCGACATCTTGGGTCCAGAGATCAAATGTATCTTTAGACCAAATTTGCAGAGCGGCAACATGGTCCAGCCCTCATACGTTTATAAAACATTACAGGGTAGATACAGGTTTCAAACAGGACCTAAACTTCGGTAGAAGAGTGTTAGAAGCTGTCATCCCCCCCTAAAGAGTAATTAATCTGATATATCTCATGGTATGCCATCATGGAGGATGAAAGGGAAAAACCAAATTACTTACCGGTAATTCCCTTTTCTTGAATCCTCCATGACGGCAGGGATTTCCCAAAAAAAAAAAGGCACAAGACAAATAGGTGTTGGGTGCATGTGTGTGAGTGTGGGGTGTTGCAAAAAAAAAAAAAAAGGAAAAAATGTGAAAGAGCGGATTCTCTAGGCTGTCGGTCCAGAAGACACTGAGGCTTTGCTGGAGGAAGTTTTATACTTCCTGTCCCTACCTGGTTGGAGGCGGGTCATCTCTCATGGTATGCCGTCATGGAGGATTCAAGAAAAGGGAATTACCGGTAAGTAATTTGGTTTTTTACATTCATCCTGCAAAAAAAAGAAAAGAAAAAAAGGTAAATATCAAGTATGCAAAACAGACACCTGTATTCCCCCACTACCCAGGTAAAACCAAGGATTAGACAACTTAAAAAAATCATTATCCAATCACTTTAAACTCAACAATAAGGTCAAATGGCTTCAGATCTGACTTACCAGTAGTGAAACACTCAGAGAGGGACCTCTATTTTAGCATTATTATTCACATGCCCCTCCCTCGAGGAGGAGGGAGACAGACTATCTTTATTGAAGAACAATAACAATAAAATTGGAAGCAATTTCAATTCATGTAAAATTGATTTGGACTTAAAATAAATAAAGAAAAGAAATTCAATGAATCACACATGAAACGAATTTCAAGAAATATGCTCATCATTATTCTAAATACTTATGTCCAAGTGAAATTGTTGTTTTTCCTTTTTAATAATTTAGCAAAAAAAATATTAAAATCAAATTTTTACTTTCTCATTAAGGGGTATTCAGTACAGATTGATGGAGGAAAAGTTTTTATATTAGCACAAGGCTGCATAAATGGATCTTATACAGCACCTTGTTGGGAATTAATGATCACAATGTGGTGCACAATTTACATCCACATTTAACCCCTTAAGGACCCGTGCCGTACATGTACGGCGCAGCTGGACGTGACTTAAGGACCAGCGTCGTACATGTGTCTTTCCACCCCCCTACAGCTCTAAACACTGCGATTGGCCGGTCAATGAAAACCAGCACGCCACAACGCCGGAAGCAGAAGGGGGGGCCTTGGGTCATGGGGAAGTGACCGGTGCTGAACTAGTTCTCCGAGGTAAGGCAGGGGACTCCAGTGTTTGGCTTCCCTGCCAGCGTTGCGATTGGCTGGAACAGAACTCCAGCCAATGGCAGTGCTATAGCAGCACAGGAATGGGCTGAACCTCTCTGCAGGCAGCCATTCTAGCTGGTGACTGCATGCACAATGGTTCTGTGCTTCTCTGTGCTGCTTGTTGGCTTGCTGGGACATGTGGTGTACCACCACCATGATTTGAGCTTTTCCTGCTGAAAGATGAAAGAATAAAAGAAGAATGGATGATTCTTTTTATTTGTGTGTAAAAAATACATTTTGTGTTAAATAGAAATCAAATTTATGTAGTGTTAGTGTAGATTTTTGAACATATATAATATCTGTGTGCTTGCGTGCATTCTGCACCTGCTGAGCGCTGATCAGAAACATCAATTTTTCTGATCGGTCTGCTCAGTTTACTGTGCAGATTTTTTTTTTGTGTAGTTAGTATATATATATATACAGGGAGTGCAGAATAGTATTTGGACCACATCATCCTCTTTATGCATGTTGTCTTACTCCAAGCTGTATAGGCTCGAAAGCCTACTACCAATTAAGCATATTAGGTGATGTGCATCTCTGTAATGAGAAGGGGTGTGGTCTAATGACATCAACACCCTATATCAGGTGTGCATAATTATTAGGCAACTTCCTTTCCTTTGGCAAAATGGGTCAAAAGAAGGACTTGACAGGCTCAGAAAAGTCAAAAATAGTGAGATATCTTGCAGAGGGATGCAGCACTCTTAAAATTGCAAAGCTTCTGAAGCGTGATCATCGAACAATCAAGCGTTTCATTCAAAATAGTCAACAGGGTCGCAAGAAGCGTGTGGAAAAACCAAGGCGCAAAATAACTGCCCATAAACTGAGAAAAGTCAAGCGTGCAGCTGCCAAGATGCCACTTGCCACCAGTTTGGCCATATTTTAGAGCTGCAACATCACTGGAGTGCCCAAAAGCACAAGGTGTGCAATACTCAGAGACATGGCCAAGGTAAGAAAGGCTGAAAGACGACCACCACTGAACAAGACACACAAGCTGAAACGTCAAGACTGGGCCAAGAAATATCTCAAGACTGATTTTTCTAAGGTTTTATGGACTGATGAAATGAGAGTGAGTCTTGATAGGCCAGATGGATGGGCCCGTGGCTGGATTGGTAAAGGGCAGAGAGCTCCAGTCCAACTCAGACGCCAGGTGGAGGTGGAGTACTGGTTTGGGCTGGTATCATCAAAGATGAGCTTGTGGGGCCTTTTCGGGTTGAGGATGGAGTCAAGCTCAACTCCAAGTCCTACTGCCAGTTTCTGGAAGACACCTTCTTCAAGCAGTGGTACAGGAAGAAGTCTGCATCCTTCAAGAAAAACATGATTTTCATGCAGAACAATGCTCCATCACACGCGTCCAAGTACTCCACAGCGTGGCTGGCAAGAAAGGGTATAAAAGAAGAAAATCTAATGACATGGCCTCCTTGTTCACCTGATCTGAACCCCATTGAGAACCTGTGGTCCATCATCAAATGTGAGATTTACAAGGAGGGAAAACAGTACACCTCTCTGAACAGTGTCTGGGAGGCTGTGGTTGCTGCTGCACACAATGTTGATGGTGAACAGATCAAAACACTGACAGAATCCATGGATGGCAGGCTTTTGAGTGTCCTTGCAAAGAAAGGTGGCTATATTGGTCACTGATTTGTTTTGTTTTGTTTTTGAAAGTCAGAAATGTATATTTGTGAATGTTGAGATGTTATATTGGTTTCACTGGTAAAAATAAATAATTGAAATGGGTATATATTTGTTTTTTGTTAAGTTGCCTAATAATTATGCACAGTAATAGTCACCTGCACACACAGATATCCCCCTAAATATCTAAAACTAAAAACAAACTAAAAACTACTTCCAAAAATATTCAGCTTTGATATTAATGAGTTTTTTGGGTTCATTGAGAACATAGTTGTTGTTCAATAATAAAATGAATCCTCAAAAATACAACTTGCCTAATAATTCTGCACTCCCTGTATATATATATATACATATATATATATATATATATATATATGTAAAATAATTCCGGCAGTATTTGCTTGTATGGTTTATCAGGTGCACGCGTCTCATCCTTGACATCAGGCATGTATATCCATGAAAAATCAACGCAGCACTCTTCTTGTGAAAAAAAAACAGTGTCTTTATTCACACATGTGACACAAAATTAGCAATGTTTCAATCCCCTTCCGGGATCCTTCTTTTGGCTTGGCTTGAGAAGCATCCCGGAAGGGGATTGAAACGTTGCTTATTTTGTGTCACATGTGTGAATAAAGACACTGCGTTTTTTTTCACAAGAAGAGTGCTGTGTTAATTTTTCATGTGTATATATATATATATATATATACAAACACCGAAATAAAGCAGCACTGTTCAGGTGTGGGTGGGTGCAATTCCTCAGGAAAATGGACGATCTTCCTCAAATATAGTCGCTCAGATATGAGGCAGCACACCGATGCAGATAGTGGTGACCCAATTTTATTTCAAAGCTACGTTTCTGCCTTCTCAATGAGGCCTTTGTCAAGCTTGACATTGGGTCACCACTATCTGCATCGGTGTGCTGCCTCATATCTGAGCGACTATATATATATATATATATATATATATATATATACATCAATCTCCATATACATATATATAGAACTCAATTTTAGTTAGGTAGTGTTAGTGTAGATTTTGTACATATTTGTGCATGTGTTCATCCGGCAATTTTTTTTTAAACTTTTTTTCTCTACTTCTTTTCTCTAAATTTTTAATTTATTACAAGCCCCTTCATGTGTGAATACACTACATACACACCCCTCTCACTAAATAAAGGATTACACATTTCACACGTCCAACCCCAATAAAATAAACATGGCCAGTCCGTCCCAACGAGCATACTCATATGCCATACTTGCCTCTGATACTGAGTCTGCCAGTGAGAGAGAAGAGGATTCCACTTTCCTCTACTCCTCTACCCCCTCATCATCATCCACTGATTAGAGACCCCCTAGAAAGCATCACAGAACAACAGCTGAGGCAGCCCCCCAGAGTGAGCCCATATGGACACCACCCCCTGATGATTATCAGCCCCAAATTCCGGATTTTGAGGGCAGCTTCGGAATATAGATAGACTGTGCGGGCTTCACTGAACCAGATTTTTTCAAAATCTTCTTCTCTGCAGATTTTGTACATTTAATGGTGGCCCAAAACAATTTATACACCCAACAATTCATTGATCAGAACCCTACATCGGCATATGCTAGACCCCTAGGTTGGACCCCAGTAACTGCAACAGAGATGACGTTTTGGGGACTCGTGCTGCATATGAGCGTTGTAAAGAAGCCAAACGTTAGACAATATTGGCGTTCGAACATTTGCTATCAGACTCCAATTTACAGTAACCCATGACCCAGAAACAATTTGAGTCAATCTGGAAATCCCTACATTGCAACGACAATGCACAGTGCCTACCCCAAAATGACCCAACATTTGACCGTCTGTTCAAGGTTAGGCCTGTCATTGACCATTTTAATACCACGTTTGCTGAGGTGTACAACCCAGATAAAAATGTCTCTTTAGATGAGTCCCTTTTACTTTTTAAAAGTACAAACTTTGTGAGAGTAGCTCCGGGTACACTCTCACAAGTTCCGCATTTACGAAGGGAAAGATTCACGGATAGAACCCCCAGAATGCCCCCCCCATTCTAGGAGTAGAGTGGGAAGATCGTGTGGGACCTACTGCACCCACTGCTGAATAAGGATTACCACATATATGTGGATAACTATTATACCAGCATACCCCTATTCATGTCCCTAACTGCCAGACTTACTGTGGCTTGCGGCACAGTGCACAAAAATCAGAGAGGCCTCCCTAGATCCCTGGTAGGGCAACCACTGAGAACGGGTGAAAGTAGGGCTCTCCTCCATAAGAACATACTGGTGGTTAAGTACAAGGACAAGAAGGACATCCTTGTACTGACCACCATTCACACTAACACCATCTCCCCTGCTCCTGTTCGAGGTACCACAACCACTACCCCCAAACCAATTCGTATCCTGGACTACAACAGGCCCATGGGAGGGGTGGATCTTAGAGATCAAGTTCTGAAGCCCTACAGTGCAACACGAAAAAGGAAAGTGTGGTACATAAAGCTGGCCGTACACATTGTACAGATGGCAATGTGCAATGCATACGTGCTATTTCAATCTGCAGGCCACACGGAAACTTTCCTTCAGTTCCAAGAGGTGGTTATCAAGGCCCTAATTTTTCAAAGCCAGGCCGGGGAGGGTCCCAGTACTTCAATAAGTCATGGTGCCCGTGTTGTACCAGGTCAACATTTTCCAGGTCAAGTCCTCCAGACAGCAAGGAAGGGAAGGACCCAAAAAAGATGCAGGATGTGTTCCAAAAGGGGGATAAGGAAAGACACCATTTACCACTGAGAAACCTTCCCAAAAAACCTGGCCTGTGCATGCATTTATTCATGGAGTATTAATTTAATTTCATCCATGATGTACCCTGTAGTTTTATCACCTTATATCTCTGATTTAGTCCGCATAGCTTACAGATCCCCTTTTCACCAACCACTATATATTCATTTCTATGAAACACCTGTTAGATCAAAAGTGCCCTTTCCACCCCATAAAATGTTCACGGGGGTGCTCTTTCCAAAATGGGATCACTTCTTGGGGTTTTTAATTTCTGGGAACCTCAGGATTTTTTTAAATGCGACATGGCACCTAAAATCCATGACTGCCAATTCAGGCCTGCCAGCAAGATGCATATTTTGCTGTTTGCCTCCTGTGCACCCATACAGCAGGCTACAAGCACATATGGGGTGTTTCCTGAATGGGGAGAAAATGGAAAACACATACTGGGTGCATTTTCTACTTTAACCCCTTGTAAAAGTGAAAAATTGGGGTCTGCTAATAATTTTTCATTTTCACAAATGTGTGCTTTGAAATCCTTTAACAAGTGTTTCTGCCTTCTGTGAGACACCTGTTTGCTGAAAAGTACCCTTTTCACCATTTAAAATGTTCATCCGAGGGTGCTCTTTCCAAAATGTGGTCACTTCTTGGGGTTTTTAATTTCTGGGGACCTCAGGAACCTTTTAAATGTGACATAGCCCCTAAAATCAATGTCTGCCAATTCAGGTCAGCAAAATCCATATTTTGCTGTTTGACTGTAGAGCCCTACTGTGCGCCCATACATCATTTTTTTGAGCACATGTGGGTTGTTGCCATATTCGCGGGGAAATAGGGAACAGAATGTGGGGTGCATTTTGTCCTGTTACCCTTTGGGAAAGTGAAAAATGTGGGTGTAATGCAACTTTTTTTGTGAAGAAAATGCTATTTTTCATTTTCACTGCCAAGTGTTTCCAAATTCTAGGAAACACCTTTGAGGTCAAAGTTCTCACTACACACCTTAAAAGATTCCTTGATGAGTGTAGTTTCTAAAATAGGGTCACTTTTGGGCAGGGTTTCCACTGTAGGACCACCTTAGGGTGTCTTCATATCCAACATAGCTCCCAATTACCTTTCCAGCTAAATCTGCTCTCCAAAAGCCATATGGTCCTCCTTCCACTCTGAAGCCTGCTGTGAGCCCATACATCCTTTTTTGAGCATATATGGGTGTTGCTGTATTCGGGGGGAAATGGCGAACAAAATGTGTGGTGTGTTTTGTCCTGTTACCCATTGGGAAAGTTAAAAATATGGGTATAATGCAACTTTTTTGTGAAAAAAAGCATTTTTTAATTTTCACTGAGTTTTTCTTAATTCTAGGAAACACCTTTGAGGTCAAGATGCTCACTACACACCTTGAAAAATTCCTTGTGGGGTGTAGTTTGCAAAATGGGGTAACTTTTTGGGGGTTTCCACTGTAGGTTCACCTCCGGTTGTCTTCATATGCGACATAGCTCCCAATTACCATTCCAGCTAAATCCGCTCTCCAAAAGCCAGATGGTGCTCCTTCCACTCTGAAGCCTGCTGTGAGCCCATATATCAGTTTTTGAGCACATATGGGGTGTCTCTGTAAACTTCAGGTTCAGGGTAATAGATTTTGAGTTTTGTTTGGCTGTTAACCCTTGATGTGTTGCAGAAAAAATACATTCAAATTTCCTTTAATTCTCGTGGGGCACCTAAAGAGTTAACAAAGTTTTGAATTGCTTTGAATAGCTAAAGAGGTGTAATTTCTAAAATAATCTGATTTATGGGTGGCCCCAAAAAGTGACCTCATAACTGAACTGGTGCTTAAAAAATTGGGTTTTGGAAATTTTCTTTAACATTTTAAGATTTGCTTCTAAACTTCTAAGCCTTGTAAGGTCCCAAAAAAATAAAATGTAATTTTCAAATTGATCCAAACATGAAGTAGACATATGGGGAATGTAAAGTAATAACTATTTTTGGAGGTATTACTATCTATTCTAAAAGTAGAGAAATTGAAATTTTGAAATCTGTAAAAAAAATGTTTTTGTAAAATTGGTATTTTTTTTAAATTAAAATGAAATATTTTGACTCAAATTTACCACTGTACAATATGTAACGAGAAAATAATCTCAGAATGGCCTTGATAAGTAAAAGCGTTTTAAAGTTATCACCAACATAAAGTGACACATGTCAGATTTCCTAAAAATGGCCTGGTCCTTAAGGTGAAAAATGGCAGGGTCCTGAAGGGGTTAAGGACTAAACTGTAAACTGAAACTCATCTGCACTTGTGAATGAGGCCTAACAATAACATAGTTTTAAGGGTCTTCTTCCTGCTCTGTTTAGGCTTTAGAACATAAAAAGGATCCTTGTTATTTTCTCTAAATTCATCTTTTACAACTTATCAGAAGCTTCCTATTAAATTAGAGCAGAATCAATAGGTCCATAACAATGTGACACTATTTATCTCTTAGCAGGTGCGCTAATGCAATTCTCTCATGTCCAGAAATTAAATGCATTCATCACAGCGATAAAAAGAAATTATTAAGCTCAATGTTCTAGAGACTGTGGCATAATGTCTAAATAATGAAATGCAATGAACTCAAAACACAAGCATTAAATTGTTTTATAATTATCTAAACCTATGTACTGCGGCTTAAAGTTTCAATTTGTACCAGTCGATTATAGATATACTTCATTCAATTAACTGACAAAAACTTACCACTCCCAGATGAACGAGAAGGCATTTTTAAATTGTACAATAAATGAAAATCTGAAATACATTAAATACACTCTTATGCATACACCCTGATCTTTATATCTTTATTGAAAACATAAAGTGTGTAATAAAAAAGAGAAAAGTAAAAGAACAGTTTAAATCACAGAAATAAACGTGGCCTAAATGGGTGGAACTGCTCAAACCCCAAACACTGCTGCCTGTTTCTAATTGGCTGAACAGCTCCTCTGGATGTGGTTCGCAGCGAGCGGCCATTCCCAGCAAAAATTGCATACAATGGAGGATGCCGGCGCGAACCACATGCACCACACAAACATCCTACACAAAATGAAACAATGTGCAGAGGAAAATATGTAAAACACATAAATCACTTAAAAAAGTGCACCACAAGGATAAGCACCTGACAACACTGACTAATCCCTCAAGCTGATGTTAAAAACTGAGCCATTCGCCAATATCTCCCAGTCAGGCACATATCGGACCACCTCATGCTCCACGTCAAGGTTTCTCAGCATGGCATAGGGTCCTACCACTAGACTACCTATGGTGTGTGAACAGGGTCTAAAAGGTGCTGATATCCAGCTCACAGCCCCAATCCCACTCACCTGCATTGCAGGACCAACAATGCAATGGGAGACAATTGAGGCCACAAGCCGCACCTACAACAGACCATGTGACACAGGCTCCCAGGTGCAACAAAATGTTACCTGCCATATGCGATGGCACATTCAATACATATAAAGCAAAAATCACAGAAATAAACGTGGCCTAAATGGGTAGAACTGCTCAAACCTGACGATTGAAAAAATTAGGGGACAGGACCTGCTGCTGAGCTGACCATCGAAAAAATTATGGGCGAGGGCCTGCTAGTGATCTGACCATCAAAAACATTATGGTCGAGGGTCTGCTGCCGCTTTGGTGACTCTAGATAACCTTGGGCCAATCGCGTGTCCCCGTGGCGGCGACGATCCATTTGGACGTCTGCCATATCAACTTTCGATGTTATTTTCTGTGTCTACCATGGTGACCACGGGTAACGGGGAATCAGGGTTCGATTCCGGAGAGGGAGCCTGAGAAACGGCTACCACATCCAAGGAAGGCAGCAAATTACCCCCTCCCGACTCGGGGAGGTAGCGACGAAAAAAAACAATACAGGACTCTTTCTAGGCCCTGTAATTGGAATTAGCAAACTTTAAATACTTTAACAAGGATCCATTGGAGGGCATGTCTGGTGCCAGCAGCCGACTCGATCCCGGCCTCCACAACGTTTACCCCGTGTGGCGTCAGGGTAAGGATTGTGTTGACCAGACTCTTGGATAGTGAGACAGGACTTGTAGGTGAGGGCCTGCTGGAGAGCTGACCCTGTAAAAGATTGTAGGTGAGGGCCTGCTGGTGAGCTGACCCTCTAAAAGGTTGTAGGTGAGGGCCTGCAGGTGAGCTTACCCTGTAAAAGATTGTAGGTGAGGGCCTGCTGGTGAGATGACCCTCTAAAAGGTTGTAGGTGTGGGCCTGCTGGTGAGCTGACCTTGTAAAACATTATATGTGAGGGCTTGTAGGTGAGCTGGCCCTGTGAAACATTATATGTGAGGGTCTGTAGGTGAGATGACCTTGTAAAAGATTGTAGGTGAGGGCCTGCAGGTGAGTCGACCCTGTAAAACATTATATGTGAGGGCCTGCAGGTTAGGTGACCCTGTAAAACATTATATGTGAGGGCCTGCTGGTGAGCTGACCCTGTAAAAGATTGTAGGTGTGGGCCTGCTGGTGAGCTGACCCTGTAAAAGGATGTACGTGAGGGCCTGTAGGTGAGCTGACCCTGTAAATGATTGTATGCGAGGGCCTGCAGCTGAGCTGACCTTGTAAAAGATTGTAGGTGAAGACCTGTAGGTGAGCTGACCCTGTAAAACATTATATGCAAGGGCCTTCAGGTGAGCTGGCCCTGTGAAACATTATATGTGAGTGCCTGTAGGTGAGATGACCTTGTAAAAGATTGTAGGTGAGGGCCTGCAGGTGAGTCGACCCTGTAAAACATTATATGTGAGGGCCTGCAGGTTAGGTGACCCTGTAAAACATTATATGTGAGGGCCTGCAGGTGAGCTGATCCTATAAAAAAATTATATGCGAGGGCCTGTAGGAGAGCTGACCCTGTACAAGATTGTAGGTGAGGGCCTGCAGGTTAGGTGACCCTGTAAAACATTATATGCGAGGGCCTGCAGGTCAGTTGACCCTGTAAAAGATTGTAGGTGTGGGCCTGCAGGTGAGCTGACTCCGTAAAACATTATATGCGAGGGCCTGCAGGTGAGCTGACCTTGTAAAAGATTGTAAGTGAGGGCCTGCAGGTGAGCTGACCCTGTAAAACAATATATGCAAGGGCCTGCAGGTGAGCTGACCCTGTAAAACATTATATGTGAGGGCCTGCAGGTGAGCTGACCCTGTAAAAGAATGTAGGTGAGGGCCTGCTTGTGAGCTTACCCAATAAAAAATTATATGTGAGGGCCTGTAAAACATTATATGCGAGGGCATTATATGCAATGAATAAGCATGTTGATATGATGGAAGAGGAGGTGGAGGATGAGAAAAGGAAGATTCAACCATATACCCTTTTTTATAGTGGAAGAAGTGCATGGGAATACAGTACATTATAAACAACACATTTAAAGTGCCTTTATGTTCATCAGCTTTCCTCTGGTGGAGTCGAGAGGTCATGGGCAATCCAGGCCTTGTTAATTTTTATAAGAGTCAACCTGTCAGCATTTTCAGCTAACAGGCGGATATGCTTATTTGTTAAAATGCCACCAGCAGCACTAAATGCATGCTCTGACAAACGCTGTTGGCAGGGAAGGCCAGCACCTCCAAAGCGTAGAGTGCCAGTTCGTGCCAAGTGTCCTCTCACCATAGACAGCTATCCCGATTGCTCAGACTCTTTCTCTTAGTAAACTTTACACTCTCATGCGACTATATATTTTTCATTCCTTCTTTGTCCCCAACTCTATTCCATCTCCTCCCTTATCACATGTCCTAAACACACTCCTCGCATTTTCCTGCCAGTCATTGATTCGCGACACCCTCGGTTGTTTACATAGTAAGGGCCACTCCTCTAGCGTTTTTTTCCTTCCTTACTTGCGCATGCAACCACACGCGATTACGGCAGTGTCCGACGCGCAGCCAGCTCTTGTCCTTCAGCATATACTCTCATCGCGGATGCGCACGGATCTTAACGCGATGACGTCAGCCGTCTGGCACATCACTTACAGGGAGGCCCTACAGTTTAGCATACAAACTCGACGTGACTCACATGACTCCATGGGCCACAGGTATGTGATTATTCCTCCAGCCGACCTATTTCAATATGTTTCATTCCATCTACTGCGCTTTTTCCTCTCCAGCAACATACTGCACATTGTCCTTGCTACACCCTGCATAAACAACATGCCTCCTACTATCTCCACATACATATACATTTTCCTTCCAGCGCCCAGCCTACTTAGTCTCTCACTACTATCATTACTACCTCCTCCCTGTATTATGTTCTTACTACTACCACCTTTATGCAGTTTTAGACCCCCAGATCTACACCTTCTTTTCTTACGTTACTTATTCCCCCCTACTTACAATGTTGTATTATATCCCTCCAGATCCCTTGATAAAGGTCATAATTGACCGAAATGTCGGTCCATCGATTGAGCCCTATGCTATAAATACAAAAACTTATTGTTTGACAAATCCTCCTCAGTCAGGGAGGAAAGGATTGTTGTCTGTCACTCAAGGGGTGAAATGATGCAATAAATGTGTGAGTGGCCCTTTAATAATAATACTTAGCTTTTATTACCATCATTTAAAATATTGGCCCTAAACAGAAACTGATATCACTGTCCTAGCACTTGGTAACGGATGTCTGTAGATAAACCAGCCAGCTGAGAGGTTGCAGATTAGTAAGGGGTGGATGCTATCACCTAGTCTGAGGTACACACGCCCTGGATCTTGCCCTGAACAGCTAACTACAGATGCAGGGGAAACCCTCACAGGCTGTCGCGGAGCACCGAGAAGGGCGACCCCCAGCCGCTGGAACCTTGGGACTAACTACACACACCCTGTTACAAGTGCTCCTAAAATAATATTAAAGATCCTCATCCGACGCGTTTCCCCATGCAAAGTATCGCATGGATCATCAGGGAATCAGAGGGGTTCACGGAATCGCACAGCGCAGTGGCGTGGTGCCGTGCGTCCGTGTGTTTGTGGCAGTGGCAACTCCTGTAAGCGGGCTAAGGCTATTTAAAGCCCCATGGTCCTCCCATTCTTGTGAACCAACCAACCATGTATCGGTTGATAGTTCATGCCCGCCCCTTCCTGTTGACGTCACTGCTGTGTCATCGCTCCAGAGGTCCAGCCCTGTTACATACAGCTTATGGCCGGCCCCTGTGAGCGATCCACCTACTGCAGCGACGTCACAGAGAGGGAGCGTCTCGTTTCCAAGGAGACCTTCACCGCGTCTCCGGCAGCCTCCCTTCCATCGCGATCAACCCCAGACGCCTGGTACGGATGGCTGAGACTGTCAAATCAATGGAATGGGTCAGTTCAGAAAAACAGATTATTTTATTTTATTTTATTTTGTTATATTTTATTTTATTATATAGGAAAAGGTGACCCATATAGTTTAAACAGGGAGAAGCATATACGACTGCATAGTTGCCCTATATAGATCAATTTAGACCAAAAGTAGCCTGGAGTCAAATTAATCTGGGCACATAGATACATGACCATGCACTGTAATATTCCCCTAAAGGCAATCTGCGTATTACATGATACTGCAGATGCCAAAAGATTGAATGCTTAGACCAGAACAGAAGATAACAGGTAGCATATATTTTATAGTACCAGTGTCCGGAACAAACTATAAAACGATTTGAACGAGATGAACTCATTTAGGCCTTTAGGTGTTACCGAGTCCATTTTATAGATCCATCTCGTTTCTGCTTTCAGGATTAGTTTGTCCCAGTCACCTCCTCTAGGTGGTTGAGGTACATGTTGGATCCCCACAAATTTGATGCAAGATGCATCACCACTGTGGACCTCTCGGATGTGGCGTGCTATGGAGGTATCCCTTTCATTTATTATATCGTTGCAGTGATCCCTTATTCTCCGCCTAAATTCACGTTTGGTCTTGCCCACATAGTCAAGTGGGCAAGAACACTGGGCTAGATATACCACACCGGTGGTAAGGCAGTTAATAAAGTCATTTATATGAAATTCCTCCCCTGTTGTAGAGCTACGGAACCTTTTCGTGGTCCTCACCTGATCGCATGCGGCGCAGCGCCCACATTTGAAGGTACCCAGAGGTCTTCTCGATAGCCAATTACCTTTACTTGTTGGTGGGCAGAAATGACTGTTTACCAGACGATCTCTTAAGCTCCTACCCCTTCTAAAGGTAATTTGTGGGTGCAGACCTATGATGTCTACCAAATCTGTGTCTGCTCTTAAGATATCCCAGTACCTTGAGATGATCTTCCTTACCTCTTGGTGTCCACTGTCATAGGTGCCTATCAGGCGTATAGTCCCATCACTATGGGGTCTGTCACTTCTCTTCTTTTTTGGCAGTAGTAGAGATTCCCTCTTTTACTCTATCGCTGACTTAAAGGCTGTCCTAAGGATCCCATCCGGGTAACCTCTATCTTTAAATCTTTCTCTGAGGTCCGCAGCCTGCTCCTTGAAGTTTTTAAAAGTTGAGCAGTTTCTGCGGATCCTCAGGTACTGTCCTTTTGGGATGCCTTTACGTAGAGGAAAAGGGTGGGAACTCTCCCACCGCAACAGACTGTTTGTAGACGTACTTTTTCTATAGACTGAGGTGACGATGGAGTTGTCCACCCCTCTTTCTATAAGTACGTCTAGGAACGGAAGAGAGGTTCTACTGCACTCATAGGTAAACCTCAAACCAAGGATATTGTCATTTATCTGGTTAACAAAGCAGCCAAAAGAGTCCTCCGAGCCTCTCCACAGGACGAAAATATCGTCTATGAATCGTAGCCAAAGAACCACTTTGTCTTGCCACACTGTCAGTTCATCCGACCAGATGTGGTTGGCCTCCCACCAGCCCAGGAGCAGATTTGCATACGATGGCGCACAAGAATTGCCCATCGCGGTGCCCCTGAGCTGGTGGAAGTACCGGCCATTAAAGACAAAGTGGTTCCTGGTCAGACTGAATTCAAGAAGATCCAAGACAAAGTTGTTATGTTCTGTGAGTCTGATATCCCTCGTGGAGAGGTAATACCTGACTGCCTGCAAGCCTAGATGATGTTTAATTGAGCTATACAAAGCCTCTACATCTATCGATGCCAAAATTGTTGTCTCATCCAGTGATATATTTTAAATGATGGTAATAAAAGCTAAATATTATTATTAAAGGGCCACTCACACATTTATTCTATGCTATAAATAATATGAAAAATCTGGATATGGAATAAGACTAAAATTGTCGTAATGAAGATATTTACACATTTATGAATTAAATATACAACTTTAAATTCTACATTGTGTGGTGTGCCATAGATCTCTATCTATTGTTGCTCTATCCTCTATGAGCACCCACCGCACATTTGGTGTGCAGATCCCATATCTCCTTATCAGTATCACCCTGTGGATCTAGCACCCGTCATCAATGTCTCAGAATACTTTCTCATATGATACTGAAACCACAAAAAATATTATTGGACAGATCGATCTGGGAAACTAATTCCTGCATATTCCTTCACATGAATGAAAAACTAGAGACTATGTCCGGGATCTCCATCGATTGACATCCCTTAAACTACACTGCAGCACCCTCACGGAATACCATAAAAACGGCCGTATACCAAGAGGACTCAGGTCACATCTACGCCCAACCCTATTCAAAGAAGACCCTGACTTTTGTGATCGTTTCGAGAACATTCTAAATAAATGTTCCCTGGATTTAATGCTATTAACAATTGAAAAGTCCTACCAAACTATAGGTGACCTGACCAAACAGATTGCGACCACAGAGGATCAACTCTCCATCACCTTATCCCAAGAAGATTGGAATTCCCTTAAAGAAAATACATCTAAACAAATCACTGAATACCAAAGAAACACAGAATCAACCAAGAGATCGAAATTCATTCGGGACGCCGAAGACTACAGATTAAACAGAATTTACAGGTGGCGTGACCCTAACTTCCAAGCCTCACGTGACTATAGCTATCAACATTTTTCATCTGGACAAAGTTCATCTAGCTCAGACAACGAAAGATCCTATCAATCTCCTTTTTTAGGGAGAGGAAGGATAAAAAAACAGATACGGAAGAGGCGACTGCGGAGGAGCAAGAGGCGCAGACCCAGGACAACGCATCCAGACCCGGTTCCAGGTAATATAGATAACCTGGTCATTAACATTTCCTCTCACATTCTATCACCCCCCCAAATCACGGTACTACAGAAAGGACTTTCATTTTGCCCCACCCATCCCCTTGACACATTCCTACTAGAACAAGAAATGCTCCGTTTTTACCGTACTGTTCGACTCAAGGCCCATTTTGGCACACTGGGCACTCTAACAAACAAAACTAGTCAACCTATTGGTCATCCACTATCACTACAGTATCTGGATCTTAGAAATAAGAGTTCTTTCATGCCTCCTAAGACCTATCATCCAGTAGAGACATACATCTCCTTTATTCAAAAATCAATACAGGATATACTCAAATCCCAATCAGCAGGGCCAATTTAGACACTCTCGATACGTAACCATTGAAGAATAGTGATGTCGCGAACATAAAATTTTCAGTTCGCGAACAGCGAAAGCGAACTTCTGCAAATGTTCGCGAACGGGCGAACCGGGCGAACCGCCATAGACTTCAATTGGCAGGCGAATTTTAAAACCCACAGGGACTCTTTCTGGCCACAATAGTGATGAGAAAGTTGTTTCAAGGGGTCTAACACCTGGACTGTGGCATGCCGGAGGGGGATCTATGGCAAAACTCCCATGGAAAATTACGTAGTGGACGCAGAGTCGGGTTTTAATCCATAAAGGGCATAAATCAACTAACATTCCTAAATTGTTTGGAATAACGTGCTTTAAAACATCCAGTGTGTGTATACGATCAGGTATGATGTTGTATCGATCAGGTAGTGTAAGGGTTACGCCCGCTTCACTGACATTGACAGACCAAACTCCCTTTTAATGCACCGCAAACAGTTCATTGCAGAACCGCAAACTCCCCATTTGCACAAGGTTGGATACCAAGCTAGCCACGTCCCGGTGATGTCATTGAAGGTTTCTTCCTCCACCCAGCCACGTACAACACCAAGGGTCCCCAAAGATGAATTGAATAGATTTTTCGAACGGTGAGATGGTTAAAAAACGCTGGCTCCCTCCACTCTGTTTTAAACCACGGTCACTGCGTCTGCGCCGTGCAATTTACTGTCACACCCGATATGAGTGGTATTTTCTGTAGTACTATTCTCATCAGTTTAATCCCTCTAACGTCCCCAATCTGGGGGCCATTTATTGAATAGATTTTTCGAACGGGAGATGGTTAAAAACGCTGGCTCCCTCCACTCTGTTTTAAACCACGGTCACTGCGTCTGTGCCGTGCAATTTACTGTCACACCCGATATGAGTGGTATTTTCTGTAGTACTATTCTCATCAGTTTAATCCCTCTAACGTCCCCAATCTAGGGGCCATTTATTGAATAGATTTTTCGAGCGGGAGATGGTTAAAAACGCTGGCTCCCTCCACTCTGTTTTAAACCACGGTGACTGCGTCTGCGCCGTGCAATTTACTGTCACACCCGATATGAGTGGTATTTTCTGTAGTACTATTCTCATCAGTTTAATCCCTCTAACGTCCCTAATCTGAGGGCCATTTATTGAATAGATTTTTCGAACGGGAGATGGTTAAAAAACGCTGGCTCCCTCCACTCTGTTTTAAACCACGGTCACTGCGTCTGCGCCGTGCAATTTACTGTCACACCCGATATGAGTGGTATTTTCTGTAGTACTATTCTCATCAGTTTAATCCCTCTAACGTCCCCAATCTGGGGGCCATTTATTGAATAGATTTTTCGAACGGGGAGATGGTTAAAAAACGCTGGCTCCCTCCACTCTGTTTTAAACCACGGTCACTGCGTCTGTGCCGTGCAATTTACTGTCACACCCGATATGAGTGGTATTTTCTGTAGTACTATTCTCATCAGTTTAATCCCTCTAACGTCCCCAATCTGGGGGCCATTTATTGAATAGATTTTTCGAACGGGGAGATGGTTAAAAAAACGCTGGCTCCCTCCACTGATATGAGTGGTATTTTCTGTAGTATTATTCTCATCAGTTTAATCCCTGTTACGTCCCATATCAGGGATTGCCTTTTGTGAAAAAAAATTTAGGCCGGGTACCTTCGACTGCCTTCACAGTGACAGACCAAACTCTCGTACACTAAACTGAACTGCTGCATCCTTGGTTTTGAACTGCTGCATCCTTTCCGACTTTCGGTAATTTGGTAACATTTCTGCCACTTTCTGCTTATACCGGGGGTCTAGTAGCGTGGCCACCCGATCGCTTTTGGTCTGATCATAATGAAGCAACGGCCTTATCATCTGGGGTGTGGCAACATTGCCAACACACTTATAGAGGTGATGATGATTGCTTCATTGTGATACGCGAGCCCCTTCACCACAACAAGGTAACAATCACGAAGGGGAATTGACACTTGTATGTGCCTTTTTTTTTTGGTTTGTTTTTGCAGCCACAGTGCTGCACCATAGGACAGAAAAATTAGGCATGTACACATGCCTGAAAAATAATGGCACTGTTGCAGCCGCTATTGTAGCAGCGGCCGGAAAAATTTATGTTTTCCAGGCAGAAAAGTGACTAAAACATTGCGGCTTGAACCCTAGTTGGTGGTGGAGAATTCCACGAAAGTCATCCGGTATGCAGACATTAAATACAGCAGCGTGGGGACCATTTTAAGGCCATGGCATGTAATCAGGCCTTTTGTTAGTCAAACGTATCCCCCACTGTCAGTCCCTTCGGGATCCATGCCTCAATCATCTTTATGAAGGTGAGGTAATCAACACTTTTTTGACCGAGGCGACTTCTCTTGTCAGTGACAATGCCTCCTGCTGCACTGAAGGTCCTTTCTGACAGGACACTTGAAGCAGGGCAGGCCAGAAGTTCTAGCGCAAACTGGGATAGCTCAGGCCACAGGTCAAGCCTGCACACCCAGTAGTGAAGGGGTTCATTGCTCCTCAGAGTGTCGATATCTGCTGTTAAGGCGAGGTAGTCTGCTACCTGTCGGTTGAGTCGTTCTCTAAGGCTGGATCCCGAAGGGCTGTGGCGATGAGTAGGACTGAAAAAGCTCCGTATGTCCTCCATCAACAACACATCTGTAAATCGTCCAGTCCTTGCCGCCGTGGTAGGAGGAGGATTACACTCACCTCTTCCCCTGTTAGATTCCCGTTGTGCTGTGACATCCTCCTTATAAGCTGTGTAAAGCATATTTTTTAGTTTAGTTTTGAACTGCTGCATCCTTTCCGACTTTCGGTAATTTGGTAACATTTCTGCCACTTTCTGCTTATACCGGGGGTCTAGTAGCGTGGCCACGCAGTACAGATCGTTCTCCTTTATCCTTTTTATACATGGGTCCCTCAACAGACATGACAGCATGAAAGACCCCATTTGAACAAGGTTGGATGCAGAGCTACTCATTTCCCGTTCCTCGTCCTCACTGATGTCATTGACGGTCCGTTCTTCCCCCCAGCCACGTACAACACCATGGGTCCCAGATAGGTGACAACAACGAGCACCCTGGGGTGCCTGCTGTGGTTGGTCTTCCTCCTCCTCAAAGCCACCACATTCCTCCTCTGACTCCTCTTCCTCATACTCCTCTTCCAGCGTTGCTGCAGGTCCGGCAAGCGATGATGACAAGGCTGTTTCTGGTGGTGATGGTGACCACAACTCTTCCTCTTCCTCTTCACGCTCATCTACAGCCTGATCCAGAACTCTTCGCAGGGCACGCTCCAGGAAGAAAACAAATGGGATGAGGTCGCTGATGGTGCCTTCGGTGCGACTGACTAGGTTTGTCACCTCCTCAAAAGGACGCATAAGCCTACAGGCATTGCGCATGAGTGTCCAGTAACCTGGCAGAAAGATTCCCAGCTCCGCAGAGGCTGTCCTAGCACCCCGGTCATACAAATACTCGTTGACGGCTTTTTCTTGTTGGAGCAGGTGGTCGAACATTAGGAGTGTTGAATTCCAACGTGTCGGGCTGTCGCATATCAAGCGCCTCACTGGCATGTTGTTTCGCCGCTGAATATCGGAAAAGTGCGCCATGGCCGTGTAGGAACGCCTGAAATGGCCACACACCTTCCTGGCCTGCTTGAGGACGTCCTGTAAGCCTGGGTACTTAGACACAAGGCGTTGTGCGATGAGATTCAACACATGTGCCATGCACGGCACATGTGACAACTTGCCCAAATTTAATGCCGCCAACAGATTGCTTCCATTGTCACACACCACTTTGCCGATCTCCAGTTGGTGCGGGGTCAGCCACTGATCCACCTGTGCGTTCAGGGCGGACAGGAGTGCTGGTCCTGTGTGGCTCTCTGCTTTCAGGCAAGTCAACCCCAAGATAGCGTGACACTGTCGTATCCGGGATGTGGAATAGCCCCTGGGGAGCTGGGGGAATCAGTTGATGTGCAGCCAGGCGCCGCAGCAGAAGAGGACTCAGCCGAGGAGGATATTGAAGAGGATGGAGTAGGAGTAGAGGAGGTGGCAGTAGGTCTGCCTGCAAGTCGTGGTGGTGTCACCAACTCCGCTGCGGAGCCACGCATTCCATGCTTGTCAGCCGTCAGCAGGTTGACCCAATGCGCAGTATACGTGATATACCTGCCCTGACCGTGCTTTGCAGACCAGGTATCAGTGGTCAGATGGACCCTTGCCCCAACACTGTATGCCAGAGATGCCATGACTTCCTTTTCAATGACATGGTAGAGGTTTGGGATTGCCTTTTAGAAAAAAATTTCGTCCGGGTACCTTCCACTGTGGTGTCCCAATAGCGACAAATTTTTGAAGGCCTCAGACTCTACCAGCTGGTATGGTAAAAGCTGGCGGGCTAAGAGTTCCGTCAAGCCAGCTGTCAGTCGCCGGGCAAGGGGTGACTTTGTGACATTGGCTTCTTATGCTCAAACATGTCCTTGACAGACACCTGACTGTGGGCAGATGAGCAGGAACTGCTGAAGGTGAGAGATGGAGTGGCGGGTGGTTGAGAGGGGCAGGGAGGACAGCAGTGGTTGGCGTGGCTGAAGATGCTGGACCAGGAGGAGCATGGTGGCTTTGAGTTTGTGTGCTGCTTGTACTCATGTGTTGATCCCATAGGCGTTTGTGATGTGAGATCATGTGCCTTCGCAAAGCAGTTGTACCAAGGTGGGTGTTGGACTTCCCACGACTCAGTTTCTTTTGGCACAGGTTGCAAATGGCATTGCTTTTATCAGAGGCAGACACACAAAAAAATGCCACACTGCTGAGCTTTGCAATGACGGCATTCTAGTGGTGGCAACAGCATGCGTTGACTGGCGTGCTGTCTGGCTGACCCCAGGTGCCGATACATGCTGTCTGACTGTGCCACTAACTCCTTGCGACGACCTCCCCCTGCTTCCAACTCGTCTCCTCATTCTCTCTGTCTCCCATTCAGAACTTTCCCCTTCTTCTTCTCTTCGAGCAGGCACCCACGTGGCATCCGTGGACACATCGTCATCATCAACCGCTTCACTTGTATCTGACACCTCAGCAAAGGAAGCAGCAGCGGGTACAACATCATCATCATCATCATCACACTGTACGTCCATGTGTGTAATCCTGCCTGACTGAGACATATCCCCGTAATCTACATCATCTGGCAATAATGGTTGCGCATCACTAATTGCATCCAACTGATGTGTAAATAACTCCTCTGACGGATCAAGTGAAGCGGCTGTGGTGGCTGTGGTGGTAGTGGTGGTGGTGGCGACGGGCGGGTGCGTGGTAACTTGAGAGCAGGTGACCGAAGCTGAGCTGGAGGAGGATGGTGCGTCAAGGTTCTTAAGCGGAAGCTGTTGAAGATTGGGTGTCCTGTCTAAGCCAGTCAACTACGTCCTCTGAATTTTTCGGGTTCAGGAGTGCGTGGCCTCTGAAAACTGGGCATTATTCCAGGGACAGTGGAAATCACAGCACCACGACCACGACGGCCCCTGCGAGTCTGGCCTGCCTCTGCCTGTCATTTTTTTAGATAAGTGGTACTACGCGTGCTAGGTACTGTGCCACCCGGTATGAGTGGTTGGCACTGGCAGTGGGCACACTACAGTCAGTGGAAGTGGGCCTGACACACACTGGCAGCAGGCAAGCAACTGAATTTAGACTACTGTCTAAAAATTAAATGCCTTATTTATCGGCAAGCTACTGTGCCACCCGGTATCAGTGGTTGGCACTGGCAGTGGGCACACTACAGTCAGTGGAAGAGGGCCTGACACACACTGGCAGCAGGCAAGCAACTGAATTTAGACTACTGTCTAAAAATTAAATGCCTTATTTATCGGCAAGCTACTGTGCCACCCGGTATCAGTGGTTGGCCCTGACCGTGCTTTGCAGACCAGGTATCAGTGGTCAGATGGACCCTTGCCCCAACACTGTATGCCAGAGATGCCATGACTTCCTTTTCAATGACATGGTAGAGGTTTGGGATTGCCTTTTAGAAAAAAATTTCGTCCGGGTACCTTCCACTGTGGTGTCCCAATAGCGACAAATTTTTGAAGGCCTCAGACTCTACCAGCTGGTATGGTAAAAGCTGGCGGGCTAAGAGTTCCGTCAAGCCAGCTGTCAGTCGCCGGGCAAGGGGGTGACTTTGTGACATTGGCTTCTTATGCTCAAACATGTCCTTGACAGACACCTGACTGTGGGCAGATGAGCAGGAACTGCTGAAGGTGAGAGATGGAGTGGCGGGTGGTTGAGAGGGGGCAGGGAGGACAGCAGTGGTTGGCGTGGCTGAAGATGCTGGACCAGGAGGAGCATGGTGGCTTTGAGTTTGTGTGCTGCTTGTACTCATGTGTTGATCCCATAGGCGTTTGTGATGTGAGATCATGTGCCTTCGCAAAAGCAGTTGTACCAAGGTGGGTGTTGGACTTCCCACGACTCAGTTTCTTTTGGCACAGGTTGCAAATGGCATTGCTTTTATCAGAGGCAGACACACAAAAAAATGCCACACTGCTGAGCTTTGCAATGACGGCATTCTAGTGGTGGCAACAGCATGCGTTGACTGGCGTGCTGTCTGGCTGACCCCAGGTGCCGATACATGCTGTCTGACTGTGCCACTAACTCCTTGCGACGACCTCCCCTGCTTCCAACTCGTCTCCTCATTCTCTCTGTCTCCCATTCAGAACTTTCCCCTCTTCTTCTCTTCGAGGCAGGCACCCACGTGGCATCCGTGGACACATCGTCATCATCAACCGCTTCACTTGTATCTGACACCTCAGCAAAGGAAGCAGCAGCGGGTACAACATCATCATCATCATCATCACACTGTACGTCCATGTGTGTAATCCTGCCTGACTGAGACATATCCCCGTAATCTACATCATCTGGCAATAATGGTTGCGCATCACTAATTGCATCCAACTGATGTGTAAATAACTCCTCTGACGGATCAAGTGAAGCGGCTGTGGTGGCTGTGGTGGTAGTGGTGGTGGTGGCGACGGGCGGGTGCGTGGTAACTTGAGAGCAGGTGACCGAAGCTGAGCTGGAGGAGGATGGTGCGTCAAGGTTCTTAGCGGAAGCTGTTGAAGATTGGGTGTCCTGTCTAAGCCAGTCAACTACGTCCTCTGAATTTTTGGGTTCAGGAGTGCGTGGCCTCTGAAAACTGGGCATTATTCCAGGGACAGTGGAAATCACAGCACCACGACCACGACGGCCCCTGCGAGGTGGCCTGCCTCTGCCTGTCATTTTTTTAGATAAGTGGTACTACGCGTGCTAGGTACTGTGCCACCCGGTATGAGTGGTTGGCACTGGCAGTGGGCACACTACAGTCAGTTGAAGTGGGCCTGACACACACTGGCAGCAGGCAAGCAACTGAATTTAGACTACTGTCTAAAAATTAAATGCCTTATTTATCGGCAAGCTACTGTGCCACCCGGTATCAGTGGTTGGCACTGGCAGTGGGCACACTACAGTCAGTGGAAGAGGGCCTGACACACACTGGCAGCAGGCAAGCAACTGAATTTAGACTACTGTCTAAAAATTAAATGCCTTATTTATCGGCAAGCTACTGTGCCACCCGGTATCAGTGGTTGGCACTGGCAGTGGGCACACTACAGTCAGTGGAAGCGGGCCTGACACACACTGGCAGCAGGCAAGCAACTGAATTTAGACTACTGTCTAAAAATTAAATGCCTTATTTATCGGCAAGCTACTGTGCCACCCGGTATCAGTGGTTGGCACTGGCAGTGGGCACACTACAGTCTGTGGAGGTGGGCCTGACACACACTGGCAGCAGGCAAGCAACTGAATTTAGACTACTGTCTAAAAATTAAATGCCTTATTTATCGGCAAGCTACTGTGCCACCCGGTATCAGTGGTTGGCACTGGCAGTGGGCACACTACAGTCAGTGGAAGAGGGCCTGACACACACTGGCAGCAGGCAAGCAACTGAATTTAGACTACTGTCTAAAAATTAAATGCCTAATTTATCGGCAAGCTACTGTGCCACCCGGTATCAGTGGTTGGCACTGGCAGTGGGCACACTACAGTCAGTGGAAGAGGGCCTGACACACACTGGCAGCAGGCAAGCAACTGAATTTAGACTACTGTCTAAAAATTAAATGCCTTATTTATCGGCAAGCTACTGTGCCACCCGGTATCAGTGGTTGGCACTGGCAGTGGGCACACTACAGTCAGTGGAAGTCAGCCTGACACACACTAGCAGCAGGCAAGCAACTGAAATTACACTAAAGTGTAAAAATTAAATGCCTTTTTGATGCAAAGTACTGTGCCACACGGGATGACAGGGGTGGGCACTGGCAGTGGGCACACTACAGTCAGTTGAAGTCGGCCTGACACACACTAGCAGCAGGTGAGCAGCTGAAATTACACTAAAGTGTAAAAATGAAATGCCTTTTTTATGCAAAGTCCTGTGCCAGCCGGTATGAGTGGTAGACACTGGCAGTGGGCACACTACAGTCAGTGGAAGTCGGCCTGACACACACTAGCAGCAGGCAAGCAGCTGAAATTACACTAAAGTGTAAAAATTAAATGCCTTTTTATGCAAAGTCCTGTGCCAGCCGGTATGAGTGGTGGACACTGGCAGTGGGCACACTACAGTCAGTGGAAGTCAGCCTGACACACACTGGCAGGCAACTAACCTTAGATTAAAGTGTAAAAATTAAGTGCCTTTTTTTTAAGCAAAGTCCTATGCCACACAGGATGACAGGGGTGGGCACTGGCAGTGGGCACACTACAGTCAGTTGAAGTCGGCCTGACACACACTAGCAGCAGGCAAGCAGCTGAAATTACACTAAAGTGTAAAAATTAAATGCCTTTTTATGCAAAGTCCTGTGCCAGCCGGTATGAGTGGTAGACACTGGCAGTGGGCACACTACAGTCAGTGGAAGTCAGCCTGACACACACTGGCAGGCAACTAACCTTAGATTAAAGTGTAAAAATTAAGTGCCTTTTTTTAAGCAAAGTCCTGTGCCACACGGGATGACAGGGGTGGGCACTGGCAGTGGGCACACTACAGTCAGTTGAAGTCGGCCTGACACACACTAGCAGCAGGCAAGCAGCTGAAATTACACTAAAGTGTAAAAATTAAATGCCTTTTTTATGCAAAGTCCTGTGCCAGCCGGTATGAGTGGTGGACACTGGCAGTGGGCACACTACAGTCAGTGGAAGTCGGCCTGACACACACTAGCAGCAGGCAAGCAGCTGAAATTACACTAAAGTGTAAAAATTAAATGCCTTTTTATGCAAAGTCCTGTGCCAGCCGGTATGAGTGGTGGACACTGGCAGTGGGCACACTACAGTCAGTGGAAGTCAGCCTGACACACACTGGCAGGCAACTAACCTTAGATTAAAGTGTAAAAATTAAGTGCCTTTTTTAAGCAAAGTCCTGTGCCACACGGGATGACAGGGTGGGCACTGGCAGTGGGCACACTACAGTCAGTTGAAGTCGGCCTGACACACACTAGCAGCAGGCAAGCAGCTGAAATTACACTAAAGTGTAAAAATTAAATGCCTTTTTATGCAAAGTCCTGTGCCAGCCGGTATGAGTGGTGGACACTGGCAGTGGGCACACTACAGTCAGTGGAAGTCAGCCTGACACACACTGGCAGGCAACTAACCTTAGATTAAAGTGTAAAAATTAAGTGCCTTTTTTAAGCAAAGTCCTGTGCCACACGGGATGACAGGGGTGGGCACTGGCAGTGGGCACACTACAGTCAGTTGAAGTCGGCCTGACACACACTAGCAGCAGGCAAGCAGCTGAAATTACACTAAAGTGTAAAAATTAAATGCCTTTTTATGCAAAGTCCTGTGCCAGCCGGTATGAGTGGTGGACACTGGCAGTGGGCACACTACAGTCAGTGGAAGTCAGCCTGACACACACTGGCAGGCAACTAACCTTAGATTAAAGTGTAAAAATTAAGTGCCTTTTTTAAGCAAAGTCCTGTGCCACACGGGATGACAGGGGTGGGCACTGGCAGTGGGCACACTACAGTCAGTTGAAGTCGGCCTGACACACACTAGCAGCAGGCAAGCAGCTGAAATTACACTAAAGTGTAAAAATTAAATGCCTTTTTATGCAAAGTCCTGTGCCAGCCGGTATGAGTGGTGGACACTGGCAGTGGGCACACTACAGTCAGTGGAAGTCAGCCTGACACACACTGGCAGGCAACTAACCTTAGATTAAAGTGTAAAAATTAAGTGCCTTTTTTTTAAGCAAAGTCCTGTGCCACCGGGATGACAGGGGTGGGCACTGGCAGTGGGCACACTACAGTCAGTTGAAGTCGGCCTGACACACACTAGCAGCAGGCAAGCAGCTGAAATTACACTAAAGTGTAAAAATTAAATGCCTTTTTATGCAAAGTCCTGTGCCAGCCGGTATGAGTGGTGGACACTGGCAGTGGGCACACTACAGTCAGTGGAAGTCAGCCTGACACACACTGGCAGGCAACTAACCTTAGATTAAAGTGTAAAAATTAAGTGCCTTTTTTTAAGCAAAGTCCTGTGCCACACGGGATGACAGGGGTGGGCACTGGCAGTGGGCACACTACAGTCAGTTGAAGTCGGCCTGACACACACTAGCAGCAGGCAAGCAGCTGAAATTACACTAAAGTGTAAAAATTAAATGCCTTTTTATGCAAAGTCCTGTGCCAGCCGGTATGAGTGGTGGGCACTGGCAGTGGGCACACTACAGTCAGTGGAAGTCAGCCTGACACACACTGGCAGGCAACTAACCTTAGATTAAAGTGTAAAAATGAAATGCCTTTTTTGATGCAAAGTCCTGTACCACACGGAATGACAGGGGTGGGCACTGGCAGTGGACACACTACAGTCTGTGGGCCTGCAGCTCCTCACACACAGGCAGGCCAGGCAACTGCAATATGTATATAAAGGAAAAAAAAAAGCAGACTAATGTTGCAGCCCTAAAAAGGGCTTTTTGGGGTGCTGTCAGGACGCTGTCCTTACAGCAGAGATCAGATGAGTCTTTCAGGACTGGAGTGTACACTGAATTCACTAGCCTAGCTATCAATTTCCCAATTAAATCAGCAGCTACTACACTCTCCTTCCTCTCACTAAGACTGCAGCTTCAGAATGAATCTAAAATGGATGCTGTGCAGGAGGTGGGAGGGTCTGGGAGGGAGGGTATGCTGCTGATTGGCTGGAATGTGTCTGCTGACTGTGAGGTACAGGGTCAAAGTTTGCTCAATGATGATGTATAGGGGGCGGACCGAACATCGCATATGTTCGCCCGGCAGAGGCGAACGCGAACAAGCTATGTTCGCCGGGAACTGTTCGCCGGCGGATAGTTCGGGCCATCTCTATTGAAGAACATCAAGCCATCACTGCTCTTCAATCCAATAAAGAAATTATGATCAAACCAGCAGACAAGGGGGGAGCGGTGGTGTTCATGGATACATCTATGTACATGAATGACATAAAAAAACAACTTAGTGATTCAACCACATATGAACCCCTGACCAAGGACCCGACTTCTAACATTGCCAAAAAAAAAAGTACCTTGCTTCAACAATATCAGGGCCTAAACATTATAGATGAAGATACAGTCAAATTCCTTACCAAACAACATCCTATTACACCGGTCTTTTACACCCTACCAAAAATCCACAAGAACCTTGACAATCCACCTGGCAGGCCAATAGTAGCCTCTACATGATTCTATACTATCCCCCTTGTCAATATATCTGGACCGTACTCACTCCACTCATTAAAACATCACGCTCCTTCATACTGGATACCAATGACTTCATCACTAAACTCAATTCTAACTCAGCTCAATCCAACTTACTACTAGTCACTCTAGACGTTAATAGCCTATATACGTCCATCACACATGACAAAGGCATCAGTGCCACCTCACAACTACTAGCTAGACACTCCACCCTTGACTCAACTCAACAGGAATTCTGTGTCTCACTACTAACACTAGTTTTACATGAAAACTTTTTTCTATTTGGGGACAACTTTTACACCCAGAAACGGGGGACAGCGATGGGGGCCAACGTGGCCACTCCCTACGCAAATGCATATATGATAGCCATTGAGGAACAGTACGTCTACACACACCCCCTCTTTCAACAACACGCAAAAATCTGGCTGTGTTTTATAGACGACATATTCTTTCTTTGGGAAGGGCCGCCATCTAGCATGCTTCTATTACATCAATTTCTCGATAACATCTACCCAGAATTAGGATTCACCATTCAGATGGACACTAACAGGATCAGTTTCCTGGATACCCTTGTGATCATAGACCAAGAAGGCTCTATCAGCTTCGATCTATACAGTAAACCTACTGATAGAAATAGTCAACTGCACTAGACTAGTAGCCACCCAAGACCTACTAAGATGTCATTACTAGAGATGAGCGAACACCTGGATGTTCGGGTTCGAGAAGTTCGGCCGAACTTCCCGAAAATGTCCGGGTTCGGGATTCGAACTCGAGCCGAACTTTGTCCCGAACCCGAACCCCATTGAAGTCAATGGGGACCCGAACTTTTAGGCACTAAAAACGCTGTAAAATGGTCCAGGAAAGGGCTAGAGGGCTGCCAAAGGCAGCAAAATGTAGGTAAATCCCCTGCAAACAAATGAGAATAGGGAAATGAATTCAAATAAAATAAAATAAATAAAAATTAACAATTATCAATTGGAGAGAGGTCCCACAGCAAGGAATCATGCGTCATATCACCCACTACTGGAGAAGGCCACTCTCATTTAGTTCGGACCAGCACCCAGACAGAGGAGAGAGGTCCCACATCAAGGAATCATGCGTCATATCAACCACCACCGGAGAAGGCCACTCTCATTTATTTTGGACCAGCACCCAGACAGAGGAGAGAGGTCCCACAGCAAGGAATCATGCGTCATATCAACCACCACTGGAGAAGTCCACTTTCAGTTATTTAGGCCCAGCACCCAGACCGAGGATACAGGTTCCACAGCAAGGAATCATGCGTCATATCACCCACCACCGGAGAAGGCCACTCTCATTTATTTTGGACCAGCACCCAGACAGAGGAGAGAGGTCCCACATCAAGGAATCATGCGTCATATCAACCACCACCAGAGAAGGCCACTCTCATTTATTTTGGACCAGCACCCAGACAGAGGAGAGAGGTCCCACAGCAAGGAATCATGCGTCATATCAACCACCACTGGAGAAGTCCACTTTCAGTTATTTAGGCCCAGCACCCAGACCGAGAATACAGATTCCACAGCAAGGAATCATGCGTCATATCACCCACCAACGGAGAAGGCCACTCTCATTTATTTTGGACCAGCACCCAGACAGAGGAGAGAGGTCCCACATCAAGGAATCATGCGTCATATCAACCACCACCGGAGAAGGCCACTCTCATTTATTTCGGACCAGCACCCAGACAGAGGAGAGAGGTCCCACAGCAAGGAATCATGCGTCATATCAACCACTAACGGAGAAGGCCACTCTCATTTATTTTGGACCAGCACCTAGACAGAGGAGAAAGGTCTCACAGCAAGCAATCATGCGTCATATCAACCACCACTTGAGAAGGCCACTTTCAGTTATTTAGGCCGAGCACCCAGACAGAGGAGAGAGGTCCCACAGCAAGGAATCATGCGTCATATCACCCACCACTGGAGAAGGCCACTTTCAGTTATTTAGGCCCAGCACCCAGACCAAGAATACAGGTTCCACAGCAAGGAATCATGCGTCATATCACCCACCACCGGAGAAGGCCACTCTCAGTTATTTCGGCCCAGCACCCAGACAGAGGAGAGAGGTCCCACAGCAAGGAATCATGCGTCATATCAACCACCAACGGAGAAGGCCACTCTCAGTTATTTCGGATCAGCATCCAGACAGAGGAGAGGTTCATTCAACTTTGGGTTGCACCGCAAGATCATGGTAAAGTTAAAAAAATGAGGATTCAATAAAGAAGTGCCCCGGAGTACAAGAATACATGGTTGATGAGGAGGCAGTTATAACTGTTTATTCTGCACAAGGGAGGCACAGTTCCTGTGGGATCCATGCCTGGTTCATTTTTATGAACGTCAGCTTGTCCACGTTGGCTGTGGACAGGCGGCTGCGTTTGTCAGTAATGACGCCCCCTGCCGTGCTGAGTACACGTTCAGACAAAACGCTGGCCGCCGGGCAGGCCAGCACCTCCAAGGCATAAAATGCTAATATCCATGCAAGTAGAAAAGATCCACGGCACTCACCATCCAATGCTGCTAAAGTCCCTTTATTGCAGAGTATCAGGGGCAAGACTCATATGGAAAGACATGTAAACAGCGACGGCCGTTTGCGGGGTAACTGGTTACCCGCGAACGGCCGTCGCTGTCGTCTTCCATATGAGTCTTGCCCCTGATACTCTGCAATAAGGACTGCTAGCATTGGATGGTGAGTGCCGTGGATCTTTTCTACTTGCATGGATATTCGTTTACCTGTTTCCATTCGGCACGCCGGTCCTTGGAGGTCTGAGAGGCTTGGATTGAAGCCCCTGCATCAGAGTCAGGTGTGGGACAGTGCCACCTATTATCCTTGCTACATTTGCATAAAATGCTAACTCTGGCCACGTGGACAATTTGGAGACCCAGAAGTTGAATGGGGCCGAACCATCAGTCAGTACGTGGAGGGGTGTGCAGACGTACTGTTCAACCATGTTAGTGAAATGCTGCCTCCTGCTAACACGTTCCGTATCAGGTGGTTGTGCAGTTAGCTGTGGCGTGGAGACAAAACTTTTCCACATTTCTGCCATGCTAACCCTGCCCTCAGAAGAGCTGGCCGTGACACTGCCGCGTTGGCGACCTCTTGCTCCTCCTCTGCCTTCGCCTTGGGCTTCCACCTGTTCCCCTGTGACATTTGGGAATGCTCTCAGGAGCGCTTCTACCAGCGTGCGCTTGAACTCGCGCATCTTCCTATCACGCTCCAGTGCAGGAAGTAAGGTGGGCACATTGTCTTTGTACCGGGGATCCAGCAGGGTGGCAACCCAGTAGCCCGCACACGTTAAAATGTGCGCAACTCTGCTGTTGTTGTGCAGGCACTGCAGCATGTAGTCGCTCATGTGTGCCAGCCTCACCAGAGGTAAGGACAAGCTGTCCTCTGTGGGAGGCGTATCGTCATCGTCCTCCGTATCCCCCCAGCCACGCACCAGTGATGACCCTGAGCTGAGCTGGGTGCCACCCCGCTGTGAACCTGCTTCATCCTCATCCTCCTCCACCTCCTCCTCATCCTCCTCGTCCTCCAGTACTGGGCCCTGGCTGGCCACATTTGTACCTGGCCTCTGCTGTTGCAAAAAACCTCCCTCTGAGCCACTTCTAACAGACTGGCCTGAAAGTGCTAAAAATGACCCCTCATCCTCCTCCTCCTCCTGGGCCACCTCCTCTTCCATCATCGCCCTAAGCGTTTTCTCAAGGAGACATAGAAGTGGTATTGTAACGCTGATAACGGTGTCATCGCCACTGGCCATGTTGGTGGAGTACTCGAAACAGCGCAACAGGGCACACAGGTCTCGCATGGAGGCCCAATCATTGGTGGTGAAGTGGTGCTGTTCCGCAGTGCGACTGACACGTGCGTGCTGCAGCTGAAACTCCACTATGGCCTGCTGCTGCTCGCACAGTCTCTCCAGCATGTGCAAGGTGGAGTTCCACCTGGTGGGCACGTCGCATATGAGGCGGTGAGCGGGAAGGCCGAAGTTACGCTGTAGCGCAGACAGGCGAGCAGCGGCAGGATGTGAACGCCGGAAGCACGCACAGACAGCCCGCACTTTATGCAGCAGCTCTGACATGTTGGGGTAGTTGTGAATGAACTTCTGCACCACCAAATTCAGCACATGCGCCAGGCAAGGGATGTGCGTCAAACCGGCTAGTCCCAGAGCTGCGACGAGATTTCGCCCATTATCGCACACCACCAGGCCGGGCTTGAGGCCCACGGGCAGCAACCACTGGTCGGTCTGCTGTTCAATACCCCGCCACAACTCCTGCGCGGTGTGGGGCCTGTCCCCCAAACATATGAATTTCAGAATGGCCTGCTGACGTTTACCCCGGGCTGTGCTGAAGTTGGTGGTGAAGGTGTGTGGCTGACTGGATGAGCTGGTGGAAGCAGAGGAGGAGGAAGCCGAGTAGGAGGAGGAGGCTACAGGAGGCAAAGAATGATGCCCTGTGATCCTTGGCGGCGGAAGGACGTGCGCCAAGGAACTCTCCGCCTTGGGCCCAGCCGCCACTACATTTACCCAGTGTGCAGTTAGGGAGATATAGCGTCCCTGGCCCTGCTTACTGGTCCACGTATCTGTGGTTAGGTGGACCTTGCCACAGATGGCGTTGCGCAGTGCACACTTGATTTTATCGGATACTTGATTGTGCAGGGAAGGCACGGCTGTCTTGGAGAAGTAGTGGCGGCTGGGGACATCAGCTGTTTGAAGCTGTCTGTGTCCACCAGCCTGAATGACAGCATTTCAAAGGCCAGTAGTTTAGACATGCTGGCATTCAGGCCCAGGGCTCGAGGGTGGCTAGGTGGGAAATTACGCTTTCTCTCCAAGGTTTGGGAGATGGAGAGCTGAACGCTGCCGTGTGACATGGTGGAGATGCTTGGTGACGCAGGTGGTGGTGTCGGTGGCACATCCTCTGTTTGGTGGGCGGCAGGTGCCAACATTACTCCCGAGGTGGAGGAAGAGGCCGAGGCAGCAGCAGAAGAGGGAGCAGGGGGATCCTGAGTGAGTTCCTTGCTTTTAAGGTGTTTACTCCACTGCAGTTCATGCTTTGCATGTAGATGCCTGGTCATGCAGGTTGTGCTAAGGTCCAGAACGTTAATGCCTCGCTTCAGGATCTGATGGCACAGCGTGCAAACCACTCGGGTCTTGTCGTCAGCACATTGTTTAAAGAAGTGCCATGCCAGGGAACTCCTTGAAGCTGCCTTTGGGGTGCTCGGTCCCTGGTGGCGGTGGCCAGTATCAGGCGAACTCTCTTGGCGGCGGCTGTTCTGCTTTTGCCCCCTGCTCCCTCTTTTGCTACGCTGTTGGCTCGGTCTCACCACTGCCTCTTCCTCTGAACTATGAAAGTCAGTGGCACGACCCTCATTCCATGTGGGGTCTAGGACCTCATCGTCCCCTGCATCGTCTTCCACACAGTCCTCCTCCCTGACCTCCTGTTCGGTCTGCACACTGCAGAAAGACGCAGCAGTTGGCACCTGTGTTTCGTCATCATCAGAGACGTGCGGACTCCGATGAGGTGGTATTCCCATGTCCTCATCATCAGGAAACATCAGTGGTTGTGCATCAGTGCATTCTATGTCTTCCACCACTGGGGAAGGGCTACGTGGATTTCCTTGGGAAACCATGCCAGCAGAGTCTTCAAACAGCATAAGAGACTGCTGCATAACTTGAGGCTCTGACAGTTTCCCTGATATGCATGGGGGTGATGTGACAGACTGATGGGCTTGGTTTTCAGGCACCACCTGTGCGCTTTCTGCAGAAGACTGGGTGTGAGATAATGTTGTGAACATGCTGGATCCACTGTCAGCCACCCAATTGACTAGCGCCTGTACTTGCTCAGGCCTTACCATCCTTAGAACGGCATTGGGCCCCACCAAATATCGCTGTAAATTCTGGCGGGTACTGGAACCTGAGGTAGTTGGTTCACTAGGACGTGTGGCTGTGGCAGAATGGCCACGTCCTCTCCCAGCACCAGAGGGTACACTAACACCACCACGACCGCGTCCACGTCCCTTACTAGATGTTTTCCTCATTGTTACCGTTCACCAAGCACCACAATAAGGAATGAAATATTTGGCCCAATGTATTGATTTCAAATTTAGGCCTTTTTTTTACAGGCACCTAACACTATCTGCCTATTTGTTTATGTAGCGTATTACACTAATCCAGGCACAGCAGTAACCACTGATTTAGGGGAATATTTCTTTTAGTGCTAGTATTTAGGCCCTAGATGAAAGGTATCCTTTTATGGACAGATTTACACTTGGCCTGCAACAGCTGGGACACCAGATTCAGGGTATTGCTATATTGGCAGGTTAATTTAACCCCAGAACAAAATATATGTGTAAGCGGACACTATGAAATCGGTCCTTCAACTGCTGGGACACCAGATCCAGGTTATTGCTATATTGGCAGGTTAATTTCACCCCAAAAAAATATATATGTGTAAGCGGACACTATGAAATCTGGCCTGAAACTGTTTGGACACCAGATCCAGGGTATTGCTATATTGGCAGGTTAATTTCACCCCAGAAAAAAATATATGTGTAAGCGGACACTATGAAATCTGGCCTGAAACTGTTTGGACACCAGATCCGGGGTATTGCTATATTGGCAGGTTAATTTCACCCCAGAAAAAAATATATGTGTAAGCGGACACTATGAAATCTGGCCTGAAACTGTTTGGACACCAGATCCAGGGTATTGCTATATTGGCAGGTTAATTTAACCCCAGAAAAAAATATATGTGTAAGCGGACACTATGAAATCGGTCCTGCAACTGCTGGGACACCAGATCCAGGGTATTGCTATATTGGCAGGTTAATTTCACCCCAGAAAAAAATATATGTGTAAGCGGACACTATGAAATCTGGCCTGCAACTGTTTGGACACCAGATCCAGGGTATTAATATATTGGCAGGTTAATTTCACCCTAGAAAAAAATATATGTGTAAGCGGACACTATGAAATCTGGCCTGAAACTCTTTGGACACCAGATCCAGGGTATTGCTATATTGGCAGGTTAATTTAACCCCAGAACAAAATATATGTGTAAGCGGACACTATGAAATCGGTCCTGCAACTGCTGGGACACCAGATCCAGGGTATTGCTATATTGGCAGGTTAATTTCATCCCAGAAAATAATCTATCCTTTGCCAGACAGCAGACAGTATTATACTTGTCTAGCCAAAGCTGGAACACCAGATTTAGGGGATTGGTATTTGGGCAATTGTATTTTACCCCTTAATAAAATGTAGAAATTGCTGTCCTGAGTTTCTAGGGGTGACAATTAGCACAGCCAAGCCCCTGATGTAGGATATAGCAAAAAAAAACTAGTATTGATGGATTGATGGACTTGGTGGCAGCTTCTTCTGGTGCACCACAAGTCACAAAATGGCCGCCAATCAACCCAGAAAATAAGTGACAGAAAAACGCTCTGTGCAGCCTAAAAACCAGTGAGCAAGTAACTAGCAGAAGTTCAATGATTCTCAGCTGTAGATCGATCCGTTAATTAGTTGCTGTTGCTGACTTTAACCTGCCTAATCTCGCCCTGACAGAGGCTGGGTCACATGCTGCACTTGGCCAATCACAGCCATGCCATTAGTATGCATGGCTGTGATGGGTTCTTAGGGCAAGAAGTAAAACGCTAGCTGATTGGCTGCTGTGCAGCCCTTCAGAAAGCGGGAAGTAATCGACGAACACCGAACCCGAACCCGAACTTTTTTGAAAATGTACGGGTCCGGGTCCCGGACACCCCAAAATTCGGTACGAACCCGAACGATGCTCGAACTGTTCGCTCAACACTAGTCATTACCAAAATCACAATTAACTCGGGTAGAACGCATCATGACCGATCCCTCTACTAAAATCAAGAGAAAAGATGAAATGTCATCCAAATTTCTCCAGAAGGGATATCCCCAACACATGACCCAACCCCAACTATCCGGGAAAGTGACTAAATCCTCTAATACCTGCAATAGAATACCCTTTATACTCACATACCACCCACTCACACAGAAAATTCAAAACACGGTACGCCAACAGTGGCACATACTATCCCAGGCCTGCCCTAACATACAGGAGTTTCAATCACCTCCTCTAACATGCTTCAAACGCTCACGTAACATTAGAGATCATCTAATTAGAGCAGACATCGGCCCTTTATCTAGGACCCCATGCCAAAGATTTCTAG
This sequence comes from Bufotes viridis, assembly GCA_033119425.1. Taxonomy (NCBI): domain Eukaryota; kingdom Metazoa; phylum Chordata; class Amphibia; order Anura; family Bufonidae; genus Bufotes; species Bufotes viridis. Next base: position 266,061,025 of record CM065589.1, read on the forward strand.
GAACTCCCAAAATGGGCACCTATCCGTGCCTTCACTGTGCACAATGTTCAAGCGTTATTAAGGGAGATGTCATCACTTATCCCCACTCCGGCAAGAAATTCCCTATTAAAGGGTATTTCACATGTGACTCCACTCATGTTGTATATCTGATTAAATGCCCTTGTGGATTGGTCTATGTTGGCGAAACTACACAACATATCAGGGACAGAATTTCCAAACACAAATCTACAATCAGAACTGACCAATTACTCCTGCCAATTCCGGCTCATTTTAAACATGCGAATCATCAAATCTCGGCAATGCGTTTTCAAGTACTGGAACAGGTATCCTTACCACGACGAGGAGGAAACAGAACTTTATTATTAAAGCAACGTAAATCTTATTGGATACATCGTCTAGACACATTGTCTCCAAAGGGACTAAAGAGAGAATGTGACTTTTACTATAATGTTTTAAGAGTTGCATGACCTTTAATATTTTGTGCATTTTCTCTTCACAGATCCATTAATATGGAAGACACTCATCTAGTCATACACTCCGTTGGGTGAGATTGGTCCACGTCCCTCCTTCCCTTACCCTCCTCTCCTCCCCCCTTCTTACCTTCCCCCCTCCCCCTTCCCCCCCGTCCCTCCCCCCTCCTTCCCTTCCCCCCTCCCTCCCCCCCTCTCACAGTAGACAGCTATCCCGATTGCTCAGACTCTTTCTCTTAGTAAACTATTGATATTGTTTGCCAACATTATATATAATGAAATTATATAATTTTTTGACTATTTCGATTTTGTCTAACCATTTCAACCCAGGTATTTCTACCCCCATTTTTCCTTCTTTCATTCTTTTCTTTATCTGTAAGATACACTCTCATGCGACTATATATTTTTCATTCCTTCTTTGTCCCCAACTCTATTCCATCTCCTCTCTTATCACATGTCCTAAACACACTCCTCGCATTTACTGCCAGTCATTGATTCGCGACACCCTCGGTTGTTTACATAGTAAGGGCCACTCCTCTAGCGTTTTTTTCCTTCCTTACTTGCGCATGCGCATGCAACCACACGCGATTACGGCAGTGTCTGACGCGCAGCCAGCTCTACTCCTTCAGCATATACTCTCATCGCGCATGCGCACGGATCTTGACTATAGCGTGACTATAGCTATCAACATTTTTCATCTGGACAAAGTTCATCTGGCTCAGACAACGAAAGATCCTATTGATCTCCTTTTTTAGGGAGAGGACGGACAAAAAACAGATACGGAAGAGGCGACCGCGGAGGAGCAAGAGGCGCAGACCCAGGACAACGCATCCAGACCCGATCCCAGGTAATATAGATAACCTGGTCCTTAACATTTCCTCTCACATTCTATCCGAAAACCGAAACGTCGGGACTACTGTGATTTGAGCCCTATGCTACAAATAATATGAAAAATCTGGATATGGAATAAGACTAAAATGTTGTAAAGAAGATATTTACACATTTATAAATTAAATATACAACTTTAAATTCTACATTGTGTGGTGTGCCATAGATCTCTATATATTGTTGCTCTATTCTCTCTGAGCACCCACCCCACATTTGGTGTGCAGATCCCATATCTCCTTATAAGTGTCCAGCTTGGACACCCAGTAGTTGTAAGGCACTGAGGGATCATTAAGGATGGTGACACGGTCTGCTATTTACTCCTTCACCATCTTCCAAAATGTTCTCCTCCTTGTGACAGTAGGCTGCGTATCAGGGTGAGGATGCTGGCGGGGTGTCATGAAACTGTCCCAGGCTTTGGAGATGTTGCCCTGCCTCTGTTGTAACTACTGTGTGTTCGCCTTGTCTCCCCTCCTCGGTTGCCCAAGGAACTATGTACTCCAGCGTTGCCAGATAGAAATTTTTGGAGCAATTTTTCAACAAGGAACTTCTGGTATTGCACCGTTTGGCTCGTCCTCTCCACCAGAGGAATGAGAGATGAGAAGGGCGGGGGTCGAGAAGGGTGAACAACCAGTAATCCGTGTTGTCTAAAATGTGTATAATGCACGTGTAGCTGGAAAGGCAGCCTAACATGAAGTCAGCCATGTGTGCCAAAGTACAAACAGGCAAGAGTTTGTATTCAGCCCATTAGGATACAATGAGTCCATGTTAAAAATCCATTTGGTTTCACATTTGGACATCTTTTTTATGTAGTTTCCACCTCGTTCATCCTGTTCCACAATCTCTACACCAAAGAATTGCGATCCTTTAAACTGTCCCCCGTGTTTATTCCTATAATGACGGGATAAAGGGTGTCCTTTTTCTTTTTTCTTTATGTTTAATACATGTTCATTAATCCTTTCTTTCAGCATTCTTTTAGTTCTGCCAATGTAAAATTTACCACATGGACATCTTATCGCATATATCACTCCCCTGCTATTGCATGTCATGTGTTGTTTTATTTTGTGTTTGAATGTTTGTTTTTCATTCTGAATTTCTATTTGTTTCTTGTTATTAGTACTTTTACACGCTTTACATGTTTTACATGGAAAAAAGCCCGCAGGTAGGTTTATTTTTATTTTATATGGTTTGTTTCTAATGATCCCTGCACATTTATTGGTAGATGCTAGAAGGTTCCCTAGATTCACTGCTTTTTATATACAAACCTAGGGGCCTCTGGGATGCTGTCCCCTATAATCTTATCATCTCTCAAGATGTCCCAATATTTGTATATTATCTTTCTAAAACTCCTTGTTTGCTCACTGTATGTCGTTATGATGGGAGGAATGATGCTCTCGTTATATCCTTTTTGTACCGTACTTGTTCCTCCTAGCTCTTTTGTATTTTTTCTAAACAGCTTTCCCGGTCCATCTCTCCTATCCATTTTTTATCTTGTTCAATCTTTTCTACACTATATCCTTTTGTTATAAATTTTTGGACATTTTTCTGCTTCCTCCTGATAGTTCACCACCTGTGTGCAATTCCTTCTAAGCCTCATAAACTGACTACGTGGAATATTATCCAGCCACCTAGGTAGATGGCAGCTGGTTTTGGCAATAAAACTGTTGGAATCAGTGGGTTTTATGAACGTTTTGGTGCAAATTTTATTTTTACAGGATAAATTGTAAGGTCTAGAAAATTAATCTCCTTTTTATTATATATACCTGTAAACTCTAAATAAAATTCATTTTTATTGATTTCATTTAAAAACTCTTTCAAGGATTCCTCTCCTTTGCTCCAGATAAAAACCACATCGTCTATAAATCTTTTCCACAGGACGAGGCCCGCCCGGAGCTCGCCATTATGAAATATGTGGTTCTGTTCCCAGTACCCCACATATAAATTGGCGAACCCGGTGCGAACCTCGTCCCCATGGCCACACCCCATGTTTGTAGGTAAAAGTTGTGTTTATATTTAAAATAGTTTTTTCTAAAATGAATAAAATGCATTCTTCTATAAAGTTTATCTGAACTTCCGATAAAGTCCCTGTTTTTCCATAAAGAATTTTGCCGCCCTACAACCTTTTTCGTTTTCTATAACCGTGTATAGTGATTTCACGTCTAAAGTGCCCAATATGTATTCCTCCTTCCATTCTACCTCCTCTAAAATTTGTAAAATATGGGTGGTGTCTTTTATATAAGCCGGCAGAGACTGAGCACAAGGTTGTAAAAATGGTCCACATATCTGGATAGTGAACTGGTCAAAGATCCTACCCGGATACAATTGGCCTACCCGGGGTTTTTAAACTTTTATGTATTTTAGGATTCTGGTACAGGACAGCCACTTTTGGGTCTCTAATGTTAATAAACTCCACCTCATGTTTCTTTAGGATCCCTTTCTCTTTGCCTTTTGCACTAACTCCCTCAATTGCTTTTTGTATTTGTCTGTTGGATCTCCCTTAAGTTTTTTGTATGTTTTTTGTCACTTAATATATTCTGTATTTCGATGTCATAATCTTTTTCATTTAGAACCACAATTCCCCTCCCTTATCTGCAGGGCGTATAATGATGTTTTGATTTTCCTGCATACTTGAGATGGCAAATTTTTCAGCTGTGGTAATATTGTTTAAATATTGTTGTTTCTTAGGAGCTTTTATTTTCCTAATTTCCTTAGTCACCATATTGGTGAAGGTATTAAATGCAATCGAGTATTCTTGTATTGGGTTGAAATAGGATTTATTTCTGAGCTGTGTGTGTGTGTATTGTGACTGTCCTTCCTTTATATTGGCTTCATCTGATGCCTCCCTGCTTTTCTTAATAAAATATTTTTTAAAGCTAATTTACGCATAAACTTTTTTATTCCTATGTATGCGTCCAGTTTATTTATATACGTAGTAGGTGCAAATTTTAATCCTTTTCAGTAAAATACTATTTTCTTTTTCTGTTAGTGTATAGTCACTTAGATTATAAATTTTCTGTATTTCATCATCACTCGTTTGGTTTATCTCATTTTGCTTATTTATTTTACCTAATTTTTCTTTTGGGCGAGTTTCCCCCGTGTCCCTCTTTTACTTGTGTTTTTCTTTTTGGCTGAAAAAAATCCTTCTTAATGCCCCTTTTTATAGTTTGAATTTCCTTTTTGGAGTTTTTTGTACTTGTATTTTTATTTTTATTTTTATTATAATTTTTATTATCATGATCTTGTGGGGATTGGGTATTTTTCATATTTACATATTTTTAACATGGACTCATTGTATCCTAATGGGCTGAATACAGACATAGAATTGTTCGGCTTTGAATAAGAGGAGGGGTAACAACATAGGGACAGAGCGGCGTTCTAGGAGTTAAATCCGGGAGGGCAGGTTATCTATAAATGGGAGTGAAATGCAAGATACACAGAATCCCTGACGAAGATTGCCGTCTAGCAATCGAAACGCGTTGGATATTGAGTGGTTTTTGCCTCCAAACTCACTCCGTACTGCTCATAGTGACGTCACTCGCTCCGAGTTGGAGCGCGAGCATAGAGGTAACTGTGGATTTGTGCTACCGCCGGAGCACATTCCAAAGAAGGAACGCCCGATTAAGGATTTTTCCCTCAAGAAAACGCTGCAAAAAGGTAACAGTGACAGCGTGGAAAGAAACAGCACAGAGATACAACATAGACGCACAAGGTAGGCTGGACTGATACATATATGTTGGAACGAGGATAGAATTTGCATTGTGAACAGGGTCAGATCCCTATTGAAATTCAAGCGCGATATCTTAAAGTAATTTGACTGTTGGTTTAACTACACTTGTCCGTATATATACACGGTATACGGGGATATTGCTGCTATTAATTAGCAAAGACAGCGCCTGTGAACCAATAATATAAAGGCAAGAGTTTGCTGTCGTCATCAGGAGGATTACTCTCAATCTCCTCCTCTTCTTCTGCCCACCTATGATGAACAGATGGAATTAACAGATCCCCCCTTAAATGTCATCCACAGATCCCCCCTAAGTCTCATCCACAGAACCCCCCTTAAGTGTCATCCACAGATACCCCTTTCCACAGATCCCCCTTAAGTGCCATCCACAGATCCCCCCTTAAGTACCATCTACAGATCCCCTCTTAAGTGCCATCCACAGATCCCCTCTTAAGTGCCATCCACAGATCCCCTCTTAAGTGCCATCTACAGATCCCCTCTTAAGTGTCATCCACAGTTCCCCTTCAGTGCCATCCACAGATACCCCTTAAGTGCCATCCACATATCCCCCTTAAGTGCCATCCACAGATCCCCCCATAAGTGTCATCCACAAATCCCCCCATAAGTGTCATCCACAGATCCCCCCTTAAGTGTCATGCACAGATCCCCTTAAGTGCCATCCACATATCCCCCCTTAAATGTCATCCATATATCCCCCCTTTAATGCCACCCACAGATCCTCCCTTAAGTGCCATCCACAAATCCCCTCTTAAATGTCATCCACAGATCCACCCTTAAGTGCCATCCATAGATCCCTCCTTAAATGTCATCCACAGATCCCCCTAAAGTGCCATCCACAGATCCCCCCCCGTAAATGTCATCCACAGATCCCCCTTTAAGTGCCATCCACAGATCCTCCCTTAAGTGCCATTCACAGACCGCCCCCTTAAGTGCCATCCACAAATCCCCCCATAAGTGTCATCCACAGATCCCTCCTAAGTGCCATCCACAGATCCCCCCTTAAGTGCCATCCACAGATCCCCCCTTCAGTGTCATCCACAGATCCCCCCTTAAGTGCCATCTACAGATCCCCCCTTCAGTGTCATCCACAGATCTCCTCCCCATCGCCGACTAGCTATATTATTCACTGCAATTGCCTCTGTAATTGAGGAGAAGCACCGTAATCTCACACAGGAGCACTGGCATAGGCCAGGAAGACGGCGCATGCGCACTTCGATGCCTCTGCCAGTGCGCCTGTGCAAGATTACGGCGCTTCTCTTCAATTGCAGAGGCAAGTGCAGTGAATAAATTAGCTAGGAGGTGGCGCTGGGCGGGGAGGAGCGATGCCGGCATCCCCAGTAAGAGTGCACTCTTCAGCCGGCGGCCCGGGCCTCCAGTTGTGAAGGCTCCATAGTCATTGCTATGGCTGCTATGGCGATCCCTACGCCACTGATGCCTGGTTGTAGTTCGAGTGGCGAGAGCGACAGCTCAGTCTGGTCTCTCGTCCCCTGCCACTGCTCTGTGGCTGTGTTCTGTTTGTCCCATAAGCATATTTGCTTCAGCACGTCCTGTTGCCGCTTCCCCACTGCAGTGCTACACTGCTTCTAGCTACCAACTGATGGCTGATTGGTGCTGCATACGGATAATTCAGATGTGGAAGTGGAGGAGGAGGCAGAGGAGGAGAAGTAGGGGTTGGAGCCACTAACGTAGGTGCTGGCGGAAACACTGATCGATGTAGGGCCTGCAAACCTTGGTGTCAGTACCACCTGTGCCATCCCAGGGTACGACTCGCTCCTGGCCTCCACAACGTTCATCCAGTGTGCTGTCAGGGAAATGTAGCTTCCCTGGCCGAATGCACTTGTCTACGTGTCCATGGTTAAGTGGTCCTTCCCAGTAACTACGTTGGTCAGGGCAAGTGTGATGTTACGGGACACATGTTGATGTAAGGTGGGCATGGCACACCTTGAAAAATAGAGGCATCTGGGGACTACGGGACGGCTGCCAAAATCAGGCTGTGGAAGGCCTCAGTGTCCACAAGCCTAAATGGCAAGAATTCCAGGGCTAGTTATTTGGAAAGCTGCTCATTTAGTGCTATGGCCTGTGGGTGGGTGACTGGGTATTTGCGCTTGCGTTCAGAGGCCTGGGGTTAGGACATGTGGACGCTACGCTGGGACATGGAAGTGGATGTGGTCGCTAATGGTGCTTGCGAAGGTCGACAGGGGATTGGCCAGCACGTAACATAGGTGAAGAGGAGGCAGTGGTGTGACCCGCAGACACAGATTGTGGACTCAGGCGTTCGTCCCACTTAGGGTGCTTGGATGCCATGTGGCGGATCATGCTGGTGGTAGTGAGGTTGCTAGTGTTCACGCCCTGGCTCATTTTGGTACGGCACAGGTTGCAAACTACTATTCTTTTATCGTCCGCACTTTCCTCAAAAAAGCGCCAAGCTGCGGAACACCTTCTCCTTGGCAAGGGAGATTTTCACAAGGGGGTTCACCGTGGAACAGTTGCGGGCCTGGTTTGGTGTGGCCCGTCTTCTACCTTTGGCCACCACACTGTCTCTTCCAGCCTGTTGCGGTGCTGCAGATCCCTCCCCCTCTGTACTGCTGCCCTCGCTCGGCTTGCTACCTTCCCAGGTTGGGTCAGTGACCTCATCGTCCACCACCTCCTCTTCCATTTCCTCACTCTGGTCATCCTCCTGACTGTGTCTCATCCACTTCATCAACCTCTTGAGACAGTAATTGCTGTTGACTTATTGGCAACTGTGTCTAAACATCATCCACCTCATTAAACATTAATTTCCGTTCCCCACCATCATCTTCTTGTAACTGTGGATTCTCAAGAGGTTGGGAATCAGGGCACAAGCTCTGGCCCTCTTCAAGCGTGCTTGACGAGAAGGCCAAATGAAGGAATGGCGATGAAAAGAGGTCCTCGGAATATCCGAGTGTGGGATCACTTGTTTTCTCAGACTCTCCATGGTGGGAGGAAGGAGAATCAGGGTGAGGATTGTGTTGACCAGACTCCTGGCTACTCAGACTGGACTTGGTGGAAGACAGGTTGGTTCTTGACCAACTGAAAGCATTATCTGCTGCAATCCAACCGACCACCTGGTCGCGCTGGTCTGACTTCAAGAGTGGGTTAGGTATCATGGATGATTGTTTTTCTTGTGCTCTGGCAGTAGGCACAGTTTCAACACACCCAGGGACACGGCCTCTGCGTGCACCATCAGCATCACGGCCACTTCCCAGTCCCTTACTGCTCGCCTTCTTCTTTTTAATTGTTATATATGCTTGAAAGTATGTCACACGTACAGTGGCGTGGGATTTGGAAGTGTATGCGCAAAAAAATGTAAAAAGGTATTTGGGATGTGGAAATGTCACACAGGAGATATCCCGCAGATAATGTCAATGCTGTCACCAGCAGCTAATAAAAAATTACAGGGAATATCACAGGTATTTGGCATGAGGAAACGTTATACAGGAGAGGTACCACAGGTAATGTCACTGTCCGCAGTGTCTACGAAAAAAAATACACTGTATGTCACAGATAAATTTGTATGCGCACACGTTACACTGCAGATGTTGCACTGGTAATGTCACTGTCAGAAGCGGACACTGTCTATTGAAAAAGTACACTGTATGTCATAGATAAAATTTGTATGTGCATATGTTACACTGTCCAATATCCTTCCCTACACTATATGTCCCTTTCTATGCACGGCTCTCCCTGACTAAGACTGAGCTGAACACGCGCCATCAGATGCTATATAGCACCCGATGACACATTCCAGCTAGCCAATCACAGTAATGCCAGTAGCCAACTTGGCTACGGCATTACAGTGAGGGTAGTACTTAACTGCACATTTTTTGGCTGCGGGGAGGAGACGCGAGCACTGCACTCGAGCACACGTGGTATTCGGCCAAATGCTCGCTGAACACTAGTGTTTAAACTAGGGACTGGGGGAGGGTAATTACATTAAAGGAGGGGAAGATAGTGCAGATAGACATCTGGGGCAAGTTAATATAACTGGGGGAGGAATGGAAAGAGGGACTAGATTAGTTCCTAAGGAAAGGTGTAGGGTAAAAATTATACATAAACCTCTTAAAGGGGTTGTCCGGATTCAGAGCTGAACCAGGGCATACCCATAATTTCACCCAGCCAGCCCCCCTGTTGTTAGCATCGGAGCATTTCATGGAGCATTTCAAGGGCTCTTTTATTTACAATAACACACTGCCAGGCGGAGGCTTCCACCCAGCAGTGTGTTCTGTGATGTCACTGGCTCCGATGGGCAGGCTTTAGAGCTACCCTAGCCGTTTTACAGGCTAGGGCAGCACTAATGCCTGCCCATCAGTGCCGGTGACGTCACCGGGCTTCTGGGAAGAAGCCCTATAGAGAGTCCGGTTCGTCACCGGAACTCCAGAAAATGCCTTTGTCCTGCGCAATTCAGCGAAGGGCAAAGGAGAGCATCGGAGCATGAACTGTTCCGAAGCTCAAGTCAGGGGGGCTGTCTGGGTAAAAATGCCGATATGTCTGGGTTCAGCTCTGAACCCAAACAACCCCTTTAATTGTATGTATACTAATGCCAGAAGTCTGACTAATAAAACTGGTGAACTGGAATTAGTGATGTTTGAGGAGGATTATGACATAGTGGGAATACTGTACCTGAGACATGGTTCGATGATAGATATGACTGGGTGGTCAACGTATAGGGTTACAGTCTGTTTAGAAAGGATTGTCAAAACCGGAGAGGGGGAGATGTCTGCCTTTATGAAAAGTCCTGTCTAAAGCCCACACTCTGGGAAGATGTAAGTGAGGGATATGAACATGTGGAGTCACTGTGGGTAGAAATACATGGAGGAAAAAACAATAATAAAATACTAATAGGAGTTTATAAGCCACCTAATATACCAGAGTCCACAGAAAATCTACTTAAAAAAAAATAGATGAGGCAGCTAATCATAATGAGTAGGGATGAGTGAATCGACTTTGGATGAAACATCAGAAGTCGTTTCGCATCAAACTTTTTTCTAATACTGCACTCCGATGAGACGAAGTTATTGCAATAGCTTTGTAAATTAATTTGTACAGTAAAAAAACATTTTCCGAACTTGGGTTCAGTTTACCACTTGGAACTGAAGTCAAGTTCTGGAAATGTTTTTTTACAGTACAAATTAATTTATAAAGTTATTGCGCAAAGTCTCGTGAGACTTCGCAAAGCAATAACTTCGGCTCATCGGAGCCAATACAGTCTACTACTGTACGGAGCTCCTGCTCTGTACAGTATTAGAACGAAGTTTTATGCGAATCGACTTTGGATGTTTCATCCGAAGCCGATTCGCTTAACCCTAATAATGAGGTTGTCATTATGAGTAGAGATGTCCCGAACTATTGGCCGGCGAACATAGCTTGTTCGCATTCGCTGCGGCGGGCGAACATATGCGATGTTCGGTCCGCCCCCTATACATCATCATTGAGCAAACTTTGACCCTGTACCTCACAGTCAGCAGACACATTCCAGCCAATCAGAACCCTCCCTCCCACAGCTTTCAGTTGCCTGCCTGGTGCCAGTGTGTGTCAGGTCCACTTCCACTGAATGTAGTGTGCCCACTGCTAGTGCCCACCACTCATACCGTGTGGCACAGGACTTTGCATAACAAAAAGGCATTCAATTTTTACACTTTAATCTAATTTCAGTTGCCTGCCTGCTGCCGGTGTGTGTCTGGTCCACTTCCACTGATTGTAGTGTGCCCACTGCCAGTGCCCACCACTCATACCGAGTGGAACAGTATCTTGCCTATAAATAAGGCATTTAATTTTTACCCTTTAATCTAAGGTTAGTTGCCTGCCAGTGTGTGTCAGGCCCACTTCCACTGACTCTAGTGTGCCCACTGCCAGTGTCCACCACTCATACTGTGTGGCACAGGACTTTGCATAAAAAAAGGCATTTAATTTTAACACTTTAATCTAATTTCAGTTGCCTGCCTGCTGTCAGTGTGTGTCAGGTCCACTTCCACTGACTGTAGTGTGCCCACTGCCAGTGCCCACCACTCATACCGGGTGGCACAGGACTTTGCATAAAAAAAGCCATTAAATTTTTACACTTTAATCTAAGGTTAGTTGCCAGCCAGTGTGTGTGAGGCCCACTTCCACTGACTGTAGTGTGCCCACTGCCAGTGCCCACCACTCATACCGGGTGGCACAGTAGCTTGCCTTATCATTGCTTACTGGACCTGCAGCAATGCTGGAAGAGAAGTATGAGGAAGAGGAGTCAGAGGAGGAATGTGGCTTTGAGGAGGAGGAAGACCAACCACAGCAGGCATCCCAGGGTGCTCGTTGTTGTCACCTATCTGGGACCCGTGGTTTTGTACGTGGCTGGGGGGAAGAACAGACCTTCAATGGCATCAGTGAGGATGAGGAACGGGACATGAGTAGCTCGGCATCCAACCTTTTGCAAATGGGGTCTTTGATGCTGTCAGGCCTGTTGAGGGACCCTCTTATAAAAAGGCTAAAGGAAAATGAGCTGTACTGGGTGGCCACGCTACTAGACCCCCAGTATAAGCAGAAAGTGGCTGAAATGTTACGGAATTACCGAAATTTGGAAAGGATGCAGCAGTTCCAAAACAAGTTAAAAAGTATGCTTTACACAGAGTATAAGGGTGATGTCACAGCACAACGGGAATCTAACAGGGGAAGAGGTGAAAGTAATCCTCCTCCTAACACGACCATGCCAGCTTTACAGACGTGTTGTTGATGGAGGACATGCAGGGTTTTTTAAGTCCTACGCATCGCCACAGCCCTTCGGGGTCCAACCTCAGAAAACGACCCGACCGACAGGTGGCAGACTACCTCGCCTTAACTACAGATATCGACACTCTGAGGAGCGATGAACCCCTTGACTACTGGGTGTGCAGGCTTGACCTATGGCCTGAGCTATCCCAATTTGCGATAGAACTTCTGGCCTGCCCTGCTTCAAGTGTCCTGTCAGAAAGGACCTTCAGCGAGGCAGAAGGTATTGTCACTGACAAGAGAAGTCGCCTAGGTCAAAAAATTCTAGATTACCTTACCTTTATTAAGATGAATGAGGTGTGGATACCGAAGGGACTGACAGTGGGGGATACATTTGACTAAAAAAGGCCTGATGAGATGCCTTGGGCTAAAAATGGTCCCCACGTTGCTGTATTTAATCTCTGCATGCCGGATGACTTGCATGACTTCTCCGCCACCAACTAGGGTTCAAGCCGTAATATTTTAGGACACTTTCTGCCTGGAAAACATCAATTTTTCCGGCCGCTGCTACAGCAGCGGCTGCAACAGTACTTAGTTTTTCAGGCATGTGTACATGCCTAATTTTTCTGGCCTCTGGTGCTGCACTGTGGCTGCAAAAACAAAACAAAAAAAAAGGCACATGCATGTGTCAATTCCCCTTTGTGATCGTTACCTTGTTGTGGTGAAGGGGCTTGCGTATCACAATGAAGCGATCACCTCTATTAGTGTGTTGGCAATGTTGGCACACCCCAGATGATAAGGTCGTTGCTTCACTGTGAACAGACCAAAAGCGATCGGCTGGATAATTTTTCATAGAAAAAACATTAATTTTCTTTGTGATCATCTAAGGTGATCATTAAAGCCTACTAGGCCAACAATGGGCCCACACTGCAGAATCATTGTTTTCTGGGTCACTTAACTGTCACTGAACTACCTCAGCACGACCATAGGCTTTGAAAAACCGCCATCTCCTGCAATCTCCCAAACGTGCGCACCAGCACAGTCATCACTACACCAAGATTGATGCATAGAGGAATAAAATTTATGTCATGAGTGTTTCAACTATTGACAACTCTTTGCGGTTGTCTAAAATCTATTCGATACATGTCCCTTGATAGGGGCCGTAACAGGGATTAAACTGATAGAAATAGCACTACTTAACGCACCACTCATATAGAGTGTGACAGTACATTGCGCGGCGCACGAGCAGTGCCCCAAATTGGAAGTAAGAGGACCGACCAATCATTATTTTCCATCTCCCGATTTCTAAAATCTATTCACGTCCCCTGATAGGGGACGTAACAGGGATTAAACTGATAGGAATAGTACTACTTAACACACCACTCATATAGGGTGGCACAGTACATTGCACTGCGCACGCGCAGTGCCCCAAATTGGAAGTAAGAGGACCGACCAAGCTTCTTTTTCTATCTACCGATTCGTAAAATCTATTCAATACACGTCCCCTAATAGGAGACGTAACAGGGATTAAACTGATAAGAAAAGTACTAAGTAACACACCACTCATATAGGGTGGCACAGTACATTGCACGGCGCACGCGCAGTGCTCCAAAATTGGAAGTAAGAGAACCGACCAAGCTTCTTTTTCCATCTCCCGGTTCCTAAAATCTATTCGACCTATCTCAAAGGTCAAAAAATTGTCCTGTTTCTAGCTATTAAAACATCTAATCTTTATTCAAATTGCTCTAAAAGGAAACTTATGCCACTACTAATTTAAAAACAATGAGGAGGGTGCTGTATTTAGTAATATTGGTGTTGGATTTTTATGTTTGTACACCTATCTCTCAAGTAGCATATCTTTCACTTATCACCACAGTGGCTCACTCTGCCGCTGCTGATTTATTATACACCTATCCCTCAGGTATTATATCTTTCTGGTCACTTGCCACCGCATTGATTATCACCACCAATGCACATTGGAGGGACCCGTCTGCAGTACGGTCCCGTTCCAGGAACACCACTACCTCGATTTGTTAAAAACTAGTCCCTATTAGCTCCCCAACATGTTTCACCACGTACGTGGCTTCATCAGGGGGTAGAGCTAAGGAACCGAGCGCCGGCAAATCCCGATCTTTATTCACGGGGAGAACCCTCCCTCAAGAGCTCGATCTCATTCATAGGGCAAAAATGAGTGAGGAACGTCAGATCCATCCAATAAGGGGTTGCTTCATATACCTCGATCTTTCGTCACCAATAAATATCCAATTAGCGACGCACTGCCGACTCTCACCTATGGCAGTACAGCACCCGGTTACACAACACCGGCGTCAATGCTTTGCGCATGTCATTGAACTTCAAAAATTTCATTCAAGAAACTGACCTTTTGCGCATGTCTAGGGTAATAGAATTTTGGTTGTCCGACATCGCTCCTCTGCGCATGTCACTGGACTTAGACTATTTCATTCAGGAACCAGACCTTACTACGCATGCCTATAGTAATAGAAACTTATTCGCATTTCCAGATTTGACATGATCGATTGATTACAATGTATCACACTCAATATGGTCATACTAGTCTTCAAGGACTAGCTAGCTAACAACAATATAATAGTTACTAAGCTGTAAAGCTATTCAATCACGTAGTTAGGGGTGCCTTTACTAGCCATCTTAACATGATCGATTGATTACAATGTATCACACTCAATATGGTCATACTAGTATTCAAGGACTAGCTAGCTAACAACAGTATAATAGTTACTAAGCTGTGAGGCTATTCAATCACGTAGTTAAGGGTGCATTTACTAGCCAGGCAGCATCAACATCTGTCATTGACACTTATTATATGAAGCAAGCTATCCCAATAGGATCGACATAACTCACTGGCAAAATCATTAACCATTTCTTTTATTTATAATTCTATACTCCACAAAGGAAGTGATATTTATTCTCCACGGGGGTGTTAATCAAAGAAAAGCAGTGAAGGAAAATCCTTCATTCAGGCCCACTGGGTTCATAGTATTTAATCTCTCTATCCACCTAGCCTCAATTTGAAGAAGTTTTTTATCCAGATTACCCACCTCTGGGGCCGAGAGATATTTTTTCTAAACCCCAGAATCTCAAAATTTCCAATTTACCATTGTGTTGATATCTAATATGTCTGGAAATTGATGTATCTTTCTTTGTCCCAATGGTGCTCAAATGTCCTGATATACGGCGCTCAATTCTTGTGTGGTTTTACCCACATAAAGTTTTGGACAGGTACAGCTCGCCACATATATAACCCCTTAGACATGCAAGTAATTCTCTGTCGAATTTCGTATTTTTTAACATCAAAGGGGTTTGTAAAGGATTTAATTTTACAGATATATTTACAGAAGCTACAATCGTTACACTGTGCTGAGCCCGGATTTTTGTCCACTCTCTTAGGAGGTCGCTGATCTTGATGGTGACTGTGGACAAGCATGTCCTTCAAGTTCTTACCCCTACGTTATGTGATATTAGGGTAAGTGTTGATGACCCCTTGTAGATCCTTATCTGCCAAAAGGATACTCCAGTGCCTTTCCAAAATTACCTTTATCTGACTTGAAGCCCTGTCAAAAGTGCCAATGCATCTAATTATTTGTTGTGTTTTATTCAACCTTGGTTTCAACAATTCTTCTCGCTTGAGCTTTTTAGCTTTATTGAATGACCTTCTCAGGAGGGCATCTGAGTACCCTCGTTCTTTAAACCTTCCATCCGTATTTACGGATGATATGTCTCTATATACCTGCCACATTCTCTTCTGGGGCAGGTATATAGATGACATCTTAATCATCTGGGATGGTACTAAGAAACTTTTTTTACAGTTTACACAGCAACTTAATCAGAACGATATTAATATGACATTTACACATGAAATACAGGAGGAGGCAATTTATTTTCTTGACCTAATTATAAAAAAGTCACCAAATTTATGTTTAAGCACTGAGGTATATAGGAAATCGACATCGACAAATAGCTACCTCCATTGGGAGAGCTGGCATCCTGTCCCTTTAAAGAAGGGAATTCCATATGGACAATATCTTCGTGCGCGAAGAAATTGCTCGACCGAGGACAGTTTTATACTTGAAAGCCAGGAATTATATGGAAGGTTTAAAGAACAAGGGTACTCAGATGCCCTCCTGAGAAGGTCATTCAATAAAGCTAAAAAGCTCAAGCGAGAAGAATTGTTGAAACCAAGGTTGAATAAAACACAACAAATAATTAGATGCATTGGCACTTTTGACAGGGCTTCAAGTCAGATAAAGGTAATTTTGGAAAGGCACTGGAGTATCTTTTTGGCAGATAAGGATCTACAAGGGGTCATCAACACTTACCCTAATATCACATAACGTAGGGGTAAGAACTTGAAGGACATGCTTGTCCACAGTCACCATCAAGATCAGCGACCTCCTAAGAGAGTGGACAAAAATCCGGGCTCAGCACAGTGTAACGATTGTAGCTTCTGTAAATATATCTGTAAAATTAAATCCTTTACAAACCCCTTTGATGTTAAAAAATACGAAATTCGACAGAGAATTACTTGCATGTCTAAGGGGGTTATATATGTGGCGAGCTGTACCTGTCCAAAACTTTATGTGGGTAAAACCACACAAGAATTGAGGCGCCGTATATCAGGACATTTGAGCACCATTGGGACAAAGAAAGATACATCAATTTCCAGACATATTAGATATCAACACAATGGTAAATTGGAAATTTTGAGATTCTGGGGTTTAGAAAAAATATCTCTCGGCCCCAGAGGTGGTAATCTGGATAAAAAACTTCTTCAAATTGAGGCTAGGTGGATAGAGAGATTAAATACTATGAACCCAGTGGGCCTGAATGAAGGATTTTCCTTCACTGCTTTTCTTTGATTAACACCCCCGTGGAGAATAAATATCACTTCCTTTGTGGAGTATAGAATTATAAATAAAAGAAATGGTTAATGATTTTGCCAGTGAGTTATGTCGATCCTATTGGGATAGCTTGCTTCATATAATAAGTGTCAATGACAGATGTTGATGCTGCCTGGCTAGTAAAAGCACCCCTAACTACGTGATTGAATAGCCTCACAGCTTAGTAACTATTATACTGTTGTTAGCTAGCTAGTCCTTGAAGACTAGTATGACCATATTGAGTGTGATACATTGTAATCAATCGATCATGTTAAGATGGCTAGTAAAGGCACCCCTAACTACGTGATTGAATAGCTTTACAGCTTAGTAACTATTATATTGTTGTTAGCTAGCTAGTCCTTGAAGACTAGTATGACCATATTGAGTGTGATACATTGTAATCAATCGATCATGTCAAATCTGGAAATGCGAATAAGTTTCTATTACTATAGGCATGCGTAGTAAGGTCTGGTTCCTGAATGAAATAGTCTAAGTCCAGTGACATGCGCAGAGGAGCGATGTCGGACAACCAAAATTCTATTACCCTAGACATGCGCAAAAGGTCAGTTTCTTGAATGAAATTTTTGAAGTTCAATGACATGCGCAAAGCAGTGACGCCGGTGTTGTGTAACCGGGTGCTGCACTGCAATAGGTGAGAGTCAGCAGTGCATCGCTAATTGGATATTTATTGGTGACGAAAGATCGAGGTATATGAAGCAACCCCTTATTGGATGGATCTGACGTTCCTCACTCATTTTTGCCCTATGAATGAGATCGAGCTCTTGAGGGAGGGTTCTCCCCGTGAATAAAGATCGGGATTTGCCGGCGCTCGGCTCCTTAGCTCTACCCCCTGATGAAGACACGTACGTGGTGAAACATGTTGGGGAGCTAATAGGGACTAGTTTTTAACAAATCGAGGTAGTGGTGTTCCTGGAACGGGACCGTACTGCAGACGGGTCCCTCCCATGTGCATTGGTGGTGATAATCAATGCGGTGGCAAGTGACCAGAAAGATATAATACCTGAGGGATAGGTGTATAATAAATCAGCAGCGGTAGAGTGAGCCACTGTGGTGATAAGTGAAAGATATGCTACTTGAGAGATAGGTGTACAAACAGAAAAATCCAACACCAATATTACTAAATACAGCACCCTCCTCGTTGTTTTTAAATTAGTAGTGGCATAAGTTTCCTTTTAGAGCAATTTGAATAAAGATTAGATGTTTTAATAGCTAGAAACAGGACAATTTTTTGACCTTTGAGATAGGTCATTATGTGATTGGAGAATTATATGTATGTCCTGGGCATATATAGGGTCTTTTTGTTGTTAAAATCTATTCGATACACGTCGCCTAATAGTGGACGTAACAGGGATTAAAATGATAAAAATAGTATTTCTGATTACTGAACACACCACTCATATATGTTGGCACAGTACATTGCGCGAGGAAGAGACCTTCAATGACGCCAGTGAGGACAAGGAACGGGACATGGCTAGCTTGGTATCCAACCTTGTGCAAATGGGGAGTTTGCGGTTGTGCAAATGGCTGTTTGCGGTTGTTTGCGGTGCGTTAACCGGGGAGTTTGGTCTGTCACAGTTAGGTCTGTCACTGTGAAGCGGTCGTAACCCTTACACTACCTGATCGATACAACATCATACCTGTTCGTATACTGTACACACACTGGATGTTTTAACGCACGTTATTCCAAACAATTTAGGAATGTTAGATGATTGATGCCATTTATGGATTAAAACCCGATTCTGCGTCCACTACGTAATTTTCCATGGGAGTTTTGCCATGGATCCCCCTCCGGCATGCCACAGTCCAGGTGTTGGTCCCCTTGAAACAACTTTTCCATCACTACTGTGGCCAGAAAGAGTCCCTGTGGGTTTTAAAATTTGCTTGCCTATTGAAGTCTATGGCGGTTCGCCCGGTTCGCCCGTTCGCGAACATTTGCGGAAAATTTTATGTTCGCGACATCACTAATTATGAGGGACTTCAACTACCCAGATATAGACTGGGAAAATGAAACCTGTATATCTCATAAAGGAAACAAGTTCTTGGCAATAGCCAAAGACAATTACCTTTCCCAACTGGTTCAGGACCCGACTAGAGGGACAGCCACAATGGACTTAGTATTAACCAATAGACCTGACAGATCAACAAATGTGCAGGTTGGGGGAAACCTAGAATATAGTGATCATAAAGTAATAACCTTCCAACTGTCATTCAAAAGAGTGTTTCTTCAGGGAGGAACAAAAATACCAAACTTCAAAAAAGCTAAATTTAGCGAACTAAGAGAGGACATATGCCTAACTAACTGGGACAAAGTCCTCAAAAATAAAAATACAGCCACAAATTGGGATATTTTTAAAACCATCCTAAAATCTAATTGTGAGAGGTACATACCTTAAGAAACAAGGTAAAAACCTTTGTGTATAAATAGAACTTTAAAGAAAGCAATACATGACTAAAAGAAAGCATTGAAATCACTAAACAGGAGGGGAGCGAGAAAGCACTGAAAAACTATAAGGAAAAGAAACAGAATTTGTAAAAGACAAATAAAAGCAGCCAAACTAGAGACCGAGAGATTAATTGCCAAAGAGAGTAAAACTATCCCTAAAATGTTCTTCAATTATATAAATGGTAAAAAGTATAAATCTGAAGGGGTCAGCCTCTTACAGAGTAATGAGGGAGGAGTTGCAGACAGCAATGAGGAGAAAGCAAAGCTATGAAATATTTTTTTCTCCACTGTATTCACTGAAGACAATAAACTGTCAGATGAAATGCAGAATGTAAAAGTAAATTCCCCATTAAAAGTGCCCTGTCTGACCCAAGAAAAAGTACAGCGGCGTCTTAGAAAATTAAAATAGACAAATCGCCAGGACCAGATGGCATACACCCCCTTATCCTAAGAGATTTAAGTAATGTCATAGCCAGACCCTTATTTCTGATATTTAAGGACTCTATAAGACACGGAATGTTCCACAGGATTGGCACATAGTCAATGTTGTTGCCAATATTCAAAAAGGGTCCAAAAACAGAGCCCCGAACTATAGGGCGGTAAGTTTAACATCTGTCGTGGGTAAACTATTTGAAGGTTTTCTAAGAGATGCTATCTTGGAGTACCTCAATGAAAATAAGCAAATAACACCATATCAGCATGGCTTCATGAAGGTTCGTTTATGTCAAACTAATTTAATCAGTTTCTATGAGGAGGTAAGTTCTAGACCGTGGTGAATCAATAGATGTTGTTCAGAAACTTGTAAATAACTCATGAAAGAATAAAGTTACGTTAAAACCAAGCACACCATTGTTTTTCTTGTGAAATTCCCAATAAGATTGATGTGTCACATGACCCTCTTCCTATTGAAAAAACAAAAGTTGGATTCAAAATGGCCGACTTCAAAATGGCTGCCATGGTCACCACCCATCTTGAAAAGTTTCCCCCCTCACATATACTAATGTGCCACAAACAAGAAGTTAATATCACCAACCATTCCCATTTTATTAAGGTGTATCCATATAAATGTCCCACCCTGTAAATCTGGACTTCTCCAAAGCATTTGATACTGTACTACATAAAAGGTTAGTATGTAAAATGAGAATGCTTGGACTAGGGAAAAATGTTTGTATGTGGGTAAGTAACCGGCTTAGTGATAGAAAACAGGGGGTGGTTATTGTTGCTAGTGGGGTACCACATGGGTCACTGTCACTAATGGGTACCACATGGGTCAGTATGGGGCCCTATTCTCTTCAATATATTTAGTAATGATCTCGTAGAAGGCTTGCACAGTAAAATATCAATATTTGCAGATGACACTAAACTGTGTAAAGTAATTATCATGGAAGAGTACAGTATACATCTGCAGATGGATCTGGATAGATTGGAGGATTGGGCAGAGAAGTGGCAGATGAGGTTTAACACTGACAAATGTAAGGTTATGAACATGGGAAGGAATAATGCAAGTCACCAGTACATACTAAATGGTAAAACACTAACATGAAAAAGGACATAGGAATTTTGGTGAACCAAAACAAGTAAAAACCAGTGTCAGGCAGCTGCTGCCAAGGCCGTGATGAGAATATAGTCCTAACACTTTACAAATCACTAGTCAGACCACACATGGAGTACTGTGCACAGTTCTGGGTTCCTGTGAACAAGGCAGATGTAGCAGAGCTGGAGAGGGTTCAGAGGAGGGCAACTAAAGTAATAATTGAAATGGGTGGACTACAGTACCTTGAAAATTAGGTTTATTCACTTTAGAAAAAAGACGTCTGAGGGGAGATCTAATAACTATGGTATGTATTAATATATCAGGGGTCAGTACAGTGATCTCTCCCATCATCTATTTATCCCCAGGACTGTGACTGTGATGATTGGACATCCTCTGCGTCTGGAGGAAAGAAGGTTTGTACACAAAAATAGAAGAGGATTCTTTATGGTAAGAGCAATGAGACTATGGAACTCTTTGCCTGAGGAGGTGGTGATGGTGAGATCACTAAGAGTTCAAGAGGGGCCTGGATGTATTTCTGGAGTGTAAAAATATTACAGGTTATAGTTATGAGAGATGGGTCGTTGATCCAGGGAGAAAAGTGAACCTGCCATACAGTGCAATTCTAATTAATTGCAGTGTAAGAGGAAAGAGATCTGAAGACTGCATAAAAAAGTTTAAAAAAAAGAAGTTAAACGTTTTAAAAAATATAAAAAAAATGTAATATATATATATATATATATATATATATATATATATATATATAATATATCACCCCTCACATTTTTGTAAATATTTGAATATATCTTTTCATGGGAGAACACTGAAGATATGACACTAGTACCTCGGAAACTGAAGTCGAGTTCTGTTTCAAGTTTTTAAGGGGTTTGCCACTTTAAAAATCAATTACCTAAGTGATTCAACAAAGTCATGCACGACTTCTTGAATAACTTACTTTGTGAATAACTTACTTCTGCTCATCAGAGCCCATACATTCTAATACTGTACAGAGACAAATTTCATACAGTATTATTCCTAAGTTTTGAACGAAGCGACTTTGGATGACTTTGGATTGTATCAAAGTATCATATCTTCCGTACTGTCTCATGAAAAGATATAATAAAATATTTACAAAAATGTGAGGGGTGGACTGACTTTTGTGAGATACCGTGTGTGTATATATATATATATATATATATATATAGTACAAAGACAAGGCAGCATTCCAGCATATGAAAAATAAGTGACCCTCTTTATTCCCCAGGCAACGTTTCGGTCTTCTCAATGAGACCTTTATCAAGGAATACAACAGTGTAACAAAGGGGCTTATATACCCAAAATCCTTCAGTGCAATCAAATCACATGACATAGTAAAATTAACCCATGGTGTACAGGTTTAAAAGTGTTATACTCATAAAAACTTTAACATACATAGTGAAGTGCATCAATAATATACATATTTAGTGTACATCATGACGTGATTGTAACATAGTCTTGTATCTTCATAGTGCAGTGCAATTTCAGCCTGTGTGGTGGAAACATATACCCACACAATTAAGCTAGGTGTGCAAAGAGTTAAAACCAAAGGCTTGGCCTAGACACACACAGACACTGCATAACACAGCTTTGCTAAAATGCATAAAAATTGAAACAACAAAAAAATCTCATAAAATTTAGCAAAAAAAAAATCACATTTCCTATCAACATACCATTGGTGGTTCAATGTGGCCACTTGGCTACTATCTTCAATTACGCGGGACCGCGATAGGCTCGAACGTGGCGCCAACCTATGCCAACGTGTTCATGGCGGACCTGGAAACCAGATACGTCTATGTATCCCACCACTTCAGCCATGTGCTGGGGTGGTGGAGATACATAGACAATATATATGTCATCTGGGGTGGTACTGAGACTCAACTATTAGCTTTTCTTGATTTTCTAAACAACATTGATTCTGACATTAAACTTACATTGACACACTCTTCACAAAAGGTCCAATTCCTTGATACGTTGGTCCAGATTCAAAACAACAGATTAACCACTGATCTCTTTGTCAAACCTACGGATTGTAACATACTTCTGCATTACAACAGTAATCACCCTAGGTCCATGGTAAAATCACTGCCTCGTAGTCAATTCCTTCATATACAACGCATTGTGCAAGATCTCATTCAACGTACAAACAGACTCAGAGAGATGTCTGACAAATTTGCACAAAGGGGTTACCCCAAACGACTTATCAAGAAACATCTTGATAATTTGACTGCTACTCACCCTATGAATACTAAACAAAATTCCTCTGACAGGATACCTTTTATCTCCACCTACACTGGACATAGTTTTCATGTTGCTAATGCTATAAGAAAACACTGGTCGATTCTGAAAAGCAATTTAGGACATGTAAGTGAATTTCATCTGCCCCCACTTATGTCGGACAGGAGAGCACCGAATTTACGTGACAAACTAGTCAAAACTGATGTGAAACCTAAGGCCCTGAAACAGACACATGTTGGCACCAAGAGACATGGGTGTTTCCCCTGTCTCAACTATGTCAACTGTAGCTATATGCTCAAAGGTGGTAATACATCCGACTCTGAACACAGAACATGTGATAAAATATTTTTTGATATATGATACTTCCTTTGTGATCTATGTACTTTTTTGTCCCTGCAATCTCCTCTATGTGGGGGAGACTACACTTGAACTCGAAACACGGATTAATTATCACAGATATACAATACGACAAAAAAGGAAGGATTTGCTTGTTTCAAAGCATTTCACAGACATGGGACATAGGGAAAAGAATCTCAAATTCAGAATCATTGATCATACCTCCCCCCCCCCCACCTTAAACATGGAGGTGATAGAGAATTGGCTCTGAAAAAAGAGAACTCTTTTGGATACACAAGTTGTGTACATTGAAACTGCTGGGCTTGAATACTGAGTTCAGATGGGAGTTGTTTGGGAGATAGGTGCTGTTGCCCCCCTTCCCAGTGGGGATCGTTTTTTCTATTCAGCCTGGGTGTGGGAATATATAACAGTGATATCCAATATGAATAATAATTTTCTTTTGTTTTATAGATTCTACCTACAGTGGTTCGCTGTCGTCATTTGTCCTTTATTGCATACTGTTTACACTTTTTCCCTTTTGATATCTGGGTTATCAGTGATTCCATTTAACTTATCAAGTTTCAGTTTGTATATCTTATATACTCATTTGTGACATCACTCCTGGATGCATGGCTATTCAGACTGATGCAGCTGTATGCACTTGTTTGATGTGCCGTGTTGGAGCGGTTTATTTTATCTGATTCAATGTAATCGATGTGGGGTTGATGTCACTTTACCTAGTGGCGTATCGCTCGATTGTGGCCGATTGGGCTTTGCGCCACTTAAAATAGGTGCAGCGGTGGCTCTTGACGGGGTTCACAGCCGCACTGAAAGTGACAACCCCTTTTGATATTATCCCTCAGTCATTGTCTCTATCTATTAGGGAGGTTTTTGCTTATGGTCTCACTGACACCATGCTGATATCTATTATTAAACTGTTCCAGTCACTAGGGAGACCAGACACGTCCTCGACACTGATTTGCCTAGGGTGCCATATGATGCGCCTCTACACTTCCCATTACTGTGATGTGGCCAGTTTAGCCACTCGTCCAGTCACGTGGGCAGTGGGTGTCGGCGTCTGCACATGGAGGGGTTGTTAGGATGTGCGCTCGGGTCACACTTCAGAGTCAGGGACGCCAGTTCCAAGTGGCCACAGTGAACCACCAATGGTTTGTTGATAGGAGATGCGATTTTTTTTGCGATTTTAATTTTTTTGTTTGTTTTGCGATTTTTCAGCATTTTAGCACAGCTGCGTTATGCAGTCTCTGTGTGTGTCTCGGCCAAGCCTTTGGTTTTAACTCTTTGCACACCTAGCTTAATTGCGTGGGTATATGTTTCCACCACACAGGCTGAAATTGCACTGCACTATGAATATACAAGACTATGTTACAATCACGTCTGATGTACACTAATTATGTATATTATTGATGCACTTCACCATGTATGTTAATGTTTTTATGAGTATAACACTTTTAAACCTGTACACCATGGGTTAATTTTACTATGTCATGTGATTTGATTGCACTGAAGGATTTTGGGTATATAAGCCCCTTTGTTACACTGTTGTATTGCTTAACAAACTTCTCATTGAGAAGACCGAAACTTTGCCTGGGGAATAAAGAGGGTCACTTATTTTTCATATGCTGGAGTGTTGCCTCGTTTTTGTACTATATATACCTGGAAGATTTGCCTTGTTCCCAAGACGATCTTGCACCCTGTTCACACCTTCAACTGTGCTGCTGCTTCTCTTTGGATTATATATATATATATATATATATATATATATATATATATATATAAATCTGGAGATAGGCAGCAGCACGTCCAAAGGGCTTGGCGGGTGAAAAATCTTCAGGAGGACGGACAACCCTCCACACATATATAGATCCCAGAGAAGAGGCAGCACTCCTGAGTTAATGGTGATGACCCAATTTATTCCAAGGCTTGGAATAAATTGGGTCATCACCATTTAACTCAGGAGTGCTGCCTCTTCTCTGGGATCTATATATATATATATATATATATATATATATACACACACGAGACATTAAGCCCGTTACAATAACGGGTGCTAGAACAGTAGTGCAGTCATGTTACATGTTATTGTAACGGGCTTAATGTCTAGTATATATATATTTATATATATATATATATATATACATGGTGGCTGTGGCTGACTGACTGATGGCTGAGACTTCTTGAACTGACTGGAGGCTGTGGCTAAGACTGCTGGCATTGTGACTGGTGGCTGTGGCTGGTGGCTGAGACTGCTGGCACTGTGACTGGTGACTGTGGCTGGTGGCACTGACTGATGGCTGAGACGGCTGGCAATGACTGGTGTCTGAGACTGCTGGCACTGACTGCTAGCTGACTGCTGGCACTGTGATTGATGGCTATGGCTCTGACTGCTGCGTGTGGCTGTTGGCTGAGACTGGTGGCTGTGACTGCTGGCACTGACTGGTGGGTGAAACTGGAGACTGCTTTCTGCGGCTTGTGGCTGAGACTTCTGGCACTGAGTTCTGAATGTAGCTAAGAATGCTGGCACTGACTGGTGGCTGAGACTAGTGGCTGTGGCTAGTCGCCGAGACTGGTGGCTGTGGCTCAGACTGGTGGCTGAGACTGGTGGCTGTGGCTCAGACCATTTGCACTGATGGCTGGCTGTGGCTGATAGAGCTGGCTGCGGCTGGTGGCTGAGACTGCTTGCACTGACTGATGGCTGTGGCTCTCTAGGACGTATCGTTCCTGAGATATTGCCAAAAAAATGACCTGCATTAGCCAATACAAGCCTGCAAGTCTTTCTCTTAATATCCCAACTGCCATCAGCCAATAGAAGCTCGCAGGCCCTTAGTCTCAACATATACACAGTTTTACTCCAGGCTTCCATAACAACCCAGCCATTTTTCTTCACTGCTGTAGGTCAGCTTTAGGATAGGGCTAATCGATGACTTGTGTCACGCGACAATAAGTCGCACGCCACATAGGGCACAACTACACTGCTATATGTGTCGCGAGTATAATGATAATCTCTGGTGTTGCACTCTGACATGTAACATACTGCGACTGCGATGTGACAGTCGCAGCAAAATCCATCTTGGACACCATAGCCTATCATTATAAAAATTGTTGAGACAAAATGTTGTATAACACATTTCGTCGTGTAGTTCTAGCATTAAAGGGGCAGGGAGCAGTGGAGGTCACTGTTAAAGGGGCGAGCACTGTGGAGGTCACTGTTAAGGCAGCTGGGTACTGTGGAGGTCATTGTCAAGGCAGTGGGGTGCTGTGAAACTCATTGTTAAAGGGGCGGGCTGCTATGAAGGTCAAAGTTAAGGGGATGGGCTGCTGTGGAGGTCTCATTTTAAAGGGGCTGGGCACTGTGGGGGGTGTCAGTGTTAAGGGGTGGTGGACTGTGGAGTTCACTGTTAAAGGGGCAGGGTGCTGTAGAGGTCACTGTTATGGGGAATACTGTCAATATATTTTAACGACACACCCAAGCATTATTTAAATATATATATATATATATATATATATATATATATATATATATATTGAACAGTCAAAAAAAATCATATGCAGCACCACATCTCAAAATGTCTGAAGTTATTGGGTTCAGAATATGGCAATGCAAAAAAATGTAGTGCCCTGGAGCAGGGAGTACTTTGACATTTGGACATTTGCCTATTTACACTATGCAAAGTTAAAACTTCTTACTTTATTTTACCTAAAAGGGTTAACTTGCACAGTTTTTTCACTGTGTAACCGCATTTTATATAGATATGTTGTATTATATATCCTGTTCATTATCACTGTATTTACAATGCTCTATGGAAAGGGTTAATGAATACTGAGACACTGTTAGGGCTTTGAATGAGAAGCTGGTAATTTTCCATAGCTGCCATAGGGTTTAAAAAGACCATGTTTTGGAGGGAAAAACCCAGACTTGTTTACCACCATGTTTTGGAAGGAAAAACCCAGACTTGTTTACCACCATATTTTGGAGGGAAATCTCAGGCTTTTTTACCACCAAAAAGCAGACAGCCTGACCTTTTAAATGTCAGGTTTTAGCTATGTTGTTATGTCTGGAAACTTGTTTTTGTCTGGAAAACCTGCTGTATCATTGCCATTGAGTATCATTGAAGCTCTAATATAAGTCTATACCAGATAGGAGTTGAAACAATGTATCTGTTTGTGTTGAGTTTCTCCACTCCACCCCTCCCACTAGAAGGTTATTGTCTAGCAAAAACTATATAAGTAGAGCAGTCAGAGCCCCTAGAGTGCTGCAGTTAGGGAACAGTGCTTGGAAAAGGAGACTCTGTCAGACTACTGAGTCACTAGAAGAGGACAGGGATACGCTGCCACAGACCCTGGATCACCAGCCTTGGACCAGG
Source organism: Bufotes viridis (assembly GCA_033119425.1). Taxonomy (NCBI): domain Eukaryota; kingdom Metazoa; phylum Chordata; class Amphibia; order Anura; family Bufonidae; genus Bufotes; species Bufotes viridis. Next base: position 266,088,736 of record CM065589.1, read on the forward strand.
GTACCAGCCTTCTGAAGAGAAAGAGGGACAGCAAGCTCAGGCCTTTCTTCAGCATCAAACCCTTCTTCTGCCAGGGAGGAGACTGGAGAAGCCAGCCCAATGTCTCACCTGTATTGTTTTGTACCTGAATTCCTCCAGTAAAGAAGCACCCTGGTTTACTGCAGACCATGACTCTCTGGACATATTTCCCATTGGGGTTCCCCACGCCTTACCATCCCTTCCAAAGAGCAGCAACACATGGTGACACCTCCACAGTGTCTGGGGGACCCAGCGTACCGTTATTGCCACCCCAAATCCGGCCACTGCAAAAACATTTTCTAAACAGTTGATTTTTTCAGTATTGAAACGAGAAAAACTATATACTTCTAAATGTGAAATTACTCTGGTTTGTTTACATCCTGTGTGTTTCACTTCCTGTTGCTGATGCGCATCCTTGATGCTGAGTTCACATCACTGTTTAGCTTTCCGTTCTTCTGATCCGTCAGAAGAAGAGAGAGGGAAAAAAAACAGGATCCTGTAAAAAAAAAAAGGATGCTGTTGCATCAGTTGTCATCCGTTTGAGCTATTTTCATCTGAGATCTGTTTTTTTAGACAAAATAAATAAATACTGCATACTTAGATGGAAATGGCTCAAATGGATGACAACTGATAAAACAGGATCTGTTTTTTACAGGATGCAGTCAGGAGAACGGAAAGCTAAGTGGTGATGTGAACTCAGCCTAACAATGCCGAATAAGTCTATAGCCCCTCCCAACCAGCTAGTTTCATAGATAAACACTCCCCTATCATTGCCCCTGTTAGTGCCTTGAGTCCACATATGGACATAATTTCACAGGAAAAAAGAAAGAGCTGCATGAACATGGTCATGTGACCACAGTCCAGATCGGACAAAATGAAAGTAAGAAGCCCTTCTCTGACAAGCTGTTTTAATTTCTTTTTTTTTTTTTTACTTATTTATTCCCCTAATATTCTTAATTTACTACTAATATTACTGCTTATACTTTTCAAATTAGCTGTGATGGAGATTTCTCTTTCGCCATTATACTATATACCTCTATGATTATAAATATATCATGATTGCTTATCTACCTTAGTTACTTTGATAAAATATGACATTTGTAATACCTGTATGTCTACCATATTGATTTTCTCTTATGTACTCAGTTATTATTGAATCCCGCAATTGAAGCGGGTTTATTTATGTACTTTCTAAATTTGTATTTACCAAAACTTAAAAAAAAAAAGCCAGAGAATGAGGGATCACCCATAATGCGATGCAGCCAGCCGATGAGAAGATGGCCATCCCCTATGATGTCAAAGCTCTATAAAAAGCCTCATCCTGCTAGTTTCTTCCATTTTACTGTATACTTAGTGCAGGGAGAGACATGTCTTAGGAAATACTTTATTTACAAAATATTAGTTTTCAACAGTTCAGGGACATAAGAGAGTGTAGGGATATAATAGGAAGACTTTATCCATACTATACAGAGAGTGCAGGGGCAAACAGAACAGTGTAATGCATGGCTAATAGATAAGCCATTCTATTACCGCTTGCTGCACTAATTGAGGTTAAAAAAGCTGATACTACCGATTTTGGGGTGTTCACATTGTTTTTCACATAAGTAATTCCTTGATTCTGTAATTGGGGTGAAATAGCTGTCTGATACTACTAATTTTGGGGTATTCACATTATAACATAAGTAATTCCATTAATCTTTGATTTTGTAATTGGGGTGAAATAGCGGTCTGATACTACTGATTTTGGGGTGTCCACATTCCTTTTTACAATATTGATGGATTAATGACCAAATGCTGACCTTGTGAAGGCAGATGCTCAATAGACAGGATCCATTTTTTGGGGGTTGTTTGTGTGACGGATCAGAAGAAGGGAAAAATAAACAGTGATATCAACACAAACGTACTGCTGACACCCTCTCCACTCTGTCAGGGGGACACTACTTGTATCAGAATATAACAGAACAGGTTCTATAGAAATCTATGTGGAATCAGTTGATGGTGTAAAAGGAGAGCACTCTTTAACTCTGTAGTGGGCCACGGCACGGTTAAGTACATTATACCTGACACACAGTAACTGTTTCACTACCATAGAAGACTAGTTATGCATGTTTTTGCAATGCACAGTGATGTACATCGAGATATGTTTCCTGCAGCCAAAAAATAGCTGATTTATAACACGCTTCGTCACAAATTAATTTGGATCAAATCCAATTTTTTTTAAAATTCAGCGAAGGGTCCAAATCAAATTTTTGAAAACTGTGCTCATCTCTAGTGTCTTTGTTGAATCTCTTAATTACCTGCTTGCCAGGTCTGTGAGTTTTGGTAGGCAGCCTTCTCAGTTTAGGTTAGTACTTGTGCTTTATTCTTTCTTTAATTGTTAGAATGAATTTAATGGTGTCTATAGGATGTTTAATGTTTTGAATATTATTTTATAACCAACCCTATATCCTCACCACAACTTTGTCTCTGACCAGTTTGCAGAGCTCCTTGGTCTGTTGCTTGTTTAGTTGTTCTGCAGAGGATTTTTTGTATTTAATCTCAAATAAAGACCAGACTTAATTTCAGGGTTTCATAGCAAAGAAAGTTAATAAATATGGACTCGAAAGTCTTCAGTTTTCAGTTTTTATTTGCTTTTTATACAAGGTATTTTACATTCCACTGTAACAATTTGGATTATTTTGTCAAGTCCCTTACATAAAATCTAAAATCTAACTTAGGCCTCTTGCACACAATCGTTTACCTAATAGGTGAGTCAGGGACGTTAATGTATTAGTTAGAGCCTGGACAGGCAAGTTCTTATTCTTTTGTTGTTCTTCTTTTGCTGGTGTGCCACAGTTCACACTCTGTGAACTGGTGCGGCTTTCCCAGCCAATGTCCCACAGCCTCCTGGCTGTACAGAGCACAGTACAACCACTGTCTCAGCTCCAATGGTGCTTGTGGGGGGATTAAGGCCCAGTAGTCCACCTGACTATGACTCTGCGACCCTCCCAGGCATCGATGCATACTCCAACTTGAGGCTACCACCCAGCCTCTTGGCCCCTCAGCCTTCCCCTGTGTAAAAGCAGGTTGTTTACTTTATAGAAAGAAAAACATGGCGCACCATAAGGTAAAAAAATTTGGGAATTTGAAATAAACTCCAATTTAGTAGGCACACCTTATAGGGTTGTGCAAATATAGGCACAACACTAATGAAGACATGTCGGAGATGTATTCAATCCCCAATGTACAAGGTAGGTATGCAGCCATGGATGCAGATGTCCTCAGATGAGCATGCCATGGCCCACACAAAAGATTAGTATAAAGTGGAAAACAGGAACATCCCTCGGCGCAAGGAACCAACCAGATGTGGATGATGAATCTTCAAATATTTATTTCAAAAACAGTATGCGAAACACGTAGTGTGTTTGCAATAAATATTTCTGAAGATTCATCATCCGCATCTGGTTGGTTCCTTGCACTGAGAGATGTTCCTGTTTTCCTCAGCCTTGCCCCGCTGAGACCACACTCCCTGAGCTTTCAGGCCTCTGTCCACTGGTAACACACTCTCCTGACTGAGAGTCTGGGCTGGGCTCTTGTCTCAGACTGATTGTGGCACTTGGTGCTGCCTCAGACCTGATGATTGCCGGGGAAGACATGGGAACTCCTGCCATAAATCTCCCCTAGCAGCTATGAGGTCTGCCACTACTTCACAAAGTCTAAAAACAAGTAAAAATATTTGTCAGGTTTCCATCAAAGTTCTAATTGTATTTATGGCAAGAATAGTTATTCATCAAAAACACTGGAACCCCAACTAAAACAGTATATATTTTTTTTACTTAGTATATCTATTTAAAATAATAACCAATTTTCTGTGAGGTGTTTCACATAAGTGAAGGATTAACTAAATAAAGAGAGTCTATGTGTTCCTTGTGTCTTTGTTTTCATCCAAATCATTCTCTGAATGTTCTTTTAATTCCTAAGCTGAAGCATTAGCAATATTAAAAGGAAAATGTCACAGAATGTCAGCTCTGAAAATGTCATCAAGAAAAAAAGAAATGGTGACCCTTCTGATTTTCATATAAAATAGATATGCTTTTCTAGGTCCACTTTATGAAGCTTTGGCTTATAGATGTTACAATTAGAATTAATTTTTTTTTACATATTGTAAAACAGCTCTTTTTCATCTGATTATAACATCAATGTAAAACACTGTTGGATATAATAAAACGTGGTTATACATGCTTACAGTATATATCTGGCGATTAAGGCTATTTCTGCTGTCACCTCTAAATCTACAAAATATTTTTACCAATAAATACAGTATAACCTATTAGTAATAATTATAAATACTAGATAAATACATGAACAGATAAGACATACTTGAAGAATATGGGGTAAAAAAGGAAAAGAGATAATTGAAGGGATATTCCCATCACATACAAGGGGGGCATATCGCTAGTATATGCCCCCATTGTCTGATAGGTGCGTGTTCCATCTCTGGGACCCAAACGGAGTGGGGAGAGCTGTGGCTGGAGGACCCTGGGTTTCCTGGGATTCATCCACCACCAAGCGCTTGTCTCCGCTGCTCCCATACAAGTGAATAGGAGCTCACTGCGCACGCGCGGCCCCTGCTCCCATTCAATTCTATGGGGAGACGGAAATAGTCAAGCCAGAGGGCCCATTGAAATGAACAGAGGGCAGCTGCATATGTGCAGTGCGCCCTCCATTCATTTCCCCACTCCGTCCTTGTTTAGAGAATTTGTGAAGCTCTAGAATATAGTGCTATATCTTCGTAATCGCGAATATTGTAGATCACTATATAAACCTATAATCCTTTTTCACTTATTGTATACAGCTTCTCTTTATCCTTATTATGCTGTCCATCATTTATACCTTTTTTCTTCTTTATAGTTATTAATTTACCTATCACTAATAAGATTTTAATATAAGTATTTTACAACCTATCATTAATCATTACTTTTTACAGATGCTATATTATCTTTAAAATAAATATTTACCTGTAACAAACAATCACACAAAAGCTGCACACCAACAAGCTATCCATGAGACAGGTACAGTCAGAATACCTTACAATGGCAGCCTTGTGCCCTATGAGGCAATTAGCAATAATCTTACCTTGATTAAACCTCATGGGCTATGATACTGCCAAGCCCACCTCTCTATCCAGAAAGAGAGAGCCAATCAGCCTCAAAGTTGCTTGATTTAAGTTGGATAGCTTGGGGGATCTGCGCACCTAGATCTTTATCATTTGGGTGACAAAAATTGTAAATTGTTTTTTTGGGTGCCATTTAACTTAAAATTTTCATTTTTTTTAATTTTTCAGTTTTCTAATTGTATTAAATTATATTTAATAACACAGTGTATTGTCATGTAAACTAATTTGCATAAATTTGGGCATATGGGAAAGACATGCAAATTAGCTGAATCTGCATCCTTTTTCAACTGAAACACTATTTGCACGTTTTTCCCATATGTCCAAGATTATGCAAATAAGTTTACTTAATAAAACAGTATAGATAGGTTATTAAATATAATTTAAAACAATTAGAAAACTGAAAATGTGTATGCAGCCCTCCAAAGCAGTAAGAGAAGAGTTAGCTGTCACCCAAAAATGTTTTACTATTTTTGTCACCCTAATGATAATGATCTAGGTGCACAGGTCCCCCAAGCCATCTAACACAAATCAACCAACTATGAGGCTTACTGGCTCTCTCCTTCAGGATAGAGACCTGGCCTGGCCGATCGCTCATCGGCCTTTTGCCTGAGATTTCTGGTTTGACAGGACTTGGGCAAGGAATTGTCAGAGCTTTATAGTGATGATTTGGAAGGCGATTACTCAACTGAAGGGTGGCAGTATATATGCCGAATGTCTGTTTTGCAAACCAAGGTGAAATGAGGATCTGAAATTCCATGCAGATTGAAATTTCGAAAGAAGAATAGAAGAAAGGCGAGCTGTTTTTCTTCCTGAATGACATTCAACTGAAGACTTTGAATGTGAAGAAGGGAAGCATTCTTGCTCTCAACGATTCAGGGAAAGGTGTGTACATTCTCACATTTGATAATCTTTCACAACTTGACTGTCACAACTTGTACGAGAAGCTGAAAATCCATCACACTGATCCTATTCTACATGGACTTAATTTTGTTTTACTCTACTCAATGTGGGAAATTCCACTAATTGTACATATGTGCAATATGGATGTTGCCGTAGGCAAGGTACCTACAAAAAAATTGGAGGCCCCCAAAAAGGCTGGAGCTGCACACACTATAAATGAACTGAAGGTGGAAAAGGCAAAGGTGTTTGCAGGCTAAATGTGAATCTATTGAATGATGAAGATGCAAAGAAAGTATTCGTTCAAAACTACAAGAAATGGACTTGTAAAGAAAAGTTCATGTCAATATTGCTATGGTGGGAATATGTAAAAGCCAAAACTAAAGAATTTTTCATCAGAATTGGAATTAAAACGGCAAAAGAGAAAATACAGTGGTTCAAAAATCTTAATACCAAATTACAGACTTAACTGAAGCATAGAAATGGAGGCATCGATGTTTCAGACCTGATAGAGAAAACAAAAGGAGAAATCAAAAAGGCAATCTACCAGAAGGGCAAAGAAATAATATTTAATACTAAAGTGAAGCAGCTTGAAGCAGATAAAAAATGTACAAGAATCTTCTTAAAAAAAACTACTGGGCAAAAAACAGTAATATCAAATATCGGTGGTGAAACAAAGAAAGGAAAAATGCTTAAAAAAGTCAAACAATTCTATCAAGAGCTGTTTAATAAAAAACAAAGCCTTGTCCCCCAAAAAATCGCCACCTGGATTTAACTAAGCAAATAGGTATGAGCCTCCTATTGGATAATTACTGCATGAGCGATAATCTTTCAGCTGGCAACAAGTTATTTAACCCCAACTGGTGCAATGAGTTGCTTCTCATTTCTAAAACAACCATGTCGAAAGACACATCTCCTGGTCGTGGAAAAGATAGTCTGTTTGAGAAGGGTCAAATCATTGGCATGCATCAAGCAGAGAAAACATCTAAGGAGATTGCAGAAACTACTAAAATTGGGTTAAGAACTGTCCAACGCATTATTAAAAACTGGAAAGATAGTGGGGACCCATCGTATTCGAGGAAAGAATTGTGGGTGGAATTGTGTGTAAATGATTGTGATCAGCGATCACTTAAGAGTTTGGTGAAATCAAATCGAAGAAAAACAACAGTAGAACTCAGGGCTATGTTTAATAGTATTTAATAAAGGGGGAGCAATAAACTTAGATAAAACATCACTTTTAATCATTAAAACACACACATGAGCCCCATAGCACGAAAACTAAATGTGGACACACATTGAGAAAACTACAAAAAACTGAAGCAGACACTGCCCCAGCCAAAAAAAGTAGTATAGAAATCCTACCGAGACAGAGACTCCACTGAGCGGCCCAACCACAAGGCAGGGGTCGCGTGATGTATGGTGGAGTCAAAACGTAGGGTGAAGGAGGGAAAAAATTGGTGAAAGCCCCTAGTTTCACCCTACTTGGCCTATTGTGCCCTAAGTAGACTACCACTGGGTCCAAAAAGCCCCGCAAGGGGTGGCCCAGTGCCGAAATCTGACCCTAAAACTACTTACCCTGGAATATAATAAGGGGAGGGATCCAGACTGATGCAGTACTCAAAAATTATTATTGTACCCTAGGTGCATAAAGATAGGGCGTTCCAACGCGTTTCATTGCTTAGCACCTATACGGACGGTCCCAGATTCATCAGGGGATGCAGGTCCGTCCGACTAAAGCTAAGCAAGGGTAACATACCAAACAAGGACAAAACAAAAAACGATAGGCAGAGGCGGCGTATGGCGGCAACTCTGAGTAGAACAGCAACCTGCAACAACACAAACAAATCATAGGGATTATAATACCGCATTGTCATATAAGTGCCAAACAAACAACCGTGCACAAAGAAAAAGTCACACTTACTTCCGACTTAGATGTATGACCTAGGTCAGGTATTTGGGCAGGCTGCCATTAATGGCACGATCCCAGTGCTGTCAAAGTGTCCTATCAGCTACAGGGGAACGCCGGCATTAAATAGAGGCCGAAAGATAGGTAACACGTGACCGCTGTGCGGCGCATCACGCAGTCACATGACCAGTCACATGATCTATGGTGTCATCAACCCACCTGCGCATGCGCAGAACAAAAAGGCCCGGCCGGGTACGGTTGCAAGGGATTTCAAAGCTACAAAAGTCCCGGATCGAGTCGCGCATGTGAGGGGTGGTTGTTACCTCACACGGGAGGTAGGGCCGTGTGGACACCATCTCTGTGGTCAGATTAACAATCCAGAGCTCGTCCCTAGGAGGGGGCGTGTTCTGGAAAAAAGATGCCCCAATATAAAGGTAATGGAATGTACTATTGGATCATGGCATCCTACATTATATAGGTACAAAGAAAGAGAACCACAGGAGAGAGCAAGGGAGGGGGTAACCGTCCATGCTGCAAACCAAACCTGTGTCTATCAGTCCACAGAGATCACACAATAGAGATCTGTGGACTAAAGGGCATTTAAATGGTCAGTTAGTTGTCCGACAAGGCAGACACATAAGAGTGCACCCAAAGGGGTGACACTCAGAAGTCATACACATAGAACACAAATGTAATCCCAAGAAGGTAGAGGAATTATACATAGCAGTTAAAGTTTAATTGTTCATTAAGGCCATGGGGGGTGGTCGTGTTGAGTTGGAAGATCCACCAAATTTCTTTTTGGAGGATCTTCCTATCCCAGTCGCCCCCTCGACTAGACTTGTATATCCGGTCGATCCCCAAAAAAGAGATTGCTGAGTCACGTCCATCATGATGGGTTAAGACATGTCGGGCCACTGGAGTGTCCCTACGGTTCCTGATGTCCCTGAGGTTAACGATTTTTTGTGGGGAGGCGTGAAGTGACTATGCACTAAGTGGTCCTTTAGACTTGTGCCCCTTCTGTATGTCATGGAGGCATGTTGGGTCAGGACCTCAGAAATGTCAGGGTCCAGCTTAAGTGTGCCCCAATGATGATTAATAATTTCACGGACCTTTGATGCAGCAGAGTCAAAGGTCCCAATAACCCGTATTAGCCCCGGAGAACTGATGTCATTGTTCTTATTGGGATGAAGTAAATTTGTCCGGTCTTGCTGTAGGGCATTGTGATAAGCAGGCTTGAGGACCCGATCCGGGTATCCCCGAGCCTGAAATTGTTTCCTCAGGTCCTTCTCCTCTCGTTGGAAGTCCCTGACATTTGAATAGTTCCGCCTGTTCCGTAAGTATTGTCCAGTGGGGATTCCTTTCTTAAGTGGGACAGGGTGACAACTGTCCCACCTAAGGAGGGAGTTAGTAGCCGTAGGTTTACGATAGACCGTCGTCCTAAGGACCCCTCCCTCTCCTCTTGAGATAAGTGTGTCCAGGAAGGGTAGGTCATCCCTCATGATTACAGAGGTGAACCTAAGATTGATGCTGTTACAGTTCAAATCGCGGACCAATCTATTAAAGTCCTCCTCTGTGCCGCTCCACAGGACAAGAATGTTGTCTATGTAGTGGCACCAGAGAACAACAAAGTCCAGGTACCACCACTGTCCCTCCCCAAACACGATGGTCTCCTCCCACCAGTCCAGGAGCAGGTTGGCATAAGATGATGCACAATAACTGCCCATAGCAGTGCCCCTGAGCTGGTGGAAGATACGACCATCGAATAGGAAGTAATTGCGAGTCAAGATGAAATTAAGCAATTGTAGCACAAATTCGTTATGAGGACCACACTGAAGACCCCTTGCTTTGAGAAAATGTGCGGTGGCCTTGAGGCCATGTTCGTGCGGAATAGACGAATATAGGGCCTCGACGTCTATTGAGGCAAGGAACTAGTGTGGTTCCATGCAGACCCCTCGAGTTTGGACAATAAGTCACTCGTGTCCCTTACGTATGAAGGGAGGGACTCCACAAAAGAAAGTAAGATACGGTCTACGTATATGCCACAGTTTTGTGCCAAACTCTCCACACCCGAAACGATCGGGCGACCCTTGACTAGTACAGTCTCCTTATAAACCTTTGGCAAACAATAAAATGTAGCCAAAGTGGGATGTATAGGTAAAAGATAATCAAACTCATCTTTTGTGATGAGATGGTTTTTCTTAGCTGTCGTAAGGAGACGTTCAAGGGTGCCCCTATATTTCGGTGTGGGATCCTGCGTAAGTATTTCGTACCCCGATTTGTCTCTGAGTATCATACGGCACATTTCCCTATAGGCCTCAGTGTCCATCACGACCACATTCTCCCCCTTATCCGAGGGTTTGATCGTGATAGACCTGTCCTTCTTAAGTATTTCGATAGCCATCCTCTCCTGTTTACTACAGTTGTATCGCAGAGGAATGGGTGTTGGCCAACTCCTCAAGAGTGTATTTGAGAAAAACGTCTATACACGAGACTTCTCCCACCGGGGGCATACGAGTGCTCTTAAGCTTGAGATTAGTGAAAGGACCCTCCCCCGAGGTGTCTGGGAGGGGATCCCCCAGGCTAAACAACAATCTAACGTCTCCTAAAGTCTCTGTTGGTATCCCGAGATCACGGCACTTCTTCCTCTCTCTCAGCTTGAAATGCTTATGCCACTTTAGTTTTCTGACAAAAAGATGGAGATTAATCTTTTAGTCCACTTAAATAAATCTAAACTAGTAGTAGGTACGAACGAGAGACCTCGTTTCAGTACCGTAAATTCCCTTGCGGGGCTTTTTGGACCCAGTGGTAGTCTACTTAGGGCACAATAGGCCAAGTAGGGTGAAACTAGGGGCCTCTCACCAATTTTATTCGCTCCTTCACCCTACGTTTTGACTCCACCATACATCATGCGACCCCTGCCTTGTGGTTGGGCCACTCAGTGGAGTCTCTGTCTCGGTAGGATTGCTATACTACTTTTTTTGACTGGGGCAGTGTCTTCTTCAGTTTTTTGTAGTTTGCTCAATGTGTGTCCACATTTAGTTTTCGTGCTATGGGGCTCATGTGTGTGTTTTTTTAACTTTATTTCATGATTAAAAGTGATGTTTTATCTAAATTTATTGCTCCCCCTTTATTAAATACTCGATTTTTTAGGACAATATTTGGGGCTTGCGGTTCCTGTTCTTCTCCATTTTCCTTTGATATATTTTTGTTCCTATGTTTAATAGTGAAAGTAAGAGCATTTCCACACGCACAATGCGAAGGGATCTCAAGGGATTGGGACTGAACAGCTGTGTAGCCATAAGAAAATCTACTATACAAGCCTATGGGGGAAGTGCTATGATCTAGGGTTGCTGCACTTGGTGAGGTTTAGGTTCAACAACAGTATATACTCCAAGAATGAGGTCAGCTGACTACCTTAACATACTGAATGAGCAGGTTATTCCATCAATGGATTTTTTCTTTCCTGATGGCACGGGCATATTCCAAGATGACAATGCCAGGATTCATCAGGCTCAAATTGTGAAATAGTGGTTCGGCGAGCATAAGACATCATTTTCACACATGGATTGGCCACCACAGAGTCCAGATCTTAAAACCATTGAGAATCTTTGGGATGTGCTGGAGAAGGCTTTGTGCAGCTGTCAGACTCTACCATCATCAATGCAAGATCTTGGTAAAAAATTAATGCAACACTGGATGGAAATAAATCTTGCGACATTGCAGAAGCTTATCGAAACTATGCCACAGCGAATGCGTACCATAATCAAAGCTAAAGGCTGTCCAACGAAATATTAGAGTGTGTGACCTTTTCTTTTTGGCGGTGAATTTTTTTTGGGACAGGCAGTGTAGATAAAGCCTTTGTTGAAGATGCCTTAAAATTTTTAGAAAACAAGCTGGAGAAAGAGGAGCAAGAAATGCTCTGCAAGGACATCTCACTAGAAGAATTGCATGCTGTCTTTAAATGTTTTGCAAAATACAAAACGCCAGGGTCTGATGGACTTACAGTAGAATTTTACTTAACATTCTGAAATTTATTGAAAGGAGACCTGATGGCTATCTTCAAGGAAGCTTTAAGTACAGAAGTGTTGCCAGAATCTTGGAAGAAAGATATTATGACATTGCTATACAAAAAAGGCGACAAATCGCAATTAGTAAATTGGAGACCAATCACACTCCTAAATACGGATTACAAAGTTATGGCCAAGTTGCTTGTGAACCAGATTTAAAAAGTAATTGGCAAAGTAATACATAAAGACCAAGTATGTGCAGTCCCAGGTAGAGGAGTATGGGAAAATCTGAACATAATAAGAGACTGAATCTGGTATAAGAATGAGAGAAGATAGCTATACTATCCTTGGACTTTCTTAAAGCATATGACAGAGTGTGACATGAGCATGGTTTGTGCTGAAGCAAATGAACTTCCCAGATGTTGTAATAAAATAGATATCATTGCTCTACAAATAATTCTTCAGCAAAATTCTTATTAATGGTTTTCTGTCTGGAAAAGTCACTTTGTTTTCCGGAGTCAAGCAAGGTGGCCCCTTGTCACCCATTCTGTTTATTTGTGATTTGGAGCCACTACTTTCACTACTATGAAAATACAAGGTAATCAAGAGTGTCTCTATATCTATTGGTAATGAACTTATGGTTAAAACAGGGGCCTACATGGATGATGTCACAATCTTGTGTACAAAAACTGCTTTGAGGAGAGCCATACAAATTATGGAATTCTTTTGCCAAGCTTCTGCCTTTCGTCTTAATAGAACAAAGTGTGATTGCTTTGCCATAATAGATTGGAGAGAAGCAAATATCCAGAATCAAAAAATACAACAAGAGCAGATAAAAATACTTGGAGTAATTTTTGATGACAATATCAATGGTCAAAAGAGTTGGGAGGAAGACAAAGCAAAAGTTGAAAAGAAAATGAAGTTTTGGAAGCTGCGCAAATTAACAATAGAAGGGAGAAATTTGATCATTAAAGCCCTAATAATCCCAATTCTTCTGTACTTAAATGTAGTCTTCCCTCCAAGTGATCAGTGTCTGAAATATCTTCAGAGAGTAATCTTTCAGTTTATTTGGAGCTTGAAAATGGAAAAATTCAACAAGGAGACAATGTATAAACAAAAAAAGTTTGGAGGTAAAGGGATACCTAATATTAAGAACATTCTGTACCTGCATTTCTTTTCCCTGTGCTTCAGGATGATTAAAAGAACTGAGAATACCTGGTCTTTTTTCCTAAAGCATGCAGCAGGACATTTGATCTGGAAACGCCAATGGATACAAATTCCTTTAACAGTACCGGTGTTGCTTGTCCCACCAAGGCAATATGTTTTAATTGAGAAGATCATTTGACAGTACTCCCTAGAGAATTGTAAAAGAGACTATTTGGATAATGCTAAAAAAAAAAATACATCATCTGAATAATAAGGAACAAGTCTGTCCAGTCTCAAATTATACAGAAGCCAAGTCTTTGGAATGTTGGAAGCTGTGTAATTGCGCTTACCTCTCAAACTGTTTAAAAGACTTTGCCTGGTGTGGGGATCCGCTCTGGTAGGCAGTGGTAGCGAGTGCAGTATAGAGGCAACACAGACAGGTCCGCGGTACATACAGGCCGGGCAAAGAAAGAGGACCGGCGAACGAACCCGCAGTCCATGGGTTCAGGGGCTTGAGGACAGTTCGCGGCGCTATGTCCCAGTCCGTGGCAGTGCCAACATTGAATCCCCGTGGTCCCTCCCCGGTCTCTCTTCCCCGGAGTAGGACTAGCCTTCCCCCCCCTTTGTGGTTGGGACCCTTTTTCCGGATCCCTAGCCTGAGGGGGAGCCTGACGGATTTCCCATGCCTGCGTGGAGTCCCGCACCAAATCCTGGGTCGCCACATACCTCTCGACTAGGCTTACCAACTGATCGAGGTTGCCAGGGTCTCCCTGACTGACCCAGCGCTGTATGGCCCTTGGCAGTGTCCGCACAAAATGGTCCACGACCACTCGCTCGACCATTTGGGAGGGACTCAAAGTTTCCGGCTGGAGCCACTTCCTCACCAGATGCACCAGGTCGTATGCCTGAGACCGGACAGGTCTGGACTCGGAAAAGGCCCACCGATGAACTCTCTGCGCCCACACGTAAGTGGTAACACCCAAGCGTGCCTTTAGCTTCCCATAATCCTGGGCATCCTCACGGCTGAGGTCGAAGTATGCTTTTTGAGCGTCTCCGACTAGGAATGGCGCCACCACTTCTGCCCACTGTCCCGACGGTAAGTTCTCCTGTTCCGCAGTCCTCTCGAACACCATCAGGAAGGCCTCTACATCATCCTCCGGAGCCATTTTCCTTAATGCAGACCGGACTTTATCCCTGGGAGCTGGCGGCGAAGGAGTCACTGCCGGTGGGGTCTCTCGCTGGGATGCACTCAGAGCCTCTTGCATAAGCGCCAACTGTTGTACCAGCAAACTGCTTGTTTGTTGCTGTTGTGCATTGCTCTGCACCAACTGCTTAACCAGCTCCTCCATTTTGTCAGGGATGACCAAGCTTGCTGGTTTAATGTATGACATGCAGCCGTGCACCACCCGGATAAATATTCTTTGCCAGCCTCACTGCAGTATGCCCGCTGCAAGCCACCAATTGTGGGGATCCGCTCTGGTAGGCAGTGGTAGCGAGTGCAGTATAGAGGCAACACAGACAGGTCTTGGTGTTAAACGGTGCTTTCTTTATTCACACGGTGAACACAAGTGAAAAGGCAGTGCAGTTCATAGGGAGGGTGGTCACACACAACGGCAAAACAAAAGTTCAGTCCCAAACCAGCTGCAGGCTACTTGAGGCCTGGTTCCATCACATCAAGAAAAGTCTATTCAAAGCCAGGAGTAATGTCACCTCTTTCTCCTTGGGGAAGCAAGCCTCTGGGTCCGGCTTCTAGCCATGGAATACGGATCCCTCCTGGCTTCAGCTGGGGTTCCCCGCACAGTCCTTTACAGGCCTCAGTACACAGCCCAGCTCACCTTCACCTCTCACTCACACAGCAAGAGAACAAAAGCTTCCACACCACACCCTTGCTGCTGGTCGGGTTTTAAACCCTCCCTGCAAACCTGGCCTGGACCGTGGGGAGACAGGCACCCACCCGCATATCTGCCTGCTCCCAGTAAGAGCCGGCCCGGATCCGCTGTGCTAACAGCATAACCGCTGCAAAACACACTTTTCCGGCTCTTACTCCACCGGGACCAGGACCCCCGGTGGCACGTACCTACCGTCTATTACCACCCCAGGTACTCTCCTACACTGGATGGTAATGCAGGATTGTCTACCGACAAGAGCCTTTAACCAGAGGACTGGTGTCAATGGAAAAGTGTCCGAAAAGTGACTGTGTTATCGATGAAACCTCTCACCACGTAATGTGGAATTGTAAGTATGCACAGAACTTATGGAGGAGGGTGGGTGTGTTGCTAAAGCATTCTTGTGATCTGGGCTTCGTGAATCACAAACTAGTAATGTATGGACTTTGTACTGTGCCGCAGACAGGTAAGAAGCAGGTATTATGGGCTATGGTGAAAAGGAAAGTACATAATATTTTGTTGTTCAGGAGAGACTTTGAAAAAGAATGCCTCAAACTTGCTTTAAGTGAGATTTATTCTTTCTATTTACATGACAGAAAACATTTAGGTGTTAAAGCTGCTACATTGTGGAATATTAACATGTGGAATGTGCTTCTTGAGTAACTTTTAATGTAATTGTTTGATTGTAAGTTTTTTAGTTTTATAATAAAAATGTAAAGCTGAGAGAAGATAGCTATACTATCCTTGGACTTAGCAGTATCATAGCCCATGAGGTTTATCTCGAGGTGTAATTATTGCTAGTTGTCTCATAGTGCACAAGGTTGCCATTGTACGGTATGCTGACTGTACCTGTCCCACGGATAGCCGAATTTCCTCATGCTTCATGGTAACGAATCACTTTTGTTTCCTAAAATAGCTACTAAACGTGTGGTGACATGGGGCAAGGAACTCTGGGAAGGTGGAATCGCCCATACTGACATGCATGCAGCCAATCAGCAGCCAGCGAGCCCTGTGATGTCACAACTAGAGATGAGCGAACTTCAAAAATTAGTTCGGCGTTCGGGTTGGGGTAATCGCCGCATCCCGTTATGGATTCCACTGCCGCGGACTGTCTCGGCATATGGAATCCATAAGGGGCGGCTTCCACCAACCCGAACTTTGGAAAAGCCGAAGGACCTGGGGTGACGCCACCGTCATGTGATCAGTGCAGGGGGCGTGGCTCAGCACTGGATCAAATTCAGTGCTGAGCCACGCCCCCTGCACTGATCACATGACGGTGACGTCACCCCAGGTCCTTCAGCTTTTCCAAAGTTCGGGTTGGTGGAAGCCGCCCCTTATGGATTCCATATGCCAGGATAGTCCGCGGTAGTGGAATCCATAACGGGATGCGGCAATTACCCCAACCCGAACGCCAAACTAATTTTTGAAGTTCGCTCATCTCTAGTCACAACCCTATAAATACGGTGGCCATCTTAGATTCTGCCATTCACGTGCATGCTTAGTGCAGGGAGAGACCTGTCTGCAGCGCTAGGGTCAGTGATAGGAAAGACTTGATTATGGTGAAAAACAAAAGATTTACAAGCACAGGGAAAGATTACTCAAGGTGTTGGAAAAGGAATCGGGAGGAATCATTCCACCAGTATTTGTGTTGAACAGGATTCAGTCGGGGAGGTGACAGCCTGTGTAATAGGAACAATCCAATTACACCTTGCTGTACTGACTGGGGATCCAAATTGCCTTTATGTAGCTCTGTAATTCCAGCAAACCTGTCTTATTAGGGTACAAGTGCTGTTTTTGATACAGGCATTAACAGGGGTTATTACAAGGAAATATATCTATGTTTTATTTGCCCTTGTGCAGTGCAGTTATATGTTCTAAAGCATATTTTGGCTTGTATTAGTGGGGGGAAAAGGGCTTATATCTGTTGAAAAGCCTGTTATGTAAAAGTAGAAATAAAATTGGGGCCTAATTGACGTTGTGCTGTGCAGTGATATATTGAAAAGCCCAGTTTGCCATGTATTAGTGGCGAAATAAAAATATATTCACCGTCCAGCGTTGCATTTATCTGTTGAAAAGCCTTTTGTGTAAAATTGAGAAAAAATTAGGGCCTAATTGCAGCTCAGCGGTGCAGTGATATATTCAGAAGCCCAGTTTGCCATTTATTAGTCGAAGAAAAAAAATTATATTCGCCGTTCATGGTTGCATTTATCGGTTGATAAGCCTTGTGTAGTGTAAAAGTAAAAGAAAATAAAGGCCTATTTGCTGTTCAGTAGTGCAGTTGTATGTGGTAAAAGCCTTTTTGCAGTAAAATTTTCTCTGTGAAGCGGGCTTTTTTTGGGAAATTTCATGGGTGACTGTACACCTCCTTTTGCTGTATGGACCGAATTACGTAGTGGTGAATTTTTTATATGAAACAGGCTTTTTTTTGGGAAAATTAATGAGTGACTGTACACCTCCTTTTGCTGTATGGGCAAATTATGCAGTGGTGACATTTTTAATTCAAAGCAAACTCCGCTGCTCTGTATCTCTTGTGAGTAGTGCTGAGCGAGCCCTACTGAGGTTCGGGTAAAGTTCGGGTTCGTACCGGACTTTAGAGTTTTTGGTACCGGGACCCAAACCCAAACATTTCTGTAAAAGTTTGGGATCGAGTTAGTTGTTCGGCCATTTAATAAAGCTTGTTGAAAGGCTTCAGGGCAACCAATCAACAAGCATTTAAGATGTGTGCCTTTAGAAGCCATCACAGCCATGCCTACTAATTGTATGGCTGTGATTGGCCAGTGCAGCATGTGACCCAGCCTCTATATAAGCTGGAGTCAAGTAAAGCCCCACGTCATGTCAACTCTTACTAGATTAGGGATAGGATGCTGCTGCTGTGAGGGAGAGATTAGAAAAGAATCTGATATCATCGGTCTGTCAGTTAGCTGGGCATCAGCAGCCATTTTTGTGCAAGTTACAATATTGCCAGGGACAATAATTTAATCCTGTTCTTGTAGTTCAGTGGGCGACATATACCAATTTTTAATTGCGCCTGCATTACCAGGGGAAGGGAAAATATTATAGGTAATCCGTCTGTGAGTTCAAGGACCCAGGGGGAGACATATTCACATTTTTTCTGTAAAGTAGGAAGGAGGAACGCTTCCCCCCCCCCCCCCCACTCTGCTGGGGACATTTGGAAAAGACCCCTGGAAAAGGACCCCTGAAGAAGGAGGCTTTAAGACCTCCGAAACGCGTTGGGCCTGATTTCATAAATAAACTCCATTAACCAGAAGCCCGTGTTTATCGGCTGCAGTTAATTAGCTCCATCAGACAAGCGATCCTGGCCAGGGGGGTACAAGGACACAGGTGTCTTGAGCTTTATCCTGTGTCCACCCCCCTGTGAAGTGAGTAAAATTGAGCACTAAACTGCACAAATAGGATTGCTTTGCAGTATTCTATCTGAGCCATCCAACACTCACTGCTCACCTTGGGTCCCCCCCACTCCCTCAGTCTTGAGGAACAAAATATGATTATTATCATCTACCATTACCCACTGAGTGATTGATCCTACCTCCACCAATTAAATTCACTCTAACCCTATCATTATTTCTGTCTCACGGGGACTGGCGCCTCGATTGGTGTGTTTTTTCTGTGACCAAAAACGGTCTCACCCACCGTGCCACCGTCACTTACTCTTCTTCTCATCAGTAGGGGGTTGACTGGTTCAAACCCCCCAAACACCTGTGCTGCCTCCCCACACGATTGTGACTGTATGTTATTTCTTTTATTTCTGTTTCGTCTATCACTAATACCATTTTTCTATAAATAAGTTTATCCCTACCTTTCTGCTCTCTGGCGCCTCCAGTCCAGGGTTTTTCTGCTCATACAGAACTACTCAATCTCTGTTTTTAATTTTTTTACTTTTAAATTTTCCTTACAAAGACAACGTGCCATCCTTAATTCCCTCACTGGAGCATGATAGGAAGATGCGCGACTACAAGTGCACGCTGGTAGACGCTCTCCTGAGGGCATTCGCAACTGACACCGGGGGACAAGTGGAAGCACAAGCCGAAGGCAGAGGAGGAAGAGGTAGCCAATGCAGCTGGCTCAGGGCCAGCTACCTCAGAAGGCAGGGTTAGCATGGCCGACATGTGGAAAAGCTTTGTCACCACGCCACAGCAACCGGCACCACCAGCTGATATGGAACATCTTAGCAGGAGTCAGAATTTGAACTACATGGGGGAACAGAACTTGTGCACACGCCTACACGTACTGACTGATGGTTCTGCCCCATTCAACTTCTGGGTCTCAAAATTGTCCACATGGCCTGAGCTTGCCCTTTATGCCTTGGAGGTGCTGGCCTGCCTTGCAGCCAGTGTATTGCCTGAAAGTGTATTTAGCATGGCAGGGGGCGTAATTACAGACAAACGCAGCCGCCTGTCCACAGCCAATGTGGACAAGCTCACGTTCATTAAAATGAACCAGGCTTGGATCCCACAAGACTTGTCTGTACCTTGTGCAGAATAGACATTTATACCCGCCTCAGCCATACATTCTTGTACTCAAGTGTAGAGTTGAGCGAACACCCGGAAGTTCGGGTTTGACGAGTTCGGCCGAACTTCACAAAAACGTTTGGGTTCGGGATCTGAACATAACCCGAACTTGACCCCCAACCCAAACCCCATTGAAGTCAATGGGGGCCCAAAATTTTGGGCACTAAAATGGCTGTAAAATAGCCCTGGAAGGGGCTAGAGGGCTTCAAAAGGCAGCAAAATGTAGATATATGCTCTGCAAACAAATGTGGATAGGGAAATGACTTAAAATGACATAAAATACAGAAAAATAATAAAAAACGTTCTAAACCTGAGCCCAAGTGAGTGACAGTGGCACCTGCCACCCAGCAAACAGAGGATGTGGCGCCAATGCCTCCACATCTGGCACCGTCACCAAGCATCTCCACTGAATCCCATGGAAGTGTTCAGCTATCAGCTGTCCATCTACCAAACAGTGGAGAGAAAGAGAAATAGAAAGAGGAAGTACCCCCTACCTACCCGCAATCCCTGGCTCTGAATACCTTGATTTTAAAATTCCTGGTCATTTTGAAATGCTGTCATTCTCTCTGGAGGACAGTTTTAAAAACCTCATGGTGGTGGCTGTCCCACAGTACGTGGATCCCAGCCGCCACTACTTTTGCAGGAGAGACATCCCTTCCCTGCACAACCAAGTGGCAGACAAAATAAGGTGTGCACTGCGCAACCCCATCTGTGGCAAGATATACATAACAACCGATACTATATCTCTGTTAACAGCACACTGGGTAAATGCAGTGGCCGCTGGGCCTGACGCACATAGCATTTTTGACTGAAATACAGGGTAGGCCTCAGATCTGCTATGTAGCACAAAACCAGTGTTTATTGCAACAAACTGCAGAAATGCAGTATGTCACTGCTAAATTTTAAAATACGTTTTTGTGTAGTGTATGCCAAACTGCTCTGTGTAACAACAATACGGGGTTTTATTCTCACAAAATACACTAATGCAGTATTTCACAGCTGAAATTTAAACGTAGGTATTTGTGCGGTTTATTGAAAACTGCTCTGTGGACCATGAATACGGCTTTGTTTTCCCAAAAAACCACTAATGCACTATTTCAGTGCAGAAATTTTAAATAGGTATTTGTACACTGTATGCATAACTGCTCTGTGAAGCAAGAATATGGATTTTTTTCAACAAAACAGAAAAATGCATTATTTCAGTGATGAAATTTAAATTTTGTTTTTGGGTGGTGCATTTAAAACTGCTTTATGTACCAGGAATACCGCTTTTTTTCCCCCAAAATTCACAAATGCACTATTTAACAGATGGAAATTAAATGTAAGTATTTGTACGCTATATGCACAACTGCTTTGTGAACCAAGAGCACAGACTTTTCTCCCTAAAACACACTAATGCACTATTTCAGTACTGAGATTTAAAATAGGTATTTGTACGCTGTATGCACAACTGCTTTGTAGACCTGGAATACCGCTTCCCCCCCCCCCCCAAAACACATTAATGCACTATTTCAGTGCTCAGATTTAAAATAAGTATTTGTACGCTGTATGCACAACTGCTTTGTTGACCTGGAATACTATTCACTATTCACTGTAGAAACGTAAACTATGTATTTGTACGCGGTATGCACAACTGCTTTCCGAACCAAGAACACAGCTTTTTTCCCCAAAATTCACAAATGCACTATTTAACGGCTGGAAATTAAACGTAGGTATTTGTACGCTGTATGCACAACTGCTTTGTGGACCAGGAATACCAACTTTTTTCCACAAAAAATACACTGATGCACTACTTCACTGCTGAAATTGAAAATAAGTTTTGGTGTGTTGTATGCACAAGTGCTCTGTAGCACCACCATACAGATTTTTGCACACAGAAATAAACTATGTCACCCCTAAATTAGACAAAAGGTAATGTAGGGGGACTTGACCTGCCAGAAAAATGGATTTTTTTCCTTCACTGAGCTACCAAAAAGTATTAGACTGATGTCCCTGGCAGGCTGGCACACATGCAGGTCACATGCAGTCCCAAGGACACTGCAGTGGCTAAAATGGCAACCGCCCCCACCTCCGTGACAGATGCAGTATAACACTTTGCAGTATAACTGGGCTCAGGGCTGGGTACAAAAATGTAGGATTGCAGTAGCACCCTCCCTCAATAATTGCTGTAGCTTGAAGATTTCACACCACCGGGTTCAACAGATTTCTTTCCTAATTTTTCCCTGGGAGCACTGGCAGCAACCTTTCCCCATACTAACAGCAGCAGAGACGTACGGCACTACGTGACTCCAGCTTATAAAGAGGCTGGGTCACATGCTGCATTAGTAGGCGTGGCTGTGATGGCTTCTTAGGGAAAATATGTAAAACTCTTGTTTATTGGCTCCTCTGCAGCCTTTCAAAAAGCGGGAAGAATCGCGGAACAATGGACCCAAACCCGAACTTTTATGAAAATGTTCAGATTCGGGTCAGTGTCCCTAACATCCTAAAATTCGGTACGAACCAGAACTATACAGTTCGGGTTCGCTAAAATCTACTCAAGTGCACTTATTCTCGATTTCTTTTTTATTATTTTTCCCATTATTTTGGGGGCTACCCCAATTTAAAAAAAAAAAAAAACATTGTTAGCTGGCTACCTCCTCCTCCTCTTCCACCTACAACACCACATTCACCGCCTCCTCAACCTCCGACTCCACATCCACCTCCTCCTCCGAGTTGCAGGTTAATAATTTTTAATAATTTTATATTAAATTATTTCCCTATTCACTCTGTTTGCAGAGCACTTGCCATGCTCTTAGGCACATGTTGCTGCCTTTTGCAGCCCTCCAGCCCTTTCCATTGCATTTTTATTGCCATTTTAGTGTCCAAATGTTCGGGTCCCCATTGACTTCAATGGGGTTCGGGTTCGGGGTAAAGTTCGGGTTCCGAACCTGAACTTTTTTGTGAAGTTCAGCTGAGCCCGACGTAGCCGAACTTCCAGATGTCCGCTCAACTCTACTGAATATGACTATTTTAGTCTTTTTTTCAGTGACCACTTTGTAAATCTGATGGTGGAGCAAACAAACTTGTACGCCCAACAGTTCATTGCTCAATACCCGGGCTCCTTTTTGGCTAGGGCCGGAGGCTGGACTCTGGTCAGTCTAGCCAAGATGAGGACATTTTAGTGCCTCGTGCTGCACATGGGCCTAGTCAAAAAACCCAGTGTCAGGCTCAACTGGAGTGAGGACATCCTCTACCAGACCCCACTTTACAGTACGGCCATGACACGCTCCCATTTTGAGGCCATTTGGAAACGCCTGCATTATGCAGGTAAAATCATCATGTCCCCCCCAAGGTGATCCTGCCTATGACCGCCTCTACAAAATCAGGCCAGTCATCAATCACTTTGGGGCCAAACTTTTGGATGTCTATGTACCTGGAAGGGAGGTCGCGATTGATAAGTCTCTCAAGGAGAGACTCATTTTCCACCAGTATGTTCCCTCTAAGCAGTCAAGGTATGGATTGAAGCTGTACAAACTTTGTGAGAGTACCTCAGAGTACACTTACAAGTTTTGTGTGTACAAGGGTTGAGATTCCCATATTGAACCCCCAGAATGTCCCCCCACTCTGGGTGTTAGCGGGAAACTTGTGTGGAACCTTATGCACCCACTGGTAGATAAGGGTTACCACCTGTACGTGGATAACTTTTATACTAGTATACCCTTGTTCCAGTCCCTCGCCGCCAGATCCACGTCTGCTTGTGGAACCGTGCGGAAAAATCATTGCGGCCTCCCTACCGACAGTACCCCTTTCAGGTACCTATCCCCAGGGGTGAGACCCATGACCTTACCAGTGGAAACCTGTTGCTGGTCAGATATAAGGACAAGAGCGATGTCTTTATGCTGTCCACAATTCGCGGTAACGGCACCACCCCTGTCCCTGTGCGAGGTACCGCGGCAACGGTCCTCAAGCCCGATTGTGTCATCGACTACAATCGGTATATGGGATTAGTTGATCTCTCTGATCAAGTCCTCAAGCCATATAACGCCATGCGCAAAACCCGGGCATGTTACAAAAAAGTTGCGGTCTACTTGATAGAGGTTGCCTTGTACAACTCTTTTGTGCTGTCCCGGAGCGTTGGCAACACAGGGAAATTCCTCCAGTTCTATGAGGCAGTCCTCAAGGACCTGATATTTTCTGACCGGGAAAGAGCAGGCCGGAGTACCTTGGGAACTGGAGGCGCCCGGATCGTCCCTAGCCAACACTTTCCACGTATGGTCCCCCGGAGTGTGTCACAGGAGGGGGATACAGAAGGACACCACCACTCAGTGTGACACGTGCCCTGATTATCCGGGCCTCTGCGTATTAGTTGCTTCAGAGAGTACCACACTTCCATGGAGTACTAAATTTATAATCCCCTTCCGCAATTTTAATTCAATTTAATTTAATTAGCCACTGACAATCAAAAAAACTATGGTTTTCAGACTTGAGACACAAAAAAAAAATGTTTTCACAAATATTTAGTAAAACTAAAATAAATAAAAAATAGACATATTATGTATTGCCGCGTCCGTAAGAATCTTCTATATAAAAATACCCATTGACTTAACCCCTCAGATTTAACACAGTTAAAAAGAAGGTGCAAAAAAAGGTATTTTTTTGTCACCTTACATCACAAAAAGTGTAATAGCAAGCAATCAAAAAGTCATATGCCCCCAAAATTGTACCAATAAAACCGTTCTCTCATCCAGCAAAAAATTAGCCCCTAGCTAAGACAATCAGCTAAAATCAAAAAATAAACTGACTCTTAGACTATAAAGATATTAAAATGGTTTTTTTTTTTGTTTACAAAAGGATAATCTAGTGTAAAACCTAAATAAATTTAAAAAAAGTAGATATTCGGTATTGCTGCATCTGCTCTATAAAAATATCCCATGAACTAACCCCTCAGATTAAAACGGTCAAAAAAATAAAATAAAAACGGTTTCAAAACAGTTAATGTTCAAATTTGATCTATTTTTTCCAGTAACAAAGCAAGGGTTAACAGCAAAACAAAACTTATTATTTATTGCCCTGATTCTGCAGTTTACAGAAACACCCCATATGTGGTCGTAAACTGCTGTACGGACAAACGGCATGGCGCAGAAGGAAAGGAACGCCATATGGTTTCTGGAATGCATATTTTGATGGCCTTTTTTTTTTTTTACACCATGTCCCATTTGAAGAATACCTGATGCACCCCTAGAGTAGGAACCCATAAAAGTGACCCCATCTAAGAAACTAAACCCCTCAAGGTATTCAAAACTGATTTTACAAACTTTATTAACCACAAACAAATTGCAACGCCACACTTCGTGAGAAAGTGATAAATACAAACTTTATTAAAGGTACATAGATAATTGTTTTAGACAGCAGCCATACCAAAATGGAGGACATAAGACCATCCCCCGGAAGAAGCCAGCGTGTCTGGCGAAACAGCATTGGGAGACGGCGGCTGAGGAGCCAGCACCCGGCTGGTATTTACTATATTTATGTTTTTCCACGTGTCACTATTGCTCTTTTTCTTTTTCCTTGGTATTGTCCAGGAGTTTTTTGCACTTTACAGACAGGTGAATGTGGATACTTGCTTTTTTCATGCTGTCCGCAGTGTCCTGTATGTGCTGACCCCTCAGCCTCCTGCTTAGTCTTATGTCCTTTATTTTGTTATGGCTGCTGTCTAAAACAATTATTTATGTACTGTTTCGTAATATTTTAACTTTAATAAAGTTTGTATTTATCACTTTCTCACGAAGTGTGGCGTTACAATTTGTTTGTGGCTCAGTTTACATGTTTTTGCCCTCTTCGTAGTATTGAAACTTTTGATCCGGTTATCATATTGGTGGCAAACTTTATTAACCCTTTAGGTGTTCCTAAACAGTTTATGGCAAATGGAGATGAAATTTCAGAATTTCTATTTTTGGTAACCTTGCCTCGCAAAAATGTAATATAGAGCAACCAAAAATCCTATGTACCCTAAAAATAGTCCCAACAAAACTGCCACCTTATCCCGTAGTTTCCAAAATGGGGTCACTTATGGAGTTTCTACTCGAGGGGTGCATCAGGGGGGCTTCAAATGGGACATGGTGTAAATAAACCAGTCCTGCCAAATCTACCCTCCAAAAACCTCACGGCGATCTTTTCCCTCTACGCCCTGCCGCGTGCCCGTACATTAGTTTACGATCAGATATGGGGTGTTTCTGCAAACTACAGAATCAGAGCAATAAATGTACAGTTTTGTTTGGCTGTTAATCCTTGCTTTATTCCTGGAAAAATGGATTAAAATGGAAAATTTGCCAAAAAATTGAAATTCTGAATTATGGGACATGATGTAAATAAACTAGTCCAGCCAAATCTGCCTTCCAATAACCACACGGCGCTCCTTTCCCTCTACACCCTGCCGTGTGCTTGTACAGTAGTTTATGACGAGATATGGGCTTTTTCAAACTACAGAATCAGAGCAATAAATGTACAGTTTTGTTTGGCTGTTAACCCTTGCTTTGTTACTGGAAAAAAAGGAAATTTAATCTCCATTTGCCAATAACTCTCGAGGAACACCTAAAGGTTTAACAACGTTTGTATAATCAGTTTTGAATACCTTGTGGGGTGTAGTTTCTAGAATAGGGTCATTTTTGGGTGGTTTCTTTTATGTAAGCCTCACAAAGTGACTTCAGATCTGAACTGGTCCTTAAAAAGTGGGTTTTGGAAAATTTCTAAAACATTTCAAGATTTGCTTTCCCAAAATGGCATTCCCAAAATGATCCAAACATGAAGTAGACATATGGCGAATGTACATTAATACCTATTTTTGGAGGTATTACTATGTATTATAGAAGTAGAGAAATTGAAACTTGGAAGTTTGCACAGTTTTCCAAATTTTTGGTAAATTTGGTATTTTTTTATAAATAAAAATGACTTTTTTTACTCCATTTTACCAATGTCATGAAATACAATATGTGAAGAAAAAACAATCTCAGAATGGCCTAGATAAGTAAAAGCGTTTTAAAGTTATTCACACATAAAGTGACACTAGTGAGATTGCAAAAAAAAAATTAAGGTGAAAATTAGCCCGGGCCCTAAGGAGTTAATTCCCTCACTGGAGCGTGATCGGAAGATGCGCAACTACAAGCGCACGCTGGTAGACGCGCTACTGATGGCATTGTCCTCTGACACCGGGGCCTAAGTGAAGGCACAAGGCGAAGGCAGAGAAGGAGGAAGAAGTCGACAACTCAGCTGGGGCACCGCCAGCAACTCAGAAGGCAGGGTTAGCATGGCTGAAATGTGGAAATGGTTTGTCAGCACGCCACAAGAACCAGCACCCCCAGCTGATATGAAACATCTTAGCAGGAGGTAGCATTTCAGCAACATGGTGGAACAGTATGTGGGTACACGCCTACACGTACTGACTGATGGGTCTGCCGCATTCAACTTCTGGGTCTCCAAATTGGGCACATGGCCTGAGCTTTCCCTTTACGCCTTGGAGGTGAAGGGGGCGTTATCACAGACAAGCGCAGCTGCCTGCCACAGCCAATGTGGACAAGCTCACATTCATTAAAATGAACCAGGCATGGATCCCACAGGACTTGTCCATACCTTGTTCAGAATAGACATGTATACCGGCCTCACCCAGCCTTTGTTATACTCCAACACATTTTGTCTTTGTTTTCTTTTCTATATGTTAGAAGTGTTTTCTATATGTTCTAGAGTTTTGGGGTCTACCCAAAGAGAAAAAAAAAAGTTATAAACAAAAAACAGCGTTGTTGGCGACTACCTCCTCCACCACCGATTCCACCTACACCGCCTCCTCAACCTCCTCCTCCTAGTTCAAGATTATTATTTTTAATTTTTATGTATTTTATGTTATTTGAAGTCATTTCCCTATCAACATTTGTTTGCAGGGCAATTGTCCAGCTCTTACCCCCATTTTGCTTCCTTTTGCAGCCTCTTGCCCTTTTTTAGAGCCGTTTTAGTGCCCCAAAGTTCGGGTCCCCATCGACTTAAATGGGGTCTGGGGTCAAGTTTGGGTCCCGAACTCGAAATTGCGGTGAAGTTCGGCCGAACCCAGCGAACCCGAACTTACAGGTGTTCGCTCAACTCTACTTGTGAGTTCAATGTCTCCAACTATGCCCCTCGTGCAACGGGAAGTACATGGTGTCGGCGCTGCATCAAGGAGTGCTGAGCTATGCGCCCTGCATGGCACACGTGTTCAATCTGGTTATCAAGCGGCTCCTAAAGTCTTTCACCCATCTGCAAGACATCCTAAAAATGGCCAGGAAACTTTGCATGTACTTCAGCCACTCGTACACCACAAAGCACACCCTCCTTGAGCTGTAGCAGCAGAATGGCATCACCCAACATCGGCTGATGTGCTATGTTTCCACCCATTGAAATTCCATGTTGGACCAACTATACGAACAGAAAAAGGCCATCAACAAATTCTTGATGATCCAAGTGGACAGGAGTAGGCCCCTGTGTAACTTTGATGTCAGCCAGTGGCAGCTCTTACGTGACATCTGCCATATGCTCAGGCCCTTTGAGGAGGCCACGTTATTTGTCATTTGCTAGGACTACGGGATGAACAATGTCATTCCACTGCGTTATGTCCTGGAACAGATGCTGCTAAATCTGGCTGGTCAGGGCACTGGAGACGGGGCGCCTAGAAAGATGGTGGCAGAGTTTGATACATTTGTCAGTCAAGATCTCTGTTTACAGTCAGTGAAGAGGAACATCGTTTATCGCAAGGATATGCAAACACCAACCAATGGGGTGTCAATCCCTAGAAGTAGGTCATCGGCACAAAAGAGCAGTCATTTTCACAGCCCAAGGTATCCTCCCGGAAGCTTGACCTCTACACGTTGACCGTCTGCACTGCGAAGCTTGTCTAAAACAAAAATCCCGCAGTGCACCCCCTTGGAGGCACAGGCTGCTTTGCTCCTCCAAAAACAATGGACTCTGTACAGCTTGACACCGATGTATAATTTCTCATACACCAGACTGAAAGAGTATTCCAAGCACCTCTCTGCCCACACAGCTTTCGAGAAGCAGAAGGCTATTGAATTGGGCTCAAAGCTGAACCTAAAAGCCAAATTTTCCTGTTTACCTGGACTCAAAGGAAAGGACACAGATCCACTGGCTGTGCTCATATAGATTTCATCTAAGCCTCCACTCACTAAAGCAAGCACAGAGGACTGGATTGTGTGGACAGCTTGGTTCTGTGGGGCCTACACAGAGAACGATCTATTGGAGGTATTACCAAAGACATTTATTTGCCTCCAGCTCTTCCTGTATTAACGGCTCCAAGGCGCTCACAGCTATCGTAGGGACGTGGTTCCAAAGAAACTTTGACTGTTGTTTTGGTAAGATGGTGATCAGTTCTCAGGACCCTATGTGACTAGCAGCGATGTTGAACGGGTATGATGTGCCTGGATCAGTGTCGGCCACAGAGCTTGTTTTCTTTGTGCCTGTCAAACCTCACATGGACATTTCTTATGCCATCCACGCAGAGGACTTCAAGACTTTATGGAGGAAGTGGACAATTTATTCCAATGTCTTTACTCGCATTTCTTCAGACATTTTAGAATCCACTTATCAGCAACCCAGCTCGTCAAGGTGACTGCATCTGTGACATCAGCACATTGTGAAGTTCCTCAGTAAGGATTACCTAATCCGAGTGCTGGGATTCATCATGGAGCTTCTTACCGTTCTGTTACAGCTGCTGTGAGACCTGCACATACTAACGACCAGTTACCTTCCAGCTGTGATTGTGTACCCTGCACTGTAGGAATGAGCTTTTTTTGCTGGACTGTCCTCCAGTTTTCAGCCATAACCCCATACATTTCATGATCAATATGCATTACCATCGTGGTCACTCCGACACTGGTCGTCGGTCCATTCTTGTTGATGAAGCCCTCTTTTTTTAGTTTGTCTTTTACATTTTGTGGTTTTGCCCCTTCTGTGTTGTATTTTATGTGTGTTAATGTCCTGTTTGTTAAAAAAAGTTTTTTTTTCTCCCCCAATAAAAAACAAAAGGAAAGAATTGGCTTGTGATTTGGTAGCCAAAAGCAGGATTGGGAACAAAACACAGAAGACATGCAAATATTCCATTCACATGTCATCTCTGTTTTGGATCCCTGTTTTTTTTTTGGCATTAGCTGTTGGGTTCTCTACAGACAAGTTCCTTTTTTGGGGGGTTATTGTTCTGACTAGAGATGAGCGAACACCTGGAAGTTCGGGTTCGGGAAGTTCGGCCGAACTTCCTGAAAATATTCGGGTTCGGGATCCGAACTCGACCCGAACTTTATCCCGAACCCGATCCCCATTGAAGAGGGCTGCCAAAGGCAGCAAAGTGTAGGTAAGTCCCCTGCAAACAAATGTGGATAGGAATTTAATAAAAATAAAATAAAATAAATAAAATTTAACCAATATCAATTGGAGAGAGGTCCCACTGCAAGGAATCATGCGTCTTATCACCCAACACTGGAGAAGGCCACTTTCAGTTATTTTGGCCCCAGCACCCAGACAAAGGACAGAGGTCCCACAGCAAGGAATCATGCGTCATATCACCCACCACTGGAGAAGGCCACTTTCAGTTATTTCAGCCCAGCACCCAGACAGAGGAGAGAGGTCCCACAGCAATGAATCATGCGTCATATCAACCACCACCGGAGAAGGCCACTTTCAGTTATTTCGGCCCAGCACCCAGACAGAGGAGAGAGGTCCCACAGCAAGGAATCATGCGTCATATCAACCACCACCGGAGAAGGCCACTCTCAGTTATTTCGGCCCAGCACCCAGACAGAGGAGAGAGTCCCACAGCAAGGAATCATGCGTCATATCAACCACCACCGTAGAAGGCCACTCTCAGTTATTTCGGCCCAGCACCCAGACAGAGGAGAGAGGTCCCACAGCAAGGAATCATGCGTCATATCAACCACCACCGGAGAAGGCCACTCTCAGTTATTTCGGCCCAGCACCCAGACAGAGGAGAGAGGTCCCACAGCAAGGAATCATGCGTCATATCAACCACCACCGTAGAAGGCCACTCTCAGTTATTTCGGCCCAGCACCCAGACAGAGGACAGAGGTCCCACAGCAAGGAATCATGCGTCATATCAACCACCACCGGAGAAGGCCACTTTCAGTTATTTCGGCCACACCACCCAGACAGAGGAGAGGTTCATTCAACTTTGGGTTGCACCGCAAGATCATGGTAAATTTAAAAAAATGAGGATTCAATAAAGAAGTGCCCCGGAGAACAAGAATACATGGTTGAGGGGGAGACAGTTATAAATGTCTATTCTGTACAAGGGAGGCACAGGTCTTGTGGGATCCATGCCTGGTTCATTTTTATGAACGTCAGCTTGTCCACGTTGGCTGTGGAGAGGCGGCTGCGTTTGTCAGTAATGACGCCCCCTGCAGTGCTGAATACACGTTCAGAAAAAACACTGGCCGCCGGGCAGGCCAGCACCTCCAAGGCATAAAATGCTAACTCTGGCCACGTGGACAATTTGGAGACCCAGAAGTTGAATGGGGCCGAACCATCAGTCAGTACGTGGAGGAGTGTGCAGACGTACTGTTCAACCATGTTAGTGAAACGCTGCCTCCTGCTAACACGTTCCGTATCAGGTGGTGGTGCAGTTAGCTGTGGCGTGGAGACAAAACTTTTCCACATTTCTGCCATGCTAACCCTGCCCTCAGAGGAGCTGGCCGTGACACAGCTGCGTTGGCGACCTCTTGCTCCTCCTCTGCCTTCGCCTTGGGCTTCCACCTGTTCCCCTGTGACATTTGGGAATGCTCTCAGGAGCGCCTCTACAAGCGTGCGCTTGAACTCGCGCATCTTCCTATCACGCTCCAGTGCAGGAAGTAAGGTGGGCACATTGTCTTTGTACCGGGGATCCAGCAGGGTGGCAACCCAGTAGTCCGCACACGTTAAAATGTGGGCAACTCTGCTGTCATTGCGCAGGCACTGCAGCATGTAGTTTCTCATGTGTGCCAGGCTCCCCAGAGGTAAGGACAAGCTGTCCTCAGTCGGAGGCGTATCGTCATCGTCCTCCGTATCCCCCCAGCCACGCACCAGTGATGGGCCTGAGCTGTGTCGGGTGCCATCCCGCTGTGAACCTGCTTCATCCTCATCCTCCTCCACCTCCTCCTCATCCTCCTCGTCCTCCAGTAGTGGGCCCTGGCTGGCCACATTTGTACCTGGCCTCTGCTGTTGCAAAAAACCTCCCTCTGAGCCACTTCTAACAGACTGGCCTGAAAGTGATAAAAATGACCCCTCCTCCTCCTCCTCCTGGGCCACCTCCTCTTCCATCATCGCCCTAAGCGTTTTCTCAAGGAGACATAGAAGTGGTATTGTAACGCTGATAACGGTGTCATCGCCGCTGGCCATGTTGGTGGAGTACTCGAAACAGCGTAACAGGGCACACAGGTCTCGCATGGAGGCCCAATCATTGGTGGTGAAGTGGTGCTGTTCCGCAGTGCGACTGACGCGTGCATGCTGCAGCTGAAACTCCACTATGGCCTGCTGCTACTCGCACAGTCTCTCCAGCATGTGCAAGGTGGAGTTCCACCTTTTGGGCACGTCGCATATGAGGCGGTGAGCGGGAAGGCCGAAGTTACGCTGTAGCACAGACAGGCGAGCAGCGGCAGGATGTGAACGCCGGAAGCGCGCACAGACGGCCCGCACTTTATGCAGCAGCTCTGACATGTCGGGGTAGTTGTGAATGAACTTCTGCACCACCAAATTCAGCACATGCAGCCCAGGCAAGGGATGTGCGTCAAACCGGCTAGTCCCAGAGCTGCGACGAAATTTCGCCCATTATCGCACACCACCAGGCCGGGCTTGAGGCCCACCGGCAGAAACCACTCGCCGGTCTGTTGTTCAATACCCCGCCACAACTCCTGCGCGGTGTGGGGCCTGTCCCCCAAACATATGAGTTTCAGAATGGCCTGCTGACGTTTACCCCGGGCTGTGCTGAAGTTGGTGGTGAAGGTGTGTGGCTGACTAGATGAGCTGGTGGAAGCAGAGGAGGAGGAAGCTAAGTAGGAGGAGGAGGCTACAGGAGGCAAAGAATGATGCCCTGCGATCCTTGGCGGCGGAAGGACGTGCGCCAAGGAACTCTCGGCCTGCGGCCCAGCCGCCACTACATCTACCCAGTGTGCAGTTAGGGAGATATAGCGTCCCTGGGCGTGCTTACTGGTCCACGTATCTGTGGTTAGGTGGACCTTGCCACAGATGGCGTTGCGCAGTGCACACTTGATTTTATCGGATACTTGGTTGTGCAGAAAAGGCACGGCTGTCTTGGAGAAGTAGTGGCGGCTGGGAACAACATACTGTGGGACAGCCATGGACATCAGCTGTTTGAAGCTGTCTGTGTCCACCAGCCTGAATGACAGCATTTCAAAGGCCAGTAGTTTAGAAATGTTGGCATTCAGGCCCAGGGCTCGAGGGTGGCTAGGTGGGAATTTATGCTTTCTCTCCAAGGTTTGTGAGATGGAGAGCTGAACGCTGCCGTGTGACATGGTGGAGATGCTTGGTGACGCAGGTGGTGTTGTCGGTGGCACATCCTCTGTTTGGTGGGCAGCAAGTGCCAACATTCCTCCCGAGGCGGAGGAAGAGGCCGAGGCAGCAGCAGAAGAGGGAGCAGGGGGAGCCAGAGTGAGTTACTTGCTATTAAGTTGTTTACTCCACTGCAGTTCATGCTTTGCATGTAGATGCCTGGTCATGCAGGTTGTGCTAAGGTTCAGAACGTTAATGCCTCGCTTCAGGCTCTGATGGCACAGCGTGCAAACCACTCGGGTCTTGTCGTCAGCACATTGTTTAAAGAAGTGCCATGCCAGGGAACTCCTTGAAGCTGCCTTTGGGGTGCTCGGTCCCTGGTGGCGGTGGCCAGTAGCAGGCGAACTCTCTTGGAGGCGGCTGTTCTGCTTTTGCCCCCTGCTCTCTCTTTTGCTACGCTGTTGGCTCGGTCTCACCACTGCCTCTTCTTCTGAACTATAAAAGTCAGTGGCACGACCTTCATTACATGTGGGGTCTAGGACCTCATCGTCCCCTGCATCGTCTTCCACACAGTCTTCCTTCCTGACCTCCTGTTTGGTCTGCACACTGCAGACAGACGCAGCAGTTGGCACCTGTGTTTCGTCATCATCAGAGACGTGCAGACTCCGATGAGGTGGTATTCCCATGTCCTCATCATCAGGAAACATCAGTGGTTGTGCATCAGTGCATTCTATGTCTTCCACCACTGGGGAAGGGCTAGGTGGATTCTCTTGGGAAACCCTGCCAGCAGAGTCTTCAAACAGCATAAGAGACTGCTGCATAACTTGAGGCTCAGACAGTTTCCCTGATATGCATGGGGGTGATGTGACAGACTGATGGGCTTGGTTGTCAGGTGCCACCTGTGCGCTTTCTGCAGAAGACTGGGTGTGAGATAATGTTGTGAACATGCTGGATCCACTGTCGGCCACCCAATTGACTAGCGCCTGTACCTGCTCAGGCCTTACCATCCTTAGAACGGCATTGGGCCCCACCAAATGTCGCTGTAAATCTGGCGGGTACTGGAACCTGAGGTAGTTGGTTCACTAGGACGTGTGGCTGTGGCAGAATGGCCACGTCCTCTCCCAGCACAAGAGGGTACACTAACACCACCACGACCGCGTCCGCGTCCCTTACTAGATGTTTTCCTCATTGTTACCGTTCACCAAGCACCACAATAAGAAAAAAATATTTGGCCCAATGTATTGATTTCAAATTCAGGCCTTTTTTACAGGCACCTAACACTATCTGCCTATTTATTTATGTAGCGTATTACACTAATCCAGGCACAGCAGTAACCACTGATTTAGGGGAATATCTCTTTTAGGGCTAGTATTTAGGCCCTGGATGAAAGGTAATCTTTTATAGACAGATTTACAATTGGCCTGCAACAACTCGAACACCAGATTCAGGGTATTGCTATTTTGGCAATTGAATTTAACCCCAGAACAAAATATATGTTTTGGCGGACACTATGAAACTTGGCCTGCAACAGCTGGGACACCAGATTCAGGGTATTGCTATTTTGGCAATTGAATTTCACCCCAGAACAAAATATATGTTTTGGCGGACACTATTATACTTTGCCAGCCACAGCTGAAACCACTGATTTATGGTATTGCTATTTTGGCAATTGAATTTAACCCCAGAACAAAATATATGTTTTGGCGGACACTATGAATCTTGGCCTGCAACAGCTGGGACAACAGATTCAGGGTATTGCTATTTTGGCAATTGAATTTCACCCCAGAACAAAATATATGTTTTGGCGGACACTATGAATTTTGGCCTGCAACAGCTGGGACACCAGATTCAGGGTATTGCTATTTTGGCAATTGAATTTCACCCCAGAACAAAATATATGTTTTGGCGGACACTATGAAACTTGGCCTGCAACAGCTGGGACAACCAGATTCAGGGTATTGCTATTTTGGCAATTGAATTTCACCCCAGAACAAAATATATGTTTTGGCGGACACTATTATACTTTGCCAGCCACAGCTGAAACCACTGATTTATGGTATTGCTATTTTGGCAATTGAATTTCACCCCAGAACAAAATATATGTTTTGGTGGACACTATGAATCTTGGCTTGCAACAGCTGGGACACCAGATTCAGGGTATTGCTATTTTGGCAATTGAATTTCACCCCAGAACAAAATATATGTTTTGATGACACTATGAATCTTGGCCTGCAAACAGCTGGGACACCAGATTCAGGGTATTGCTATTTTGGCAATTGAATTTCACCCCAGAACAAAATATATGTTTTGGCGGACACTATTATACTTTGCCAGCCACAGCTGAAACCACTGATTTATGGTATTGCTATTTTGGCAATTGAATTTCATCCCAGAACAAAATATATGTTTTGGCGGACACTATGAATCTTGGCCTGCAACAGCTGGGAAACCAGATTCAGGGTATTGCTATTTTGGCAATTGAATTTCACCCCAGAACAAAATATATGTTTTTGTGACACTATGAATCTTGGCCTGCAACAGCTGGGACACCAGATTCAGGGTATTGCTATTTTGGCAATTGAATTTCACCCCAGAACAAAATATATGTTTTGGCGGACACTATGAATCTTGGCCTGCAACAGCTGGGACACCAGATTCAGGGTATTGCTATTTTGGCAATTGAATTTCACCCCAGAACAAAATATATGTTTTTGCGGACAATATGAATCTTGGCCTGCAACAGCTGGGACACCAGATTCAGGGTATTGCTATTTTGGCAATTGAATTTCACCCCAGAACAAAATATATGTTTTGGCGGACACTATTATACTTTGCCTGCAACAGCTGGGACACCAGATTCAGGGTATTGCTATTTTGGCAATTGAATTTCACCCCAGAACAAAATATATGTTTTGGCGGACACTATTATACTTTGCCAGCCACAGCTGAAACCACTGATTTATGGTATTGCTATTTTGGCAATTGAATTTCACCCCAGAACAAAATATATGTTTTGGTGGACACTATGAATCTTGGCCTGCAACAGCTGGGACACCAGATTCAGGGTATTGCTATTTTGGCAAATGAATTTCACCCCAGAACAAAATATATGTTTTGGCGGACACTATGAATCTTGGCCTGCAACAGCTGGGACACCAGATTCAGGGTATTGCTATTTTGGCAATTGAATTTCACCCCAGAACAAAATATATGTTTTGGCGGACACTATTATACTTTACCAGCCACAGCTGAAACCACTGATTTATGGTATTGCTATTTTGGCAATTGAATTTCACCCCAGAACAAAATATATGTTTTGGTGGACACTATGAATCTTGGCCTGCAACAGCTGGGACACCAGATTCAGGGTATTGCTATTTTGGCAATTGAATTTCACCCCACAACAAAATATATGTTTTGGCGGACACTATGAATCTTGGCCTGCAACAGCTGGGACACCAGATTCAGGGTATTGCTTTTTTTTCAATTGAATTTCACCCCAGAACAAAATATATGTTTTTGCGGACACTATGAATCTTGGCCTGCAACAGCTGGGACACCAGATTCAGGTTATTGCTATTTTGGCAATTGAATTTCACCCCAGAACAAAATATATGTTTTTGCGGACAATATGAATCTTGGCCTGCAACAGCTGGGACACCAGATTCAGGGTATTGCTATTTTGGCAATTGAATTTCACCCCAGAACAAAATATATGTTTTGGCGGACACTATTATACTTTGCCAGCCACAGCTGAAACCACTGATTTATGGTATTGCTATTTTGGCAATTGAATTTCACCCCAGAACAAAATATATATTTTGCAGGACACTATGAAACTTGGCCAGCCACAGCTGAAACCACTGATTTATGGTATTGCTATTTTGGCAATTGAATTTCACCCCAGAACAAAATATATGTTTTGACGGACACTATGAATCTTGGCCTGCAACAGCTGGGACACAAGATTCAGGGTATTGCTATTTTGGCAATTGAATTTCACCCCAGAACAAAATATATGTTTTGATGGACACTATGAATCTTGGCCTGCAACAGCTGGGACACCAGATTCAGGGTATTGCTATTTTGGCAATTGAATTTCACCCCAGAACAAAATATATGTTTTGGCGGACACTATGAAACTTGGCCTGCAACAGCTGGGACACCAGATTCAGGGTATTGCTATTTTGGCAATTGAATTTCACCCCAGAACAAAATATATGTTTTGGCGGACACTATTATACTTTGCCAGCCACAGCTGAAACCACTGATTTATGGTATTGCTATTTTGGCAATTAAATTTCACCACATAAAATAATCTATCCTTTGCCAGACAGCAGACAGTATTATATTTGGCTAGCCAAAGCTGGAACACCAGATTTATGGGATTGGTATTTTGGCAATTGTATTTAACCCCTTAATAAAATATGGAAATTGCTATCCTGAGTTTCTAGGGGTGACAATTAGCACAGCCAAGCCCCTGATGTAGGATATAGCAAAAAAAAAAACTAGTATTGATGGATTGATGGACTTGGTGGCAGCTTGATCTGGTGCACCACAAGTCACAAAATGGCCGCCGATCACCCCAGAAAATAAGTGACAGAAAAACGCTCTGTGCAGCCTAAAAACCAGTGAGCATGTAACTAGCAGAAGTTCAATCATTCACAGCTGTAGATCGATCTGTTCATTAGGTGCTGTTGCTTACTTTTCCCTGCCTAATTTCGCCCTCACAGAAGCTGCGTCCTCTCCCTACACTAATCAGAGCAGTGTGACTTGCGGCGCTACGTGACTCCAGCTTAAATAGAGGCTGGGTCACATGCTGCACTTGGCCAATCACAGCCATGCCATTAGTAGGCATGGCTGTGATGGGCTCTTATGGCAAGAAGTAAAACGCTAGCTGATTGGCTGCTGTGCAGCCCTTCAGAAAGCGGGAAGTAATCGCCCAACAACAAACCCGAACCTGAACTTTTTTGAAAATGTCCGGGTTCGGGTCCGTGTCCCGGACACCCCAAAATTCGGCACGAACCTGAACTATGCTCGAACTGTTCGCTCAACACTACCAATAACAGGAAGAACATTGTGTCGGTGCAGCATCAAGGAGGGCTGACCCATGTGCCCCGCATGGCGACCATCTTTAATCTGGATGTAAAGTGGTTCCCGAAGTCTTTCACCCAACTGCAAAGACATCCTGAAAATGTCCAGTAAACTGTGCATACACTTAAACCACTCTTTCCCTGCCAAAAAATAACTCCCCAACATTGACTGATATGCGACGTTTCCACCCATTCGAACTGCACCATCCACATATTGGACCAACTATATGAGCAGAGGCATGTATTTTTTGATGATGCAGGCGGATAAGAGCACACCCCTGTGTAACATCGTCGTTAGCTAGTGGCAGCTCATGCGGGACACCTGTCGTTTGCTCAGGCCCTGGCCAGGGGACAGAATATGTGGCACCTACATCTCACAACCACCCCAGTGGATGCTGAACTGGCAGAGGAGGAAGAGGATAGTGTTGATCGAGCACCAAAGTGCTTGAGTGCTCAAGTAGAAGTGCGCTACGGAGCACCCGAGCACAATGGAAGTCAATGGGAGAACCCAAGTGTTAATCCAGACACCCCCTGCTCTGAAGAGGGGAGGGTGTCGGGAATGTAGTTCAGTTTAGGAGTCCCTGCTCTGACTCCATATATTGCTATGTCCATATATGAATACACTGATTGGGGGCACCCAGTGTATTTAAATCTAATTTAACCTGTATTTCAGAAATGTTTCTGCCGGGATTTGAACTCACTACCTTTTGCATTAGAGGGAAGGCACTCAATGTATTGGCTATGCAGCTACATATTGTAGTGGTTTATCTTCTGGGTTGTGATGCAGAAGCTGTGAGTTCAAATCCTGTCACAAGCTTTTTTAGAAATAGAGGTTAAATTAGATTTATATATTTAAATTTTTTTTAACAATTGTAAAAAAATGTATGGCACAAGATTAAAAAAATAAATATATATATATATATATATATATATATATATATATACAGTGTATATATATAAATAAAAAAAATAGAGCAGCACTCCACATTACAGTAAAAAAAGAAGAACTTTAATCACCCATAGTGCAGCGACATTTCGGTCCCTAACTGGAACCTTTCTCAAGCAATATACTACAGGACAAAGTATATATAAATAGCAAATCAAATGTGACATGAACAAACCATGTGATCAATTAGTGTAAGTAAAGGCTTTAACCCCTACTGGGGAAAATTACAATAGGCCTGATACAAAATTACGTAATACATGAAAACAATAAAACAAATGCATGTTACTTTCAAAAACATGTTGTGTATAAAGTGCTGTATGCATATAACAGTGTATATAGTTATACATGAAGATGTGTAAAACATGTATAAACATGATCAATGCATCAATAGTTAAAAAAATGTATTTAGCCCAAGCTGTGAGCCAATGGTTTGTGCAAAGAGGAGGAGCTAAGACACAAGGGTATACATACGTAACACAATCATACTACTGACCCGCATGTTCAAAGCCATCTCGGTGTTCCACTAGTACAAATGCGCAGACTCGGCATAGTGTATGATGTGCAACGTCAGGGTGATCACGTGACCAATGAAGGCCACATGACCGAAAAAAGACATGCGCACCAAGAGGTGTCAACCCCAATAATCTCCATCTTTAAAGACTTCCGCCAATCCCCATAGCAAGGGCACTGCATTATTAAACTGGCTATCATCTTTTGATGGTAACAATATTCACAAACATCACATACATTCCGTGGCTATCCATAAGGCCAAGACATGACACCACGACGATGAGCAAATCCCCATGGTCACAAGTCAAACACAGACTCGTGATTCAATGGTGTCCCGTGCCATCGGGATCACATCAGAAGACAAGTCCGTGGATCCGGCTGCCATTATATATATATATATATATATATATATATATATATATGTAAAAAACGAGGGTTCTCCTCCATTCAAAGCACACACAGGGGCGACATTCAATAACACTAGCCATACAAGCGCAATATGTATACACATAAATAAATATGGGTCAAAGTAGTTCAATTCCTTGTGTCACGCAGATCATCCCCAGGTCTGTCACATTTTATTTGCTATTTATATTCACTGTGTCCTGTAGTATTTTGCTTGAGAAAAGTTCCAGTTAGGCACCGAAATGTTGCTGCACTATGGGTGACTCAATTTTTTCTTTTTTTCACTGTAATGTGGAGTGCTGCTCTATTTTTTTTTATTTGATTTCCAGGGTTTGGCCTTTGCCATCCTGAGCTTGCACCCCTTGGTTTGTACTGGTGCTGCCACATTCTTCTATTAATTTATATATATATATATATATATATATATATATATTCCAATACGATCAGGCAGCACTCCACTTTAACACACGGTGCACGCGTCCGCTCGTGTCCAAGAGCCGCATATAATCATAGAAAGGAACGCAGCACTCTTTCAGACGTAAAAAAAAACGGTGATTTATTCAGCACATGTGTCAGCAACGTTTCAGCTCTCTCACAGAGCCATTATCAAGCCAAGTGTAACTTGGCTTGATAATGGCTCTGTGAGAGAGCTGAAACGTTGCTGACACATGTGCTGAATAAATCACCGCTTTTTTACGTCTGAAAGAGTGCTGCGTTCCTTTCTATGATTATATATATATATATATATATAGAGAGAGAGAGAGAGAGAGAGAGAGAGAGAAGATAAAATCATACTTCGTAATATGTGGGAAACTACTACTGATGTTTTTAGCCATAATATATTTACATATATTGTAAATATTATAATATATTATATATTCTAAATATATAATATGTGTAAATATATTATGGCTAAAGATATATATATATATATATATATATATATATATATAATTGTGACACCAATGGAGGATTGGTGGTGGAAGGGAGGTATATTTCTCCAAGATTCCTCTCCTATGTGAAGTAGCAGGTGGAAGATCTCACCTGTGAGGTAATTAATGAGGATGCACAGAGGCTGGGGATATAACCGAGCCTGGAGGTCAGTCAGTCTCTCTCTGCCTGGGGACACAGAAAGTCTGTCTGTGTGAGTGAGAAAAGAGCGTGAGTAAAAGGTTGCTGAAACATTGTTTTGTGAGCTGGCAGAGAGAAGCCCTCCAGTGGATAGACAGTGACCTCTGATGTATAGTAAGCGCTGGACAGGCAAGTTTTTCTTTTGTTGTTCTGTTTTATTTATGCAACCTTCGCAATAAACCTGGCTACAAGCCAGCTTAAACCTTATTCCCCGGTGTCTGGTCGGAATGGTATGAAGCTGACACGTGTCCTTTGACCCCAGCAAAGGCGATCCCGAGCTTAACCCCTCACAAGTGGTGTCGGATGCGGGCAAGCACGTTAAAAGTTTGAAAATGGATGACGTAGTAAAGGCACTGATACAGTCTGCGGCAATCCAGCAGGAGGCAACCAGAGAATAACAGCGCACAAATGCAACCCAGCAAGAAGCAAACCGCTTACTGTCTGCACAGCTAACCACCCTGATAGAGGCCACGAATAAAGACCGCCAAATCTTGCAAGAAGTGGTACAGCCAGGAAAAGAGCAGACAACTTTCCATGTGGGTCATTTTTTGCAAAAGATGACAGCAGAGGATGATGTGGAAGCTTACCTGGCTACATTTGAGAGGACAGCAGTGCGGGAAGCGTTGCCAAAGCCACTGTGGGCAGGACTGCTCGTCCCGTTCCTTGCAGGTGAAGCGCAAAAGGCTTATTTTGACCTGGAACCTGAGGCTGCCCAGGACTATGATAAACTTAAGTCAGAGATCCTGCCTCGGCTAGGTGTTACCCTATCAGTCAGAGCACAGCGAGTACATCAGTGGACATATAAAATGGATAAACCACCACGTTCACAGATGTTCGATCTAGTTCATTTGACCCGGAAATGGCTACAACCGGAGATTTTGTCAGCACCTGACGTCATGCAGCGGGTGGTCCTCGACAAGTTGCTGAGATCGCTACCCCCAGCCCTAAGGAAGTGGGTGAGCCATGGGGACCCCAAGACAGCAGACCAGCTTATTGACCTGGTGGAGCGATACTCTGTGGCTGAGGATCTACTAAATAACTCACAGCCCTCAACCCCACGGAGTCCAAGAGTTCCGGGTAAGACTGTTCTGGGGCTTAAGGGAGCTGGGAGAAATGTAAAGACTTTAAGTGAAGATGAAGAAGATAATGAGACTGTGGGCTCAGGAAAGCCCAAGGGGTATAATGTTGGACTGAACAAATGGCCCATAAGATGTTTTCGGTGTAATGAGTTGGGACACATTGCAGTGAACTGTCCTATGACTACTGAACCTATGCAATGTGATGTTGCCTTTATGAAAAAATGCATGTCAATGTTTGCGCATGTGGTGTGTACTGCTGCAGGTTCAGACAGCACAGAAAAACATTTGTGTGAATTGAAAGTGAATGATCAGAGTGTGACTGCGCTGCTAGACTCAGGGAGTGTGGTAACTCTGGTGAAAGCAGGCCTTATAGGCCCCTCTCACAGTCAATCTGACACGTTTACTGTGACTTGTGTGCATGGGGATACATGTGAATACCAGACTACTCTTGCTTATATTACCACTCCCTATGGGTCTGTACATCATAAAGGTGGAATAGTCCCAGCACTACTGCATGAGGTTATTATTGGGAGAGATTTTCTATATTTTTGGAAATTATGGGAGTCTAAGTTGGAAACAAAAAGAGGTACACCGCAGATTTTGACAGCTTCTGATATAGGCCCAGAACCATTAGAGCAGGCATGTCCAAACTGCGGCCCTCCAGCTGTTGCAAAACTACAACTCCCAGCATGCCTGGATATCCTACAGCTATTAGGGCATGCTGGGAGTTGTAGTTTTGCAACAGCTGGAGGGCCGCAGTTTGGACATGCCTGCATTAGAGGATTCCCCACTAGGGGATGTAGTTGAGGTATCTGCAGATGGCTCCACCCCTTTCCCATTCTCTGTGATGGTAGGAGACCTAGATGAGTCCACGTCAGAGACTGAGACTGAAGGTGTAACACTCCAGGGTATGCCTGACCTAGACATTAGGAAAGACGGCTTTCAAAGTGCGCAAATGAAGGACCCTACCCTTACGCGAGCCAGAGAGAATATAAAAGTGATAAATGGGAATCCTGTGAAGCCTGGTTCTAGGCAGGTTTCTCCCCACATGGCTCTAGAGAATGACCTGTTGTATCAGATAGACAAGAAGGGAGAGGAGGTGGTACAGCAGTTAGTGGTTCCAAAACCCTACCGGAGAACTGTTCTGGATCTGGCACATGGACACATTATGGGTGGCCATTTGGGGATCCAGAAAACGTCTGAAAGAATTTTAGAAAGATTTTTCTGGCCGGGAATGCATGGAGATATTAAAGCATATTGCGAATCCTGCCCTCAGTGTCAGCTTACAGCCCCTATACATAATTTCTGCGGCCTTTTGGTGCCCTTGCCAAATTTTTGAGATACCCTTTGAGCGCATTGGGATGGATTTGGTTAGTCCCCTAATAAAGTCAGCCCGGGGTCACCAGCATATTTTAGTCATAATGGATTATGCTACCCGTTACCCCGAGGACATATCTTTGCGCAATACCTCATCAAAGACCATCGCAAAAGAACTGGGCCATGTGTTTAGTCGGGTGGG
The DNA here is from genome assembly GCA_033119425.1 of Bufotes viridis. Taxonomy (NCBI): domain Eukaryota; kingdom Metazoa; phylum Chordata; class Amphibia; order Anura; family Bufonidae; genus Bufotes; species Bufotes viridis. Next base: position 266,132,472 of record CM065589.1, read on the forward strand.
TATCCCAAAAGAAATACTCACTGACCAAGGGACGCCCTTTATGTCTAATGTTATGAAGGAACTTTGCAGGCTTTTTAAAGTTACCCAACTGCGTACTTCAGTCTATCACCCCCAAACTGACGGATTGGTTGAAAGATTTAACAAAACCCTGAAACAAATGCTGAAAAAGGTGGTAGATAAAGATGGCAAAAATTGGGACTTTTTACTCCCATATCTGCTGTTTGCCATAAGGGAGGTACTGCAGTCATCCACAGGGTTTTCACCTTTTGAACTGGTATACGGTAGACACCCACGTGGTTTATTAGATGTGGCTAAAGAAACGTGGGAAGGACAGGTAACACCATACAAAAGTGTAATAGAGCATGTGTCCCAGATGCAGGACAGGATCTATGCAGTCATGCCAATTATTAAGGAACATATGGAACGGGCTCAAGGAGTACAGAAAATGATATATGATAGGGGGGCCGAGATTTGAACATTTGCGCCAGGGTGATCGAGTACTAATTCTCGTCCCCACAGTTGAGAGTAAATTCTTGTCTAAATGGCAAGGTCCGTTTGAAATTATTAAAAGAGTAGGTGAGGTGAACTATAAATTATACCAGCTAGGTAAAAGGAAGCCAGAACAGATTTACCATATAAATCTGTTAAAACCTTGGAAGGACCGGCCAGTCCTGGCCACAGCACTTGCTCCACCCATCAAAAACGGGGCAGCAATACCTGCGGTCAGAATAGCAGAGACTCTATCCGATGTCCAAAGGAAGGAAGCTAGACAGTTGGTCACTCAGAACAGAGAGTTTTTTTCAGAAAAGCCGGGGCAGACACCACTCATAAAACACAACATCATAACTGAACCTGGGGTTAGGGTCCATGTAAAACCTTATAGGATTCCTGAGGCCAGAAGAGAGGCAGTCTCAAAAGAAGTAAAAGATATGCTGGATTTGGTAGTAATTGAGGAGTCTAATAGTGAATGGTCAAGCCCTATTGTATTAATTCCAAAGCCTGATGGTACCATAAGGTTCTGTAATGATTTTAGGAGGTTGAATACAGTGTCTAAGTTTGATGCATACCCTATGCCATGAGTAGACGAGCTTATAGACCGACTCGGTACAGCCAATTACATTACGACCTTAGACCTAACAAAGGGTTATTGGCAAATACCCCTGATGGACGCTGCCAAAGAGAAGACAGCATTTTCCACACCTGATGGCCTATTCCAGTATGTAACTATGCCTTTTGGACTGCATGGGGCTCCTGCAACATTTCAATGGACAGAGTGTTGAGACCACATAGACAGTATGCTTCTGCTTATCTTGATGATATAGTGATACACAGTGCAGACTGGGAGACACACCTACTCAAGGTACAGGCAGTGATTGATGATTTGAGGAGAGCGGGGTTGACTGCGAACCCCAAGAAGTGTAGCATTGGTCTAGAGGAAGCCAAGTATTTGGGTTACATTATTGGAAGAGGTGTAGTCAAGCCCCAAGTTGACAAGATTGAAGCCATACAGAACTGGCCCCAGCCTGTAATTAAGAAACAAGTGAAGGCATTCCTAGGGATTACTGGCTATTGTAGGAGGCTCATACCAAATTTTGCAGCTATAGCAGTTCCCTTAACTGATCTCACTAAGGGAAACGGGTCCATGATGATAAAATGGAATTTTGAAGCAGAGGAGGCGTTTCAGACGATAAAACAGGGTCTTTGTTCCCAACCAGTGTTGATGACCCCTGACTTTAGAAAAGAATTTGTGGTACAGACAGATGCTTCTAGCTCAGGAATAGGGGCAGTGTTGACACAGAGTGTTAATGGAGAGGAGCATCCCGTGCTTTACTTGAGTCGCAAACTAAATAAGCATGAGAAGAACTACGCAGTGGTAGGGAAGGAGTGTTTGGCCATTAAGTGGGCTTTAGAATCACTCAAATATTACTTGCTAGGTCGGAAGTTTCGGTTAGTCACTGATCATGCCCCTCTGAAGTGGATGAACCTGAACAGAGAGAAAAATAGCAGAGTGACAAGATGGTTTCTGGCCCTGCAGGCTTACAATTTAACAGTGGAGCATAGGCCAGGAAAGATGCAAGGAAACGCAGATGCGTTGTCACGTGTGCACTGTCTGCTGGTTTCAGTTGCTCAGTCCTACTTGCCTGAGTAGAGGGGGGGGGGGGGGAATATGTGACACCAATGCAGGATTGGTGGTGGAATGGAGGTATATTTCTCCAAGATACCTCTCCTATGTGAAGTAGCAGGTGGAAGATCTCACCTGTGAGGTAATTAATGAGGATGCACAGAGGGTGGGGATATAACAGAGCCTGGAGGTCAGTCAGACTCTGTCTGCCTGGGGACACAGAAAGTCTGTCTGTGTGAGTGAGTGAGTGAGTGAGTGAGTGAGTGAGTGAGTGAGAAAAGGCCGTGAGTAAAAGGTTGCTGAAACATTGTTTTGTGAGTTGGCAGGGAGAAGCCCTCCAGTGGATAGACAGGGACCTCTGATGTATAGTAAGCGCCGGACAGGCAAGTTTTTCTTTTGTTGTTCTGTTTTATTTATGCAACCTTCGCTATAAACCTGGCTACAAGCCAGCTTAAACCTTATTCCCCGGTTTCTGGTAGCTGACACGTGTCCTTTGACCCCAGCAAAGACGACCCCGAGCTTAACCCCTCACAATATATATATATATATATATATATATATAATATAATAATTCCGGCAGCACTCGCTTTTATGGTTTATCAGGTGCACTTGGCTTGAGAAGGATCCCGGAAGGGGATTGAAATGTTGCTTATTTTGTGTCACATGTGTGAATAAAGACACTGTGTTTTTTTTCACAAGAAGAGTGCTGCGTTGATTTTTCATGGATATACATGCCTGATGTCAAGGGTGAGACGCGTGCACCTGATAAACCATAAAAGCGAGTGCTGCCGGAATTATTATATTGGATATCGACTTAAAAGGCGTTGCACCGCATCTTGGAATTGAAGGTTACAAGGTAAAACCTATATGAACATGGAGCCTGGCACACATGTGTTTTCATACAATGATAATGATGTTGAAAGGATCATGGCAACTGTGGAGGGCGATGCCTCGTTTCTCAGTATACCCTCGGTAACAAACCTAAAGAGAGACTATGAGAACCTTTCAAAGAAGTGTTTATCTCTTGAATTGCACTTCCTTACATTGGTAAAATATCATAAAGAGAATCGTATACCAAGAGGGATGAGAACCCGATTAAAACCAACCCCATATTCTCACGATGGTGAATATAGAGCGCGCTTTGAAGCGATCTCGAACAAATATGCACTTGATCTCATTCTTCTCATTATTGAACATTTGCAAAAGGATATGCGAGTATTGAAAACTAAAATTATACAAGTAGAGGAATCCTTGAAAAATGCAATGCCAATGGAGGAATGTACTGCTTTTCTTGAGAAGCAAAATGAACTAAAAATTTTGAACAAAGGTTTAACATTTTGTCCACAGGCAAAGATGGACTGGTTCCAGTTGGATCTGGACTTACACAACCTCTTCAGAACTCTGAAACTGAGGGTGTGGTGTGACTCCAGACCCATGGGATTACATGATGTGAATAACAGCCCACAGTCAAATTTGACTTTGAAGCAATTTGATTTATTTGTAAAAAGTGATTTTACACCTGTGATAAACTTGCATGCTCTTGAGATGTTTATGGAGTCAGTTAAAAGGGATATTGCACAACTTAAAGATAACGTATGTGGTCAACCTTTGACGCGATCGAATGTCACTAAAGTTGAAATGGATGCATTGGAGAGGTTGTCCAGAAACCATGATCTCACCATTAAACCGGCTGACAAGGGGGGTGCGATCATGGTGATGGACACCCCCAAATACATCCAGGAGATCGATAGACAATTGTCTGCCAATAATACGTATGAGGCGGTGTCGAGGGACCCTAAGTTTGAGATTATGAAAATTATTGAGGAGAAAATAAATGTGGCCTTAAATGAAGGTACAATAGATGCACAATTGGCGCAGTTTTTGGTGGTGAAGTCTCCAGTAACTCCTCTGATATATGTTCTTCCAAAAATCCACAGGAGCCTGATTGACCCCCCCTGGTCGCTTGATTATTTCGGGCAGGGGATCAATCTTGTCTAATATTGTGATTATTTTTTTTGACAGAGCACTGAGGCAATTCGCGGTGGAAGCAAGGTCGTATGTCAGAGACACTGGAGACTTTTTACAGAAGATCGCAAAGATTTCAGTTACAGAAGATGTGATATTGGCGTCCTTCGATATTGTCTCGCTGTATACATCAATAAGGCATGAACAGGGACTTGAAGCGGTACGTGACATGTTACAATATTCCCAATATACGGAACAAGCGAGGAGATTCTTGCTGGATATGTTGGAGATTACATTACGATATAATTATTTTTCTTTTCAAGACAGGTATTACGTGCAGAGGGTGGGAGCGGCGATGGGGTCTAACGTCGCTTCCACTTATGCAAATATTTTTGTGCGATCATTGAAGGAACGCGTCATCTATGTCTCTCCCCACTTCAGCAATGTGCTTGGGTGGTGAAGATACATAGATGATGTGTTCATTGTTTGGAAGGGTACAAGTGATTCGCTACATGTATTTCACGATTTTTTTAATAACATGGATACCAACATAAAATTTACGTTAACAGCCTCTAGTGAACGGGTGCAATTCTTAGACACGCAGGTATATGTGGATAAAGGGAGCCTACATACAGATTTAAATATGAAAGCGACAGATAAAAATACGATTTTACATTTTTCGAGTGGACACCCCCGAAAAACGGTTAGGTCACTACCTTACGGCCAAATGTTGAGAGTAAAAAGAATTGTAGACAATGAGGAAAATGCGGAAGGTGCTTTAAAAAAATTGGAAAACTCATTTGAAAAAAGAGGTTACCCTAAAAAGGTTATCCAGGAGAATAGGAGTAAAGATGACCAAATAACTCGTGATACTTTGTTAAAAGTTAAAACGAAACAAAATATGGAGAGGATACCATTTGTAACAACATTTAATGAACTAAGTCCGGCAGTGGAGCATATTGTGCGTTCACATTGGGGTGCATTGAGGAGTGGATTCCCTGCTATTTCGGCCTTCGCTGCACCTCCTTTGATGTCGTAAAAACGTTCCAGAAATATCAAAGATAGGATTGTTAAAACAGAGGTAGAGGGTCACAAAAAACAAATCCAACAGACTCTATTTAAAACTAAGAGGACAGGTTGTTACTCATGTTTGCGATGTGTGAATTGCAAGTATCTACAGAAGGGTAGGGAATTCACACATCCACAGACAGGGGAACGATTTGATATTATAGAATGTTTTACTTGTGATTCTTCGTGGGTAGTATACATATTATGGTGCCCATGTCACTTACTCTATGTAGGGGAGACCACGTGTGATATCAAGGCGAGATTAAATAACCATCGACAGTCTATCAGAGATAAAAGGAAAGATCTTCCTGTGGCTAATCATTTTTCAGAGAAACAGCATAAGGAACAGGATCTGAAATTCATGATTTTAGAAAGATTTATACACAATGTCGCATGCGGGTATTGGCGGTAATTCACACCGACTTTCAAGCATGCGATAGTTTGTGGTGAAGCGCTACGGACGTGGTGTGGATGAGTGACTGCGCATGAACTATCAGGGCGGTGCGTTGCATTGTAGTATAGAGGTATAAATACATGAATATAGCGAGTACGAGGATAAAAAATGATCCAAAAAAAAGGTGTTTTTTTTTTTTTTTTTATTGAAAAATTTTTTCTATTTTTCAATACTGCAGTGGCTTTATATGCACTCACGTCACTGGATTTCTGTGCAGGCTGGTCCACACCACGAGATATGATGCTGGAATGAGCGCATATATATATATATAAAATAAAATTATGTACCTTGCAGATGGATGGTGTTCACACCATGCGTTTAAAAAAAAAAAAAAACAGCAAGCTGGATGAATTGCATAGAATTGCAGAACGCGTCTCTTTGTTCTGATAAACTGATGAACTAACTATAGCCAAGGGATTTTATTGTGGTTTTAAATCGCACTTGCACTTTGTTGTAATATGTGATTGTTTATATAGATTTTTATGTGAGGGTGCACTTTGCTGACACAAAGCACTTCATACAAAGACATCTATGGGGATGTGTACCAAGCACACAATATGAGAAGATATTTGAAATATTTGAATGGACTGAATTTTTTTAACAACACTTGACTTTGTATCATCTGTTATTAATTGTAATCACTTGATTAAATCATTATGTACACATGTAATGAAAAGCTGGATATGCATATAGACACCAGAATGATTTTGGTCTGTGCACTTGGCTTGAGAAGGATCCCGGAAGGGGATTGAAATGTTGCTTATTTTGTGTCACATGTGTGAATAAAGACACTGCGTTTTTTTCACAAGAAGAGTGCTGCGTTGATTTTCATGGATATATATTGTACAGGACTCCAGGGATGGGTCCTGGATGGAAGATATATTTTTCCCATTTTTTGTTTTGCTGCTCTCTAGACAGGCAGTTGGAGAAGGAGTCCGGGGTAGTTTGCAACCCAGAGTTGCAGGTTATTTGTTGTTTGGGGCCCGGACTCTGGAATGGAAGGGAAAAGGTTGGGCGGGCCTTTCCATTCCACCCCAGGGCTTGTCTAGAGGTAGACTGGTGCATAAAGGGTTACCCTCTAGCAGCAAGAGATAAATTGCAAGGGACTCTGGGAAGGGGGTGATTCCTGAACAGGTGTTCCTGCAGAGTGTGCAGGCTGCCTGAGTGTATGTGTGGATCACAGCTCCCGGATGGATTTCCCAGTGCTACAGGGAAGGAAAACCCAGCTTGCCAAAGAAAAGTAATACTGAGGTGTCAGTAAGTGAACTATGTCTTTTCAAAGCCTTTAAAGACTTGGTTGAGGCCAGAGAAACTGGACTATTTTTGTTTACTCAGCAAAGCTGCAATTTTGTTTCTGTTTGTACCCTGGCGGATGCCTAGTTTTAAGTTGCCAATAAAAGACCTTTGTTTGAACTGTGAGACTGCATAAATCAAGTGAATCTGATCCCTGATCCCCTGAATATCACAACTGGTGTTTCGGATGCGGGCAGTAGTCATCACAGCAGAAAAGTGAATTTGATTTTTTTCTTTCCCTTCTCTCCCACCTCCAGTTGTTGCACAAAATGGAGGACTTAGTGCGGCAATTAGCTCTGGCTACAGTGCAGCTGCAGAAGAGTATGGCAGTGCAACAGCAAGCTACTGAGGCACAGCTCACTGCACTTCGAGAAACTGCGGAAGCACAAGCAAGTGCCTTGCGGAGTCGACACAGGCACAGGCTAAGATGTTGACAGAGGCAGTACAGCATCTTGCTCAGGGGCGTGAATCAGTTGTTGTTGCCCCTAGCAACCAGGCAACTATTCGGGCTAGTCATTTTTTGCAAAAACTGACACCTTCAGATGATACCGAAGCTTTTCTTGCCACGTTTGAGAGAACTGCAGAACGTGAAGGGCGGCTGAAAGAGCAGTGGGCTGGCCTTATTGCACCTTTCTTAACAGGAGATCCACAAAAGCATATTTTGATTTGCCAACAGATAAAGCAAAAATTATGATGACTTGAAAGCTGAAATCTTAGCCCGGCTTGGTGTAACTACAGCTGTCAGAGCACAGAGAGTGCATAGCTGGAGATACCAACCTGAAATACCCTCCAGGTCGCAGATGCATGACCTCATACAGCTGGTGAGGAAGTGGTTGCAGCCGGAGACCCTGACTGGACCGCAGATGGTGGAACGAGTCGTCCTGGACCGGTATCTGAGGGCCCTTCCTGGGCCGTTACAACGCTGGGTGAGCCATGGGGACCCCAAGACGGCAGACCAGCTTGTGGATATGGTGGAAAGGTACACCGTTGTGGAGGATCTACTAGGACCTCCGAGGCCTAGGAACTACCCTGCTAACAGAGCGACCAAGTTCCCCTAGGGATTTGAAGGGGAAACTACCCGTAGTCCGGGCTCAAATGCAAGACCCTACTCTGGTTTATTCCCATCAGCAGGTAACGGTAATAAATGGAGTGCCACAAGAACATGGGGCTGAGAACAGGTATCCCCACTTTGCAATGAATGCAGACCTGCTGTATCAGGTAGCCAAGATACGCTCTGAGGTAATAGAGCAGCTCTTGGTTCCCCAGCCTTACAGGCGAATGGTACTGGATATGGCACATAATGAGGTTTTGGGAGGACATCTGGGTGCTGAAAAGACAGAAGCAAGGGTGGTGGACTGGTTTTACTGGCCAGGACTTAAGGCAGATGTCAAGAAATACTGTGCTTCCTGCCCAATATGTCAGTTAACCACTCCAGCGCCCCGCTTTCGAAATCCCTTAGTGCCTCTCCCCATAATTGAAGTTCCCTTTGAACGTATAGCCATGGATTTAGTAGGCCCTTTAGTAAAGTCAGCTAGGGGTCACCAATACATACTCGTGGTACTAGATTATGCTACCCGATACCCAGAGGCTGTCCCTTTAAGGAACCCCACTTCTAAAAACATTGCTAGAGAGCTGTTTCAAATGTTTTCAAGGACGGGTTTTCCTAAGGAGATCCTTACCGACCAGGGCACTCCATTTATGTCAAGGGTGATGGCGGACCTTTGTAAACTGTTTCAGATTACACAGTTGCGGACGTCCGTCTATCACCCTCAGACGGATGGCCTGGTTGAGAGGTTTAATAAAACCCTAAAATCCATGTTAAAAAAAGTAGTACAACAGGATGGTAAGGATTGGGACTGTCTGTTACCTGCAGTGCTATATAAGCATAGGATTAACAAGGACAAGTGTTTGGAAGTGATGACGTGATGATGTGATACCGTCGCGCTCTCCCCTCCTCCCGCTGCTCGGCTGACCGCTTGTGTGATACCTGGACACAGCCGCTTTTTCCCTCTGGCTCCCCGCCGGGATCGTGCTCTGAACTGCCTGGCTGACCGCTCGATTAATCGGCTACTCTGCTCCTCCCTGCTGCCTCTTTCCTCCCGTGTGGGGAACCGGATTCCTCCTTCGCCTCTCCTGTCTCCCTCTCTTTGGACCATGGACTGATTCCACCTGTGACTACTGAGACTCGATCGCCCGCTGGTTCCCTTCTCCTCTCCCGCCTCCTGGTGTGGTCCTGGGCCGCTTACTGATAGGCTGTTATTGCCTCTCCACCTCCATCTTCGGTCAGTGGGACTCGGGTCTGGCGGAGTTTGTCTGCTTGTTCCCGGGTTTTCTTCCTGGCGCTGCTCACTCTGCTTCCTGCTGCTTGCCGCTGGCTCTTCTCCTTTGGATGGTCCCTGCTGCCGTATCTCTATGGTGGCATCGGGGCTGGGGCGCTTGACTCCCCCCTGACTCCCCCTGTGGCCTTCGGTATGGTCCCCTGGCTTCCTGTGTTCTGCACGGTCTCCTGATCTTTAGTTGGATCGTTTGAAGATTTAAAGAAGAAGAGCGGTGAGATTTTTCCATTACTGGTTCTCACTGACTAACCATTGCTAACTACTCAACCAATCTTCCAACTAATGTACTAAATGTAGCTATTGTACCTTTGGCCTATACCTGATACGGGACATTCCACATAAAGAGAGGGCAAAAACAAGGAGAGGGAAGGGGGGGGGGGAGAAAAAAAAAAGAAAACAACAAAGGCAATGGCTCCAAAGGCAAGCAGGCTGTCTGCGGACCTCTCTGCTCAGAAATCGTCTACTAAACCCTTTGAATGAGCAAAAATAGACCAATTTTTTAGGTCCCCTAGGGTTACTATGAGAGGTGCGCAAAAAGATACCAGTACCAGTAGTAAAAGATCTGAGAACTCTGAAGTAACGGAATTAGAATTACAAAAAGTTTCTGGGTACCTCCAAGGGGGTTAAGGAATTGACGCTGAAAAAGTGATCGATACCAATTCTTCCCCGCTAAAAGAAATATTAATGGCGGTAAAACAAAACAGGGACCTAATACAGGTTATTACAACCCAGCTTGGGGCAATTCAGGCTGATGTGGGACTGATTAGGGATGATCTGTCTAAAATCCGAGAAAGAGTCGTCAAAGTGGAGAACTCTATAGTTACTATACAGAACGAATCTAAAAAAATAAATACAGAGATGTCCACCTAAAAAAAAGGTGGTGGATCTGGAAGATAGATCACGAAAAAACAATGTAAGAATCCTGGGCATCCCAGAGGGAGTGGAAGAAAAAAACCCAGCTCAATTCATACAGACGATGATTCTGGAAAATTTTGGGAGGGAACACTTCTCGTCCTTGTTTTTAGTAGAAAGAGCTCACCGGGTCCCAGGCGGTAAACCAATTCCTGGGAGACAACCACGGACACTCCTTGTTAAAATGTTGTTTTCAAGGGATAGAGATATAGTATTAAGAAGGGCGAGGGAATGTACCCCAGCTGTATACGACGGAAACAGACTGGCCTTTTTCCCAGACTTTTCAAGAGATGTCCAAGAAAAGAGACGGCCGTTTATCGCTGTAAAAAAGAGATTAAGAGAAAGGGATATTAACTATTCCCTAGTTTTCCCGGCCAAGTTGCGGATTATCTTTAAGGACACAACTCTCTTTTTTCATACGCCGGATAAAGCCAAGGACTGGCTTGAACAAAATGACATGTGATTCACTGTCTAAGGCTTTGATGAAAATAACAGTCTGCTCACGACGTTCTTATTTTTTATAGCCCTTTCTCTGTTTAATGTGGTTAAATTAGCGGGGAGGTGTCGAGCCGGGGGGGGGGGGGCGGGTTTGGGGAGGGTTGGTCATAGGTGAGAGATCTGCTGCATTACACGGTGGATTACTTGGATTGGGGGGGTGGGAATGGCTGCGATGCGTCTAAGGCTGGGAGGAAAAGGTATTCTGTTTTTTTTCCTACTCTAATTGTTATTTATAATGTCTATCAGAATTCTCACTTGGAACGTCAGGGGTCTGGGAGATAGAAGAAAGAGACAAGCAGTTTTTGATTGGATGTGTACACATCTTCCCGCTATTGTATGCTTGACTGAAACACACCTTACTGGGGAGACCTCCAGGTTGGCCACCAGGGGATGGGCCTCGCACACGTACCACTTTACTTTCTCCAGTCACTCTAGGGGAGAGACTGTTTACATTCACAGAACGATTGAATTTCTGTGCGGGGTATCCTCTGTGGACAACCAGGGGAGATTTGTCTTCCTATATTGTAAGCTGGCGGGAAAGATGTGTATATTAGCCTTTGGCTATATTTCCACTCCATTTTCTTACTCAGTACTTAATTCTTTGTTAACATTTATGGATAAATGGCCAGAATGCCCTACATTGATTATTGTGACTTAAACTGTATTATTAATTTAACGCTAGATAGGGTTTCTATGAGTGTTGAGGGGGGTGCCTCCGTTCTAGGGTCCCCCTTGGCACGCTTTTGTTCCGAAGCCGGGTTTGAAGATGTTTGGGAAAGTCTGGGGCAGGGGAGAAGGGTCTTTTCATGAATTAGTAAATTAGGTAAATCTATGTCTAGGATAGATCATGCCCTGATTAATAAAAAATATGTGCGATATGTTAAACGAATGAAGTATGAGACTAGGTCATTCTCGGATTACTTACCGTTATTTCTCGAAATTTGCTTGACCTATGATAAACAAATAGGGAGGTCTCCATTTATATTAAATCCCTACTGGTTATCACTAATAAAGAACCATGAAATAATACAAAAGGAAATCAATTAATTTTGGGATACTAATTAAAGTTCAACTAACATTCAAGTAGTTTGGGATACCTTTAAGGCATATATGAGGGGAATAATGGTCAGTAACATCTCAAATTTGAGAAAGGAGTACGGGAAAACCGAGATAAACTTAAAAAATCAAGCCTCCTCATCAACACAATCTTTCTATACAAATAGGACAGAGGAAAATAGGGAAACAATGCAGAAGACTACACAAGCATATTCTAATTTTCTGCTGGAAAAGGCCCAACAGAGTTTATTCTTTAAGGGTCAAAAATATTTTACTGAGTCGGGCGACTGGGGAAACTCCTATCCAGAGTGATCCTGAGTTAGGAACCCCCCAAAAAAACATAGATACCATACGATTGGCCAATGGAAGGAAGGTTAGTGGACAAAACTCCATAGAGAATGTTTTTCTTGAATACTTCTCAGATCTCTACAGAGCTGATGGTAGGATTACGGATGAAGGGGTGGATTCATATCTGGATGGTATTGTTTTTCCTACCATTACCTCCGTCCAAAAGAAGGCACTCGAGGCAGACCTCTCTATCCAGGAGCTCGAAGGGGCAATTAAACTATGCTCGGCCAACTCCACCCTCGGTTCGGATCGACTTCCATATGAATTTTATAGTAAATACAAAGAGATTATTCTTCCTAAACTGTTGGGAGTTCTTTCTGAGTCGGTGGTGGAGGGTAACTTGCCACGTTCAATGATGGAAGCAGTAATAATCTTAATTCCAAAAAAAGGCAAGGACCCCATTAAGTTGGGATCTTATAGGCCGATTTCATTGTTGAACGTGGACGTAAAGCTCCTGGCAAGGATTTTGGCCTCAAGACTCTCTGGGGTCATCTCCTCCATTGTCCACCCAGATCAGAATGGCTTTATCCCCAACAAGGGCACGCACTACAATCTGCATCAGCTTTTTGCTAATATGCAGGCTGCTGGGGGATCTGCTCGTTCCATCCTGTCTTTGGATGCCTCCAAGGCCTTTGATAGGGTGGAGTGGCAATTCCTCTGGAAGGTTCTGGCCAGGATGGGTTTTGGGGAGAGATTTATAAACATTATTAAAATACTGTATAGATCCCCTACAGCTAAGCTGAGTCTTAATGGGAGCTTTACTACCAGTTTTGACTTAAACAGAGGTACTCGCCAGGGTTGCCCACTCTCTCCACTTTTATTTTAATATTTATATTGGCTGGCATTGGCTATTAGGCAAGTTGCTAAAATTAAAGGATTTGGCACATTAGGAGTGGAGGATTGTATATATCTATATGCGGATGATGTCCTGTTTTTTTATAGATAATACAGAAATAACTGCTCCAAGAATTATTCGTATGGTTAAACTTTTTGGTGAGGTATCAGGCCTTGACATAAACTTGTCAAAGACAACCTTGATGCCTATAGACCCTGTGCCCCAAATGGAGTCCCTGATATCTCAGCTAGATGTTGTTGACACCTCTCAATTCTTGGGTATGATGATATCCCCAAAGGTTGAAAATCTTGTACAACTTAATCTGACTCCATTGATAATGAAAACTAGGGCAAAAATAGGGATTTGATTGAGACTTCCCCTGTCCAGAGCTGACCGAGTTTCGCTGGTCAAGATGGTAATTTTACTTGAATTCCTCTATGTTCTTAGGAATATACCTATTTGGATAGAGGATAAATATTTTAAACTTGTGGAAAGAATAATTAATGATCTGGTCTGGGGAAGAAAACGAGTGAGACTTTAAACTAGATTATCTATATAAACCTCTGGACCATGAGGGCCTAAATCTTCCATATTTTAAGGGTTATTTTATTGCTGCTCAGTTGTGGACTTGTAATGAATGGCCAAATAGTACTTTTTTATGTAGCCTAGTAAGAGCTTCCACACATAATAACATATATACGGACTATTGATTAATAGAGATCGGGGTTATAAAGAGATTATAAAATCACTATTGAAAATGTGGGCTACCATTAGAGGCTGGTTGGGGGTAAAGGGATCACTTATACTCACGCCTCTTTGGCATAATGCGCACTTGCGGACCTTGGAGGGTATAGAACAGATTGTTATGAATGGAGAAATTAAGACGTTTGTGGAACTATCACAGAATGTAGAGAAACTTTGGTTTAGGTATTTTCAGCTTCGTTCGCCACTTCTTAGTTTGGATGATAAATCACTTTTAGAAATAGACACTTCTCTGCTAAATGAATGGTTAGGGAAGATATCACTAGGAATGAAGATTTCAAATATATATAAATTATTAATTAAGTCACGATTTTCTGATACACAATCACCAGGACAAAGGGCCTGGGAGATGGATTGCCCAAATATAAAATTGGTGGGATGGGGGAATTCTTTTTTACTAACCCAGACGTACTTTCTCACAATTTTAATCATGTTCTAACACAGTTTAATATTTATCATAGGTTATATGTTACCCCCACCTGGTTGAATAAGTGTGGATTAAGAGATACCTCCAAATGCCCTCGATGCGATACTGAAGGTGCGGACTATCTCCACATGATCTGGGCTTGCCCAGGACTAGTAACATACCAGGATGGTATTAACACTTTCCTAACCCACAAATTAAAAATACGGATCCCTCTAGAGCCATAATTGTTTCTACTGAATGATCTCTCTTCACTAAGCAGCCATAAATACCAAAATATTCTACTAGGTAGAAGGCCAGACTTCTGATTACTCGGAGTTGGTTTGCATGCCATACTCCAGAGGTAAATAATTGGATAAATCTTACTAACAAGGTTCAAAACCATGAAAGGATTCTTTATAAGCAGAGAGGTGTCTTTGAGAAATGGAGTAAGATATGGGATGGCTGGTAGCTCTGATAGCATTTTATGCTGAATCTAATAATAATTTAGCTATACAGGTCATTCTCAAAAAATTAGCATATTGTGATAAAGTTCATTATTTTATGTAATGTACTGATAAACATAAGACTTTCATATATTTTAGATTCATTATACACAACTGAAGTAGTTCAAGCCTTTTATTGTTTTAATATTGATGATTTTGGCATACAGCTCATGAAAACCCAAAATTCCTATCTCAAAAAATTAGCATATTTCATCCGACCAATAAAAGAAAAGTGTTTTTAATACAAAAAAAGTCAACCTTCAAATAATTATGTTCAGTTATGTACTCAATACTTGGTCGGGAATCCTTTTGCAGAAATGACTGCTTCAATGCGGTGTGGCATGGAGGCAATCAGCCTGTGGCACTGCTGAGGTGTTATGGAGGCCCAGGATGCTTCGATAGCGGCCTTAAGCTCATCCAGAGTGTTGGGTCTTGTGTCTCTCAACTTTCTCTTCCCAATATCCCACAGATTCTCTATGGGGTTCAGGTCAGGAGAGTTGGCAGGCCAATTGAGCACAGTAATACCATGGTCAGTAAACCATTTACCAGTGATTTTGGCACTGTGAGCAGGTGCCAGGTCATGCTGAAAAATGAAATCTTCCTCTCCATAAAGCTTTTCAGCAGATGGAAGCATGAAGTGTTCCAAAATCTCCTGATAGCTAGCTGCATTGACCCTGCCCTTGATAAAACACAGTGGACCAACACCAGCAGCTGACATGGCATCCCAGACCATCACTGACTGTGGGTACTTGACACTGGACTTCAGGCATTTTAGCATTTCCCTCTCCCCAGTCTTCCTCCAGACTCTGGCACCTTGATTTCCGAATGACATGCAAAATTTGCTTTCACCTGAAAAAAGTACTTTGGACCACTGAGCAACAGTCCAGTGCTGCTTCTCTGTAGCCCAGGTCAGGCGCTTCTGCCCCTGTTTCTGGTTCAAAAGTGGCTTGACCTGGGGAATGCGGCACCTGTAGCCCATTTCCTGCACACGCCTGTACACGGTGGCTCTGGATGTTTCTACTCCAGACTCAGTCCACTGCTTTCGCAGGTCCCCCAAGTCTGGAATCGGTCCTTCTCCACAATCTTCCTCAGGGTCCGGTCACCTCTTCTCGTTGTGCAGCGTTTTCTGCCACACTTTTTCCTTCCCACAGACTTCCCACTGAGGTGCCTTGATACAGCACTCTGGGAACAGCCTATTCGTTCAGAAATTTCTTTCTGTGTCTTACCCTCTTGCTTGAGGGTGTCAATGATGGCCTTCTGGACAGCAGTCAGGTCGGCAGTCTTACCCATGATTGCGGTTTGGAGTAATGAACCAGGCTGGGAGTTTTTAAAAGCCTCAGGAATCTTTTGCAGGTGTTTAGAGTTAATTAGTTGATTCAGATGATTAGGTTAATAGCTCGTTTAGAGAACCTTTTCATGGTATCCTAATTTTTTGAGATAGGAATTTGGGGTTTTCATGAGCTGTATGCCAAAATCATCAATATTAACTCCTTAAGGACGAAGGTACATGTACGCCCTGTGAATTTCTGATCACCGCTGCGCACGTGGCGGTGATCGGAACAAGATGCCTGCTGAAATCAATCAGCAGGCACCTTGGCACAATGCCCAGGGGGGTCCTGTGACCCCCCCATTTCAGCGATCGCAGCAAACTGCAGGTCAATTCAGACCTGCGGTTTGCTGCACTATCTGTAGTCTCTGATCCCCGCGGTCTGTGACCGCGGGGATCAGAGACTAAAATATGCCCCAAACGTGAAAATATTAACCCCCCCCCTGCACCTCGCCATTTAGTGTCCCCCCGGGCGGTGCAGGGGGGAGGATTGCGGGCGGTGCTGCGGGTGGGCGGCGCGAGAGGCTTTCCCTGGTGTCTAGTGGGTATAGCAGGGGGTCAACACATTGCTGACCCCCTGCTATAAACTGCTGACATCTGTGCTGCAGATGTCAGCAGTTTAACCCCTTCTATACCGCGGTTCGTACAGACCGCGGTATAGAAGGTGTTGACATGGAGGGAGCTCCCTCCCTCTCCCATCGGGGGGCTGCTGTACCTTTGTACTAGTAGAGGGAGGGAGCTCCCCTCTCTTCCCATCACCCGCTACTCTCTTATGGCAGCAGGTGATGGTTACCATGGCAGCAGGACGCTTTCAGAAGCATCCTGCTTGCCATTGTACTGAAACTCTGAATGGGCTTTTGCTAAAGGCAAAAGCCTATTCAGACTTTGTAAAGTAAAAAAATACAGTAAGTACACTATATAGTGTACTTACTGTATTATATAGACACCAGATCCACTGGATCTACAAGAACCAAGTGGGTCTGGGTCAAAAAAAATGTCAAAAAAGTGAAAAAAAAAGTAAAAATAAGAAAAATAAATATCACTGAATAAAAATAAAAAAAAACAAATACACTACACATATTAGGTATTGCCGCGTCCGTAAAAATCTCCTCTATAGAAAAATCACATGACCTAACCCCTCACGCAAATACCGTTAAAAAAAACACAAAAAAATGGTGTAAAAAAGCCATTTTTGTCACCTTGCATCACAAAAAGTGTAATACCAAGTGATCAAAAAGGCGTATGCCTCCAAAAATAGTACCAATAAAACCGCCATCTCATCCCGCAAAAAATCAGTCCTTAAATAGGACAATCGCCCAAAAAAATATGGCTCTCAGACTATGGAGACACTAAAACATAATTTATTTTTTCTAAAATGCTATTATTGTGTTAAAGTAAAATAAATAAATAAAAAGTATACATATTATGTATCTCCGCATCCGTAAAAACCTGCTCTATAAAAATATAACATTATCTAACCCGTCAGCTAAATACTGTTAAAAAAATAAAATAAAAACAATGTAAAAAAAAAACAATTTTGTCACCTCACATCTCAAAAACTGTAATAGCAAACGATCAAAAAGTTAAATGCACCCAAAAATAGTGCCAATCAAACCGTCATCTCATCCCGCAAAAAATGATACCCCACATAGGACAATCACCCCCAAAAAAAAAAAAAATAGGGCTCTCAGACTATGGAGACACTAAAACATGATTTGTTTTGTTTTAAAAAATGATAATATTGTGTAAAACTTAAATAAATAAATAAATAAAAAGTATACATATTTGGTATTGGCGCGTCCGTCGCAACCTGCTCTATAAAAAAAACACATGACCAAACCCCTCAGGTGAACACAACAAAAAAAAATAAAAAAATACGGTGTCAAAAGCCATTTTTGTCACCTTACATCACAAAAAGTGTTATAGCAAGCGACCAAAATGTCATATGCACCCCAAGATAGTTCCAATCAAACCGACATCTCATCCCGCAAAAAATGAGCCCCTACATAAGACAGTCGCCCAAAAAATAAAAAAATATATGGCTTTCAGAATGTGAAGACACTAAAAAATAATTTTTTTCAAAAATGCTGTATTATGTAAAACTGAAACAAAACCCCCCAAAAAGTAGCCATATTTGGTATTGCCGCGTCCTTAGAAACCTGCTCTATAGAAATAGCACACAATCTAACCTGTCAGTTCAACGATGTAAATAACAAAAAATAGAAACGGTCCGAAAATAGCTATTTTTTTGCAAATTTTCCATTTTAATCAATTTTTCCAGTAACAAAGCAAGGGTTAAAAGCCAAACAAAACTCAATATATATTGCCCCGATTCTCTAGTTTGCAGAAACACCCCATATGTGGTCGTAAACTGTTGTATGGCCAAACGGCAGGGCGTAGAAGGAAGGGAACGCCATATGGTTTTTGGAAGGCAGATTTTGCTGGACTGGTTATTTGACACCATGTCCCATTTGAAGCCTCCCTGATGCACCCCTACAGTAGAAACTCCAAAAAAGTTACCCTATTTTGGAAACTACGGGATAAGGTGTCAGTTTTGTTTTATTATTTAAAGGTAAATATGATTTTTGGTTGCTCTATATTACACTTTTTTTGAGGCAAGGTAATAAAAAATAGAAATTCCGAAATTTCATCTCCATTTGCCAATAACTCTTGTGGAACACCTAAGGGGTTAACAAAGTTTGTAAAATCAGTTTTGAATACCTTCAGGGGTGTAGTTTCTTAGATGGAGTAACTTTTTTGGAGATTCTACTCTAGGGGTGCATCGGGGGCTTCAAATGGGACATGGTGTCAAAAATCCAGTCCAGCAAAATCCGCCTTCCAAAAACCATATGGCGTTCCCTTCCTTCTGTGCCCTGCCGTTTGGCCATACAGCAGTTTACGCCCACATATTGGGTGTTTCTGAAAACTACAGAATCGGGGCAATAAAAATTGAGTTTTGTTTGGCTGTTAACCCTTGCTTTGTTTTTGGAAAAAATTGATTAAAACGGAAAATTTTCCAAAAAATCGAAATTCAGAAATTTTATCTCCATTTGCCATTAACTCTTGTGGAAAACCTAAAGGGTTAATGACGTTTGTAAAATCAGTTTTGAATACCTTGAGGGGTGTAGTTTCTAGAATAGGGTAATTTTTGGATGGTTTCTATTATTTAAGCCTCACAAAGTGACTTCAGACCTGAACTGGTCCCTAAAAAAGTGGGTTTTTGAAAATTTCTGAAAAATTTCAAGATTTGCTTCTAAACTTCTAAGCCTTGTAACGTCCCCAAAAAATAAAATGGCATTCCCAAAATGATCGATACATGAAGTAGACATATGGGGAATGTAAATCAATAACTTTTTTGGGCGGTATTACTATGTATTATAGAAGTAGAGAAATTGAAACTTGGAAAATTGCAAATTTTTCCAAATTTTTGGTAAATTTGATATTTTTTTTATAAATAAAAATGAAATTTTTCGACTTAATTTTACCAGTGTCATGAAGTACAATATGTGACGAAAAAATCTCAGAATGGCCTGGATAAGAAAAAGCATTTTAAAGTTATCACCACATAAAGTGACACTGGTCAGATTTGCAAAAAATGGCCTGGTCCTAAGGTGAAAATTAGCCCGGTCCTTAAGGGGTTAAAACAATAAAAGGCTTGAACTACTTCAGTTGTGTGTAATGAATCTAAAATATATGAAAGTCTAATGTTTATCAGTACATTACAGAAAATAATGAACTTTATCACAATATGCTAATTTTTTGAGAAGGACCTGTATATATATATATTTTTCTCTTCTTCTTTCTTTTTGTTTTTTCCCTCTTCTTCTCCTTCTCTTCTATATACCCCTCTCCCTACTTTTTCCTTTGTGGGGGGGAATTGAGGAGGGAGGCTCCTGGATGCATTGCAGGCGGGGGTGGGGGGTGGGCGGGTAAGGGTGATTGGGGGAAAAATGGAGGTAATTATATTAAGTCTGAATTATTCTTTATTCTAAGTTGTTAAAAGAAAAAAAAATAGGCATAGGATTAACATTAGAGCATTTATTATGACGTTTAGTACTTTATTTGATCTTCACTATGTTCACTCTTCATGCGGTTGCCAAGCTCACCACTCTGTGACAGGGCCACTATGTTGACTCCTCATGCGATTGCCATGCTCACTACTCTGTGACGGGGCAACTATGTTGACTCTTCATGCGGTTGCCACTTCTACACTCTGTCACAGGGCCACTATGTTGATTCCTTATGTGGTTGCCACCCTCCCCATTCTCTCACTGGGCCACTATGTTGACTCCTAATGCTGTTGCTACCCTTCCTATTGTGTGACTAGACCACTATGTTGATTCCTCATGCAGTTGCCACCCTCACCACTCTGTGACAGGGCCACTATGTTGACTTTTTTTGCAGTTGCCATCTCACCACTCTGTCATTGGGTAACTATGTTGACTTCTTATGCAGTTGCCACCCTCCCCACTCTTTTACTGGGCCAAAATGTTGACTCCTCATACAGTTGCCACCCTCACAACATGCAGTTGCTCCCACCAACACCTTCACCACTGTGTGATGGGGCCACTATGTTGACTCCTCATGTGGTTGCCACTATCCCCACTTTGTGATGGGGCTACTATGTTGACTCCTCATATGGTTGCCACCCTCCCCACTCTGTGACTGGGCCACTATGTTGACTCTTCATGCAGCTGCCATGCTCACCACTCTGTGACGGGGCCACTATGTTGACTCCTTATGCGATTGCCACCTTCAGCACTCTGTGACTGAGCCACTTTGTTTACTCTTCATGCGGTTTCCATTCTCACCACTCTTTGACAGGGCCACTATTGTGACTCCTCATGCGGTTGCAACCTCTACACTCTGTCACTGGGCCACTATGTTGACGCCTCATGCGGTTGCCACCACCCTTCCTATTGTGTGACTTGACCACTATGTTGACTCTTTATGCAGTTGAAACCTCACCACTCTGTCACTGGGCCAATATGTTGACTCCTTATGCGGTTATGCGGTTGCCACCTTCCCCATTCTCTCACTGGGCCACTATGTTGACTCCTAATGCTGTTGCCACCCTTCCTATTGTGTGACTTGACCAATAGGTTGACTCCTTATACAGTTGCCACCCTCACCACTCTGTCATTGGGTCACTATGTTGACTCCTTATGCGGTTGCCATCCTCCCCACTCTCTTACTGGGCCAAAATGTTGACTCTTCATATGGTTGCCACCCTCATACCTCTGTCACTGTGCCCCTATGTAGACTCCGCATGCAGTTGCCCCCACCACTACCACCACCACTGTGTGATGAGGCCACTATGTTGACTCCTCATGCAGTTGCCACCCTCACACCCTGTGACGGGGCCACTATGTTGACTTTTATTGCAGTTGACACCCTCACAACTCTGTCACTGTGCCCCTATGTAGACTCCTCATGCAGTTGCCCCCACCACCACCACCACTGTGTGATGGGGCTACTATATTGACTCCTCATATGGTTGCCACCCTCCCCACGCTGTGAATGGGCCACTATGTTGACTCTTCATGCGGTTGCCACCTCACCATTCTGTAACTGGGCTACTATGTTGACTCCTCTGGCAGTTGCCACCCTCCCCACTCTGTGACTGGGCCACTATGTTGATGTTAGGGCAAAACCGCCACCTCTATGATTGTCGGGATTCCAATTGAAGTTTTGTTTATGAGCGCTCTGAGAGCTGACACCGACACACTTGCTGAATTAAATTCTCTCTCTTTTATTCCATAAAAAGCATACATTTTATAACCCTATAGATAACAAAAGCCAAATCTGGCACACCACCAAGGGGGTGGAAATTGAAACTAATGATTTGATTGGTTATTAATAAAAGGTAATACTTCCGCACCATACTAGCAGAATTAGTGTTTAATGGTTAAAAACTTCTACTAATTAGAACGTTTCTGCGGCATCTTATCTTAAAGTTAGTATTCGTCAGCAGCGCATTCCAAACTAACAAGGAGTATAATTCTCTCCTGTATGTCAGACTCTGATAAGGAAGCGAGGGGGTTACTACCTTGGCCTTGCAGCTAGGAGCATTTGATTTATATGCACAGAGACTCCCTACACCCTGCCAGCTGATTAACTAATTTTTCCTCATATGTACAAGATGAGGAATGGCGCAATCAAGAAAATAATGACTGGAGATTACGAATTTGCGAATTTTCGAATATATGGCGAATATTTCGACGAAATTCGAAAGATATTCGAAAGAATATTCATTTCATATTCGTCGAAAACGAATATTCGTCATTATTCTAGTTATCGTGATTAATATGCGATTTAAATAATCGCGTATTGCGATTTTAACTTAGGCTACTTTCCTATTGGTTTCATATCTAGAATTATAGCGAATATGACGAATATATTCGTCATATTCCTCAAAACGAAGATAACAAAGTATTCTCCATCTTCGTTTTAGCTACCTATTCGTCAACTTCGCTAATTCTAGCAATCAAATAGGAGGGTTGACTATAGAGACAGCTGTGTTTAATTCGCTATGCGATTATATTACTTAGCTTTTTTTAATAGAATAATTATATTACTTTATAATTATTATAATTATTCTATTTATTAAAAAAAAAATAATAATAATATAATCGCATAGCGAATTAAACACAGCTGTCTCTATAGTCAACCTTCAAATTTGATTGCTAGAATTAGCGAAGTTGACGAATAGGTTGCTAAAACGAAGATGGAGAATACTTCGTTATCTTCGTTTTGAGGAATATGACAATACATTCGTCATATTCGCTAATTCTACCAAGCCAAGAACGTCTCCATACTAGAATGTACTGTCGGATTTGAGAATTACGTTGAAATCGCAATGTGATTAATATAACTTGAATTAATCGCATTGGGATTTCTACTTAGACCTGGTTTACTATGGTTGGCTTGGTAGAATTAGCGAATATGACGAATGTATTCGTCATATTCCTCAAAACGAAGATAACGAAGTATTCTCCATCATCGTTTTAGCAGCCATAGTAAACCATGTCTGTTGAAATCGCAATGCGGTTAATTCAAGTTATATTAATCACATTGCGATTTCAACTTAGAGCTGGGTTTATAATGGGTCAGCTTGCTAGAATTAACGAAGTTAACGAATATGGAATATAGCAGTGCTAAGTTGAAATCGCAATGCGATTAATATAACTTGAATTAATTGCATTGCGATTTTAACGTAATTCTCAAATCTGACAGTACATTTTAGTATATGGAGACGTTCCCATGGTGATGGGGACGCTCCATGAGCACGGAAGTCGGCAGAAGCGGCAACGGGCACTGACTGGAGCAACCAGGTAGCCAGGAATCCTCAGGACAGGTAAGAACTACTTTTGGGAAGTGGGAAAGAAAAAAATATAAAAAAAAAAAAAAAAAAACGAATATTCAAAATAGCGAATTTATAGCGCTATATTTGAAATATTCGCGAATTAGCGAAGTGCCGATATTCGCGATAAAAATTCGCTATTCGATATTCGCGCTCAACACTATTTATGAGCACTCGGCGAGCTGACACAGACACACTTGCTGAATTAAATTCTCTCTCCTTTATTCCATAAAAAGCTTACATTTTATAACCCTATAGATAACTACAGACAAATCTGGCACACCACCAAGGAGGTGGAAATTGAAACTAAGGATTTGATTGGTTATTAATAAAAGGTAATACTTCCACACCATACTAACAGAATTAGTCTTTAATGGTTAAAAACTTCTACTAATTAGAACGTTTCTGCATCATCTTATCTCAAAGTTAGTATTCGTTAGCAGCGCATTCCAAACTAACAAGGAGTATAACTCTCTCTTGTATGTCAGATTCTGATAAGGAAGCGAAAGGGCTACTACCTTGGCCTTGCAGTTAGGAGCATTTGATTTATATACACAGAGACTCCCTACATCCTGCCAGCTGGTTCATTAATTTTTCCACATATGTAAAAGAAGGAGAACATGTTCATAGAAAATGGATTCTCATCTCTCAAGATTCGAATTCGCAATATTTCGTGAATATTTGGTAGAATATTTGTTGCGAATTTGCTATTATTTTCTAGATTGCGAAAATCGGTAATGTAATATTCGCATAATGTGCATGCAATTCAGGCATGGCTCACTATAGCTACTTTTTTCAAACTGCTCGAAGTTTAATGAGACTGGAGAAAATGGTTGGCACAGCAAAACATTACAATAGCTTTATATGCAGATAGAGTGCTACAATATATTCGCGATTGCGCAAATCGGCAAAAATGATGCAAATATTTTGGCGCAATACGTGCAGCTTTACATTTTAACAGGTCTAACTACATACTAGTGATTGGTGCACTAAGTATTGTTGTGAACTTGTGACATCACAGCACTATGTATGTATGTATATAGCATACATACATACATTTTTATAGCACTATGTATGTAGCATGGACAGTTGTGTTCAAAATTATTCAACCCCCAATGCTGTAAAGGGTTTTAGGGAATTTAGTGTACATTTGTAATTGTGTTCAGAATGAAATCTTACAAGGACTTTTTAAAGAACCAAATGCAACTAAAATTACATCAATTTACAGTATTAAATGTGTTTTTTGTGATTTCTTCATTGACACAATTATTCAACCCCTTAAAGACGACCACTCTTAAGAACAGAGGTTCATTCAAGTGTTTTTGACCAGGTATTGAAAACCCCTGTGGATGTCAAGGAGCAGCAATCAAGCATAATAAGCACCAATTAGGCAGATGTAAAATGACTGTGATACTCAGCTCCTTCTAGACATTTACTGGTGTGTTTACAAACATGGTGAAGTCAAAACAATGGTCCAGGAAGACAAGAGAAGAGGTGATTTCTCTTCACAGGAAGGGCAATGGCTATAAGAAGATTGCAAAGATGTTAAACATACCAAGAGACACCATAGGAAGCATCATTCGCAAATTCAAGGCAAAGGGCACTGTTGAAACGCTACCTGGTCCTGGCAGAAAGAAGATGCTGACTTCGACTGCTGGGTGCTACCTGAAGCGCAAAGTGGAGAAAAGTCCCCTTGTGACTGCTGAGGAACTGAAAAAAGATTTGTCAGATGCGGGTACTGAAGTTTCAGCTCAGACAATAAAGCGCACACTGCGTAATGAAGGCCTCCATGCCAAAACTCCCAGGCGCACCCCCTTGCTGTCTCCAAAGAATAAGAAGAGTCGACTGCAGTATGCCAAAAGTCATGTGGACAAACCACAAAAGTTTTGGGATAGTGTTCTGTGGACTGATGAAACAAAATTAGAACTGTTTGGGCTCATGGATCAACGCTATGTTTTGAGGAGGAAGAACAAGGCCTATGAAGAAAAGAACACCTTGCCTACTGTGAAGCATGGCGGGGGGTCAATCATGCTTTGGGGCTGTTTTGCTTCTACAGGTACAGGGAAGCTTCAGCATGTGCAAGGTACCATGAATTCTCTTCAGTACCAGAAGATATTGGATGAAAATGTGATGCAGTCCATCACAAACCTGAGGCTTGGGAGACGTTAGACCTTTCAACAGGACAATGATCCCAAGCATACCCCCAAGTCCACTATAGCATGGTTGCAGATTAAAGGCTGGAACATTTTGAAGTGGCCATCGCAGTCACCAGACTTAAATCCGATTGAGAACCTCTGGTGGGACTTAAAGAAAGTAGTTGCAGCGCGCAAGCCTAAGAATGTGACTGAACTGGAGGTTTTTGCCCATGAAGAATGGGCGAAGATACTCGTAGATCGCTGCAAGACACTTGTGTCAAGCTATGCTTCACGTTTAAAAGCTGTTATAACTGGAAAAGGATGTTGTACTAAGTACTAAGATTGAATGTCACTTGGGGGTTGAATAAAACTGATAATGATGTGAGCACAGAAAAGACATTTGTAGTTATTTTATTATAAATGTTATGTTATATCTGTCTGACTTACAACTGCCTCTTTGATTTAATTGTAAACAACATAGAAACATAGAATGTGTCGGCAGATAAGAACCATTTGGCCCATCTAGTCTGCCCAATATGCTAAATACTATGAATAGCCCCAGGCCCTATCTTATATGAAGGATGGCCTTATGCCTATCCCATGCATGCTTAAACTCCTTCACTGTATTTGCAGCTACCACTTCTGCAGGAAGGCTATTCCATGCGTCCACTACTCTCTCAGTAAAGTAATACTTCCTGTTATTACTTTTAAACCTTTGCCCCTCTAATTTAAAACTATGTCCTCTTATAGCAGTTTTTCTTCTTTTAAATATTTTCTCCTCTTTTACCGTGATGATTCCCTTTATGTATTTAAAAGTTTCTATCATATCCCCTCTGTCTCTTCTTACTTCCAAGCTATACATGTTAAGGTCCTTTAACCTTTCCTGGTAAGTTTTGTCCTGCAATCCATGTACTAGTTTAGTAGCTCTTCTCTGAACTCTCTCCAAAGTTTCAATATCCTTCTGCAGATATGGTCTCCAGTACTGCACACAATACTCCAAATGAGGCCTCACTAGCGCTCTGTAGAGCGGCACAAGCACCTTCCTCTTTCTACTGTTAATGCCTCTCCCTATACACCCAAGCATTCTGCTGGCATCACCTGCTGCTCTATGACATTGTCTGCCCACCTTTAGGTCGTCTGATATAATGACCCCTAAATCCCTTTCCTCAGATACTGAGGTTAGTACTGTATCACTGATTTTATATTCTGCTCTTTGGTTTTTACGCCCCAGGTGCATTATCTTGCACTTATCGACATTAAATTTTAGTTGCCAGATTTTTGACCATTCCTCTAGTTTTCCTAAATCCTTTTCCATTTGGTGTATCCCTCCAGGAACATCAACCCTGTTACAAATCTTTGTGTCATCAGCAAAAAGACACACCTTACCTTTGAGGCCTTCTGCAATTTCGCCGATAAAGATATTAAACAATATGGGTCCCAGAACAGATCCCTGAGGTACCCCACTGGTAACAATACCATGGTCTGAATATACTCCATTGACTACAACCCTCTGTTTTCTGTCTTTCAGCCACTGCCTAATCCATTCAACAATATGTGAGCCCAAGCTCAAAGACTGCAGTTTATTGATAAGCCTTCTATGTGGGACAGTATCAAAAGCCTTACTATAGTCCAGATAAGTGATGTCTACTGCACCTCCGCCATCTATTATTTTAGTCACCAATAATAAGATGACTGAAATGATCAAAATCAATGTCAAACTGGCCAAAACACTCAATTTCAGTGGGGGTTGAATAATTTTGAACACAACTGTAGGTATGGACAGCAGAACCTAGCAACACTATATCACTATCTAACCTACACTGAATATCTCCCACTAACTATCTGTATTATATATATAAACTAAATAACTAACTAACTAACTAACTAACTATCTAATGTAATGTGACAAATGGAAAATAGGGAGCACAGCAATAACACTGTTGTCTCTCTCAGAACTGTAATAAAATGCAGAAAATGGCTGCTGGGGAGGTTCTTATATAGTAAGGGGTAGGTAACTTTCCTATTGGTTGCCAGGGACAAGCAACAAGGGAGGTTACTGATGAAAAAAAGTAGAATATTCGAAAACACGAGTATATATCACTATATTCTATATAAGTTGTGTGACATTCGCAACTAAAATTCGCAATTCGAATATTCGCTCCCAACACTATCTGTGACGGGGCTACTATGTTGACTCCTCATGCGGTTGCCACCCTCCCTACTCTGTGACTGGGCCACTGTGTTGACAACTCATGTGATTCCTCATGAGATTCCCACCCATACTACACTGTGACTGGGCCACTGTGTTGACAACTCATGTGATTCTTCATGCAGTTTAAACCTCACACTCTGTTATTGGGCCACTATGTTGACTCCTTATGCATTTGCCACCCCCCCCCATTCTCTCACTGGGCCACTATGTTGACCCCTCATGCTGTTGCCACGCTTCCTATTGTGTGACTGGACCATTATGTTGACTCCTCATGCAGTTACCACCCTCACCACTCTGTGATGGGGCCACTATGTTGACTCTTCATGTGGTTGCCACCCTCCCCACTCTCTTACTGGGCTACTATAATGAATCCTCATACGGTTGCCACCCTCACAACTCTGTCACTGTGCCACTATGTAGACTCCTCATGCGGTTGCCACCACCACCACCACCACTGTGTGATGAGGCCACTATGTTGACTACTCAAGTGGTTGCCACTATCCCCACTTTGTGATGGGGCTACTATGTTGACTCCTCATACGGTTGCCACCCTCCCCACTCTGTCACTGGGCCACTATGTTGACTCCTCAAGCGGTTGCCACTCTTCCTACTCTGTGACTAGGCCACTATGTCTAGTCAATTGGTCAGTTTTGACCAAATAAGTGAAGTGTGAACTGATTCTAAGAGTGACGCCTGTCAACTGCCTGTCATACTGACTCAAAGTAACTGTTTTACTACCACAATGGACTAGCTATGCATGTTTCTGCAATACACAATGTTGTACACCAATATATAGGCTCTCTGCAGTTGGGAAATAGCTGATTTTTAATGCACTTCATCGTGAATTAATTCAGATTTAAACAAACTTTTTGGGGAAAATTCAGTGAAGTGTCCAAATAGAATTTTTGAAAACTTCGCTCATCTCTAGGGATTGCTCATCCCCATAGAGAATCATTGTTCATGAGCAGCAGATTCTTGCTTTTAGATGCCTTCATTCGTATAATAAAAAAGAGGGCATTTATTGATACAATTATACTTATTTTTACTTTTATTCTTGATTTTCTAATCACCAGTAGTATGTATTTGTTATGTATATGATGCAATGCTTTGAGCTTGTACAAAGTGCCCCATATCAAGCTAGTTTGATACTCTGGGTAATGGACATGTCATGAATTTAACAAGCCATGATACTAAGCATGGCTGTGCAAACATGCCAAGTCCTGCCTTTTCAGCCTATCAGTGAGATGTAAAACCAAGTCAACAAGCTTCCTGGTTCAGAGAATTGATGAGTGGCATAGGCAATATTCGTTTTCACGATATTTCTAGAATCTTTCTGCATAATATTTGCAATAAATTCACGAATATTAAAATTCGTGATCTCCAGTCATTATTTTCGCGATTGCGCAAAGCGGCACTAATGATGTGCATATTTTTTGCGCAATACATGCAACTTCACATTTTATCAGGTCTGAGTAGATATTACTGATTGGTGCACTAAGTATTGTTGTGACATCACAGCACTATGTCTGAAGCATGTATTTATGGACAGCAGAAAAACAGTAATTCCTATCACACTATCTAATCTACACTGACTATCTCCCACTATCTGAATTGTATATATGAGCTAACTATCTAATGTAATTGGATAAGGAATAGGATCCAGATGAAAGCACAGACTACAGCAAAGTCACTGCTCTCTCTCTCTCTCTCCTTTCTCTCTCAGAACTGCAAAAAAAACTGAAAATGGCTGCTGAGGAGTAGGCAACTTTCCTATTGGTTGCTAGAGATGTTTCTAAGCTCTGGCAAAGATATTGCAGCCTTTTATTAGGCCCACAAGCAAGAAGGGAGGTTACTGATGGATAAAAAAATATTGAATATTCGTGATTACAAATATATAGCACTATGTTCTACATCTGATCGAATTCTCGAACTGCCGATATTCACGATAAAAATTTGTGATTAGAATATTCGCGATCAACACTAGTTCAGTGTCCAATTCCAGAGTTATGCAGGGGATTTAGGACTATAGTTCATTAATTGATAGTGCCCGTAATTTTGTTTGTTTGTGTCCTGGCTGTGTTTTTTGCTATTCATTTCTACTGTATTTTACCCCTCACATCTGACTGTGGCTTACTTTCTAGATTAACCCCGTGTCCACTGTTCTGGCACTATATGTCTCCCTTGGTTTTGACTCTGTCAACAAGGCTTTGCACCCCTGGTCAATTTGATAGGTCTGCATCTAGTAAGCTCTCTCCAGTTTTCTGCTACCTTACCCTGCAGATATATCCTGGGTCCCCAGCAGCCAAGTCCATTCAGCCTCATGGTGGACTAGTGATGATCCTAAGGTTAGCATCAGATTCCTAAGTTTAATGGCTGTTGCAGTTTCTAAGTTTACTGGCTGTTGCTCTGCACAGTGACCATTGTAATTTCTTACAGGACAGCATGGCAGGACTGTGTTTATAACCCTACAGCAGAAAGGACTAATGATAAAGTTTAATTAGACAGTGACATTGCATCTCTGTTGAAATGATTGCCTCTGTTGAAATGATTACTTATTTTCCCTCAATTCACCTTCCAGGTTATTCCCTCAGTATAATTCTCATTCCCATCTTTTAAGGTCCTCACCCTCAGACTCTTTCAATGCCCCCTGTCACACACACTTAGTTCCTGGATCACTTTGATGCATGGATCCCACACTTCCTGTCATCAAAATTACCAACATTTATTTTGGGTTACTTTAACATCCCCATAGACAACCCAATCTCCCTGCCCGCCTCCGAGCTTCTATCTCTAACCTCCTCTCTTGGCCTTGCACAACTTTGTAATTCTCAGCTGTATAAAGATAGTAATAAACTTGAACCGGTCTTCCCCTGGCTCTGCTGGGTTTTTGACTTCACTAACTCTCCTCTCCCATTTTCTGACTGCAACGTTCACTCTCGCAAATTCTCATCTATCTGAATATACTCCTACTTATCACACATTCATAAATCTATATGCCATTGACTCCCAGAAACTTATAGACCCTCTAGAGTCACCATTGTCCTCAATCTCTTTCCTCTCCTGTCCTAATCTGGATGTAAAACACTATAATAATACTCTCTGAAGTACCCTAGATGAAGTAGCACTCCCTGAACTCAGAACCTCCCAACAGACACAAAAGCAACCCTGGCACACAACACAAAATCACTTTCTCCAGTGGTGCTTCAGTAGTGCTAAAAATCGATGGAGAGAATGCTGAGAACTTACAACTCTGCACTTCACCATTCCAAACTGATCAATTTCATAACTCTAATTTCTTCACTATCCAATAATAAAAAATTTTATTATTTTTTTTGACACTTACAGTAGCAGTCCTAAAGTGCAGGCCTAAAGTGTAGGCACCTATTACATGTAACATCCCAGAGTGGTGTTACCACTCCTGCACCTTGCTATTGTCTATAATTGTCTAACATCATGTCTTTCTGTGCATTTATATAAATGTTATGTAACTGTTCATGTAATGTGCTTGCAGGAGGCAGCGCTGTATGTATGTAGAATGGAGCATTCCATTCAATTCTAAGCCCCCTCTGTAGGGTAGTGTGCTAGCTCTGCTTCCTGTAGGAAGGATGGGGACTAGTTTGTTCTAGTCTTCCCCAGACAGGGGAAGGGTGTGCAAGGGCATGTCTCTGCTGGACATGCCCACGCCATCCAGAGCACCTTAAGGTTTGCTGGCAATGGAGGCAGAAGCTTAAAAGCCTCAGAAGCAAAGAGCATATTTCCTTGGCCTAATCTAAGTCTGACTAAGAAGAGAGAAGTTCAGCATAAATAAGAAGCCAACTTATTATATCAGCTTGTCAGTACAGCATAGTGCGAGAGAGATATAGCAGATTTGGGTTTGCCTGCCAGTTTAATGCTAAAGCCTGCTGGAACCAGGACAAAGCCTGAAAACTGTTTGGAGAAATGTTTATTCATGTAAAGCTGCCATTAAACTTCATCTCAAGGCCTGGACTCAAGTTATTCTTTCAAATCCCTCAATTATTCCCCATATTTATTGCTTCGGAGCCAAAGCCTGGGGTCCAGCAGTGTCAAGTAGGAGCACCGTTACACACATAGAGAGACATTTAGGCCATTGTGTTGAAGATTTCAACATGAAGTTCAGAAAAAAAATTGAAAACATCCAGCATGAAATCATCGCCCAGCCTCCAAGCGTCATCGATCGCCTTCCCTACAACACTTTGTCTGGTTCACTTTCTATATTCGATCCAGTTACAGAAGAAGTCTTCAGGATCCTCTCTACTTCTTGCCAAACCATCTGCATTAGTGACTCTATTCCCTCACACCTCCAGCAGTCTCTCTCTCTAGTTGTCACTACTCACTTAACTAAAATCTTTAACCTTTCTCTCTGTTCTGGTATCTTCCCCTCCTCTTTCAAACAACCTGTCATAACCCTATTATTGAAGAAATCATCTCTTGACCTGTCCTGCCCAACTAAGTGCAGACCTGTCTCTAATCTCCCCTTTATTTATAAACTCCTGGATCTTTTGGTCTATTCTCTCAATAACCACTATTTCTCTGTTAAGGCTCTCCTTAACCCCTTACAATCTGATTTCCAAATGTTACACTCTACAGCAACTGCCCTCAGCAAAGTAACAAATGACCACTTGACAGCTAAGCACAGTGGTAACTACTCTCTGCTTATTCTTCTGGATCTCTCTGTAGTACATGAAACTGTAGACCACCATCTCCTACTCGGCATGCTTCAATCTATTGGACTTCAGGACACTGCTCTCTCTTGGTTTTCTTCCTTTCTCATTGGCTCCTCTTTCAGTGTACCATTTGCTGGTTCTACTTCTTCTCCTTTCCCTCTAGCTGCTAAGGTTTCTCAGGGTTCAGTCCTAGGTTCTCTCCTAGTTTCTCTCTAAACAGCCCTTATTTGAGACACTATCAGTAGATTTAGTTTCCAATATCATCTCTGTGTTGATGACACCCAACTACACTAACTACAACTACACCCAACTACACTTCATCCTGTAATATCACCCATACACTATTAGAAAACCCTAGTGACTGTCTGTCCTCTGTCTCTAACATCATGTCTTTATTCTATCTGAAAGTGAACCATTCAAAAACTGAACTTCTTTTGTCTTTACCATCTACTAACTTATGTAAACCTGATATCTCCTCTTGTGTGACATTACCATAACTCCTGGGTAGCATGCCCACTGTCTCAGTGATATGATTGACACTGATTTTTCCTTTGCCACTATATTCAATCGCATGTCCTTTCATGCTGCCTGCACCTCAAAAACATCTCTAGAATATGCCTTTTTTGTACTGCTGAAGCAACAAAAACTGTCATTGCTGCCCTAAACCATTGTCATTGCGATTAATGCAAGTCATTACTAATTAGTCTTCCCATCACTAAACTCTCCCCACTCCAATCTATCCCTAATATGGTAGCCAGGCTAATCTATCTATCTAAAAGCTACTGCACTGGTTGGCCATACAGTATAGGGTTCTGTGTAAAGTTTTCATTCTCACCCACAAAGTTCTCCATAGTGCTGCACCAACCTACTACTACCACCCTAACTGTACTCTCCATTATACCAATTAAAACACCCACCAGAATCCTAACTTTTTACTTCCGTTTTGAAGACTTCTCTTAAGCTACACAAGTTGTCTGGAATGGCCTTCCCCAAGCAATTGAGTTAATTCACAATACAGTATCCACAGTTTTAGGCACTCCATAAAAAAACTAAAAAAACAAAAACAAAACATCATTTTAGGGTGGCCTATTACATCCCCCTATGTAACTCTTCTCCAGTTACCCCCATCCTCTTTAAACATCATTCTTCTGAATATGATCAATTATCTAATCTATCTACCACACCCCATGTACTCAGAAGCACTACAGATATCACCTGGTGACTGGCTCATGCAACTTTATATCTGCTCCCCTATTTTCTTAAGATGGCTGTAGCATTGTACAAAATATGCACTTTTTACCTTTTGAGTCACCTCCTCATAGATTGTAAGCTATTGCCAGCGGGGCCCCCATTCCTGCCTTTAAAATTGTTGATGTATTTGTTGCAATGTAATGCATGTTTCTCCTTGTACATAAACCCTGATTGTAAAGCACTGCAGAATTGTTGCCACTATTTAAATAAAGATTATTATTATTATCTGTTTACTCAGGCTGTTCTGCTGCTGGAAAACAATGATTTAATATGCCATATGCCAAGAGATCACCTAATAAACATTTACAAAGTGTAACTGTCAGGAACAAGTGTTCCTAGGAACGCCATATCCCAATAATTGCCCTAATTTTTGGCCTATGTGAAAGAGCCTGTAGACATGTGCTTATAATGCAATTCCCTTATATACTAGGTAAACAGCATCCAAGGTGGACCTTTAATTTAAAAGTACAACACAGACTTCTAAATCAAGTATTCAGTTTTTCAGATGTCTTACTCTTTTCACTTGTTGCATATGATAACTTAATTTTTCATTTACTTTTTTGTTTGAAGTCCAAAAAAATGAAGATAGAGTTTTATGGATGCCTGAAGCAATTCTGTCGTATCCATTTTCCAAGATCTGACGTGGTGTCATAGAATTATGGTATTGCATTTTACCTTTTCTGACAGACCAAAGAAAGAGCAATGCATACAAATCATCTCACTATTTAAAAGTTTTGAATAAAACATTCTAACCTTGTCATACTAAGTGACAGACAGAAATGTCACCATTGTTTGCCAGGGACAAATAATCCATATACTTCATGTATAATTCATCTGATCTTTAAGAATGTTTAACAATATTGAGTTTAGATAAATTTCAATGTTAAAGTGAATTAGTTTCACTTTTTTCATGCTTACCTCATCACGTTTAGTTATTCCTTCTTGCATTTTATTTATTTTACAACTATATCATGAGGAATAAATCAAATTTAGCCTACATTTATATCACATTTTTCTATAGCTAGCTAGCCTTTTTTGTCCATTGCATTGTAATATCATACACTTCATTGAGATATGCAACATTAGGTTATAGGGGTTTTCCAGCAGAAAAAATATGATGTAGGGTGCTGATAGTACTATACGAGCACAAAAAAAAAAAAGTACACACCTCATGGATCCCCTGCCACAAGGGACAAGAATAGAAATCATGGAACCCCATAGCAAAACTTTCAATTAAATAAAATTGATTTTCTAAATTTTGCACTAGTTATTTTTCATCTCCTTAATTGGTGCGAGGAGACTTATAGGCCATATATGCTCTTCTGGAATTCTGGGAATAAAGGGATGCAAATGAGCTCTTAACAAGCTCTGCCTCTAATGCCACCAGATGTATGGCAGTTATAAGAGCATGTATGGCCTATAAGTCTCCTCACACTGATTTAGGAGCCCATTTCTCAAGGAGAGATAGTACCCCCAAAATGCTGACTTAGGCCTCTCACCCAGTTAAGCCAGTACTCTCTTCTCTGCACTGATGATGGGCAATCACCCTGAAACAGCTGCCTGCAGAGGTGTTGGCTTATTTAATATCCAAGTCCTGTCTATTTAAAGGGTCAAACATTGACTTTAACCCTGGGTTCACACCTAAGCGTTTCTGAGACGCGCGTTTTACGCGCGTTTTTGTCGCGCGTATTACAGCGCGTTTTTGCAAATAGGAAACGCGCGTCATACGCGCGTTCGTGACTCTGGAGACCAATTGAAAAAGGCATATATTCACTTTAACGCGTGTTAAACGCGCTTTTACGTGCGTTCCCATTGAAGTCTATGGGTGCAAACGCCCCAAAGAAGCTCAAGAACTTCTTTGAGCGTAGGGCGTTTTACAGCGCGTTCAACCACGCTGTAAAACGCTCAGGTGAGAACCATGCCCATAGGGAATCATGAGTTTTCTCCTGTTGAGCGTTTTACAGTGCGTTCGAACGCGCTGTAAAACGCGCAAGTGTGAACTGAGGGTTAGGATAGCTGCCTTACATTTGGTGGCATTAGAGGCAGAGCTTGTTAAGAGCTCATTTGCATCCCTTTTCCCCAGAATTCCCCAGAGCATGTATGGCCTATAAATCTCCTCACAATGACAAGGAGAGATAGTACCCCCCATTTCATGAATAAGGTTTTTGATATTGATGATTAAATAAAGAGGGGCAGATGTAAATTTCTCTGAAAGTGACAGTGGTTTCTTGGCGTTTTAATTTGACTACTGTTTGAAACTTTTCAGATAACTTTTGCTCAGGCATCCTCTAACTGCGGCCCTCCAGCTTTTGTAAAACTACAACTCCCACAATGCCCTGTTGTAGTCTGATACCTGTAACTCTGTTCGGGCATGTTGGGAGTTGTAGTTTTGAAACAGCTGGAGAGCAGCAGTTTGAGGAAATCCTGCTTTAGATACTCGACCAGTAACTTGCCTTCAAAACACTGGAGGTAACATCTTCTGCCTTAGCCATTATGGTAACCAATTAAGTTGTCACCTGTATTTTTCCCAGAAACAAATATGACTTTGATATTTCTGAACAGAATTTGCCTCAACTTGACAAAGCCAGCATATTGCGCTTGAAATTATTTTTTTTTAAAACCAACCCCATATGGAGCAAAAAAAAATTCAAACACATAAAGTTATTTAAATAAATAAAAAATATTATGTAAATAATAATTGTATTTGTAAAAAAAAAAAGTAACAGCAATATTTTATGAATAAAATATGCTATATTTTATAAAAACATAACAGTAACACACTGTACTACAAATATACAGACCACAAAATATGGGGGTGTCTTGTTCTTAATAAATAAAAATGAATATAGATAGAGGCATTTTACATATAGAATACATAAAATAAAAGTGAATTTACATAGGTAAATGTAAAAATAAAGGATTGCCTGAGAAGAACATGAATACATCTCTAGCTACATTTAGATGTCATTGAGAATGTCATTTTTTTTCTACCAAGTCTATACAATTTTAAATGTAGGCAGATAAAATCAGGAAATCTATGCACTAGATCTTATGAATAGCTCCGCTCAGCAGTGTCGTCTCCTTATACAGTTTAATCTGCTATTTTTATACCATTCCTTACAGGCAAATTCCTATGAATAGATGCATGACATGTATTTGTGCTGCATAAACTGGAGAGTATGACAAAGAAAGTTTGTATCCTCACAAGAAAAAGATGACAGTTAGTAGCAAGAAATGAAGAATACAGAGGTGTGAAGGTAGTTGAATCTGTATATTTTTAATACAGATGATAGAGCAGGATTTGGAGCATGAAACACTTTGTTATAGAAAATTACTGACAAACACAGTTTTCTGTTGGTTATTGCATCCACCTCTAAATATCTGAAGCAAGAACTATTTTATAGAAAACAATTTAGACAAATTCATATAAATATAGCAAAGCTTAATTTGTTTAACTGATTTTTTTTTAGCCATACCAATAAATTAAGACTATGGAAAGCAATTAAAAGAATATGGTGGAAGACATATTCTTCAATGACTGAGAACTGGGGTCACTGAGGCTCACTTGGTGTATACATGCAGAAATTACTTGATGTCTATATTTTCTCACTGATAGTTTAGTATAAGTACTTTATAATCATCCTGCCCTTACTATAATAGAAATAGAAACTCCCATGCTGTTATTTATTGCTGAAAAAGCAACAGCCAATCCAAAGAGGCCAAACTACAGGGTGGTGGGAGAGAGCAGAAGCTGTGTCTCAGACTTCCTATAGACAATGCTGTAGCTAATTAGACAATAGTTCTGCCCAAATGGAACGGAGGAAAAAAGCAGACAAGCAGCAAGAGCTGAAATAAATAGCAGATAGGCAGCAACTATAGATATTGACATATTATTTCTGTACAGTCACTATAAGTAGTGCCCATGCTCTCCAATCTGCCTATATTTTTTATATAAATTTTTGATATCCTAAAATGCTCTGCTAAAATTAAAGATGTGCTGTAACTGGTTGCTATGGGCAATGAACACATTTTATTTTAGACGGTTTTGATAAATCTGCTCCACTAATGACAGTTTATAAGTATAACTGTACATTTATTAGAATAATCCATGCAAGGAGGTGAGAGGCAAGCTAAGAAGTCATATCTGAGCAGTTTCAGCTATCGCCTTCTATGTCTGCTTCAAGTTGCTGCTGATTAGCTGAAGTGGTGACTCTGTGGCAGCCAATCAGCGGGAAACACAGTTTGCCTTTCACAAAATTTGTCACAAATTTTTTAATCACATTTATTCTATAAGGAAAAATAAATAAATTATACACGGCTCTAGATGCCACAATGGTAACCTGAAGTAACACATCTTTTTTATATTGCTGGCTACAATGGAGGAACTGGAAAGTAAACTACTTTACTGAGAGAGTAGTGGACGCATGGAATAGCCTTCCTGCAGAAGTGGTAGCTGCAAATAAAGTGAAGGAGTTTAAGCATGCATGGGATAGGCATAAGGCCATCCTTCATATAAGATAGGGCCTGGGGCTATTCATAGTATTCAGTATATTGGGCAGACTAGATGGGCCAAATGGTTCTTATCTGCCGACACATTCTATGTTTCTATGTTTCTATGTAAAGCAAACTTTAAGTGGTTTATATTACAAAGCAGCTTAAATTATGAAATGTATACTATCATTTAAAATGCATTCAGGCTAAGTCTTGTGTACTGTAGGTAATTAACTCGTAGAGAACTCTCGCCGTATATATACGGCGCTGGTGTACGTGACTTAAGTACCATGGCCGTACATATACGGCGGGCTGATCAGGTGGGTGCAGGAGCAGCGCCCGCCCGATCAGCGGCACGGACCCGGCAATCACTGACAGCCGGGCCCCTGTTGCATACGCAGGCATCGGTGAAAACACCAATGCCAGCGTATTAACCCCTTGTATGGGTAGGGTTTGTGGAGGGTAAGGGTGCCCTCCGGATCTCCATCGGATCCCCACGCTGCAGTAACAGGGACCAGATGGCAGAGTAGGCAGTCCAATGCCATCCATAGGCATCGGGGCTTGCCTTCTACGGAAGCCTACGAGATCCAACCCCTTAGGCTGGGTCTCAAAGGTAGGCTTTCAGTGTAAAGGCTGACAGGCAATGCATTACAATACAGGATGTATTGTAATGCATTGCAGAGGGGTCAGACCCAAGAAATTTAAGTCCCAGAGGGGGACAAAAAAAAAGTTTTTCAGAATAAAAATAAAATAAAAGTTTCAAGTAAATAAAAATAAATAAATCCCAAAATAAAACATAAAATTGTAAAAAAAAAATTAAAAAAGGAAACCAGACATATTGGGTATTGCCACGTCCATAACGAATGGCTCTATAAAAATATTACATGACCCACTCCCCAATTGAACTCCGTACAAAAAAAAAACTGCTAACAATCATTTTTTGGTCACATTATATCACCAAAAGAGCAACACCAAGCAATCAAAAATGCTTATGCCCCCCATAATAGTACCAATCAAACAGTCACCTAATTCTGCAAAACATGAGCCCCTACATAAAACAATTGGGCAAAAAAATAAAAAAACTATGGCTCTCAGAATATGGAGACACTAAAACATGATTTTTTTTGTTTCAAAAATGCTTTTATTGTGTTGAAACTGACATAAATAAAAAAAGTAGGCATATTAGGTATCGTCGTGTCCATACCAACTAGGTCTACTGAAATATCACATGACCTAACCCCTCAGGTCAACACCGTAAAAGAAATCAAATAAAAACAGTGTACAAAAAGCTATTTTTTTGTCACATTACATCACAAAAAGTGAAATACCAAGCGATCAAAAAGTCATACTCACCCCAAAATAGTACCAATCAAACCGCCATCTTATCCCCCAAAAAATGAGCCCATACATAAAACAGTCACCCAAAAAATAAAAAAAAACTATGGCTTTCAGAATAAGGAGACACTAAAAAAGATTTTTTTCAAAAATGCTTTATTACCATATGTAAAACTGAAACAAACAACCAAAAAAATGTGTCATATTAGGTATTGTCACTTTCATAACAACCTGCTAAATAAACTTTCATAACAACCTGTCAGATGAACATTTTAAATAACAAAAAATTAAAACGGTGCCAAAACAGCTATTTTTTGTTACCTTGACTCCCAAAAAGCGTAATATAGAGCAACCAAAAATCTTATGTACCCTAAAATAGTACCAAAAAAACTGCCAACTTATCCCGTAGTTTCCAAAACGGGGTCACTTTTTTGGAGTTTCTACTCTATGAGGAGGAACAGGGGGTCTTCAAATGTGACATGGCAACTTAAATTATACCAGTGAAATCTGCCCCTAAAAAAAACACATAGCACTCCTTTCCTTCTGCGCCCTGCCGTGTGCCCGTACAGCAGTTTACGATCACAGATATGGTGTTTCTGTAAACTACAGAATCAGTGTAATAAATATTGAGATTTGTTTGGTTGTTAACCCTTGCTTAGTTAGCGTAAAAATTGATTAAAATGGAAAATCTGCCAAAAATGTGAAATTCTGAAATTTCATCTACATTTTCCTTTAATTCTTGTGGAGCACCTAAAGGATTAACAAAGTTTGTAAAGTCAGTTTTGAATACCTTCAGGGGTGTAGTTTTTAAAATGTGTCTATTTATGGGTGGTTTCTATTATGTAAGCCCCACAAAGTGACTTCAGACCTGAACTGGTCCTTAAAAATTGGTGTTTTGGAAATGTTTCTGAAAAATTTCAAGATTTGCTTCTAAAATTCTAACGTCCCCAAAAAATAAAATGGCATTCACAAAATGATCCAAAC
This sequence comes from Bufotes viridis, assembly GCA_033119425.1. Taxonomy (NCBI): domain Eukaryota; kingdom Metazoa; phylum Chordata; class Amphibia; order Anura; family Bufonidae; genus Bufotes; species Bufotes viridis. The sequence goes on from CM065589.1 coordinate 266,172,813, forward strand.
ATAAAGTAGACATATGGGAAATGTAAAGTAAAAAACGAACTGGTCCTTAAGATGAAAAATGGCAGGGTCCTGAAGGGGTTAAATCCATTATATCATGATTTTTCTAATGCTTATTTACTTTTTTAATGTGTGACCACCATGTGGAATCATTTGCCATATGTTTTAGACTATAAGATGCACCTTTAGCAAGAAAAAAATTGTTGCTAAAAAGCACCTGAGTCTTATAGTCCAGCGTTCCTTTCAGATGCTAAAGAGGTAAGCTATCTAGCAGCTCAAACTGTGAAACAGGTGTTTTAAAGCTAGAAATCTAAGCTATCTACAATCCAGTTATACCTGCAGATTTTACCCCCGACCTGGTTTCTAAAGGCTCTGTCTCTCTGTATGAATTCTAGCACGATTTAGACTCTTAGCTTTCAAACAAGCTGCCATACAGTCTGTGAAAAAGCAGGTTAAAGTAACCAGTGTGCAGGGGGAAAGCAGTGGTTAATGCTTACAGGCTGCAGGGACAGGAGAGAAAAAGAGATTTACATTCTCCTCTCCTTCTGTAACAGTTCATAACCTTTTGTGCACAATATCAACCCTCCCCATCAAAATAAAAAATTGTTAAAAAGTTGTAATGGCTTTAAAATGAAAAATAATGGAAAAAATTATATTTTCCCTGTTAAAATGATTTATTGTGTCCGAAAATAAAAATGAAATAAAAGTAAACAGGCAACTGATATTGCTGCATCCATAAAAAACAAAACTATAAAATCAGTAGGTTATTTAACCCACACAGTGAATGCTGTAAATTGTTCAGCTCACAAACCATAAAGCAGAATAAAAACTGATCACAAATTTCAACCCACAAAAAACAAGCCCTCACACAGCTCCCCCAACAGAAAAATAAAACATTTATGACACTTCAAATGAATAGAGTTGAGCGAACACCTGGATGTTCGGGTTTGAGAAGTTCAGCCGAACGTCACGAAAATGTTTGGGTTCAATGAAGTCAATGGGGAACCAAACTTTTGGGCACTAAAAAGGCTGTAAAATAGCCCTAGAAAGGGCTAGAGGGCTGCAAAAGGCATCAAAATAATAGGTAAATCCCCTGCAAACAAATGTGGGAAATGACTTAAAATAAAATAAATAAAAATTAACCAATATCAATTGGCAACTTGGAGGAGGAGGTGGAATAGGAGGTTCGGGTGGCGTCAAGTGGGAATGCTATGGGAGTTGAAGTATTCATCACAGCCATAAAGGATTCATGTCTGCCTGCAGCGCCACAGGCCTCATTCACAGCTTCAGGCCCAAGACAACCATACATGGGAGTTGGAGAAGTTGTCATCATAGCCAAAACGGATTCATGCCTGCCTAAAGTGTCACATCACAGGCTCATGCACAGACTCAGGCCAATGGCAACCATACATGGGAGTTGAAGTTGTCACCACAGCCAAGAAGGAAACATGTCTGCCTGCAGGGCCACAGACCCCATTAAAACATTCAGTCCCGCGGGACCCACACAGAGGAGAGTTAAAATCACGCCAAAACAGTATTGATTTCACCCAGCAATGCCACAGGCCTCATTCACAGACTCAGACCCATGTCACCCATAAAGAGGAGAGTACAATCATGCCAAAACAGTATTGATTTCACCCAGTAGTGCCACAGGCCTGATTTACTCATTCAGGACCATGGCACCCACAAAGAGGAGAGCAGTCCCGTAACAGCAACACAGTCCTCAGGTCTACCTGCAATGGAACAGGCCATTATCATTTACAGTATGTAGGCCCCTGACATCCAGACAGAGGAGAGGTCATTTGACAGTAAAAAAAGGTTAATGTCTCCCACAAATATACCAGGCGATGAAAAAAATATAGGCCCCTGACAACCAGAAAATATAGAGGTTATTTAACAGATTAAAGAGTTTACCGTCTCCCACCAATGCAGCTAGCGATTAAACGGAATATAGGTTCCTGACAACCAGACAATGTAGAGGTCATTTGACAGTATAAAGAGCTTAATGTCTCCCACCAATGCAGCAAGCCATGAAACAAAATATAGGCCACTGACAACCAGACAATGTAGAGGAAATTTGAAAGTATAAAGAGTTTAATGTCTCCACTAATGGAGCAGGCGAAGAAACAAAATATAAGCCCCTGACAACCAGACAATGTAGAGGTCATTTGACAGTATAAAGAGTTTAATGTCTCCCACTAATGCAGCAAGCTATGAAACAAAATATAGGCCCCTGACAACCAGACAATGTAGAGGTCATTTGACTATAAACAGAGGTTAATGTCTCCCACCAATAAAGCAGAAGATGAAACAAAATATAGGCCCCTGCACACAGACAATGTAGAGGTCATTTGACAGTATAAAGAGTTTAAAGTCTCCCATCAATGCAGCAAGCGATGAAACAAAATATAGGCCCATGACAACCAGACAATGTAGAGGTCATTTGACAGCAAAAAGAGGTTAATGTCTCCCACCAATGCAGCAAGCGATAAAACAAAATATAGGCCCCTGACAAAAAGACAATGTAGAGGTCATTTGACAGTATAAAGAGTTTAATGTCTCCCATCAATGCAGCAAGCGATGAAAAAAAATATAGGCCCCTGATAACCAGACAATGTAGAGGTAATTTGAAAGTATAAAGAGTTTAATGTCTCCGACTAATGCAGCCAGCGATAAAAACAAAATATAGGCCCCTGACAACCCGACAATGGGGCGGTCATTTGACAGCAAAAAGAGGTTAATGTCTCCCAACAATAAAGCAGAAGATGAAACAAAATATAAGCCCCTGACAACCAGACAATGTAGAGGTAATTTGACAGTATAAAGAGTTTAATGTCCCCCACTCATGCAGCAAGCAATGAAACAAAATATAGGCCCCTGACAACCAGACAATGTAGAGGTCATTTGACTATAAAAAGAGGTTAATGTCTCCCACCAATAAAGCAGAAGATGAAACAAAATATAGGCCCCTGCACACAGACAATGTAGAGGTCATTTGAAAGTATAAAGAGTTTAATGTCTCCCATCAATCCAGTAAGCGATGAAACAAAATATAGGCCCCTGACAACCAGACAATGCAGAGGTCATTTCCCAGTATAAAGAGTTTAATGTCTCCCACTAATGCAGACAGCGATAAAACAAAATTTAGGCCCCTGACAACCAGACAATGGGGCGGTCATTTGACAGGAAAAAGAGGTTAATGTCTCCCACCAATACAGCAGGCGATGAAACATAATATAAGACCCTGACAACCAGACAATGTGGAGGTCATTTGACAGTATAAAGAGTTTATTGTCTCCCACTAATGCAGCAAGCGATGAAACAAAATATAGGCCCCTAACAACCAGACAAAGTAGAGGTCATTTGACTATAATAAGAGGTTAATGTCTCCCACCAATAAAGCAGAAAATGAAACAGAATATAGGCCCCTGCCAACAGACAAAGTAGAGGTCATTTGACAGAATAAAGAGTTTAATGTCTAGCATTCATGCAGCAAGCGATGAAACAAAATATAGAACCCTAACAACCAAAGTAGAGGTCATTTGACTATAAAAAGAGGTTAATGTCTCCCACCAATAAAGCAGAAGATGAAACAGAATATAGGCCCCTGCCAACAGACAAAGTAAAGGTCATTTGACAGTATAAAGAGGTTAATGTCACCCACCAATGCAGCAAGTGATGAAACAAAATATATGCCCCTGACAACCAGACAATGTAGAGGTAATTTGACAGCAAAAAGAGGTTAATGTCTCCCACCAATAAAGCAGAAGATGAAACAAAATATAAGCCCCTGACAACCAGACAATGTAGAGGTCATTTGACAGTAAAAAGAGTTTAATGTCTCCCACTAATGCAGCAAGCGATGAAACAAAATATAGACCCCTGACAACCAGACAATATAGAGGTCATTTGACTATAAAAAGAGGTTAATGTCTCCCACCAATACAGCCGGAGATGAAACAAAATATAGGCCCCTGACAACCAGACAATGTAGAGGTCATTTGACAGTATAAAGTGTTTAATGTCTTCCACCAATGCAGCAAGCAATGAAACAAAATATAGACCCTGACAACCAGACAAAGTAGAGGTCATTTGACTATAAAAAGAGGTTAATGCTTCCCACCAATAAAGAAGAAGATGAAACTAAATATGTGCCACTGCCAACAGACAATGTAGAGATCATTTGACAGTATAAAGAGTTTAATGTCTCTGATCAATGCAGCAAGCGATGAAACAAAAAATAGGCCCATGACAACCAGACAATGTAGAGGTTATTTCACACTATAAAGAGTTTAATGTCTCCCACCAATGCAGCAAGCGATGAAACAAAATATAGGCCACAGACAACCTGACAATGGGGCAGTCATTTGACAGAAAAAAGAGGTTAAAGTCTCCCACGAATATAGCAGGCGATGAAAGAATATATAGGCCCTTGACATCCAGACAATGTAGAGTTCATTTGACAGTATAAAGAGTTTAATGTCTTCCACCAATGCAGCAAGCAATGAAACAAAATATAGACCCTGACAACTAGACAAAGTAGAGGTCATTTGACTATAAAAAGAGGTTAATGCTTCCCACCAATAAAGAAGAAGATGAAACAAAATATGTGCCACTGCCAACAGACAATGTAGAGATCATTTGACAGTATAAAGAGTTTAATGTCCCTGATCAATGCAGCAAGCGATGAAACAAAAAATAGGCCCATGACAACCAGACAATGTAGAGGTTATTTCACACTATAAAGAGTTTAATGTCTCCCACCAATGCAGCAAGTGATGAAACAAAATATAGGCCCCTGACAACCAGACAATGGGGCGGTCATTTGACAGTATAAAGAGTTTATTGTCTCCCACTAATGCAGCAAGCGATGAAACAAAATATAGACCCTAACAACCAGACAAAGTAGAGGTCATTTGACTATAAAAAGAGGTTAATGTCTCCCACCAATAAAGCAGAAGATGAAACAGAATATAGGCCCCTGCCAACAGACAAAGTAGAGGTCATTTGACAGAATAAAGAGTTTAATGCCTTTCATTCATGCAGAAAGCGATGAAACAAAATATAGGCCGCTGACAACCAGACAATGTAGAGGTAATTTAAAAGTATAAAGAGTTTAATGTCTCCGACTAATGCAGCAAGCGATAAAACAAAATATAGGCCCCTGACAACCCCACAATGGGGCGGTCATTTGACAGGAAAAAGAGGTTAATGTCTCCCACCAATAAAGCAGAAGATGAAACAAAATATAAGCCCCGAACAACCAGACAATGTAGAGGTCATTTGACAGTATAAAGAGGTTAATGTCTCCCACTAATGCAGCAAGCGATGAAACAAAATATAGACCCCTGACAACCAGACAATATAGAGGTCATTTGACTATAAAAAGAGGTTAATGTCTCCCACCAATAAAGCAGAAGATGAAACAAAATATAGGCTCCTGCACACAGACAATGTAGTGGTCATTTGACAGTATAAAGAGTTTAATGTCTCCCATCAATGCAGCAAGCGATGAAACAAAAAATAGGCCCATGACAACCAGACAATTTAGAGGTCATTTGAAAGTTTAAAGAGTTTAATGTCTCCCATCAATGCAGCAAGCAATGAAACAAAATATAGGCCCCTGACAACCAGACAATGCAGAGGTCATTTGACAGTATAAAGAGTTTAATGTCTCCCACTAATGCAGACAGCGATAAAACTAAATTTAGGCCCCTGACAACCAGACAATGGGGCGGTCATTTGACAGGAAAAAGAGGTTAATGTCTCCCACCAATACAGCAGGCGATGAAACATAATATAAGACCCTGACAACCAGACAATGTGGAGGTCATTTGACAGTATAAAGAGTTTAATGTCTCCCACTAATGCAGCAAGCGATGAAACAAAACATAGGCCCCTAACATCCAGACAAAGTAGAGGTCATATGACTATAAAAAGAGGTTAATGCCTCCCACCAATACAGCCGGAGATGAAACAAAATATAGGCCCCTGACATCCAGTTAATGTAGAGGTCATTTGACAGTATAAAGATTTTAATGTCTCCCACCAATGCAGCAAGTGATGAAACAAAATATAGGCCACAGACAACCTGACAATAGGGCAGTCATTTGACAGAAAAAAGAGGTTAAAGTCTCCCACGAATATAGCAGGCGATGAAAGAATATATAGGCCCTTGACATCCAGACAATGTAGAGTTCATTTGACAGTATAAAGAGTTTAATGTCTTCCACCAATGCAGCAAGCAATGAAACAAAATATAGACCCTGACAACCAGACAAAGTAGAGGTCATTTGACTATAAAAAGAGGTTAATGCTTCCCACCAATAAAGAAGAAGATGAAACAAAATATGTGCCACTGCCAACAGACAATGTAGAGATCATTTGACAGTATAAAGAGTTTAATGTCTCCGATCAATGCAGCAAGCGATGAAACAAAAAATAGGCCCATGACAACCAGACAATGTAGAGGTTATTTCACACTATAAAGAGTTTAATGTCTCCCACCAATGCAGCAAGCGATGAAACAAAATATAGGCACCTGACAACCAGACAATGGGGTGGTCATTTGACAGTAAAAAGAGGTTAATGCCTCCCACCAATAAAGAAGAAGATGAAACAAAATATGTGCCACTGCCAACAGACAATGTAGAGGTCATTTGACAGTATAAAGAGTTTATTGTCTCCCATCAATGCAGCAAGGGATAAAACAAAATACAGGGCCCTGACAACTAGACCATGTAGAGGTCATTTGACAGTATAAAGAGTTTAATGTCTCCCACCAATGCAGCAAGCGATAAAACGAAATATAGGCCCCTGATAACTAGACAATGGGGCAGTCATTTGACAGTATAAAGAGGTTAATGTCTCCCACCAATACAGCCGGAGATGAAACAAAATATAGGCCCCTGACAACCAGACAATGTAGAGGTCATTTGACAATATAAAGAGTTTAATGTCTCCCACCAATGCAGCAAGTGATGAAAAAAATATAGGCCACAGACAACCTGACAATAGGGCAGTCATTTGACAGAAAAAAGAGGTTAAAGTCTCCCACGAATATAGCAGGCGATGAAAGAAAATATAGGCCCTTGACATCCAGACAATGTAGAGTTAATTTGACAGTATAAAGAGTTTAATGTCTTCCACCAATGCAGCGAGCAATAAAACAAAATATAGACCCTGACAACCAGACAAAGTAGAGGTCATTTGACTATAAAAAGAGGTTAATGCTTCCCACTAATAAAGAAGAAGATGAAAAAGAATATAGGCCCCTGCCAACAGACAAAGTAGAGGTCATTTGACAGTATAAAGAGGTTAATGTCTCCCACCAATGCAGCAAGTGATGAAACAAAATATAGGCCCCTGACAACCAGACAATGCATAGGTCATTTGACAGTATAAAGAGTTTAATGTCTCCCACTAATGCAGCAAGCGATGAAACAAAACATAGGCCCCTAACAACCAGACAAAGTAGAGGTCATTTGACTATAAAAAGAGGTTAATGCCTCCCACCAATAAAGAAGAAGATGAAACAAAATATGTGCCACTGCCAACAGACAATGTAGAGGTCATTTGACAGTATAAAGAGTGTAATGTCTCCGATCAATGCAGCAAGCGATGAAACAAAAAATAGGCCCATGACATCCAGACAATGTAGAGGTTATTTGACACTATAAAGAGTTTAATGTCTCCCACCAATGCAGCAAGCGATGAAACAAAATATAGGACCCTGACAACCAGACAATGGGGTGGTCATTTGACAGTAAAGAGAGGTTAATGCCTCCCACCAATAAAGAAGATGAAACAAAATATGTGCCACTGCCAACAGACAATGTAGAGGTCATTTGACAGTATAAAGAGCTTCTTGTCTCCCATCAATGCAGCAAGGGATGAAACAAAATACAGGGCCCTGACAACCAGACAATGTAGAGGTCATTTGAAAGTATAAAGAGTTTTATGTCTCCCACCAATGCAGCAAGCGATAAAACGAAATATAGGCCCCTGACAACTAGACAATGGGGCGGTCATTTGACAGTATAAAGAGGTTAATGTCTCCCACCAATACAGCCGGAGATGAAACAAAATATAGGCCCCTGAAAACCAGACAATGTAGAGGTCATTTAACAGTATAAAGAGTTTAATGTCTTCCACCAATGCAGCAAGCAATGAAACAAAATATTGACCCTGACAACCAGACAAAGTAGAGGTCATTTGACTATAAAAAGAGGTTAATGCTTCCCACCAATAAAGAAGAAGATGATACAAAATATGTGCCACTGCCAACAGACAATGTAGAGATCATATGACAGTATAAAGAGTTTAATGTCTCCGATCAATGCAGCAAGCGATGAAACAAAATATAGGCCACAGACAACCTGACAATGGGGCAGTCATTTGACAGAAAAAAGAGATTAAAGTCTCCCACGAATATAGCAGGCGATGAAAGAAAATATAGGCCCTTGACATCCAGACAATGTAGAGTTCATTTGACAGTATAAAGAGTTTAATGTCTTCCACCAATGCAGCAAGCAATGAAACAAAATATAGACCCTGACAACCAGACAAAGTAGAGGTCATTTCACACTATAAAGAGTTTAATGTCTCCCATCAATGCAGCAAGCGATGAAACAAAATATAGGCCACAGACAACCTGACAATGGGGCAGTCATTTGACAGAAAAAAGAGATTAAAGTCTCCCACGAATATAGCAGGCGATGAAACAAAATATAGGCCCTTGACATCCAGACAATGTAGAGTTCATTTGACAGTATAAAGAGTTTAATTTCTTCCACCAATGCAGCAAGCAATGAAACAAAATATAGACCCTGACAACCAGACAAAGTAGAGGTCATTTGACTATAAAAAGAGGTTAATGCTTCCCACCAATAAAGAAGAAGATGAAACAAAATATGTGCCACTGCCAACAGACAATGTAGAGATCATTTGACAGTATAAAGAGTTTAATGTCTCCGATCAATGCAGCAAGCGATGAAACAAAATATAGGCCACAGACAACCTGACAATGGGGCCGTCCTTTGACAGAAAAAAGAGATTAAAGTCTCCCACGAATATAGCAGGCGATGAAAGAAAATATAGGCCCTTGACATCCAGACAATGTAGAGTTCATTTGACAGTATAAAGAGTTTAATGTCTCCCATCAATGCAGCAAGCGATGAAAAAAAATATAGGCCCCTGACAACCAGACAATGTAGAGGTAATTTGAAAGTATAAAGAGTTTATTGTCTCCGACTAATGCAGCCAGCGATAAAACAAAATATAGGCCCCTGACAACCCGACAAGGGGACGGTCATTTGACAGCAAAAAGAGGTTAATGTCTCCCACCAATAAAGCAGAAGATGAAACAAAATATAAGCCCCTGACAACCAGACAATGTAGAGGTAATTTGACAGTATAAAGAGTTTAATGTCCCCCACTCATGCAGCAAGCAATGAAAAAAAATATAGGCCCCTGACAACCAGACAATATAGAGGTCATTTATAAAAAGAGGTTAATGTCTCCCACCAATAAAGCAGAAGATGAAACAACATATAGGCCCCTGCACACAGACAATGTAGAGGTCATTTGACAGTATAAAGAGTTTAATGTCTCCCATCAATGCAGCAAGCGATGAAACAAAAAATAGGCCCATGACAAACAGACAATGTAGAGGTCATTTGAAAGTATAAAGAGTTTAATGTCTCCCATCAATCCAGTAAGCGATGAAACAAAATATAGGCCTCTGACAACCAGACAATGCAGAGGTCATTTCCCAGTATAAAGAGTTTAATGTCTCCCACTAATGCAGACAGCGATAAAACAAAATTTAGGCCCCTGACAACCAGACAATGGGGCGGTCATTTGACAGGAAAAAGAGGTTAATGTCTCCCACCAATAAAGCAGAAGATGAAACAGAATATAGGCCCCTGCCAACAGACAAAGTAAAGGTCATTTGACAGTATAAAGAGGTTAATGTCTCCCACCAATGCAGCAAGTGATGAAACAAAATATAGGCCCCTGACAACCACACAATGTAGAGGTAATTTGACAGCAAAAAGAGGTTAATGTCTCCCACCAATAAAGCAGAAGATGAAACAAAATATAAGCCCCTGACAACCAGACAATGTAGAGGTTATTTCACACTATAAAGAGTTTAATGTCTCCCACCAATGCAGCAAGCGATGAAACAAAATATAGGCCACAGACAACCTGACAATGGGGCAGTCATTTGACAGAAAAAAGAGGTTAAAGTCTCCCACGAATATAGCAGTCGATGAAAGAATATATAGGCTCTTGACATCCAGACAATGTAGAGTTCATTTGACAGTATAAAGAGTTTAATGTCTTCCACCAATGCAGCAAGCAATGAAACAAAATATAGACCCTGATAACCAGACAAAGTAGAGGTCATTTGACTATAAAAAGAGGTTAATGCTTCCCACCAATAAAGTAGAAGATGAAACAAAATATGTGCCACTGCCAACAGACAATGTAGAGGTCATTTGACAGTATAAAGAGTTTAATGTCTCCGATCAATGCAGCAAGTGATAAAACAAAAAATAGGCCCATGACAACCAGACAATGTAGAGGTTATTTCACACTATAAAGAGTTTAATGTCTCCCACCAATGCAGCAAGTGATGAAACAAAATATAGGCCCCTGACAACCAGACAATGGGGCGGTCATTTGACAGTATAAAGAGTTTATTGTCTCCCACTAATGCAGCAAGCGATGAAACAAAATATAGGCCCCTAACAACCAGACAAAGTAGAGGTCATTTGACTATAAAAAGAGGTTAATGTCTCCCACCAATAAAGCAGAAGATGAAACAGAATATAGGCCCCTGCCAACAGACAAAGTAGAGGTCATTTGACAGAATAAAGAGTTTAATGTCTTTCATTCATGCAGAAAGCGATGAAACAAAATATAGGCCCCTAACAACCAAAGTAGAGGTCATTTGACTATAAAAAGAGGTTAATGTCTCCCACCAATAAAGCAGAAGATGAAACAGAATATAGGCCCCTGCCAACAGACAAAGTAGAGGTCATTTGACAGTATAAAGAGGTTAATGTCTCCCACCAATGCAGCAAGTGATGAAACAAAATATAGGCCCCTGACAACCAGACAATGTAGAGGTAATTTGAAAGTATAAAGAGTTTAATGTCTCCGACTAATGCAGCAAGCGATAAAACAAAATATAGGCCCCTGACAACCCCACAATGGGGCGGTCATTTGACAGCAAAATGAGGTTAATGTCTCCCACCAATAAAGCAGAAGATGAAACAAAATATAAGCCCCTGACAACCAGACAATGTAGAGGTCATTTGACAGTATAAAGAGTTTAATGTCTCCCACTAATGCAGCAAGCGATGAAACAAAATATAGACCACTGACAACCAGACAATGTAGAGGTCATTTGACAGTATAAAGAGTTTAATGTCTCCTATCAATGCAGCAAGCGATGAAACAAAAAATAGGCCCATGACAACCAGACAATGTAGAGGTCATTTGAAAGTATAAAGAGTTTAATGTCTCCCATCAATGTAGCAAGCAATGAAACAAAATATAGGCCCCTGACAACCAGACAATGCAGAGGTCATTTCACAGTATAAAGAGCTTAATGTCTCCCACTAATGCAGACAGCGATAAAACTAAATTTAGGCCCCTGACAACCAGACAATGGGGCGGTCATTTGACAGGAAAAAGAGGTTAATGTCTCCCACCAATACAGCAGGCGATGAAACATAATATAAGACCGTGACAACCAGACAATGTGGAGGTCATTTGACAGTATAAAGAGTTTAATGTCTCCCACTAATGCAGCAAGCGATGAAACAAAACATAGGCCCCTAACAACCAGACAAAGTAGAGGTCATTTGACTATAAAAAGAGGTTAATGCCTCCCACCAATAAAGAAGAAGATGTAACAAAATATGTGCCACTGCCAACTAGAGATGAGCGAACACCTGGATGTTCGGGTTCGAGAGGTTCGGCCGAACTTCCGGAAAATGTCCGGGTTCGTGATCCGAACTCAACCCGAACTTCATCCCGAACCCGAACCCCATAGAAGTCAATGGGGACCCGAACTTTTGGGCACTAAAAAGGCTGTAAAAGACACCCAGAGGGATAATATACCGCAATAAACGCATTGCGATTACAACTTTGAGCTAACGATCACCATGGGAACGCCTCCTCCAGTAGAATGTACTGTCGGATCTGAGAATTAAGTTGAAATCGCAATGCGATTCTTATATATTTGCTTAATCGCATTGCGATTTCAACTTAGCATTGCTAAATAATTCCATCCATATCGTTAACTTACTGAGTCAGTAAGTTAACCAATATGGATGGAATTATTTAGCAATGCTAAGTTGAAACGGCAATGCGATTAAGCAGATATATAAGAATCGCATTGCGATTTCAACTTAATTCTCACATCCGACAGTACATTCTACTGGAGGAGGCGTTCCCATGGTGATCGGTAGCTCAAAGTTGTAATCGCAATGCGATTAAGCAATACATAAGAATCGCATTGCGATTCCAACTTTTAGTACTCAACTTTTAAAATCGTACACCACTTTAAGTTCCAAAGTTGCAATCGCATTCGAATAGAACTTAAAGCTGTCTCTTAGTCAGTTTTAGTATTGGTGTGCTGTAATAGAAGTTACATTCGTACGCGAATATAACTTAGAGCAATACAGTCAACTTTACACTGTTAGTTTTATTATCGCGATAATACAACTATTCAAGAATCGTGTACGTGCGTCTGTACGTGTGTGCGTTACCTCGGACACTATTCTATTTTGCCAGCCACAGCTGAAACCACTGATTTATGGTATTGCTATTTTGGCAATTGAATTTAACCCCAGAAAATAATCTATCCTTTGCCAGACAGCAGACAGTATTATACTTGTCTAACCAAACCCCTTAATAAAATATAGAAATTTCTTTCCTGAGTTTCTAGGGGTGATAATTAGCACAGCCAAGCCCCTGATGTAGGATATAGCAAAAAAAAAAAACTAGTATTGATGGATTGATGGACTTGGTGGCAGCTTCTTCTGGCGCACCACAAGTCACAAAATGGCCGCCGATCAACCCAGAAAATAAGTGACAGAAAAACGCTCTGTGCAGCCTAAAAACCAGCGAGCAAGTAACTAGCAGAAGTTCAATGATTCTCAGCTGTAAATTGATCCGTTCATTAGGTGCTGTTGCTGACTTTTCCCTGCCTAATCTCGCCCTGACAGAAGCTGCGTCCTCTCCCTACACTAATCAGAGCAGTGTGATGTGCGGCGCTACGTGACTCCAGCTTAAATTTAGGCTGGGTCACATGCTGCACTTGGCCAATCACAGCCATGCCATTAGTAGGCATGGCTGTGATGGGCTCTTAGGGCAAGAAGTAAAACGCTAGCTGATTGGCTGCTGTGCAGCCCTTCAGAAAGCGGGAAGTAATCGAATAACACCGAACCCGAACCCGAATTTTTTTTGAAAATGTCCGGGTTCAGGTCCGGGTCCCGGAAACCCCGAAATTCGGTACGAACCTGAACTATTCTCGAACTGTTCGCTCAACACTACTGCAAACAAACAATGTAGAGGTCATTTGACAGTATAAAGAGTTTAATGTCTCCGATCAATGCAGCAAGTGATAAAACAAAAAATAGGCCCATGACAACCAGACAATGTAGAGGTTATTTGACACTATAAAGAGTTTAATGTCTCCCACTAATGCAGCAAGCGATGAAACAAAATATAGGCCCTGACAACCAGACAATGGGGTGGTCATTTGACAGTAAAGAGAGGTTAATGCCTCCCACCAATAAAGAAGAAGATGAAACAAAATATGTGCCACTGCCAACAGACAATGTAGAGGTCATTTGACAGTATAAAGAGCTTCTTGTCTCCCATCAATGCAGCAAGGGATGAAACAAAATACAGGGCCCTGACAAATGAAGAGGTCATTTGACAGTATAAAGAGTTTAATGTCTCCAACCAATGCAGCAAGCGATAAAACGAAATATAGGCCCCTGACAACTAGACAATGGGGCGGTCATTTGACAGTATAAAGAGGTTAATGTCTCCCACCAATACAGCCGGAGTTGAAACAAAATATAGGCCCCTGACAACCAGACAATGTAGAGGTCATTTGACAGTATAAAGATTTTAATGTCTCCCACCAATGCAGCAAGTGATGAAACAAAATATAGGCCACAGACAACCTGACAATAGGGCAGTCATTTGACAGAAAAAAGAGGTTAAAGTCTCCCACGAATATAGCAGGCGATGAAAGAAAATATAGGCCCTTGACATCCAGACAATGTAGAGTTAATTTGACAGTATAAAGAGTTTAATGTCTTCCACCAATGCAGCAAGCAATGAAACAAAATATAGACCCTGACAACCAGACAAAGTAGAGGTCATTTGACTATAAAAAGAGGTTAATGCTTCCCACTAATAAAGAAGAAGATGAAACAGAATATAGGCCCCTGCCAACAGACAAAGTAGAGGTCATTTGACAGTATAAAGAGGTTAATGTCTCCCACCAATGCAGCAAGTGATGAAACAAAATATAGGCCCCTGACAACCAGACAATGTAGAGGTAATTTGAAAGTATAAAGAGTTTAATGTCTCCGACTAATGCAGCAAGCAATAAAACAAAATATAGGCCCCTGACAACCCCACAATGGGGCGGTCATTTGACAGGAAAAAGAGGTTAATGTCTCCCACCAATAAAGCAGAAGATGAAACAAAATATAAGCCCCTGACAACCAGACAATGTAGAGGTCATTTGACAGTATAAAGAGTTTAATGTCTCCCACTAATGCAGCAAGCGATGAAACAAAATATAGACCCCTGACAACCAGACAATATAGAGGTCATTTGACTATAAAAAGAGGTTAATGTCTCCCACCAATAAAGCAGAAGATGAAACAAAATATAGGCTCCTGCACACAGACAATGTAGTGGTCATTTGACAGTATAAAGAGTTTAATGTCTCCCATCAATGCAGCAAGCGATGAAACAAAAAATAGGCCGATGACAACCAGACAATGTAGAGGTCATTTGAAAGTATAAAGAGTTTAATGTCTCCCATCAATGCAGCAAGCAATGAAACAAAATATAGGCCCCTGACAACCAGACAATGTAGAGGTAATTTGAAAGTATAAAGAGTTTAATGTCTCCGACTAATGCAGCCAGCGATAAAACAAAATATAGGCCCCTGACAACCCGACAAGGGGACGGTCATTTGACAGCAAAAAGAGGTTAATGTCTCCCACCAATAAAGCAGAAGATGAAACAAAATATAAGCCCCTGACAACCAGACAATGTAGAGGTAATTTGACAGTATAAAGAGTTTAATGTCCCCCACTCATGCAGCAAGCAATGAAAAAAAATATAGGCCCCTGACAACCAGACAATATAGAGGTCATTTATAAAAAGAGGTTAATGTCTCCCACCAATAAAGCAGAAGATGAAACAACATATAGGCCCCTGCACACAGACAATGTAGAGGTCATTTGACAGTATAAAGAGTTTAATGTCTCCCATCAATGCAGCAAGCGATGAAACAAAAAATAGGCCCATGACAAACAGACAATGTAGAGGTCATTTGAAAGTATAAAGAGTTTAATGTCTCCCATCAATCCAGTAAGCGATGAAACAAAATATAGGCCTCTGACAACCAGACAATGCAGAGGTCATTTCCCAGTATAAAGAGTTTAATGTCTCCCACTAATGCAGACAGCGATAAAACAAAATTTAGGCCCCTGACAACCAGACAATGGGGCGGTCATTTGACAGGAAAAAGAGGTTAATGTCTCCCACCAATAAAGCAGAAGATGAAACAGAATATAGGCCCCTGCCAACAGACAAAGTAAAGGTCATTTGACAGTATAAAGAGGTTAATGTCTCCCACCAATGCAGCAAGTGATGAAACAAAATATAGGCCCCTGACAACCAGACAATGTAGAGGTAATTTGACAGCAAAAAGAGGTTAATGTCTCCCACCAATAAAGCAGAAGATGAAACAAAATATAAGCCCCTGACAACCAGACAATGTAGAGGTTATTTCACACTATAAAGAGTTTAATGTCTCCCACCAATGCAGCAAGCGATGAAACAAAATATAGGCCACAGACAACCTGACAATGGGGCAGTCATTTGACAGAAAAAAGAGGTTAAAGTCTCCCACGAATATAGCAGTCGATGAAAGAATATATAGGCTCTTGACACCCAGACAATGTAGAGTTCATTTGACAGTATAAAGAGTTTAATGTCTTCCACCAATGCAGCAAGCAATGAAACAAAATATAGACCCTGACAACCAGACAAAGTTGAGGTCATTTGACTATAAAAAGAGGTTAATGCTTCCCACCAATAAAGTAGAAGATGAAACAAAATATGTGCCACTGCCAACAGACAATGTAGAGGTCATTTGACAGTATAAAGAGTTTAATGTCTCCGATCAATGTCAGGCTAGTGATCCGAACTCAACTCGAACCTCATCCGAACCGAACCATAGAAGTCAATGGGGACCCGAACTTTTGGGCACTAAAAGGCTGTAAAGACACCCAGAGGATAATATATCGCAATAACGCATTACGATACAACTTTGAGCTAACGTCACCATGGGAACGCCTCTCAGTAGAATGTACTGTCGGATCTGAGAATTAAGTTGAAATCGCAATGCGATTCTTATATATTTAGCTAATCGCATTGCGATTTCAACTTAGCATTGCTAAATAATTCCATCCATATCGTTAACTTACTGAGTCAGTAAGTTAACCAATATGGATGGAATTATTTAGCAATGCTAAGTTGAAACGGCAATGCGATTAAGCAGATATATAAGAATCGCATTGCGATTTCAACTTAATTCTCACATCCGACAGTACATTCTACTGGAGGAGGCGTTCCTATGGTGATCGGTAGCTCAAAGTTGTAATCGCAATGCGATTAACTAAATACATAAGAATCGCATTGCGATTCCAACTTTTAGTACTCAACTTTTAAAATCGTACACCACTTTAAGTTCCAAAGTTGCAATCGCATTCGAATAGAACTTAAAGCTGTCTCTTAGTCAGTTTTAGTATTGGTGTGCTGTAATAGAAGTTACATTCGTACGCGAATATAACTTAGAGCAATACAGTCAACTTTACACTGTTAGTTTTATTATCGCGATAATACAACTATTCAAGAATCGTGTACGTGCGTCTGTACGTGTGTGCGTTACCTCGGACACTATTCTATTTTGCCAGCCACAGCTGAAACCACTGATTTATGGTATTGCTATTTTGGCAATTGAATTTAACCCCAGAAAATAATCTATCCTTTGCCAGACAGCAGACAGTATTATACTTGTCTAACCAAACCCCTTAATAAAATATAGAAATTTCTTTCCTGAGTTTCTAGGGGTGATAATTAGCACAGCCAAGCCCCTGATGTAGGATATAGCAAAAAAAAAAACTAGTATTGATGGATTGATGGACTTGGTGGCAGCTTCTTCTGGCGCACCACAAGTCACAAAATGGCCGCCGATCAACCCAGAAAATAAGTGACAGAAAAACGCTCTGTGCAGCCTAAAAACCAGCGAGCAAGTAACTAGCAGAAGTTCAATGATTCTCAGCTGTAAATTGATCCGTTCATTAGGTGCTGTTGCTGACTTTTCCCTGCCTAATCTCGCCCTGACAGAAGCTGCGTCCTCTCCCTACACTAATCAGAGCAGTGTGATGTGCGGCGCTACGTGACTCCAGCTTAAATTTAGGCTGGGTCACATGCTGCACTTGGCCAATCACAGCCATGCCATTAGTAGGCATGGCTGTGATGAGCTCTTAGGGCAAGAAGTAAACGCTAGCTGATTGGCTGCTGTGCAGCCCTTCAGAAAGCGGGAAGTAATCGAATAACACCGAACCCGAACCCGAATTTTTTGAAAATGTCCGGGTTCAGGTCCGGGTCCCGGAAACCCCGAAATTCGGTACGAACCTGAACTATTCTCGAACTGTTCGCTCAACACTACTGCAAACAAACAATGTAGAGGTCATTTGACAGTATAAAGAGTTTAATGTCTCCGATCAATGCAGCAAGTGATAAAACAAAAAATAGGCCCATGACAACCAGACAATGTAGAGGTTATTTGACACTATAAAGAGTTTAATGTCTCCCACTAATGCAGCAAGCGATGAAACAAAATATAGGCCCTGACAACCAGACAATGGGGTGGTCATTTGACAGTAAAGAGAGGTTAATGCCTCCCACCAATAAAGAAGAAGATGAAACAAAATATGTGCCACTGCCAACAGACAATGTAGAGGTCATTTGACAGTATAAAGAGTTTATTGTCTCCCATCAATGCAGCAAGGGATGAAACAAAATACAGGGCCCTGACAAATGAAGAGGTCATTTGACAGTATAAAGAGTTTAATGTCTCCAACCAATGCAGCAAGCGATAAAACGAAATATAGGCCCCTGACAACTAGACAATGGGGCGGTCATTTGACAGTATAAAGAGGTTAATGTCTCCCACCAATACAGCCGGAGTTGAAACAAAATATAGGCCCCTGACAACCAGACAATGTAGAGGTCATTTGACAGTATAAAGATTTTAATGTCTCCCACCAATGCAGCAAGTGATGAAACAAAATATAGGCCACAGACAACCTGACAATAGGGCAGTCATTTGACAGAAAAAAGAGGTTAAAGTCTCCCACGAATATAGCAGGCGATGAAAGAAAATATAGGCCCTTGACATCCAGACAATGTAGAGTTAATTTGACAGTATAAAGAGTTTAATGTCTTCCACCAATGCAGCAAGCAATGAAACAAAATATAGACCCTGACAACCAGACAAAGTAGAGGTCATTTGACTATAAAAAGAGGTTAATGCTTCCCACTAATAAAGAAGAAGATGAAACAGAATATAGGCCCCTGCCAACAGACAAAGTAGAGGTCATTTGACAGTATAAAGAGGTTAATGTCTCCCACCAATGCAGCAAGTGATGAAACAAAATATAGGCCCCTGACAACCAGACAATGTAGAGGTAATTTGAAAGTATAAAGAGTTTAATGTCTCCGACTAATGCAGCAAGCAATAAAACAAAATATAGGCCCCTGACAACCCCACAATGGGGCGGTCATTTGACAGGAAAAAGAGGTTAATGTCTCCCACCAATAAAGCAGAAGATGAAACAAAATATAAGCCCCTGACAACCAGACAATGTAGAGGTCATTTGACAGTATAAAGAGTTTAATGTCTCCCACTAATGCAGCAAGCGATGAAACAAAATATAGACTCCTGACAACCAGACAATATAGAGGTCATTTGACTATAAAAAGAGGTTAATGTCTCCCACCAATAAAGCAGAAGATGAAACAAAATATAGGCTCCTGCACACAGACAATGTAGTGGTCATTTGACAGTATAAAGAGTTTAATGTCTCCCATCAATGCAGCAAGCGATGAAACAAAAAATAGGCCGATGACAACCAGACAATGTAGAGGTCATTTGAAAGTATAAAGAGTTTAATGTCTCCCATCAATGCAGCAAGCAATGAAACAAAATATAGGCCCCTGACAACCAGACAATGCAGAGGTCATTTGACAGTATAAAGAGTTTAATGTCTCCCACTAATGCAGACAGCGATAAAACTAAATTTAGGCCCCTGACAACCAGACAATGGGGCGGTCATTTGACAGGAAAAAGAGGTTAATGTCTCCCACCAATACAGCAGGAGATGAAACATAATATAAGACCCTGACAACCAGACAATGTGGAGGTCATTTGACAGTATAAAGAGTTTATTGTCTCCCACTAATGCAGCAAGCGATGAAACAAAACATAGGCCCCTAACAACCAGACAAAGTAGAGGTCATTTGACTATAAAAAGAGGTTAATGCCTCCCACCAATAAAGAAGATGATGTAACAAAATATGTGACACTGCCAACAGACAATGTAGAGGTCATTTGACAGTATAAAGAGTTTAATGTCTCCGATCAATGCAGCAAGTGATGAAACAAAAGATAGGCCCATGACAACCAGAAAATGTAGAGGTTATTTGACACTATAAAGAGTTTAATGTCTCCCACCAATGCAGCAAGCGATGAAACAAAATATAGGCCCTGACAACCAGACAATGGGGTGGTCATTTGACAGTAATGAGAGGTTAATGCCTCCCACCAATAAAGAAGAAGATGAAACATAATATGTGCCACTGCCAACAGACAATGTAGAGGTCATTTGACAGTATAAAGAGTTTATTGTCTCCCACCAATGCAGCAAGTGATGAAACAAAATATAGGCCACAGACAACCTGACAATAGGGCAGTCATTTGACAGAAAAAAGAGGTTAAAGTCTCCCACGAATATAGCAGGCGATGAAAGAATATATAGGCCCTTGACATCCAGACAATGTAGAGTTAATTTGACAGTATAAAGAGTTTAATGTCTTCCACCAATGCAGCAAGCAATGAAACAAAATATAGACCCTGACAACCAGACAAAGTAGAGGTCATTTGACTATAAAAAGAGGTTAATGCTTCACACCAATAAAGAAGAAGATGAAACAAAATATGTGCCACTGCCAACAGACAATGTAGAGATCATTTGACAGTATAAAGAGTTTAATGTCTCCGATCAATGCAGCAAGCGATGAAACAAAAAATAGGCCCATGACAACCAGACAATGTAGAGGTTATTTCACACTATAAAGAGTTTAATGTCTCCCACCAATGCAGCAAGCGATGAAACAAAATATAGGCACCTGACAACCTGACAATGGGGTGGTCATTTGACAGTAAAAAGAGGTTAATGCCTCCCACCAATAAAGAAGAAGATGAAACAAAATATGTGCCACTGCCAACAGACAATGTAGAGGTCATTTGACAGTATAAAGAGTTTATTGTCTTCCATCAATGCAGCAAGGGATAAAACAAAATACAGGGCCCTGACAACCAGACAATGTAGAGGTCATTTGACAGTATAAAGAGTTTAATGTCTCCCACCAATGCAGCAAGCGATAAAACGAAATATAGGCCCCTGATAACTAGACAATGGGGCAGTCATTTGACAGTATAAAGAGGTTAATGTCTCCCACCAATACAGCCGGAGATGAAACAAAATATAGGCCCCTGACAACCAGACAATGTAGAGGTCATTTGACAATATAAAGAGTTTAATGTCTCCCACCAATGCAGCAAGTGATGAAACAAAATATAGGCCCCTGACAACCAGACAATATAGAGGTCATTTGACTATAAAAAGAGGTTAATGTCTCCCACCAATAAAGCAGAAGATGAAACAAAATATAGGCCCCTGCACACAGACAATGTAGAGGTCATCTAACAGTATAAAGAGTTTAATGTCTCCCATCAATGCAGCAAGCGATGAAACAAAAAATAGGCCCATGACAACCAGACAATGTAGAGGTCATTTGAAAGTATAAAAAGTTTAATGTCTCTCATCAATGCAGCAAGCGATGAAACAAAATATAGGCCCCTGACAACCAGACAATGCATAGGTCATTTGACAGTATAAAGAGTTTAATGTCTCCCACTAATGCAGCAAGCGATGAAACAAAACATAGGCCCCTAACAACCAGACAAAGTAGAGGTCATTTGACTATAAAAAGAGGTTAATGCCTCCCACCAATAAAGAAGAAGATGAAACAAAATATGTGCCACTGCCAACAGACAATGTAGAGGTCATTTGACAGTATAAAGAGTTTAATGTCTCCGATCAATGCAGCAAGCGATGAAACAAAAAATAGGCCCATGACATCCAGACAATGTAGAGGTTATTTGACACTATAAAGAGTTTAATGTCTCCCACCAATGCAGCAAGCGATGAAACAAAATATAGGACCCTGACAACCAGACAATGGGGTGGTCATTTGACAGTAAAAAGAGGTTAATGTATCCCACCAATACAGCAGGCGATGAAACAAAATATAGTCTCCTGACAACCAGACAATGTATAGGTCATTTGACAGTAAAGAAGAGGTTAATGTCTCCCACCAATACAGCACTCGATGAAACAAAATATAGGACCCTGACAAACAAACAATGTAGAGGTGATTTGACAGTATGAAGAGTTTAATGTCTCCCACCAATGCAGCAAGCGATGAAACAAAATATAGGCCCCCGACAACCAGACAATGTAGAGGTCATTTGACATTATAAAGAGTTTAATGTCTCCCATCAATGCAGCAAGCGATGAAAAAAACATATAGGCCCCTGACAACCAGAGAATGTAGAGGTCATTTGACAGTATAAAGATTTTAATTTCTCCCACCAATGCAGCAAGCAATGAAACAACATATAGGCCCCTGACAACTAGACAATGCGGCAGTCATTTGACAGTAAAAAGAGGTTAATGTCTCCCACCAATAAAGCAGGAGATGAAACAAAATATAGGCCCCTGACAACCAGACAATGTAGAGGTCATTTGACAGTATAAAGAGTTTAATGTCTCCCATCAATGCAGCAAGCGATGAATAGTGTTGAGCGCGATTATTCGAATAGCGAATTGTTTTTTGCGAATATTGGCACTTCCCAAATTGCGAATATTGCGAATATAGAGCTATATATTCGCTATTTTTAATATTCGTTTTTTTTTTTTTTTTTTTTCAGTTGTTAATCCTTGTTGCTCTCTGGTTGTCTAACTTGTCTTCCCACCTCCCAAAAGCTGTTCTTACCTGTCCGGAGGATTCCTGGCTCCCGGCCTGCTCCAGTCAATTCCCGTTGCCGCTTCTGCCGACTTCCCGTGTGCATGGGAACGCCTCCATGCTAAAATGTACTGTCGGATGTGAGAATCACGATCTCACAAATTTGACTAAGTTGTAATCGCAATGCGAATAATATGACCTGAATTACTTGCATTGCGAATTCAACTTAGAGCTGGGTTCCTAATGGTTGTATTGCTAGAACATAACGAATATCACAAATTCAAGAATTTAGCACTATATTCTCAGTCTTCGTTATATTCTAGCAAGCCAACCATTAGGAACCCAGCTCTAAGTTTAATTCGCAATGCGATTATATGTTCGCTTCGCGAATGAAGCTTCAAGCTGAGTTCCTAATAGTTGTTGCTAGAATATAAAGAAGATAGAGAATATAGTGCTATATTCGTGAATTTGTGATATTCGTCATTTTCGTTATATTCTAGCAACACAACCATTAGGAACTTAGCTCTAAGATCAATTCACAATGTGATTATATGTTCGCTTTGCGAATGAAACTTAGAGCTGGGTTCCTAATGGTTGTGTTGCTAGAATATAACGAAGATTGAGAATATAGTGCTATATTCGTGAATTTGTGATATTCATCATCTTAGTTATATTCTGGCAATGCAACCATTAGGAACTTAGCTCTAAGATCAATTCGCAATGCGATTATATGTTCGCTTCGCGAATTAAACTTAGAGCTGAGTTCCTATTGTTTGTTGCTAGAATATAACGAAGATTGAGAATATAGTGCTATATTCATGATTTTCGTTATCTTGGTCAACTCTAGCAATACAAGTTACAACCATTAGGAACTCAGCTCTAATTTTAATTCGCAATGCGAATATAAACTCGCGTAACATTCGCAATATATAGAATAATGACGAATATTCGATTTCAACGAATATATGACGAATATTCAATCGAATATTTGCGAAATATCACGAAATCGAATATGGCACCTCCCGCTCATCACTAGCGATAAAACAAAATATAGGCCCCTGTCAACCAGACAATGGGGCAGTCATTTGACTGTAAAAAGAGGTTAATGTCTCCCACCAATACAGCAGGCGATGAAACAAAATATAGGCCCCTGACAACCAGAAAATGGGGCGGTCATTTGACAGTAAAAAGAGGTTAATGTCTCCCACCAATACAGCACTTGATGAAACAAAATATAGGCCCCTGACAATCAAACAATGGAGCGGTCATTTGACAGTAAAAAGAGGTTAATGTCTCCTATCAATACAGCAGGCGATGAAACAAAATATAGGCCCCTGAAAACCAGATAATGTAGAGGTCATTTGACAGTATAAAGATTTTAATTTCTCCCATGAATGCAGCAAGCTATGAAACAAAATATAGGCCCCTGACAACCAGACAATGTAGAGGTCATTTGACTATAAACAGAGGTTAATGTCTCCCACCAATAAAGCAGAAGATGAAACAAAATATAGGCCCCTGCACACAGACAATGTAGAGGTCATTTGACAGTATAAAGAGTTTAAAGTCTCCCATCAATGCAGCAAGCGATAAAACAAAATATAGGCCCCTGACAACCAGACAATGTAGAGGTCATTTGACAGCAAAAAGAGGTTAATGTCTCCCACCAATGCAGCAAGCGATAAAACAAAATATAGGCCCCTGACAACTAGACAATGCGGCAGTCATTTGACAGTAATAAGAGGTTAATGTCTCCCACCAATAAAGCAGGAGATGAAACAAAATATAGGCCCCTGACAACCAGACAATGTAGAGGTTATTTGACAGTATAAATAGTTTAATGTCTCCCACCAATGTAGAATGCAATGAAACTAAATATAGGCTCCTCACAACCAGACAATGTAGAGGTCATTTGACAGTATAAAGAGTTTAATGTCTCCCTCCAATGCAGCAAGCGATTAAACGAAATATAGGCCCCTGACAACCAGACAATGGGGCGGTCATTTCACAGTAAAAAGAGGATTATGTCACCCACCAAAGCAACAGGTGATTATCTGAAATGTAGGCCTCTGTCACCCAGACAGAGGAGAGAGGTCCCATGGCAGAAAATAAGGCTTAATGTCACCCAGCAACGGAAAAGGCCACTTTCAGTTATTTAGGCCCCAGCAGACAGACAGAGGAGAGAGGTCCAATAGCATAAAATCAAGCTTGATGTCACCCGCCAAAGCAGCAGGCGATTAACAGAATTTTAGGCCCCTGACACCCAGACAGAGGAGAGGTTCATTCAATGGTACAATTAAAAAAATAGGATTCAATAAAGAAGTGCCCTGGAGTACAAGAATGTATGGTTGAGCGCTAGGCAGTTATAAATGTCTATTCTGCACAAAGTATGGAGAAGTCCTGTGGGATCCATGCCTGGTTCATTTTAATGAACATGAGCTTGTCCATATTGGCTGTGGACAGGCGGCTGTGTTTGTCTGTAATGATGCCCCCTGCCGTGCTAAGTATTAAGCAAGTATATTGCTGTATTTGTGGGACGGAGGGCTGATTACTAGGCTATTTATAGGCACCTTTGGGCCCAGCTGGCTGATTACTAGGCAATTTATAGGCACCTGTGGGCCCAGGTTGACGCTGATTCAGCTGATTTCACTACCTCTGGGTCAGCTCTAGGATACAGCAGCATGGTATAGAGACTCCTTACGGCTGGGCGACGGCAGAAAGTCTCAGGAGGGCGATGGTATTCATGGTAGGATCGGAGTGGTTTGCATGGGACCCACGCTGCGATCTGCGACATGTAGCGCTCTGGGATGAAGCAGAGTTTGGGTGCTAATGGTCGAGCGATGGTTGTTAGTATTGTTCGTCTGGCTATTCAGAGGCCTGTTGGGGGCGTTTTATACAGTTATTGGGGTAGCATGCGCTTAGAGTAGGTATGGTTGTATGTTTCTGATACCTGGTTTACATATAGGGTGCGAGTCTGCAGTTGGCTCAAGCTATGCCTGCTGTGTTTGTGTTGTGTATCAATGGTCGATTAAAGAAAAAAAAAAAACGCAGCAGCATCATGTGGAGGCTCATTCACGCCGGGGCATCAGCAGTAAGTGCCAGGCGAGTGCTGGCATTAATTGTAGAATCGCACTTGTTGGCATGGGACCCACAGTGAGGTATGCGATTCGCAATACTCTAGGACGAAGCAGAGTTGGGGCCTAATGGTGAAGTGACTGTTGTTAGTATTTTTGTCCGGCTGTTTGGGGCTTGTTGGGGGCCATTGCATATAGTTATTGGTGTGGAATGCGCCTAGAGTAGGTATGGTTGCATGACTTCTGATATGTGCTTCATACGGAACGCGTGTCTCCAAGCTACGCACGCTGTGTTTAAGTGATGGTACTATTTAGTTATCTCTCTGGAAGAGTCATGTATCAATGGTCGTTAAAAGAGAAAAAAAAAAAAAGTGCATGTTTTTCTGTCACCTGCGTTACATGTGGGGCGCACGTCCGCAGTTAGCACCAGACATGCAAGGTGTTGGTAAATGTATATCAGTGGTCTGTATATGGGGACACAAGCAGATTGCTCGAGGAGCCTGTATTTGAGTTCTGATGCACTTGTATGTAAGTGTGTTTAATCTATAAACTGTATGTTATGGGTACTGTGGGGAGTCGCTCTGGTAGATAGCAGTGCGGGTGCAGTACAGAGGCAAAACAAGAAGTCCAGAAAGTGCAATAAACAGTGTTTTATTCACACTTGCACAAAATAAACGATAAACAGTCTCTTGGTGTTAATTCACACTCAGCAAACACAAAAAAGCAAAACCAAAGAGTCCAAAACCAGGTTCAATCACCTGTGAGATGTTTAGGTGCGCGTTCGCACCTGGCGGTCGGCCCAGCCGTAGGATAATCCCCCTTCAGGCTTCCAGGACGACTGCACGACTCCTTGCTGAGCTCATCCTTCCAGCCCAGAGAGCAACACAACACTAGCAGCAGCTCCAGGACAATCACAGCCACACCTGCTGATGTGGCTGCCTTTAAAAAGCCCGGCAAAGTCCGGCCTGGACCGTGGGGAGTAGGCACCCACCCAACTCTTTGCCTACTCCCAGTAAGAGCCGGTCCGGATTGGCTTTGCAGCCAAACTAACTATCAATGTCAAGCAGCACTAGCTGCTGCTGACACATAAAACCCGGCTCTCACCTCACCGAGGCCAGGAACCTCGGTGACACGTATCTTCCGTCCATGGCGGCACCTTGCGCCCTCTTACATACCTCCCCCTTTGTTCAGCCCCGACAGGAGTGAACACACGCCAAACACTGTACTCGAGACAGTGCATCCGCATTTCCTTGCAAGCGGCCTGCCCTGTGTTCCACTGTGAACTTAAAGTTCTGCAGAGACAAGAACCATCTGGTGACCCGAGCATTCCTGTCTTTCGCCTGGCACATCCACTTTAGAGGGAATGGTCGGTCACCAGACGGAACTTTCTCCCTAGCAGATAATAGCGGAGAGACTCTAGTGCCCACTTGATGGCCAGGCACTCTCTCTCCACTATACTGTACCTGGTTTCGGCTGGGGTGAGTTTGCGACTCAGGAAAACCACGGGATGCTCCTCCCCATTGATTTCCTGAGAGAGTACAGCCCGAGGCCCACTTCAGAGGCATCGGTCTGTACCACAAACTCTCTCCTGAAGTCGGGCGTCACCAAAACCGGGGACCCACACAGGGCCGACTTCAGAGCAGAGAAAGCCTTATCCGCCTGCTCATTCCACTGGATCGACACTGACCTGCGTCCCTTTAAAAGGCTTGTCAATGGTTCAGCAATTGTAGCGAAGTTGGGAATAAACCTCATGTAGTATCCCACCATGCCCAGGAATGATTTTACTTGCCGCGTAGTGACAGGTCGGGGCCAATTCTTAATTGCCTCAATTTTGTTTACCTGAGGTTTGACCACCCCCCGCCCAATAACATACCCTAGGTATTTGGTCTCTTCTAACCCTATCACACACTTTTTTGGGTTAGCAGTTAAGCCAGCTTTCCTAAGGGAGTCCACTACGGCCTGTACCTTCGGTAGGTGACTCTCCCAGTCGGTGCTATGGACAATGATATCATCCAGATACGCTGAGGCGTACCGTCGATGTGGACGAAGCACAATATCCATAAGCCTTTGAAGCGTGGCGGGGCGCCATGTAGACCAAAGGGTAATACCTTGTACTGATACAACCCCTCCGGTGTGATAAAAGCAGTTTTTCCTTGGCAGCCTCCGTTAAGGGTACCTGCCAGTACCCTTTGGTGAGGTCCAAGACAGAAAAATACCTGGCTTGGCCCAATTTTTCAATGAGCTCATCCACCCTCGGCATGGGATATCGTCAAACTTGGACACCTCATTCAGCTTGCGGAAATCGTTACAGAACCTCAATGTCCCGTCCGGCTTGGGTATTAAGACTATCGGACTGGCCCAATCACTTTTGACTCCTCGATGACACCTAACTGGAGCATCAGCTGCACTTCCTTCACAATGGCTTGTCGCCGAGCCTCGGGTACCCGATACGGCTTTAACCGGACTTTGGCCTGAGGCTCAGTGATAATGTCATGCTGGATTAGGGATGTGCGCCCAGGGAGGTCGAGAACACATCCGTGTTCCGACTAATGAACTCCTTAACTTCCTGGACCTGTTTGGAGGATAGGCTATCTGAAATTTTTACGGTGGCTGCTGCTTCCCGGACTTCGAGGTGAGGGCTGGATCCTTCTCAGCTAGAAGCCCTGGCCGAGGGCTGTCATCGCTGGACGAGTTCCTATCCTTCCATGGCTTCAGCAAATTCACATGATACACCTGCTCCGGCTTCCGCCGCCCTGGCTGGTGCACCTTGTAATTTACTTCCCCCACTTTCTCGAGCACTTCATAGGGCCCCTGCCACCTAGCTAGAAATTTGCTGTCAAGGGTGGGTACCAGAACTAAAACTCGGTCTCCGGGATTAAAGTCTCGTACCCGAGCCTGACGATTATAGACTCTACTTTGGGCCTGTTGTGCTGCCTCCATATGCTCCCGGACCAGCGGTAACACTCTCTCCATACGTTCCTGCATCTGGGTAACATATTCAATTACGCTTTTGTGGGGACGGGCTGTTGTTCCCACGCTTCCTTAGCGATGTCCAACAGGCCCCGTGGGCGTCTGCCATAAAGCAGTTCGAAGGCGAGAACCCAGTAGAGGCCTGGGGCACTTCTCGCACTGCAAACATGAGATAGGGCAGAAGCAGATCCCAGTCCTTCCCATCTCGGGACACCACCCTTTTTAGCATATTTTTAAAGTTTGGTTAAATCTTTCCACAAGGCCGTCCGTTTGCGGATGGTAAACGGACGTCCACAATTGCTTTATATGCAACAGTTTACACAATTCCCTCATAATCTTAGACATAAAAGGGGTCCCTTGGTCCGTCAGAACCTCCTTAGGTAGGCCCACCCGGGTAAACATCTCCATTAACTCCTTTGCAATGAGCCTAGCCGATGTGTGTCGCAGAGGCACCGCCTCTGGATATCGAGTAGCATAGTCCAGAATCACCAGGATATGTTGGTGACCCCTAGCAGACTTCGGTGCGGGTCCGACCAGATCCATGGCAATACGCTCGAATGGGACCTCAATTATTGGGAGAGGGACCAGGGGACTTCTGTAATGCGGCTGGGGGCTATTTACCTGACAGGTCGGACAGGACTTACAGAACTCCTCTACTTCCTTAAACAAACCGGGCCAGTAAAATCGCTGTAGTACGCGGTCCTGCGTTTTCTGCCACCCCATGTGTCCCCCAAGAACATGTTGGTGGGCAAGCTCCATAACAAGCTTGCGATATGCGGTGGGCACCACCAACTGTTCAACTGGCTCACCTCGGATTTGGTTCACCCGATACAACATATCCTGAAGAATAATAAATCGTGGAAACATTAATTCAGCCCCAGGTTTCTGGGGTTTACCGTCAATCATTACAACACTTTCCCAGGCCCTGGTTAGGGTTTGGTCCCGGTGTTGTGCGGTCCCAAAATTTTCCCCGGAGACATTGAGGTCTGCCAACTCAGGTCCCGGTGGCAAGTCCTCCGTGTCTCCCACCATTACACTCCAGTGGGGTTGTCTCCCCCTCTACCGCTGGAGCAGTGGTCACCCCTACCGCTGGCCCTTCAGATTCGGGCTCCCAGGGTTCTGGCCTTCCAGTGGTATCAGGCCACTCTACTAAGGTTACCCCTGTCTCGGGCCCATCAGACACTTTTATAGCCGGCCATAGCGCCGGGAAACCTGGGAAGTCCCTCCCAAGTATCAGTTCATGTGGGAGTTTGGTAGCGACAGCCACCTCGTGGGTCCACTTACCAGCAGCTGTGGACAAAGTCACTAATGCAGTGGGGTAGTCTTTTAAGTCTCCGTGGATGCATAGGACCCCGACTTTACGGCCGGTATACTCCGCAGGCCGTACTAGGGCAGCTCTTACCAGGGAGACTAAACTCCCGGAGTCCAGCAGGGCCACCGCCAGAGAATCTCCCACCTCTACCTGACACAGGTGGTTATTGTCCTGCCCCTCACGGGTGCCAGTTGCACACAGCTTCCGGGCATACAGGGAGTGGCGATACCCGTAGTTCACATCCATCGGCTCACCCTGATGCGGACAGTCGGCCCTGATGTGGCCTGGCTCCTGACACCTCCAGCATACCACGGGAGGCGGATCCGCAGGGATACATTCCGTGCAGGTCTCTCTGTCGCCGGTCGTCGGAACTGGGGTGGAGGCCTCCGGGGTTTGACTGGCCCCTTCCCAGCAAGACCCCCTGCAGGTTTCTGGTGGCCTCGTAACGCTCCACCAGGTCGACCATCTCCAGGGCACTTACCGGAGACGCCTGGCCGACCCAGTGCTGGAGGGGATAAGGCAGGGCCCTCCAAAAGATGTCCGCCAACAGTCGATCCAGCATGGCAGTGGGACTTAGTAGATCAGGCTGCAGCCACTTTTGCAGCCTGTGCAGCAGATCGTAGTACTGCGGCCTAGCAGGTTCAGTCGTTTTAAAGTCCCACTGGTGGACTCTTTGAGCGCGGACCAGCACGTTCACCCCCAGTCTGGCTAGGATCTCTCCTTTCACGGTGTCATAATCGGCCGCTTGGTCGTCCGACAAGTCGAAAAACACCTGCTGGGGTCCGGAAGCCAGGAACGGAGCGACCACCTCAGCCCACTGGTCACGGGGCAGCTTCTCCCTCACGGCCACTTTTTCGAAGACTGCCAGGTAGGTCTCGGCATCATCCTCGGGGTCATCTTGGGAATTGCTGCACGGACCGCTTTCCGGGCATCATGGGCACGGTGAGAGGCTCCAGTCGCTTGCAAAGCCATTACATGTTGCAACAGCAGCTGGTTTGTCTCCTGCTGCTGCTTGTTGGCCTCCCGCTGCTGTAAATTGGCCTCCACGAGAGCCTTTACAACTGCCTCCATCTTATCAGAGTTCACGTGTTGAAACTTTGCCGGCTTGACATATGACATTCACTTTGGGAAAAAAACTTCGGCGTTTACGCCAGCCTCACTGCGCATGCCCGCATCCTCCACCAAATGTGGGGAGTCACTCTGGTAGATAGCAGTGCGGGTGCAGTACAGAGGCAAAACAAGAAGTCCAGAAAGTGCAATAAACAGTGTTTTATTCACACTTGCACAAAATAAACGATAAACAGTCTCTTGGTGTTAATTCACACTCAGCAAACACAAAAAAGCAAAACCAAAGAGTCCAAAACCAGGTTCAATCACCTGTGAGATGTTTAGGTGCGCGTTCGCACCTGGCGGTCGGCCCAGCCGTAGGATAATCCCCCTTCAGGCTTCCAGGACGACTGCATGACTCCTTGCTGAGCTCATCCTTCCAGCCCAGAGAGCAACACAACACTAGCAGCAGCTCCAGGACAATCACAGCCACACCTGCTGATGTGGCTGCCTTTAAAAAGCCCGGCAAAGTCCGGCCTGGACCGTGGGGAGTAGGCACCCACCCAACTCTTTGCCTACTCCCAGTAAGAGCCGGCCCGGATTGGCTTTGCAGCCAAACTAACTATCAATGTCAAGCAGCACTAGCTGCTGCTGACACATAAAACCCGGCTCTCACCTCACCGAGGCCAGGAACCTCAGTGACACGTATCTTCCGTCCATGACGGCACCTTGCGCCCTCTTACAGTACGCATGTGTCAGCGGTTCTGTGCTAGGTATATAGGTGCACTATTATGTCGATTAATTGGCATTGCATCAGGGTTTATGTCCAACTATGTTTATGTTTTTCTTAGGGGAACACAAGATGGTGTTGTGGTGACCATCATAAAAAAAAAAAAAAAACCTGCAGCATTATGTGGAGGTTCGTTCGTGCCTGGGCAATGGCAGAAGGTGCCAGGCGAGTGCTGGCATTCACGGTAGGATCGGACTTGGTTACACGGTCCGTGACTTGTAGCGTTCTGGGGCGAAGGAGGTTGGGCGCTAATGGTCGAATGATCACTGTTAGGTTTGTTACCTTCAAAAGCTAAGTCAATGTGTCTGCATTTACATTTTGTCCTATACACCTTTCACTACTAGAGCTGCGTTCATGTGTTTGCTGTTGCATCACAATAATACTCTGCTCACTTCAGATTGCATTCATACGGCTGCGTTATACCTTGCTCTTCATGCTCAGAGCTGGGCCCAAACCATGTTTTTAGGCACCACTCACATCCAGAGCTGCATTCATCCACCTGTTCTTTCATCAGATGTTATACTCCACTTAAAGCTGCATTTTCCTTTTCATTGCTACATCATGGTTTACTCAGTATTTTCACTAGGGCAGTCAGCACACCGCTCTGATACCATTCTCCTGATAAACATAGCTGCTTTCTTTCAGGTTTGCGCTTCTTTCCTCGCTGGTTGTTACATTCCATAGGCCTACTTTTTCTGTTTCACTTCGGTGGAAACAACAACAAAAAAAAATATTCTGCCGTTCTTTAGTCCTGGTTCACTCAGACTGGTCTCCTTTACTTCTGGTTCGCATTCACTCAAATTAGTCTCCTGCCCAGTTCACCATAGTCGACAGTCCCTCAGCGGTCAGTGGGCCAATAGG
This sequence comes from Bufotes viridis, assembly GCA_033119425.1. Taxonomy (NCBI): domain Eukaryota; kingdom Metazoa; phylum Chordata; class Amphibia; order Anura; family Bufonidae; genus Bufotes; species Bufotes viridis. The sequence continues at coordinate 266,205,517 of CM065589.1, forward strand.
AGTAAGTTCCTACTATGTTTCACAAGTTGTTAATTCGTTTGTCACAATAAGGGTCTTCTCTTAGCGAACTGTAATGCCTCTGGCTCTGATTTTTCTCCCATCTGTTCAATTTAACGGTTGGTTTAATGTTTTATTTATGTACATTGTTCGGTTCCCTAATGTCTATACATATCCCATCAGGTCTCGCTCACGTTTTAATTACTTATCGTCACTGTAATGTTATCCAGTTCAGTCTTGGCTTCGGGGTCCGATGACCGCTTCAGCCTCATGGCCTGCCTATGACTGTTCTTCACGTTATTCGTTAGGGGTACAATATGGTTGTAGGCTGGTTAGTGTCCTAGGTTCCCTGTCGGAGGGGATCATGGTTATGCGAGTCCCCAAGTCATACTGGTGCTGCATAAGTGGTTTATATTTAAAATAAATAAATAAATCCGCCATTAGTCTCTCACGCATGGCCCCGCCATTAGAGTCTTTCATGCATGGCCCCGCCATTAGAGTCTCTCACGCATGGCCCCGCCATTAGAGTCTCTCATGCATGGCCCCACCATTAGAGTCTCTCACGCATAGCCCCGCCATTAGTGTCTCTCACGCATGGCTTCTCCGTTTATGTTTACTCACATGGCTCCGCCATTAGAGTCTCTCAAGCATGGCTCCACCATTAGTGTCTCTCACACATGGCTTCTCCTTTTATGTTTACACACATGGCTCCACCATTAGAGTCTCTCACGCATGGCTCCACTATTAGTGTCTCTCACACATGGCTTCTCCGTTTATGTTTACACACATGGCCCCGCCATTAGTCTCTCTCACACATGGTCCCGCCATTAGTGTCTCTCACACATGGCCCCGCCATTAGTCTATCACGCATAGCCCCCCCATTAGTCTCTCTTATGCATGGCCCCGCATTAGTCTCACACATAGCTCCGCCATTAGTCTCTCTCGCGCTTGGCTCCGCCATTAGTCTCTCTCGCGCTTGGCTCCGCCATTAGTCTCTCTCACGCATAGCTCCGCCATTAGTCTCTCTCACGCTTGGCTCTGCCATTAGTCTCTCTCACGTATAACTCTGCCATTAGTCTCTCTCATGCTTGGCCCCGCCATTAGAGTCTCTCACGAATGGCCCCGCCATTAGAGTCTCTCACGCTTGGCTCCGCCATTAGTGTCTCTCACGCATGGCTTCTCCGTTTATGTTTACACACTTGGCTCCACCATTAGAGTCTCTCACGCATGGCTCCACCATTAGAGTCTCTCGCGCATGGCTCCGCCATTAGTGTCTCTCACACATGGCTGGCTTCTCCTTTTATGTTTACACACATGGCTCCACCATTAGAGTCTCTCACAAATGGCTCCACCATTAGTGTCTCTCACAACATGGCTTTTCCGTTTATGTTTACACACATGGCCCCGCCATTAGTCTCTCGCACGCATGGCCCCGCCATTAGTCTCTCTCACGCATGGCCCCGCCATTAGTCTCTCTCACGCATGGCCCCGTCATTAGTCTCTCTCACGCATGGCCCTGCCATTAGTCTATCATGCATGGCCCCGCCATTAGTCTCTCTCACGCATGGCTCCACCATTACTGTCTCTCACACATGGCTTCTCCATTTATGTTTAAACACATGGCCCCGCCATTAGTCTCTCTCACGCATGGCCCCGCCATTAGTCTCTCTCACGCATGGCCCCGCCATTAGTCTATCATGCATGGCCCCGCCATTAGTCTCTCTTACGCATGGCTCCGCCATTAGTCTCTCTCACGCTTGGCTCTGCCATTAGTATCTCTTGCGCTTGGCTCCGCCGTTAGTCTCTCTCACGCTTGGCTCCACTATTAGTCTCTCTCACGCTTGGCTCCGCCATTAGTCTCTCTCACGCTTGGCTCCGCCATTAATCTCTCTCACACTTGGCTCCACCATTAGAGTCTCTCACGCATGGCTCCGCCATTAGTGTCTCTCACACATGGCTTCTCCTTTTATGATTACACACATGGCTCCGCCATTAGAGTCTCTCACGCATGGCTCCACCAATAGTGTCTCTCACACATGGCTTCTCCGTTTATGTTTACACACATGGCCCCGCCATTAGTCTCTCTCACGCATGGCCCCGCCATTAGTCTCTCTCACGCATGGCCCCGCCATTAGTCTCTCTCACGCATGGCCCCATTAGTCTCTCTCACGCATGGCCCTGCCATTAGTCTATCACGCATGGCCCCGCATTAGTTTCACACATAGCTCCACCATTAGTCTCTCGCACGCATAGCTCCGCCATTAATCTCTCTCACGCTTGGCTTCGCTATTAGTCTCTCTCACACTTGGCTCCGCCATTAGTCTTTCTCACGCTTGGCTCCGCCATTAGTCTCTCTCACGCTTGGCTCCGCCATTAATCTCTCTCACCCTTGGCTCCACCATTAGAGTCTCTCACGCATGGCTCCGCCATTAGTGTCTCTCACACATGGCTTCTCCTTTTATGTTTACACACATGGCTCCGCCATTAGAGTCTCTCACGCATGGTTCCACCATTACTGTCCCTCACACATGGCTTCTCCATTTATGTTTAAACACATGGCCCCGCCATTAGTCTTTCTCATGCATGGCCCCGCCATTAGTCTCTCTCAAGCATCGCCCCGCCATTAGTCTATCACGCTTGGCTCCGCCATTAGTATCTCTCACGCTTGGCTCCGCCATTAGTCTCTCTCCTGCTTGGCTCTGCCATTAGTCTCTCTCACGCATAACTCTGCCATTAGTCTCTCTCATGCTTGGCTCCGCCATTAGAGTCTCTCACGCATGGCCCCGCCATTAGAGTCTCTCACGCTTGGCTTCTCCGTTTATGTTTACACACATGGCTCTGCCATTAGAGTCTCTTACGCATGGCTCCACCATTAGAGTCTCTCGCGCATGGCTCCGCCATTAGTGTCTCTCACACATGGCTGGCTTCTCCTTTTATGTTTACACACATGGCTCCGCCATTAGAGTTTCTCACGCATGGCTCCACCATTAGTGTCTCTCACACATGGCTTCTCCGTTTATGTTTACACACATGGCCCCGCCATTAGTCTCTCTCCCGCATGGCGCCGCCATTAGTCTCTCTCACACATGGCCCCACCATTAGTCTCTCTCACGCATGGCCCCGCCATTAGTCTCTGTCACGCATGGTCCCGCCATTAGTCTCTCTCACGCATGGCCCCGCATTAGTTTCACACATAGCTCCGCCATTAGTCTCTCTCACGCTTGGCTCCGCTATTAGTCTCTCTCATACTTTGCTCCGCCATTAGTCTCTCTCACGCTTGGCTCTGCCATTAGTCTCTCTCACGCTTGGCTCCGCCATTAGTCGCTCTCACGCTTGGCTCCGCCATTAGTCTCTCATGCTTGGCTCCGCCATTAGTCTCTCACGAGACTCCGTCATTAGTCTGTCTCACGCTTGGCTCCGTCATTAGTCTGTCTCACGCTTGGCTCCGTCATTAGTCTGTCTCATGCTTGGCTCCGTCATTAGTCTGTCTCACGCTTGTCTCCGTCATTAGTCTGTCTCACTCTTGGCTCCGTCATTAGTCTGTCTCACGCTTGGCTCCGTCATTAGTCTGTCTCACGCTTGGCTCCGTCATTAGTCTCTCTCACGCTTGGCTCCGTCATTAGTCTCTCACGCTTGGCCCCCGCCATTAGTCTCTCACAAATGTCTTCTCAGTTTCATTTTTATGCACATAACTCCGCCATTCGAGGTCGGCTGTGTGGTCCCTCCACAGTAGGTTCTATGTCTTTTTCTGACTTCAGGCCCACTCACATGGCTTGGTCAGCTGGGGCTCGCAATACAATTTTTTTTGTGGAGGCTCGCATGCGTGGCTTTTGCTAATTAGAGCCTCACTCACATTATTGTTCTAGGTCGTTGGGTCTTCATTGTTTTCTTTTCAAGCAGTCATCCCAAGCCTTCCTTTTCGGACATCACCTTCTCCCAGGTTCGCTTTTTCTCCCACTTACCCTCTCTAGGTTCTTGCTTCCCCTCGCTGCCCACTGTTACTTTTCTCTTGCCTGTCTTTGCATTATAGACCCATTCTCCTAGGAGGCTGACCCTGTGGTCTCATTTTTCACAATTCTCAAATTCCACCTCTCCAGGGGTTGTTAAAAAAAAAAAAAGTCTGTCACGTCTACAGACTAATAAGTCCTGTCACGACTACAGGTGAATTACGAACTCTGTCACGTTCACTGACACGATAAGTCCTACCATGACTACAGGCGCAGCATACGTAGTCTATCATTTCCTTAAGCTTTTCCTGTCATAGCGGCAGACATTGTATGTACATTATGTCTTCATTACAGGTATGCTTACTTCATCCACAACTTGTGCTGAGGGTGTTGGTGTCGCGCCTAGTTCCTGGGTACCGGTCCATCTTCCAGTAGGAGGTACAATAATAAGGCACATTATACGTAGTCTGTCGCGTCTACGGACACGACAAGTCCTATCACTACTTCAGGCGCAGCATACATTGTTTTTCACGACCTTAAGCTTATTTCCTGTCACAACTGCTAGTATGGTGGGTACGTTTTCTGTCATCATTACAGGCAGCATTAGCTCGTTAATTGGAACAGCCATGTATTCGTGTTTATGGTTCCCCAGTCCTGGAGAGTTTACACATTTCACTTAATCTACTACTAGAGTTAGACGGCATACGCCATCTTCTAACTTTTTGGGTCCTTTATTAAAAAAAAAAAGTAAAATAATAATAAAGGCTGTGGCCTGGGGAATAAGTAAAGGTGAAGTATTTTGCTACCAGTAACAGTTGGTGTCCAAGCAGGGCCCTTGGCGAATGGTTGGAGTTCATCTTGGCCCTTCCATCAGATTCACCATAGTTGTTTCAGTCTGCAGGTCTCAAGATTCAGACCTTCTCATAATATGTTCATATGTTGGTCAACATAGGAGTAAATCGTTTCTGATTACCGGCCACTCTTTCAAACACATCAACATTAGCTACCTCCAAGAACAACGTGCCAGCGCACGTGACAAAGAGGTAAGGTACATATAAGTCTCTGTGATATGTACGGTATATTCGGCACCTTCATCGTGAAGTTTCTTTTGCGTTCAAAGTGGGTGTCGTAATGGTATGTATGTATTTTACTCTAAACTAAGGTCTGCTCTTTTTGGCCCTTTTAGGCTGCCCTACAGCAGCAGTTATGGCATAATTCTACTGCTTGTTGTAGATAGAGTTAGATAGGTTAGGTACACCTTTCTGATAGCCGATCCGACCACAAGTATTAAGCAAGTATATTGCTGTATTTCTGGGAGGGGAGGCTGATTACAAGGCTATTTATATGCGCCTGTGGGCCTAGGCTGGCGCCGATTCAGCTGATTTCACCCACCCACACCATCTTACAGTCACTTCATATTAGGGTGGCCCCCTTTAGGCTGCCCTACCGCAGTAGGTATGGCATAATTCTACTCCTTGTTGTAGATATAGGGTTAGATAGGTTAGGTACACCTTTCTGATAGCCGATCTGACCACAAATACACGTTCAGACAATACACTGGCCGCAGGGCAGACTAGCACCTCCAAGGCATAAAGGGCAAGCTCTGGCCATGTGGACAATTTGGAGACCCAGAAGTTGAATGGGGCAAAACCATCAGTCAGTACGTGGAGGCGTGTGCACACATACTGTTCCACCATGTTGTTGAAATGCTGCCTCCTGCTAACACGTTCCCTATCAGCTGGTGGTGCAGTTTGCTGTGGCGCGGTGACAAAACTTTTCCACAGCTCGGCCATGCTAACCCTGCTGTCTGAGAAGCTGGCCTTGACACAGCGACCTCTTCCTCCTCCTCCGCCATCTCTGCCTTCGCCTTGTGCTTCCACTTGTTCCCCCGTGTCAGTTGGGAATGCCCTCAGGAGCGCATCTACCAGCGTGCGCTTCTAGTCTTCCTATCACGCTCCAGTGCGGGAATTAAGGTGGGCACGTTAACCTTGTACAGGGGATCCAGCAGGGTGGCAACCCAGTAGTCAGCACAAGTTAAAATGTGAGCAACTCTGCTGTTGTTGCGCAGGCACTGCAGCATGTAGTCGCTAAAGTGTGCCAGGCTGCCCAGAGGTAATGATAATCTGTCCTCTGAAGGTAGTGTATCGTCTGTGTCCTCTGTATCCCCCCAGCCATGCTACAGTAATGGCCCTGAGCTGCGTAGGGTGCCACCCTGCAGTGTAACTGGTTCCTCCTCCTCCTCTACCTCAACCTCCTTCTCCTCATCCTCCAGAAGTGTGCCCTGGCTGTCCACATGTGTACCTGGCCTCTGCTGGTGCAAGAACTCACCCTCTGAGCCACTTCTGTATGACCAGCCTGAAAACCTGGGAAATGCCCCCTCTTCCTCCTCCTCCTCCTCCTGTGCCGCATCCTCTTCCATCATCGCCGTAATATTTTTTTCAAGGATACATACAAGGGGTATTGTAATGCTAACAATGGCGTCATCAGCACTGGCTATGTTGGTTGAGTACTCCAAAGACCGCAACAAGGTACACAGGTCTCGCATGCAGGCCCAGTCACTGGTGGTGAAGTGGTGCTGATCCGCAGAGCAACTGACCCATGCATACTGCATCTGAAACTCCACTATCGCCCGCTGCTGCTCGCACAGTCTCTTCAGCATATGTAAGGCGGAGTTCCACCTGGTGGGCATGTCGCATATGAGGCAGTGAGCAGTAAGGCCGAAGTTACATTGCAGCGCAGACAGGCGAGCAGCAGCAGGATGAGAACGCTGAAAGCACACACATACAGACCGCACTTTCAGCGGCAGCTCTGACATGTCTGGGTAGTTTTTAAGAAACTTCTGCACTACCAGATTCAGCACATGCACCAGGCAAGGGATGTGCATCAAAAAGGCTAGTCCCAGAGCTGCAACGAGATTTCGCCCATTATCGCACACCACCAGGCCGGGCTTGAGGCTCACCGGCAGCAACCACTCATGAGTCTGCTGTTCTATGCCCCTCCACAGCTCCTGTGTGGTGTGGGGTTTGTCACCCAAACACATGAGTTTTAAAATCGCCTGCTGACGTTTCGATGACCGGATGTGGGGGTGATAGAAGAGGAGTAGGAGGAGGATGATGCGAAGTAGGAGGAGGAAGCAACAGGAGGCAATGAATAATGCTCTGCGATCCTCGGGCCCAGCCGCCACTACGTTTACCCAGTGTGCAGTTAGGGAGATATAGCGACCCTGGCCGTGCTTACTGGTCCATGTATCTGTGGTAATGTGGACCTTGCCACAGATGGCGTTGCGCAGCGCACACTTGATTTTATCCTCCACTTTGTCGCCTGGAAAAGTAGTGGCGGCTGGGAACACCGTACTGGGGGACAACCACCGCCATCAGCTGTTTGAAACAGTCCGTCTCTACCAGACGGAATGACAGCATTACAAAGGCCAGTAATTTTGAAATGCTGGCATTCAGGGCCAGGGCTCGAGGGTGGGTAGGTGGGTATTTCCTCCTTCTCTCCAATGTTTGAGAGATGAACAGCTGAATGCTGCCGTGTGACCTGGTGGAGATGCTTGGTGATGGTGTCGTATGTGGTGGTGTTGAGGGAAGATCCTCTGTTTGCTGGTCGCCAGGTGCCACGGTTATGCCAGAGGTGGAGGGAAAGGCCGAGCCAGCAGCAGAAGAGGGAGCAGGAGGAGCATGAAAGAGTTCCTTGTTTTTAAGGTGTTTACTCCACTGCAATTAATGCTTTGCATGTAGATGCCTGGTCATGCAGATTTTGCTCAGGTTAAGAATGTTTATTCCTCACTTCAGGCTCTGATGGCACAACATGCAAACCACTCGTGTCTTGTCGTCAGGACATTGTGTGAAGAACTGCCACGCCAATGAACTCCTTGGAGCAGGCCTTGGTGTGCTCAGTGCCTGGGTGCGGTGGACAGTAGCAGTCGTACTGTCTCTGGAACGGCCACTGCGCTTTTGCACCCTGCTCCCTCTTGCTGTGCTGTTGCCTCTGTGCGACCACCGCCTCTTCCTCAGAACTGCACCCTTACTAGCACAACCTTCTGTCCAGTCTGGGTCTAGGACTTCATCATCCTCCACATCATCTTCCACCCATTCATGACCCCTGCCCTCCTCGTCTGCACATTACAGAAAGCCACAGCAGTTAACACCTGTGTTTGGTCATCATCAGAGACGTTTTGTGGCGGTATTCCCATGTCCTCATCCTGCAACAAAAGTGGTTGAGCATCAGTGCATTCAAGGTCTTCCTCTTCTGGGGCAGGGCTAGATGAATGGGCCGGGAAAACCCTGCCAACAGAGTCATCAAAAAGCATGAGACTTTCCTGCATGATTTGGGGCTCTGACTGCTTGGCTGATTTGCAAGGGGGTGAGGTGGAAGACTGATGGGCATGGGCTGCAGGTGCCAACTCTGAGCTTTCTGCAGAGGACTGGGTGTTAGATACTGTTAAAGAACTGGAGGCACTGTCAGCCACCCAATCTATTATCGCCTGTACATGTTCTGGCTTCACCATCCGTAGTGCGACATTTGGGCCTATCAAATAACGCTGCAGATTCTGTCGCCTACTCGCACCAGAGGAAGGTCTTTGACTTAAAAGCGGTAGTTGCCGCTGAACGGCCACGTCCTCTCCCAGCAACAGGAGCTCCACCAACACCACCACGACCATGCCCACGTCCCTTATTTAGTGTTCTCCTCATTATTTGCGTTCACCCACCAAGCTGAAAGATTGGTCTCACTCCGGTGTCAATTTACCTGCCACTAGTCGACAATTACGTTTGCTAAGGCAGTGCCCGTGTCATAAAAATGCTCTGTGGACCCCGAGCAATGTTTTTTGTGCCCAAAATACACTGATTCTCAATTTCTATGTGGAAATGTGAAAAAAAAATTACCGTTTTTTTTTCTATAAAAAACAAAGAAGCACTATTTCCATGCAGAAATATAAAATATGTCGTTGGACGGTGTATGCAGAACTGTTTGGTGGACAAAGAATAAGTTTTTTCCGCTAAAATTACACGGATTTTCTATTTCACCGCAGAAATGTCAAATATATATTTTGGCGGTGTAAAATAGGCTTGGTGGATCAGGATGACCACTTTTTTAAGTAAAATACACTGATGCACTATTTGATAGCTGAAATGGAATATACGGTTTAGTGCATAGTATACAAAAGTGCTCTGTGGCACCACAGATCTCAGGCTAGACAAATGGACTATGTGACCTCTTAAACATACAAACGGCAATATATGGGACTTGAGCAGCCAGAAAAAAAAGTATTTTTTCCTTCACTGAGCTACAAAATAGGATTAGGCTGATGTCCCTGGCTGGCTGGCACAGATGCAGTACACTGCAGTGGCTAATATGGTCGCCGAGCACCACTTCAGTAATAGATGGATTACAAAAAAAGATTTCCCTTGCAGTGACTGGGTACAGAAATGTCGGATTGCTGAAGCTCCCTCCCTCTCTATTTGCTGTATCTTGTGTATTAAAGTAGCACAGGTTCTTCTTATTTCTGCCATATTCTGTCCCTGATCGCAGCACCGACATCCTCTCCCTAAGCTCAAATCAGCACAGTGACATGCGGCAGTACGTGACTCCAGCTTATAAAGAGGCTGGGTCACATGCTGCACTCAGCCAATCACAGCCATGCAATTAGTAGGCATGGCTGTGATGGCTTCTTAGGGCAAGAAGTAAAACGCTTGCTGATTGGCTGCTGTGCAGCCTTTCAGAAAGCTGGAAGAATTTGTCGAACAATAGACCCGAACCTGAACTTTTTTGAAAATGTTCGGGTTCGGGTCCGTGTCCCGAACACCCCAAAATTCGGTACAAACCCGAACTATACAGTTCGGGTTCGCTCAACTCTACAAATGAGACAATGCAAAAATAAATATTTTTTATATTTTTGTTGTGCTGAAGTAGAGCATAAAAAATATATACTGTACATATTTTTCATTACCATAATTATACTAACCCATAGAATAAATGTAACATGTTATTTATGCTGACCTAGCATGAAATATTTTTTCACACTTTTTGTCATCTAAAACCTGGGTTGGGTGCATCTAATATTTTAGAAAAATATGGTATATAATTGATTACCTAAAGGGATTATCCCATGATAATTGTAAATAATGAAACTGCATGACAATCTCCTTCTATCAAAGCTAGAACCAGCCCTGTACCTCCAATGGATCCAGAGATCTCCCCCTTCCTTGCTCTGCTAGATTTATATCAAGCTGGCAGCTCAAGGCGTGTCCATGCTCTCTCTATCACAGCTCAGGAGGCAGTTGAAGGATGAAACTGAGCATGTGCAACCTTCTAAGTGAGGTAGACAGAGAAGACAGCAGGTGGCACTATACAGATACATTTTATTAAACAACTCAGTAGCTATACAACATTTTTAATACACACAATTACAAAAGTATGCAGCCTAACATCAACCTAAGCATTGATGCTGCTGAAGAATGACTGACATTAAAAGAGAATTGTCCTGGGAATCAATCTTTGATCGTGCTCCCTAACAACTGTCCATCATTGGACATTTTGAATGCTCATCCTTAATACTGCCAGAAAAACAGAAGCTTGTATACTTAACATCTTTAAGAAGGTGTCATGTTGAGGAGACAATGGTTCTGTGTTCTGTCAGATTAAGTCATTATATTCCACTAAAAGAAACTTGGTCATAAGAATAAAAAGAAAAATCATTTGAGTTTCTATTATAAGGTTTTGATGCAATGCAAGTGAAACCCATGGTGAGCCACGTAATTAAAAGTCGTCGCCATTTTATTACCATCTGAATTTTAACCAGTAAAGCAGTATGATTTTCTTCCAAAAATACCAGCAAACTACATCAAATGTAGTCCTGACATGCTTAAAATGTAATATTTGAATATAAATGAAGAGATCTATGAAGGTATTTTACTGTAAGCCCACATTTATTGTCAGAACTGGAAGTTTAATTTCAGTCACCCGCTGTTCTTTTACTTAACTATAGTTCAATCCATCAAGAAAGCCCCGCTGTTTTACTGGAAGTCTCATCCAATAAGTTATAAACGTAGAGAGCGAAAGATAGAGAAGTACTGAAGACAAAAATATTTCTTTTTTGTTATTGCATAAAAAGAATTCACATACTTGAAATACAGAGTTTATGTGGAGTGAGGAAATAGTATTTGCACCAAATTCACATGTTTAACACTGACTGAATTTTTCGTTCTGGAATATCATATTTTATAAGAAAAATCTATAGTTTATATTTCATTTGAGTATACTGGCCAAACTGGTTCGATATAAATTAGAATATTGTCAGGAATTTACCCAGCCAAAATTCTGAACAAGGTTGTTTTGAGAGGGTTTCTATGACATCCAGTCAAACTCCAGCTGGTAGACCTATCATTGAAGTTGCAAACACAAGATAAATGTATTTGATATAAGTGTTTGGACTGATGGAAATTGCGCTGCAAATCACCAAAGAAGCGACGTGGGTTTTTGTCACCTGTATAATGTCAGTAAAAAGTGTTGGGATCGCGCTGCAATGTATAGTAGACTCCAAGACAGACAACGGATTTCTTCCTCCAAAAGATACAGAAAAAACAGCAAAGATCGCAGGTCCCTTTTATCTCCAGAACCTTTTGAGAGTCAGAGAAAATCGCACAATAGTGAAGTATTGTTGCCACAGGTGAACCGCGATGTTTCAGTGCACTTACTAGACGTTCTCTTGTAATCAGGTACATAGGAAGCAGATAACTATAATCCTCTTTCTCCTTCTTTCCTCTTAGTACCTGTCTCCAATGCTAAAAAGGATTGCAGAATAGTGAAGTACCATCGGCACACAGTTCCCCACACAATATTTATTTACTTAGTTATCTGCTTCCTATGTGCCTGATTACAAGAGAACGTCTAGTAAGTGCACTGAAACATCGCGGTTCACCTGTGGCAACAATACTTCACTATTGTGTGATTTTCTCTGACTCTCAACAGGTTCTGGAGATACAAGGGACCTGCGATCTTTTCTGTATTTTCTGTATCTTTTGGAGGAAGAAATCCGTTGTCTGTCTTGGAGTCTACTATACATTGCAGCGCGATCCCAACACTTTTTACTATCATTGAAGTTGGTAGCCAAGCCAATCAGGTTCCTGGATTAGAATCCAATCCCAGAGCTAGCTAGTCCAAATCTGATACGCAGGTTGTTTACTGTATAGACAGAAAAACAGGGCGCACCGTAGGGTAAAAACATTTGTGAATTTGAAATAAACTCCAATTTAGAAGGCTCACCTTATAGGGTTGTGCAAATATAGGCACAAAACTAATGAAGAAGTGTCGGAGATGTCTTTAATCACGAATGTACAAGGTAGGTATGTAGCCACGGATGCAGATGTCCTCAGATGAGCGTGCAAAGGCCCACACAAAGGATTAGTATAAAGTGAAAAACAGGAACATCCCTCGGCGCAAGGAGCCAACCAGATGCGGATGATGAATCTTCAGAAATATTTATTGCAAACACACTACGCGTTTTGGGGAATAAATCCCCTTCATCAGGTCAATCTGATACACAGTCATGGCAGCTGCTGGATTGTATGTAGACAAGTTCAGTTTCTACCTTTTTGCTTTGCACCTTATCTCTAGACCTGCTTGTTAACCTCCTGTGTATCAACCATGGCTTGTTTTCTGGATTAAACCCTCCTCTGCTGAATTGCATTATTTTTATTCTTCTGGTATTCTGATGATGATCATAGCTAGTTTCTGGATTAACCCCTTATCTGCTGTTTGGGCCCTATCCATCTCTCCTGTTTCTCACCTGGCGTATGTATAACTTTTTTTCAGGGCTTTTTTTCTGGCGGAACGCACCGGAACGGCGTTCCGCCACCTTTCATGCCGACATTTTCACATCGCAGCCTGCGATGCTCCAGCATCGCAGGCTGCGATGTATCGGCAGGGAGGGACTGGGAGGAGGAGCTGGAGGCCGGCGGCAGGTGACAGGAGATGAACGCTTCCACTGTGGAAGCGTTCATCTCCATATTGATCTGTATCGCCGTCCTCTGGACAGCGATACAGATCGCTGTGCTGTGCTGTGCGGCAGGGGAGGGAGGCGTCTCCCTTCCCTGCTCCTCTGATAGGCTGCGGGCCTTGTGCCGGCAGCCTATCAGAGCGATGCAGCAGGCGGCGCGATGACGTCATCGCGCCGCCTGAGCAGTACTGAGCGGGACACAGGCCGGAAGAGGCCTGCATCACAGCGCTCCAAGAAGGTAAGTATGGGTGGGTGAGGGGAGCCTACACATGAATTTGGGGGGGGAAAGAAATGGAGCCTGTGGGGAGGGAGGGGGAGAAAATGAGCCTGCACATGAATGGGAAGGGGGGGGGGAAGGAGCCTGCACATGAATGAGGGGGGGAGAAAAGGAGCCTGCACATGAATGGGGGGGGGGGGGGGAGAAAAGGAGCCTGCACATGAATGGGGGGGGGGGGAGAAAAGGAGCCTGCACATGATGGGGGGTGGCAGAGAGGAGACTGGCACATGATGGGAGGTGGCAGAGCGGAGACTGGCACATGATGGGGGTGGCAGAGCGGAGACTGGCACATGATGGGGGGTGGCAGAGCGGAGACTGGCACATGATGGGGGGTGGCAGAGCGGAGACTGGCACATGTTGGGGGGAAATGGCACTTATTACTGGCACATCAGGGGGAGATTGGAGAGGCACTTTTCACTAGCACATGATTGGGGGGCACTATGGGGACATTACTGAGGTATTTTATATGGGGGGCTCTGGGTTGTACTAGTATTATCGGGGGGTTTATCGATTTCTGCAGTGTAGTATTGGGCAGCACAGCGGCACAGTATTGGGGGTAGTAGGATAATATGTCCAGAAAATGGGAGGATGATGGAAAAGTAGTAAACTAAGATTTATTTTGTTGTCAAACTGCAGAGACGAAAACTGTTGGTCTGGTCTGAAGGTCTGAAAGGAGAAGATGAGGACAGAGAACATCTACATCACAGGAGACGTCACTGGATGTAAGCGGTAAGCGGGGCTGTATTTCTGTAGTGATCGGAGCAGGGGCGTATTGATCGCCGGATGTGCCCCTCCCGAGACCAGGCTCTGGACCCGCCACTGCGCCGGACTGGCCTGTGCCCAGTGGCAAGTCATCAAGATTAGACTAAGTAAGCGGGGCCCTAGAAATTCTTCTACATGGGGCCCCGCTCACTTAGACTAATCCTGCCTAACCTGAATGTAGGCATAATAAAAATTATTTTTCATGCAGCCTGCTGGGATAGACTTTCATAGCCCCCCCCCCAAATTTTACTTGCATCCCTGTTCTCTAAAGGGGGGGTTTTAGGGGGCGGTCCTAGGGGTGGGTAGGGGCGGTCCTAGGGGTGGGTAGGGGCGTGGCCAAGGGAGGGGTGAGTTCCACCACCTTTTCTCTGAGAAAAAAAGCCCTGCTTTTTTTTACCTCAGTCATTATGATAGGTCCAGGGAGGAAGCTAGAACTGACTTGGCCCAACAGCAAAAATTACAACTGCTGACAGAGAGTGTACCCGGACCAGAATGTTTGGGTTCGTACTGAACATTAAGGTGTCCAGGCACCTGAACACAGACATTGGTGCAAAAGTCCAGGTTCGGTGTTTGGATTTTAAATAAAGCTTGTTTAAGCTGTGGGCACTTGGAAGCCATCGTAGTCATGCCTAGTATAAATGCCGGATCTTGTATTGTGCGCCATTCTGCTCTAACTAATGTAGGGACAGTGTTATGATTTTAATGTGGTTGTTTAGTCTATGGGTGACATGTAGGCATTTTTGATCGGTGCAATACACCTCCTTTGCACCAGTCACCCAGAAATACAATACTCAGCGGGACTGCTAATTCTGCAGGTGACCTTATAGCCATTTTCTGGGGTTCAAAACACCACCTTTGGAGCCGTCACACAGAAATAGAATTGTTAATCAGTCTGTTAATTGTATTGGTGACATAAAGACATTTTTGGGGTTCAAAACATCACCTTTGCATCCATCGTACTGTAATAGAATAGTTGATCAGTCTGTCAATTGTGTTGGTGACATAAAGCCAATTTTTCAGGTTCAAAACACCGCATTTGCATCCGTCTTACTGAAACAGAATTGTTAATCAGTCTGTTAATTATGTCGGTTACACAAAGCCAATTTTTCTGGTTGAAAACACAGCCTTTGACTCCATCTTATGTTTGAGGATGAAGACGTGGGAGGACCACTGCAGCACGTCTCTGATGATGATGATGATGATACACAGGTGTCAACTGCTGCGGCTTTCTGCAGTGTGCAGCCCAGCAATCAGGGTAGAGTTAAGCAGTGGGTGGAAGATGATGTGGAGGATGATGAGATCCTAGGCCTCAAATGGAATCCAACCGAGTGACGTATGCAGTTTGGAGGAAAAGAGAGAGCAGTATGCAAAAGCACAGCAGCCAGCCCATAGCCAGTACACCTGCTACTGCCCACCGCACGGAGGGACAGAGCACAGCAAGGCTTACAAAAGTTCCCTGGCATGGCAGTTTTTCAGGCAATGTGCTGACGAGTAGACACGGGTGGTTTGCACGCTGTGCAGTCAGAGCCTGAAGCGAGGCATACATTTTCTAAACCATCTGCATAACCAGACATCTAACTGCAAAGCATGAGATGCAGTGGAGTAGACACCTGAAAAACTAGGAAACATCTGATGCTCCTCCTGCTCCCTCTTCTGCTGTGGCCTCTGCCTTTTCCTCCCCCTCTGGAGCGACAGGACCACCTGGCACCCCTCAAAGAGAGGATGTGACAGCAACACCACCAGTGTCACCAAGCATCTCCACCCTGTCCCAAGGAAGCGTTCAGCTGTCCATCCCCCAAACACTGAATAGAAAGAGGAAGTACCCCTCTACCCACACATGAGCCCTGGCCCTGAATGCCATCATTTGAAAATTCCTGGCCTTTGATAAAAATCAGGTGTACGCTGCGCAACGCCATCAGTGGCAAGGTCCACAAAACCACTCATATGTGGACCAGTAAGCACTGAAAGGGACATTATATATCCTAACTGTCCACTGGGTAAATGTAGTGGCAGCTGGGCCTGAGACGGTAAGAGGTTTGGTGCATGTCCTACCACCACCGACGATTGCTGGATGTTTTTCGGTGCCTTCTGATGCCTCTTCCTCCTACTTCACTTCCTTCTCTACCATTTTCTCAACTTCCTCTACCACCTCCTCATCCGGTCAGCATAACACCTGCACCACTAACTTAAGCACACCCAGATAGAAACGACAACAGGCTGTTTTGAAACTCATCTGTTTGGGGTAAAAACCGCAGAGCTGTGGCATTGAAGAACAGCCTTGTGCTGTGAAATAATGGGTGAAATCTCGTAGTAGCTCTAGGTCTAGCCGGTTTGACGCACATCCCTTGCCTGGCAGATGTGCTGAATTTGGTGGTGCATAACTATCCCAATGTTTTAGGGTCTCCCCAAACAAAAAAAAACAGCAAAAAATTAATTAAAAAAACACAAAAACAGTGTTGGCTATCTCCTTCACCTCCTTCGCCTCTTCCACCTACACCGCCATGTCCACCTCCTCCTCCACTCAGACCTCCACCCCTGGTTTAAGATTATTTTTTGTTATATTGGCAGAATAGAGAAGTATACCGGCCACACCCCAAAAAAATGGCTAAATATCACACACAGAATTAACAGACAAATAAAAATACTACACAAAAACAGTGTTGGCTTCCTCCTTCACCTCCTCTGCCTCTCCTTTTCCACCTAAACTGCCACATCTACAGCCTCCTTAACTTCCTACTCCACTTGGACCTCTGCCTCCTGGTTCAAGATATTTTTATTTTATTTTTTTATGTATTCTATGTTATTTTAAGTCATTTCCCTATCCACATTTGTTTGCAGGGCAATTGTCCTGCTCCTACCCCCTTTTTGCTTCCTTTTGCAGCGCTCTAGCTCTTTCTACAACAATTTTATGGCCATTTTACAGCCCTAAAGTTTGGATCCCAATGTTTAGGTCAAGTTCTCTTATGCGAAAAATCGGCAATGTAATATTCGTGTAATGCAAATATTCTAACACCCGAATATATAGCACTATAGAATATAGTGCTATATATATTTTTTTTTAGAATGTGAACAGTCATTGACCCAAAAGCAACTTATGCAGGGAGGAATTATGACTTCAGATGGGAAAAAATGACGAATATTTTAAAAAAAGAATATATAGCACTATATTCCGTAGTGCTATATATTCGGGTATTAGAATATTCGAATTACGTGAATATTACAGTGCCGATTTTTCGCAATCAATTGAATAATCTCGAATACGAATATTCGCAAATATATGATGAATATTCTAACAAATATTCGCAAAATATTGCGAATTCGAATATTGCCCCTGCCACTTATCACTAGTCCAGATGACATCCACCCCAAAGTCCCTATAAATTACTAAAGTTTGGGCTCAATCCGTGGTACTTCAGTGGATCTGCAGTTGCCTTTTGGATAGATAGAGTGTTGTTAATGGGTTACATTCTGTGTTAATTAGAGCTTCAGAAGAGAAGGATTTAGGTGTCCTTATATAAGAAAGCTTTAAAATGAGTGTACAGTGTGGACAGGCAGCAGAGAAAGCAAGTGGGATGCTTGGCTGTATAGTTAGAGTTATAACCAGTAAGAAAAGAGAGAGATTGTGATCCCACTTTATAGAGCGCAAGTGAGACCACATCTGGAATACTATGTCTAGTTCTGGAGACCCCCTCTATCAAAGGACAGAGATAAAATGGAACAGGTGCAGAGAGTTACAAAAAGGGTGCAGGGTCTTAAGCATAAAACAAGCATGACTACCGCTGATGGATTACAAGATGCTCGTAACTAGAGATGAGCGAATTTCTAAAAAATTGATTCGGACGGTTCACCGAATTTCCCAAAAAGATTTGATTAGAATTTATTTGCGATGAATCGCGTTAAAAAAGAGTTTTTTGTTGGCTACAGAGAGCCTATATAGTTGTGTAAAACATTGTGCATTGCAGAAACACGCTTAGGAAGTCCACTGTGCTAGTAAAACTGTACTCTGAGCCAGTATGGCATGCAGATGACAAGTGTCACTCTTAGAATGACTTCACACTTCACTTATATGATCAGTTACAGGGCCAAAACTGACCATAACTCAAGTGTGAACTCAGCCTTACAAATCAATGTTAGCGTCAGGTATAAAGAACAGTGCAATGGCCCAAGATTTTACTACAGTGAAGAAGCGCACTCCTTTTACACGGCTGATTCCACATAGATTTCTACAGAATCTGTTTAATTACGCGCTGAAACAAGTAGTGCCCCCATAACCGAGTGGAGAGGGTGAAAGCATAAGGAGTCAACACAGTGACCCATTCACAGTGGTGAGGGTGGCAACAGCATGAGGAGTCAATACAGTGGCCCAGTTAAAGAGTGTGGAGGGTGGGAATCTCATGAGGAATCGCATGATTTGTCAACACAGTGGCCTAGTCACAGAGGGGTGAGGGTGAGAATCTCATGAGGAATCACATGAGTTGTCAAAACAGTGGCCCAGTGACAGTGTAGTAAGGGTGGGAATCTCATGAGGAATCGCAAAAGTCGTTAACACAGTGGCCCAGTCACAGAGTGGTGAGGGTGGGAATCTCATGAGTCGTCAACACAGTGGCCCAGTCACAGAGTCCTCCGACAGCTTGATAAAAAATTCTTACACCGGCGAGTATGGCATTTCCCCCCCGCCACTCCGTGCTGACTGCCTGCTACCGCTGCCTCCATGAACCTGTGCACCACTGCTTCTTTCCGGACAGGTAGGCTCCTGCATAGCAGGTGTTCTACCCCAGGCACGTTTTCCACCCTGCTGACTCACGGCCAGGCCACCACCCTGCTGGCCGGTGCCTCACGAGCAAGCTGCCACCCTCTTCTCCTAATGTGCAATTGTCTACATCAGGGGTGGGGAACCTTTTTGCTGCCGAGGGCCATTTGGATATTTGAAAAATCGTTCGGCGGTGATACAAAATTCTCAACTTGAAAATTAGACTGCTATATTTGGTCAAATATAAATAACTTAGGGGTAAGTTACTTAACGCTAATGTGAAGGCTGGAACTGCTTCTCTTTGGGGAGGTGTGTAATTTTAGCTGGTATTGATGATGTTGCTACTCGCAACTCATTCTCCAGGTTTGTGTCGGTCAGTCTGGAGTCTAGGCGACTAGTGTTGAGCGAACAGTTCGAGCATAGTTCGGGTCCGTACCGAATTTTGGGGTGTTCGTGACACGGACCCGAACCCGAACTTTTTCGTAAAAGTTCGGGTTCGGGTTCGTCGTTCGGCATGTATTTTGGCGCATTTTGAAAGGCTGCAAAGCAGCCAATCAACATGCATCATACTACTTGCCCTAAGATGCCATCGCAGCCATGCCTACTATTGGCAAGGCTGTGATTGGCCAAGTGCAGCATGTGACTCAGCCTCTTTATAAGCTTGTGCGCACGTCGGGACGTGCTCACTCCCGATGTGAATAGAACAGGGATAGATGCAGCTGATGCTAGGGCGAGAATAGGCAGGGATAATTGAATAACTGGAAGCAAATTTCTCTCCTCCACCTGTGATTCATCTGAACAACTGCAGCTGAGCTGCTTTTTGATAGGGATTGGCTATTTTTAGAGTGGCCAGAGTGATTTTTCCATCCACATGTACCTGGGCTGACCACCGGCCGCCATTTTGCGACTTGTAGTGCTGCAGCAGAAGCTGCCACAGTGTGCATTCCAAAGCTCCAAACAAGTCAGACATCTACACCTGGGATTCAGACCAATTGCGATTTAGCAGCACAGTCCAAGGCAATTTTTTTTAAAGGTTGTGCAGACCATTTTGTGGCACATGTTACTGGGCTGATAGGCGGCGGCCATCTTGGGACTAGTGCTGCAGCACAATCTCTCCCAACGTCCATTAATCACTTGTAATAGTGGTCTGTGCCATAGAAATCCTACATCAGGGACTTGGGTGTGCTTGTGTCACCCCTACTAATACCAGTCCACCTGTAATCCATACAGTGAAAAGCCATAAAGTATTCCAGTGAGGGAATTTTTTTTTATTTAAAAAGGCCAAGTTAGTTTATCTGGCGTTCAATATACTAGATACAGTTAGGCCTGCGTTTCATACATCTGGAATTAGCAAACTAATGTGCTGGGGTTGGGAAAACATATATGTACCCATACTAGAATCTGTCAAAGAAAGCGGTACTCACATATAACAGTCATTCCATCTGTAATCCATACAGTCAAAAGACTGAAAGTATTCCAGTGAGGGAATTTTTTTATTTAAAAAAGGCCAAGTTAGTTTATCTGGCGTTCAATATACTAGATACAGTTAGGCCTGCGTTTCATACATCTGGAATTAGCAAACTAATGTGCTGGGGTTGGGAAAACATATATGTACCCATACTAGAATCTGTCAAAGAAAGCGGTACTCACATATAACAGTCATTCCATCTGTAATCCATACAGTCAAAAGACTGAAAGTATTCCAGTGAGGGAATTTTTTATTTAAAAAGGCCAAGTTAGTTTATCTGGCGTTCAATATACTAGATACAGTTAGGCCTGCGTTTCATACATCTGGAATTAGCAAACTAATGTGCTGGGGTTGGGAAAACATATATGTACCCATACTAGAATCTGTCAAAGAAAGCGGTACTCACATATAACAGTCATTCCATCTGTAATCCATACAGTCAAAAGACTGAAAGTATTCCAGTGAGGGAATTTTTTTATTTAAAAAGGCCAAGTTAGTTTATCTGGCGTTCAATATACTAGATACAGTTAGGCCTGCGTTTCATACATCTGGAATTAGCAAACTAATGTGCTGGGGTTGGGAAAACATATATGTACCCATACTAGAATCTGTCAAAGAAAGCGGTACTCACATATAACAGTCATTCCATCTGTAATCCATACAGTCAAAAGACTGAAAGTATTCCAGTGAGGGAATTTTTTTATTTAAAAAGGCCAAGTTAGTTTATCTGGCGTTCAATATACTAGATACAGTTAGGCCTGCGTTTCATACATCTGGAATTAGCAAACTAATGTGCTGGGGTTGGGAAAACATATATGTACCCATACTAGAATCTGTCAAAGAAAGCGGTACTCACATATAACAGTCATTCCATCTGTAATCCATACAGTCAAAAGACTGAAAGTATTCCAGTGAGGGAATTTTTTTATTTAAAAAAGGCCAAGTTAGTTTATCTGGCGTTCAATATACTAGATACAGTTAGGCCTGCGTTTCATACATCTGGAATTAGCAAACTAATGTGCTGGGGTTGGGAAAACATATATGTACCCATACTAGAATCTGTCAAAGAAAGCGGTACTCACATATAACAGTCATTCCATCTGTAATCCATACAGTCAAAAGACTGAAAGTATTCCAGTGAGGGAATTTTTTTATTTAAAAAGGCCAAGTTAGTTTATCTGGCGTTCAATATACTAGATACAGTTAGGCCTGCGTTTCATACATCTGGAATTAGCAAACTAATGTGCTGGGGTTGGGAAAACATATATGTACCCATACTAGAATCTGTCAAAGAAAGCGGTACTCACATATAACAGTCATTCCATCTGTAATCCATACAGTCAAAAGACTGAAAGTATTCCAGTGAGGGAATTTTTTTATTTAAAAAGGCCAAGTTAGTTTATCTGGCGTTCAATATACTAGATACAGTTAGGCCTGCGTTTCATACATCTGGAATTAGCAAACTAATGTGCTGGGGTTGGGAAAACATATATGTACCCATACTAGAATCTGTCAAAGAAAGCGGTACTCACATATAACAGTCATTCCATCTGTAATCCATACAGTCAAAAGACTGAAAGTATTCCAGTGAGGGAATTTTTTTATTTAAAAAGGCCAAGTTAGTTTATCTGGCGTTCAATATACTAGATACAGTTAGGCCTGCGTTTCATACATCTGGAATTAGCAAACTAATGTGCTGGGGTTGGGAAAACATATATGTACCCATACTAGAATCTGTCAAAGAAAGCGGTACTCACATATAACAGTCATTCCATCTGTAATCCATACAGTCAAAAGACTGAAAGTATTCCAGTGAGGGGATTTTGCTTATAAAAATAATATATTTCATTGTGGTGCGAGTTGAATCGCAACAATGAAGAAAAATACTATTAAGGGACGAGGACGCGGTCGTGGTGGTGTCCGTGGAGCCTCTGTTGCTGGTAGAGGACGTGGCCGTTCGGCTCCAGGCGCACACAGTAGGGAACGAACTCCCTCAACTAGCCGGCAGAATGTACCGCAATATCTCGTGGGGCCCAATGCCGCTCTTAGGATGGTAAGGCCTGAGCAGGTACAGGCATTAATCGATTGGGTGGCCGACAGTGCTTCCAGCACGTTCACCACATGGTCTTCCACCCAGTCTTCTGCGGAAAGCGCACAGGTGGCACCTGAAAACCAAGCCCATCAGTCTGTCACATCACCCCCAAGCATATCAGGGAAACGGTCTGAGCCACAAGTTATGCAGCAGTCTCTTCTTCTGTTTGAAGACTCTGCTTCCAGGGTTTCCCAGGGCGTCCACCTAGCCCTTCCCCAGTGGAGGAAGACATACCATGCACTGACGCACAACCACTTATGTCTCCAGATGAAGAGGACATGGGAATACCACCACAGCAGAGTCACCGACTCTCTGATGATGACGAAACACAGGTGCCCACTGCCGCGTCTTTTTGCAGTGTGCAGACTGAACAGGAGGAGGTCAGGGAGGGAGACTGGGTGGAAGACGATGCAGAGGACGATGAGGTCTTAGACCCCACATGGACTGAAGGTCGTGGCGATGACTTTCACAGTTCAGAGGAAGAGGTAGTGGTGAGACCGAGACAACAGCGAAGCCAAAGAGGGAGCAGGGGGCCAAAGCAGACGAGCCGCCGCCCCAGAGTTCGCCTGCTACTGGACATCGCCAACAGGGACCCAGCCCCACAAAGGCAGCTTCAAAGAGTTCCCTGGCATGGCACTTCTTTAAACAATGTCCTACCGACAAGACCCGAGTGACTTGCACGCTCTGCCATCAGAGCCTGAGGCGAGGCATTAACGTTCTGAACCTCAGCACAACCTGCATGACCAGGCATCTACATGCAAAGCATGAACTGCAGTGGGGTACACACCTTAAAAACCAGGCACTCGCTGAGGCTCCCCCTGCTCCCTCTACCGCTGCTGCTTCGGCTTCCGCCTCGAGAGGAATGTTGCCACCTGCCGAGCAGCAAACAGAGGATGTGCCACCGACACCACCACCACCGCGACCGTCAACTGGCGTCTCCACTATATCACACAGCAGCGTTCAGCTCTCAATATCTCAAACCTTAGAGAGGAAGCGCAAATTCCCCCCGAGTCACCCTCGAGCCCTTGGCCTGAACGCCAGCATTTCTAAACTGCTGGCCTTTGAAATGCTGTCATTCCGGCTGGTGGACACAGACAGCTTCAAACAGCTGATGGCCATGGCTGTCCCGCAGTATGTGGTTCCCAGCCGCCACTACTTCTCCAAGACAGCCGTGCCTTCCCTGCACATGCAAGTGTCCGATAAAATCAAGTGTGCACTGCGCAACGCCATTTGTGGCAAGGTCCACCTAACCACAGATACGTGGACCAGTAAGCACGGCCAGGGACGCTATATCTCACTAACTGCACACTGGATGAATGTAGTGGCGGCTGGGCCCCGGCGGACAGTTCCTTGGCGCACGTCCTTCCGCCCCTAGGATCGCAGGGCATCATTCTCTGCCTCCTGTAGCCTCCTCCTCCTACTCGGCTTCCTCCTCCACTGCTTCCACCAGCTCATCCGGTCAGCCACACACCTTCACCACCAACTTCAGCACAGCCCGGGTAAACGTCAGCAGGCCATTCTGAAACTCATATGTTTGGGGACAGGCCCCACAGCGCAAAGGAGTTGTGGCGGGGTATTGAACAACAGACCGACGAGTGGTTTCTGCCGGTGGGCCTCAAGCCAGGCCTGGTGGTATGCGATAATGGGCGAAATCTCGTGGCAGCTCTGGGACTAGCCGGTTTGACGCACATCCCTTGCCTGGCGCATGTGCTGAACTTGGTGGTGCAGAGGTTCATTCACCACTACCCCAACATGTCAGAGCTGCTGCATAAAGTGCGGGCCGTCTGTGCGCGCTTCCGCCCGTTCACATCCTGCCGCTGCTCGCCTGTCTGCGCTACAGCGGAACTTCGGCCTTCCCGCTCACCGCCTCATATGCGACGTGCCCACCCGGTGGAACTCCACCTTGCACATGCTGGAGAGACTGTGCGAGCAGCAGCAGGCCATAGTGGAGTTTCAGCTGCAGCACGCTCGCGTCAGTCGTACTGCCGAACAGCACCACTTCACCACCAATGATTGGGCCTCCATGCGAGACCTGTGTGCCCTGCTGCGCTGTTTCGAGTACTCCACCAACATGGCCAGTGGCGATGACACTGTTATCAGCGTTACAATACCACTTCTATGTCTCCTTGAGAAAACACTTAGGGCAATGATGTTAGAGGAGGTGGCCCAGGTGGAGGAGGAGGAGGAGGATGAGGGCTCGTTTCTAACACTTTCGGGCCAGTCTGTTCGAAGTGGCTCAGAGGGAGGTTTGTTTAAGCAGCAGAGGACAGGTTCACAAGTCGCCAGCCAAGGCACTGTACTGGAGGACGAGGAGGATGAGGAGGAGGAGGTGGAGGGGGACGAGGATGACGCAAGTTCACAGCGGGGTGGCAGCCCAGGCCCATCACTGGTGCGTGGCTGGGGGATACGGTGGACGATGACGATACGCCTCCCACAGAGGACAGCTTGTCCTTACCCATGGGTAGCCTGGCCCACATGAGCGAATATATGCTCCAATGCCTGCGCAACGACAGCAGAGTTGCCCACGTTTTAACGTGTGCAGACTACTGGGTGGCCACCCTGCTGGATCCCCGGTATAAAGACAATGTGCCCACTTTAATTCCTGAACTGGAGCGCGACCGTAAGATGCTGCGAGTACAAGCGCACGCTGATAGAGGCGCTCTTGAGAGCATTCCCACATGTCACAGGGGAACAGGTGGAAGGTGAAGGCAGAGGAGTGGCAAGAGGTCGCCAACGCAGCTGTGTCACGGCCAGCTCATCTGAGGGCAGGGTTAGCATGGCAGAAATGTGGAAAAGTTTTGTCTCCACGCCACAGCTATCTGCACCGACACCTGATACGGAACGTGTTAGCAGGAGGCAGCATTTCACTAACATGGTTGAACAGTATGTCTGCACACCCTCCACATCCTGACGGATGGTTCGGCCCCATTCAACTACTGGGTTTCGAAATTGTCCACGTGGCCAGAGTTAGCATGTTATGCCTTGGAGGTGCTTTCCTGCCCGGCGGCCAGCGTTTTATCTGAACGCGTATTCAGCACGGCAGGGGCGTCATTACTGACAAGCGCAGCCGCCTGTCCACAGCCAACGTGGACAAGCTGACCTTCATAAAGATGAACCAGGCATGGATCCCACAGGACCTGTCCCTCCCTTGTGCAGAGTAGTCCTTATTAACTGCCTAAAACATGTCTTGTTGTGCTACGGGCCACTTCTTTATTTGATACAAATTTTATGAAACCCACAGTTGAATGAAACTCTTCTCTGTCTGGGCGCCGGGCCTAACCAGATGAAAGTGGCCGGTTAAACTAACGGGTGACATGAAGCCATAACCTCTGCCATGCTACCTCTGTCTTCTGTCTGGGTGCTGAGGCCTAAGTCAAATAAAGCGGTCTTCTGCTGTGCTGGGGATATGAAGCTAATCTCTGACCTCTCTCCTCTGTCTGGGTCCAAAGGCCTAAATCACTGAAAGAGGCCTTCTCCTGTGGTGTGTGATATGATGCCAGAATATGTGCTGTGGGGCCTCTCTCCTCTTCCTGGGTGCAGGGGTCAAATAAACTAAATTGTGGCCTACTCCTGTGGTGGTTGATATGATGCCTGATTCTCTGATGTGGAACCTCTCTCCTCTGTTTGGGTGAAGGGGTCAAAGTAACTAAATGGTGGCTTCTCCTGTGGTGGCTGATATGATGCCAGAATATGTGCTGTGGGGCCTCTCTCCTCTTCCTGGGTGCAGGGGTCAAAGTAACTCAATGGTGGCTTCTCCTGTGGTGGCTGATATGATGCCAGAATATGTGCTGTGGTGCCTCTCTCCTCTTCCTGGGTGCGGGGTCAAAGTAACTCAATGGTGGCTTCTCCTGTGGTGGCTGATATGATGCCAGAATATGTGCTGTGGTGCCTCTCTCCTCTTCCTGGGTGCGGGGTCAAAGTAACTCAATGGTGGCTTCTCCTGTGGTGGCTGATATGATGCCAGAATATGTGCTGTGGTGCCTCTCTCCTCTTCCTGGGTGCGGGGTCAAAGTAACTCAATGGTGGCTTCTCCTGTGGTGGCTGATATGATGCCAGAATATGTGCTGTGGGGCCTCTCTCCTCTTCCTGGGTGCAGGGGTCAAAGTAACTCAATGGTGGCTTCTCCTGTGGTGGTTAGTATGATGCCAGAATATGTGCTGTGGGGCCTCTCTCCTCTTCCTGGGTGCAGGGGTCAAAGTAACTCAATGGTGGCTTCTCCTGTGGTGGCTGATATGATGCCAGAATATGTGCTGTGGTGCCTCTCTCCTCTTCCTGGGTGCGGGGTCAAAGTAACTCAATGGTGGCTTCTCCTGTGGTGGTTAGTATGATGCCAGAATATGTGCTGTGGGGCCTCTCTCCTCTTCCTGGGTGCAGGGGTCAAAGTAACTCAATGGTGGCTTCTCCTGTGGTGGCTGATATGATGCCAGAATATGTGCTGTGGTGCCTCTCTCCTCTTCCTGGGTGCGGGGTCAAAGTAACTCAATGGTGGCTTCTCCTGTGGTGGCTGATATGATGCCAGAATATGTGCTGTGGGGCCTCTCTCCTCTTCCTGGGTGCAGGGGTCAAAGTAACTCAATGGTGGCTTCTCCTGTGGTGGTTAGTATGATGCCAGAATATGTGCTGTGGGGCCTCTCTCCTCTTCCTGGGTGCAGGGGTCAAAGTAACTCAATGGTGGCTTCTCCTGTGGTGGCTGATATGATGCCAGAATATGTGCTGTGGTGCCTCTCTCCTCTTCCTGGGTGCAGGGTCAAAGTAACTAAATGGTGGCTTCTCCTGTGGTGGTTGATATGATGCCTGATTCTCTGCTGTGAAACCTCTCTCCTCCATCTGGGTGTAGGGGTCAAAGTCTTTCAAAGTCGCCTTCTCCTGTGCTGATTGATATAAAGCTGATGGTTGTGCCATCTGACATGGTTGCCAGGGTCTGATTCAATGGGGGCCTACTCCTGTGGTGGGTGATCTAAATGCCTGATTCTCTGCTGTGAAACCTCTCTCCTCCGTCTGGGTGTAGGGGTCAAAGTCTTTCAAAGTCGCCTTCTCCTGTGCTGATTGATATGAAGCTGATGGTTGTGCCATCTGACATGGTTGCCGGGGTCCCATTAAATTGGGGCCTACTCCTGTGGTGGGTGATCTAAATGCCTGATTCTCTGCTTTGAAACCTCTCTCCTCCGTCCGGGTGTAGGGGTCAAAGTCTGTCAAAGTCGCCTTCTCCTGTGCTGATTGATATAAAGCTTATGCTTGTGCCATCTGACATGGTTGCCGGGGTCTGATTCAATGGTGGCCTACTCCTGTGGTGGGTGATCTAAATGCCTGATTCTCTGCTGTGTAACCTCTCTCCTCCGTCTGGGTGTAGGGGTCAAAGTAACTAAATGGTGGCCTACTCCTGTGGTGGGTGATATGATGCCTGGTTCTCTGCTGTGGGACCTCTCTCCTTTGTCTGGGTGCTGTGGTCAAAATAATAGTAAGTGACCTTCTCCATTGGTGGGTGACTTGAAGCCTGATTCTGTGCTATGGGACCTCACTCCAATTAATATTGTTTAATTTTTATTTATTTTATGTTAACTCATCATTTCCCTATCTACATTTGTTTGCAGGGGATTTAACTACATTTTGCTGCCTTTTGCAGCCCTCTAGCCCTTTCCGGGTGTGTTTTACAGCCTTTTTAGTGCCCAAAAGTTCGGGTCCCCATTGACTTCTATGGGGTTCGGGTTCGGGATGAAGTTCGGGTCGAGTTCGGATCCCGAACCCGAACATTTTTCGAAAGTTCGGCCGAACTCGTCGAACCCGAACATCCAGGTGTTCGCTCAACTCTATAGGCGACTCTTAGCAATGATAACTTTTGAAAAGAACTGCTTACAGCAGTAAGTCGTGCCAAACAAAGATGTATAATTCAGTAAATGTCTCCTCAAAGTGGGAAATTCATCATTACTTATTTAACATTTATAAAACTGAAGCAGTGGAAGGTTGCTGTACCTGGCTTTCAGCTCATCATTGCTTTGCAGCTCAATTATTTTGTGTTGTAGGTTATCAGGCGCATCTAATGGTTCTACATTGAAAGGTGTAGCAAAGATGTTCTGTTCCATTTGTACTTTTGACATCCTTGAATCTTTCATCAAATGCCTCAAGTGTCGTAGAAGGTTTTTGTTCTTCCAGAGTGGGGAAATGCACCATGTTATTCCTTTCAAGTTTCACTTTTGACAGCCTTAATTTAGCTTCAAATGATTTCACGTTTGAAAGCAACAAGCTATGAAGCTGGCTGGGGTCCTGCAGATTGATGTTCAGCTCTGAGAGGTACTTGGTAATGTCCACCATGAACGCTAAATCGCACAATCACTTGCTATCACTGAGCTCTCTGACAGGTTTTTCCTTCATGTCCATGAACTGCTTGACTTCATTCCACAGTTCGTAAAACCTCATGAGCATGTTCCTACGACTCAACCACCTCACTTTACAGTAATAAACAAGATCACCATACTCAGAGTAAAGATCGTTCAGTAACTCCTTAAACTGGCGGTTGTTAAACCCTCTGATTTTGATAAAATGTATGCACGACACTACCATTGACATCACATTGTTGAGAGACTGTGCACAGAGACTTTCTTGGTGTATGATGCAGTGGCACATAATTAAATCACTTGGATCAAGACCGAGACAAATCAGTTCTTTCTTGACAAATGCAATTAAACCTTTTTTGGAGCAAACCATGGCTGGAGCTCCATCTGTAATAAGGCCACTTAACTTTTCAAATGTTAGCCTGAAGTTTGTCATTGATAAAACAAGTCTTTCAAACAAGTCTTCCTGTAGTGCCATGCATGGCTTCCAGTGACATTAGTTCCTCTTGTGTGTCAAACTGTGTAGTTATCCCAAAAACAAAAATGGCCAGTTGGGCAGTATTTGTTATGTCCATTGTCTCATTACAAGCAAGAGAAAAAAAATTAAATTTTCCGGAAGAATTCTTCAGTGTTTTTTCAATATCTTTTGCTAAGTCAGTAATCCGATCTGAGATAGTTCTACGAGACAAACTAACATTCTGAAATAATTTTACTTTGTCTGGTGCCAACAACTCTGCGGCGGCCACCATGCACTCTTTCACAAAGTCTCCCTCTATATGAGGCTACAGCTTCTTTGCAATTAGCTTGCTCACTACATAACTTGTCCGAATAACGTTATCTCTGTCATATCGAGGCCTAGTAAAAGTGGCTTGCTGTGATTTCAATCATCGCTGTAGAGCATATATTTTATCTCAACGCATTTGCCCTTCAAATTCATTGAGTTTAGCATGTTTTGAGCTGTAATGACGCTACAGATTGGCTTTTTTCATTACTGCTAAAGATTCACCACAAACTAGACACACAGGTTTGCCTTTAACTTTAAAAAAAAATAATCATTTGTCCATTTCTCTTGGAAAGATCGACACTCGGAATCAACTTTTCTTTTCTTTTCAAGCACCATTTTAGGATTGTTGAATCAATAGTTATATTTTAATATACAGGGTGGGCCATTTATATTGATATACCTTAATAAAAGTTGGTGATATTAACTTCCTGTTTGTGGAAAATTAGTATATGTGAGGGGGGAACTTTTCAAGATGGGTGGTGACCATGGTGGCCATTTCGAAGTCGGCCATTTTGAATCCAACTTTTGTTTTTTCAATAAGAAGAGGGCCATGTGACACATCAAAATTAAAACCAAGCACACCATTGTTTTTCTTGTGAAATTCCCAATAAGTTTGATGTGTCACATGACCCTCTTTCCATTGAAAAAACTAAAGTTGGATTCAAAATGGCCAACTTCAAAATGGCCACCATGGTCACCACCCATCTTGAAAAGTTTTCCCCCTCACATATACTAATGTGCCACAAACAGAAAGTTAATATCACCAACTATTCCCATTTTATTAAGGTGTATCCATATAAATGGCCCACCCTGTACAAATGTAGACAAAAAAATGTGCCTTATTATAGTTCACTCCGAGGCACATACTTGCTTTTGTAAGGCCTCTTTCACACGGGAGTCCCGGATTTGCTCTGGATGCATCCCAGGTGCAATGCGGGAAACCCGCGTGAGTGCACATGCAATTTCATTCAGTTTTGACTGCGATTGTGTTGCATTGTTTTTAGTTTTTTCCGCACGACTGCAATGCATGTGGAATGCAGACCCAAACTTCTTCACTGAAGTTTAGGTTTGGTGTTGTGTAGATTTTATTTTTTTCCCTTATAACATGATTATAAAGGAAAATAATAGCATTCTTAATACAGAATGCTTACTAAAATGTGGATTTAGGGGTTAAAAAATAAATAACTCACCTCATCTTCTATCTTCATTCAGCAGGACCTGCGCTGACATCACTGCGCTAACCACAAAAGTTTAGCTTCAGTTTCTTATTCTATATTTGATTTAGCCATATTAAAATTGAGAAAATTGAGCAGGAATGCTCTACTAGCCAAAACCGATATAAAATCCGCATTTAGACTTCTTCCTATACACCCAAATGTATTAAATTCCCTTGGATTTCAATTCCAGGGCCATTATTTCTTTGACAAGACTCTACTGATGGGTTTTACCCTTTCATGTTTTTACTTCAAAGCCTTTTCTTCTTTTCTCCAATGGGTTATTGAACAATTTCACATTGATGGTTACATAATGAATTATTTAGATGACTTCCTTTTTATGGGGAGAGGAGATTCCAACAATTGTCAATTATTGCTGGAATTTTTTTTTCCAAGTAACTAATGAATTCAATATTCCATTGGTAGAAGAGAAAACGGTGTTCCCAACTAATAATTTAACTTTCCTAGGTATTACGACAACAAAAATGGAATTCAGTATTCCTATCGAAAAAATAAACATCAAAATCTCCATCAATCTCTTATTGTCTAGGAGTAAATGCACTGTAAAAGAACAACAATCTTTATTGGGTTCTTTAAACTTAATTTCTAGGGTCATACCCATGGGTAGAGTGTTCTCAAAAAGATTATATAATGCTACAAAAGGTCTTCCCTCCCCTTTTTTCCATATTAGATTAACTAGGGATTTAAGAGAGGATTTACAGGTTTGGTTACTATTTCTGTCTAATTTCAATGGTAGAACAATATGGCAACAAGAATTCATAGATTCTGGCGCATTACAATTGTACACGGAAGAAGCAGCCTCGATAAGTTATGGTGCGTTTTTTAATCCTTTCTGGTCTGCGGAGATCTGACCTCAAAAATAGAAAGAAAAAGGTTTATTAAAAAATATAGTCTTTATTGAATTATTTCCTGTTTTGGTTGTTTTACATATTTGGAGGTCAAATTTTGCTAATAAAAGAATTCTGCTATTATCCGACAACATGGGTGTAGTTTTTGCCATCAATTGTCTTGCATCAAAATCTATCCCGGTTACAGTTTTACTCCGGAAATTAGTTTTGCTCTCTCTCTCATTAATAATATTTGGTTAAAGGCAAAATCTGTTCCTGGAAAGTCTAATTTAATAGCAGATGTTTTATCTGCTTTATAGTTCCAGAAGCAGCATCCTTCTACTCTCCTTGCTCCGCACATCTATGGGAATTAATTTTAGAGTTCTGAGGGACTTATTATGGAAATCTTTTTCTCCAAATACCTGGTCAGCCTATTCATCGGCTTGGAATATATGGACATTTTTTTGTGTCAACAAAAATTTAGATTGTGATTCTTTATCTTTAATTGAATTTCTTAACTATTTACTGATAAATAATAACTCTTTCCATACCATAAACAAAATTTTTATTGGCATTTCCTTCTTTTTCAAAATTTTAGGTCTTCAACCAGTTAAAATTAACTTTATCTTGATTCAGACCTTAAAAGGTCTGAATAAAAGTACAGTCAGGAAGGAAAAAAACAGACCAATATCTAAGACAATTTTATTACAATTATACGACATTTTACCCAAAGTATGTTCTTCGGAATTGGAAACATTGTTGTTCCGGTCTGTCTTTCTTTTAGCTTTCTTCGCTGCTCTTTGGATAAGCGAATTTACGGCTGTGAATAAGCAAAGCACATCACCTATTGACTTGGTGTGCAATAGTAAAGTTTTAACACTTTTTATTTGTAAGTTAAAAACTGATCAAAATCAAAAAGGTCATTAGATAACTTTACACCCACTATATAACTCTCGATTATACCCTATATTGGCAATGCAACATTGGTTCAACAGTAGGCCCATGGGGACTGGTTCTTTATTCATATCAGGACCATTCTCCTCTCATGAAATTTCAATTTAATGCAATTTTAAGGAAGAGCCTCAAAATATTAGGTTATCACAATTATAATATTTCTGCTCATTCATTTAGAATAGGAGCAGCCACCTTAGCCGTTCAACAAGGTTTGTCTTCTTCCCTAATTAAAAATTTGGGTAGATGGAAATCCGATAGGTATAAGATCTACATACGTCCAGAATTGTTTAGATTAGTTTCATTTGTTTTACAGGTTATCACAAGATTTGGATAGTTGGAAACCACATCGTTAATGGAGCATTAAATCGAGCTTATTATAGAAAGTTTTCACATGACCTTGGTCTAAAATTAAATATTCATATTCATTGGTCTGCACAATCGGATTTAAAATCTAGAGACGTATGGTCTTTATGTAATTCCCTATCATTTTACTTGCCTCTCCCTGATCTCATTATTATACATTTTGGTGAAAATGACTTAAGCCGTATTAATAGTCTCTGGAATTATTTAATAACTTTAAATATACTGTACATTTAGGAATGTTCGTTCTTTTTTACCTAATGCTGTCGTTACATTCTCAGAAATTATTCCAAAGTACAACTGGTCTTACAAAGATCTTCGTTTCTTAGACAAAATTAGGAAAAAAGTCAATCGTCAGATGAATAAATTTCTACCTCAGTTAAATGGTTTTTCATACAGACACATGGAACTTGAAGGATTTACTGGAGGTCTTTACACTTCTGACTATTGGCATTTGTCCGATATAGGCAATGATATTATTAGCGTGGGTTTTCAAAACATGATAGAAGAAGGTCTGCAATGTTTGGGGGGTGCCATGTGATACATGGCTTGTGGGTAAAGTCGCTCATTATTTGTGTGGATGTGTTCTTTATTATTATCTCTATTTAAACGATTTAATAATTATTAAAGAGTTAACATCGTGGCCTTTACCCCCACATGTATACTTATATATAATTTCCTTAATAAATGTTATTCATCAGTTAACTGGTCTTGATAGTAATTTCTGGAACCTTTGCCCATCATATATGGGCCCCGAATTGTATATGCAATGAAGGGAACACATGATGGTTCATTGTATAGGCGTATGTGGTGTTCAATAAAGTTATTAATTTCTTACCTGGCAACAGGATTTGATTGGAGAAGTCATCGACAAATGACGTCTGGGAAAAGTTGCAGGTGCCCTCGGAGAATGGCGATTGGTCCTTCTCTTCAACAGAAGATCCAGGTACCTAAAAAGAAGGAGACAATGGTTAGTGCGTATTAACAGCACTGGAAATCAAACAGCTCCTGCCCCCCCCCCCCTATATTGTTGCGATGTTAGATTCATTGGGTGAAGTCGTTCATTATTTGAGTGGACGTGTTGTTTATTATTATCTCTATTTAAACGGTTTATCAATTAGTTAAAGAATTAACATTGCAGCCTTTACCTCCACACATATACTTATATATAATTTCCTTAATAAATGTTATTCAGCAGTAACCGGTCTTGATAGTTATTTCTGGAACCTTTGCCCATCATGTAACATTAACTGCAAGGGTAAAAGAGCAATAGTGTCAGGCCGCAATTTCGCACCAACTCCACAACTACTGATTGACGCATCAAATTAAGTGTAGAAGAATTTGAACACCCTAAAATGTGTAGTATAAAACCAGGTTTGGGACAAAAGCACAAAACAGGTGCAGATTTTTCTATATAACCTTATCTCTGAGTAGGCTTCACTACTGGTTTTGGCTCACAAAAGATGATGGTAATAACTGACCAAATAGCTGAAGTGTGAACTCCCCCTAAAGTGTGTAGTATCAGGCTATTTCACACCAACACTGCATCTACTGATTGACGGATAAAATTAAGTGTAAAAGAATTTCTGAATTTCCCCACCCTAAAAGTGTGTAGAGAAGTGTTCTGTTTCAGCAAAGGTCAGTCTCTACGGCTAACCCTCTTCAGGTCTGTTCTCGGCTTTTATGGTGTTATCACCTAGTATCTTTTTATTAAGCCCGAGGAGCTTTCTTCACCCATGCAGCATGCCAGACCGCACTTTCACCCCAGAATCAAGGCGGAATGGATGTACTTATATATAATAAATACACCCCAAAACTGGTTGTATCAGACCGCACTTTTGATACAGAAGCAAGGGGGAATGGAAGTATGTAGCTATACATCAACTAAATACACCTCAAAACTGGTTGTATTAGGACGTACTTTCAACTGAATAACAGAAGCTAGGATTACTTGAATTACTGATGTATCAAAGAATGCAACAACCTAAACTCTATAATAGATCACTTTTAGTAACCCCAATTAGTGCAGCATGGTGTAATAGAATAGCCTCTATCACCCAGGCTTTACACTTTCCTATTGGTCCCTACTGTCTTCTTACAGTGTGGAGGATGCCTCCTTATCCTTTTCCTACAATAGGAATAATCTTTCCCTGAACTGCTCAATAGTTTTTTTTTGTGAAATAATAGTTTCCCAAACACTGTCCCTAGTGCCTGTAACGTCTCTCACTGTAAAATGGCAGAGACCGAGCATGCTGAGACATTGGCTGTCTGCATGCACAGCATTTTGGGTGATCCCTCATTACCAGACTTCTTACTTCATCGTTGTAATATATACAGCAGCCATTTTAGAAATTTTTTTATTCTTTACCACGAAGTGCAAGGAAATCAGATCGAATTCCACTTCATCAACTTCGACTCGCGCATATCTTCTCGTAACCATGGAAACAAGCCGTGTATAATGTGATGGAAAAATAAATCTAGCCAGCAAAGGAAGCAATATGGACAATCACAATACAATAGTAAGTGCCTGGTACTAACTTTCTCTACATAATAAATGTAATTTGCTGAAGTGAGACAGCCCCTTTAAAGAACTTAGGTGGTCATTTATTAAGACCAGCATTTTAGACGCTGGTGGTTGATCTGCCTAAATTGCACTTCTAATCTCACACTTCTAATCTAATCTAAATTAAAGCACCTTTTGCCAATTAGCACTTGGTTTAGCACTGGAATCTGTAAAGTGGCAGTAATAGAGGTTTTATTTCTAGAGAGCATTAGAATTTTGATGATGTCACCAGTGGGAGGAGTCAGACCAGTAAGGAGCCTACACAGGAGTCAGACCAGTAAGAAGTCTTTTGTACTGTACAGTGTAACTTCTGAACTTTACTGTGATGTTGATACTCCTAATATGTAGCTACATGCGCCTCTACTGCTTCAATGGTGAAAACTAGATGACACACTAGGATTAACAGGAGCTGAATGTAAACTATTAACCCCCTCTAACCTAGATTATTTGGGTTAGTAACATTGACCCCTCCACTTTATTAAACTACCAGGGAAGTTTGAATTAGTAGAAAGTATAGCATTTTTAACCTTTGTATTCTAGGTTTTCAAGAAGTAGAAGGCAGAAAGAAGGCTTGTTTGTAGTCTGCACAAGGAGACACATAGGTAGGCTGAAGATGCAAAACATCACTATTTTCTTAAATAATACTTTTCTTTATTTTCATTAGTGATAAGAGAATTGGTTTGTCCTGCTACTGATGTACATGATTTATTCACAATAATATCTATACTGTGGCAGAAGGACTGTCTCTACTAATAAAGTGTTAAAATGTATTCTTTCCGATGAGAGCATATTAAGATGGCTGATGGGCTTGCAAGAACTTCTTAATATCATGCATGTGGCCCTACTGTAAGTAGCGGCACATGCACGAATATACATCATTATGAGTCCAAACTTGGATCCATTATAATTGTGGCATGCTCCCCAAATCCTAAGCTAGGTTTTGTAATGTAGTATATTATTTCTTGCGCCGCTTGTCACAGTAACAGCACATGTGCAAGATTTAGATGTTATCACAAGACTATAGAAGGCCATTTTAATATGCCCTCATCAAAAAGAGTACATTTTAACACTGTGTTAGAGACAGTCTTTAAGCCACAGTAGGGACGATATTTTGAATGAATTGGGTTTGTCTGTGGTGGGACAAACCAATTAATTAATCACTAGTTTAGATACATTGGAGCAATAAAAATGGTTGCAAAATAGCACCTAGCCATAAAGTGTTTTTTTTTTACTGTGGTGTAATATTAAGAAGAAAGGGGAAAAAGTAGGAAGACATTATTTTTTAATGGCCAATCTTCTTTTATTAGGAGGAGATAAAAATGATGCCTTTTAAAAATGCAGGAGTCATATTTTTGGCTCCAGAATCCAAATATTTTAATGAAACAGCTTGTTTTTTTCTTTTAAAGAAAAAACAAGATTTGTGATATGACTTGACAATAGCTCCTGGGATGATAAAGACTAGGAATGTTTTTATGACATTGTGTAAAAAACTGCATTTAATATAGTTGATGCCACACTATATTCTAGCATACATTTTGTAACTTTCAAATTGCTGCTAAATCAGTAAAACCACTATAGCTGCCTATTTTAATCTAAAAAGGTTACCTTTTACCTCTCTCAGGTCTTGACATGTGACAAAATTCATTATCACCTGTCCCTGAAACATTCCTGCATGTTCTGAATTGAATTGCCAAAACATTCTGACTGCATAGAACATAGATAAAACAACAATTCTAAATTCCCCATATTTTAACTTCTTGGCTTGTGAGTAGAGATGTTACAAGCAGTGGGTGTGGACCCACGGTACCAGCTAACCAGTTTAGACCATTCTTTAACCCCTATATAGGAATCTGGACTTTGTTGCAGGAGATCCACAGAGACAGAGACACTCGAGCAAAGCATTGAGGGATCAAACACTATTTAGTCAGGAAACAGGAAGAGGTCAGAGCAGGCAGCATTCAAGAATCCAAAAAACAAGTCCGAGGTCAGGGCAGTCAGTAATGGGGCAATATGAGAAACAGGCTAAGATCAGGGCAAACAAGCTACAGTAAGAGTCGGTTGCCAGGCTGGAGTTTGGTACAAGGGTAGTCAGACAGACATAGCCTGGGGAAGAATTTGGATGCATGTGCTGGCCTTCTGCAAAGCCAAGTAGATGCACACCTTATAGCAGACTAGGAGACCTTTTCAGAGGGTAAAGAAAACACACAGGCCACATCCTGCAGAAGAAACCACTCATGTCGGCGGCCGAAACCAGCGCTGGCTAACAAGAGAGTGGAACCGACCATTCATTAATAGGAAAAGGGGCCACTTAATATGGTGGATTTGGTGATCTCTGTAATAGAGACACCCCTTTGCTTGGTTTTCCTTCCTTTGAGGGATATCTGGCTTTCATTGTGTTGTAGACCCATAACTGGGGCTCCACATTTGTTTTGCATATTCCTGTTTCCCAGGGAACTTTGCACTTCGGATTGCTGTGTTGAGACTCTTAAGTGAGGCTCCGCTGTGTTTTTTGTAGCTGGTCTCCCTGAGATCAGCTATTGTTGTGTTTGAGTAGTCTCCGAGGCATTGCTCCCGGTTAGCCAGAATCCTACTCCACACTGATGAGGGGCAACACCCTGAAACAGCTGTCTGTGGATGGATACCTAGGTTTTCCCTGTCACATCCTTAAAGCTTGTAAAAAAATAGTGGGATCTTGACATAGGGGCCACTTAATATGGTGGATTTGGTGATCTCTGTAATGGAGACACCCCTTTGCTTGGTTTTCCTTCCTTTGAGGGATATCTGGCTTTCATTGTGTTGTAGACCCATAACTGGGGCTCCACATTTGTTTTGCATATTCCTGTTTCCCAGGGAACTTTGCACTTCGGATTGCTGTGTTGAGACTCTTAAGTGAGGCTCCGCTGTGTTTTTTGTAGCTGGTCTCCCTGAGATCAGCTATTGTTGTGTTTGAGTAGTCTCCGAGGCATTGCTCCCGGTTAGCCAGAATCCTACTCCACACTGATGAGGGGCAACACCCTGAAACAGCTGTCTGTGGATGGATACCTAGCTTAGGTTTTCCCTGTCACATCCTTAAAGCTTGTAAAAAAGTGGGATCTTGACATAGGGGCCACTTAATATGGTGGATTTGGTGATCTCTGTAATGGAGACACCCCTTTGCTTGGTTTTCCTTCCTTTGAGGGATATCTGGCTTTCATTGTGTTGTAGACCCATAACTGGGGCTCCACATTTGTTTTGCACATTCATTAGTAGGGCAGAAGTGGGCACGGGATGTCAACACAATAGTAATAGACCAGTTTTTCCCAACCATTGTGCCTCCAGCTGTTGCAAAACTACAACTCCCAGCATGCCTGAACAGCCAAAGGCTGTCCGGGTATGCTGGGAGTTGTAGTTTTGTAACAGCTGGAGGCACACTGGTTGGGAAACACTGTAATAGACTATGCTTCAAAGCTAAGTGACTGCCTAGATACTAAGGATTTCCGTAGCAATCTATGCAATGTGAAACGTTAACATACATTTATCATTTATTAACTTTTTTAGCCTCAGTTAGTTTTCTGTCTTTGCATTTTAGTTTTTTACTACCAACGTTCCGAGAGCCATAACTTTTTTGTTTTTCTAGGGGTTATTCAGCACATACCAATGCGCCATACATGAGCCCACTATGTATTCCATGTCTTCTGGTGCCAAATGGCCTCCAATGAATGCAGGGAGAGCAGGCTACAGCTTTATACTTGGACTAATTAAAATCAGCCTATGGGGCAGACAGGTTAATCAGGAGTGCATGACCAACAGAGTCAGCCACACCTCCAATACAAACTACAAAGAAAAAAATAGGGAAGTCAGCACATCCCAATGCGCAGGTGCATGTCGCCATGACAAAAAACAAGCAATGCAACAGTAGTTTTTTATTTTTCCATTTACATACCTATATGAGACCTGTTTATTGTGAGACAAGTTGTACTTTCTAATGGTACCATTTATTGTTGCATACAATGTAGTGGGAAGTTGGAAAAAATTCCACCACAATTTTTGTTTTTGTTTTAACAGCATTCCCTATGGGATAAAACGGACCAGTGCCCTTCATTCTTTGGGTTAGTATGATAACAGCAATACCATATTTGTATCCTTTTTCTTGTGTTTTAATACTTAAAAAAATAAAAACTTTAAAAAATTATATTTTTCTAGGTTGCTGTGCAAGGAATCTGTTCCAGACTGGGATTGCAACACTTCCAAGGAAAAAAGTCTCAGATGCCATGGTCACCGTTGGTCATGGAATCTTAGGGGCTAAAAGTCTCTGGCATCATTACCAATCACAAACATTAGCCCCAGGTAACTGCTGTGTAAAACAGAAACCCAATATGTACAGTGGTGGTCATAAAGGGTCAATTTACTGCTTAAAAGCAGGCGTTCCAAACTTTAATCAATGAAATTTAAAACGTTTCATAAAAAAAATTAAATTAGAGAGAACTTACTGAAAATATATTGTTAGGGTATGGCAAGACGGCACAGCAGTGCTATGTTTGGGACATGGCCACAATGCAGCCCAATACCATGCAAGCTGCAACATCATCATATTAACCGATTAGAACCGATTAGAGTTTTATTCCATGTTTATTGTTAATGGTCACATTTGGTACTCAGCTGTGTCCAAACTACAGCATGGCCACACCATGTGGCCGTACCCATAGAATGACTATGTATGATAAAGACTAGGGAAAAGCGAACACGGACTGCAAAGTTTGGGTCCGTACCGAACATCGCCAATTAACAAGCTTTTCAGCTGTGGGCACTTGGAAGCATTCCCAGTCATGCCTAATATTGGCATGGCTGTGATTGGCCGGCACAGCACGTGACCCGGCCTGTATAAATGCCGGATCACATGTGGCACTGCCATTCTGCTCTAACTAGTGTAGGGACCGGATGTTGCGGCAATGAGGGACGGTGTTAGGCTTTTAATTTGGATGTTAATTCTGTGGGTGACCTATAGCCATTTTTTGGGTGCAATACACCTCTTTTGCACCAGTGACACAGAAATACAATAATTAATCTGGCTATTAATTCTGTGGGTGACCTATAGCCTTTTTTGGGGTGAGATACACCTCCATTGCATTGGTGACATGGAAAAACAATAGTTAATCTATCTGTTAATTCTGTGTGTGACATAAACCCATTTTTTGGGGTGCAATACA
The DNA here is from genome assembly GCA_033119425.1 of Bufotes viridis. Lineage (NCBI taxonomy): Eukaryota > Metazoa > Chordata > Amphibia > Anura > Bufonidae > Bufotes > Bufotes viridis. Next base: position 266,246,046 of record CM065589.1, read on the forward strand.
CTTCCTTTGCATTCGTGACATGGAAATACAATAGTCCCTCTGTCTGTCAATTTTTGTGGGTGACCTCACATTCAGAGTTAATCCATTATTTTAGAGATACAGTTAGTGTGCCTCAGTATTAAAGGTAGGTGTGATATATTGCCGTGTGCATCTCATTCTAGTGCACCGACATTCAGAGTCAATCCGTTATTTTAGTGACACAGTTACTGTACACTATGGCCAACAGACAGTTGCCTAGACCCTCCAAAGGAAAGGGCAGTGACAAAGCTTAGTTGGAACTGCCTCCATGCCTTCACCTGTCCTGAACCTGGCTCTTGCTTTTGTTGCCGCTTCTGCTATCCAAGTAATGGTAGCTGCCGGCTCTGTTCGACTTTTCAGCGACAATGAGCTTCGTGAGGACAGTCAGCAATTGCAGGCCAGCCCAGACTTGGAGGAGAGGTTTTCTGCATACTCCTTTAGGCATGCATCTACTGATGATGACAGTCGGATGGGAGAACATGTTGCGAGAGGTCAGAGACGTGCACAAGAGACAGGTGAGGGTGACACAAGTGACAAGCAAACATATGTAGATGATGATGTAGCTGATTTTAGATGGATGATGGGTGAAGAGGGGGAATCGTCATCATCAGGGTGTGAGGGTAGCAGCGCGCTTGTGAGGCAGCAGGGTGGAAGCATTGGAAGATCTAGAGCCAAACACAGGAGGGATACTCCATCTGCTACTCGGGGACAACCTGTGAGGAACACACTAGCAGTGCACGTGTTCATAAAAGCAGTGGCAGGCATCATGCAGTTGTTCTAGCACTGTGCGCTAGAAATGACATGACATCCTTATTCTGCAGCTCAATATGAATACAGCAACTCCAAACTTATCTTAGTGTCACCACTTTCTGACAGCCAATACTTTACTATTTCGGTCTACACTGCTGTATAAGGGCTTGCGGAACGAACTTTAGTTTTTATCGGTAACACTAGAGATCAGCGAATTGAAGCTGACGAAGTGGAATTCGTTTAGAATTTCAGGAAAAAATTGATTCTCAACTAATGCGTATTTCCTTGCGCTTCGTGGTAACGAATCACAATTTTCCTAAAATGGCGGCTTCACGTGTGAGGACTGAAGACATGGGTCAAGGAACTCTGGGAAGGCGGGATCACCCAGATTGACATGCCTGCATGTAGCCAATCAGCAGCCAGCCAGCCCTGTGATGTCACAGCCCTATAAATACGGCGGCCATCTCACAGTTAGGCCTCATGCACACGACCGTTTTTTTATGCTGTCCGCAAAAAGGGGTTCCGTTGTTCAGTGATCCGTGTCCGTTTTTGCCTTCCGTTGTGCTTCCGTGTGTCTTCCGTTTTTTTAGCGGACATGACCCAAAAGATTTTACCAAAAGACAGGCTGACAATGTTTCCCAAGTGCCTGCCAAGGGATCCGCAAAAAAAACGGACACGGAACACGGATGACACACGGATGGCCATCTGCATTTTTTCACGGACCCATTGACTTGAATGGGTCCGTGAACCGTTTTTCACGGACAAGAATAGGACAGGTTATATTTTTTTGACGGACTGGAATCACGGACCACGGACACGGAGGGCAAACGGTGCATTTGCCGAGGTTTCCACGGACCCATTGAAAACCAATGGGTCCGCAGAAAATCACGAAAAACGGAGCAACGGACACGGAAACAATCAACGGTCGTGTGCATGAGGCTTTAGACATTTAACAGAGTTCAGAGTGCAGGGACAGACGTGTGAAGGCGCTAGGGACAGCAAGTGGAAAAAAGTTGTGGAAAAAAAAGACAGAAAAAACTATTTATAAGTGCAGGGAAAGGATAGGGAGGAATCATTTCACAGAATCTTAGTGCAGGTAGTGATGTCAGAAGGTGCTAGGGACATTGATAGGAAAGTGATATACAAGTGCAGGGAAAGATTATTTGGGGATCCAAATAGTCATTAGACAGCTCTGTCATTCCAGCTTTTTGTTATTGGGCTGCAAGTGTTATGTTGAAAAGCCTTTATTGGCTTATATCTTAGTATCTTATTCAGTACTACAAGAAAAATATATTCTCAGTTCACTTCTGCGGTTATTTTGGTAAAAGCGTATAGGGTCGTATTTCAGCAAAAAAAGAAAAATATATACGCACTACACTGTTGCAGTTATTTCTGGTAAAAGCGTATAGGGGCTTATTGCAGTAAAAAAAAAAATATATATATATATATATATCTTCAAAAATGAGGCAGCACTCCAATGTTCAGTGCAAATAACGGACCCGTTTTATTTTCCCATTGCAACGTTTCAACAGCTCCTTGCAGTCATTATCAAGCAAACCAAATGGTGTCGAAAACCAGTGTTAAATACCCACAATTCATAGTGGTTAATTAGTGATTAGAGATAGCCCGAACTATCCGCCGGCGAACAGTTCCCGGCGAACATAGCTTGTTCGCGTTCGCCGCAGCGGGCGAACACATGCAATTTTCAATCAGCCCCCTATACATCATCATTGAGCAAACTTTGACCCTGTACCTCACAGTCAGCAGACACATTCCAGCCAATCAGCAGCATACCGTCCCTCCCAGACCCTCCCATCTCCTGAACAGCATCCATTTTAGATTCATTCGGAAGCTGCAGTCTTAGTGAGAGGAGGGAGAGTGTAGTTGCTGCTGATTTAATAGGGAAATCGATAGCTAGGCTAGTGAATTCAGTGTCCACTCCAGTCCTGAAAGACTCATCTGATCCCTGCTGTAAGGACGGCGTCCTGACAGCACCCCAAAAAGCCCTTTTTAGGGCTGCAACATTAGTCAGCTTTTTTTTTTTTTCTCCATATATATATTGCAGTTGCCTGGCCTGCCTGTGTGTGAGGAGCTGCAGGCCCACAGACTGTAGTGTGCCCACTGTCAGTGCCCACCCCTGTCATCCCGTGTGGCACAGGACTTTGCATCAAAAAAGGCATTTCATTTTTACACTTTAGTGTAATTTCAGTTGCTTGACTGCAAGTGTGTGTCAGGCCGACTTCCACTGACTGTAGTGTGCCCACTGCCAGTGCCCACCCCTGTCATAATGTGTGGCACAGGACTTTGCATCAAAAAAAGGCATTTAATTTTTACATTTTAGTGTAATTTCAGTTGCTTGCCTGCTAGTGTGTGTCAGGCCGACTTCCACTGACTGTAGTGTGCCCACTGCCAGTGCCCACCCCTGTCATATCGTGTGGCACAGGACTTTGCATCAAAAAACGGCATTTAATTTTTACACTTTAGTGTAATTTCAGTTGCTTGCCTGCTAGTGTGTGTCAGGCCCACTTCCACAGACTGTAGTGTGCCCACTGCCAGTGCCAACCACTGATACCGGGTGGCACAGCAGCTTGCCGATAAATAAAGCATTTCATTTTTAGACCGTAGTCTAAATTCAGTTGCTTGCCTGCTGCCAGTGTGTGTCAGGCCCACTTCCACAGACTGTAGTGTGCCCACTGCCAGTGCAAACCACTGATACCGGGTGGCACAGCAGCTTGCCGATAAATAAAGCATTTCATTTTTAGACAGTAGTCTAAATTCAGTTGCTTGCCTGCTGCCAGTGTGTGTCAGGCCCACTTCCACAGACTGTAGTGTGCTCACTGCCAGTGCCAACCACTGATACTGGGTGGCACAGTAGCTTGCCGATAAAAAGGCATTTAATTTTTACACATTAGACTAATTTCAGTTGCTTGCCTGCTGCCATTGTGTGTCAGGCCCACTTCCACAGACTGTAGTGTGCCCACTGCCAGTGCCAACCACTGATACCGGGTGGCACCGTAGCTTGCCGATAAATAAGGCATTTAATTTTTAGACACTATTCTAATTTCAGTTGCTTGCCTGCTGCCAGTGTGTGTCAGGCCCACTTTCACAGACTGTAGTGTGCCCACTGCCAGTGCTAACCACTGATACTGGGTGGCACAGCAGCTTGCCGATAAATAAAGCAGTGAATTTTTAGACAGTAGTCTAATTTCAGTTGCTTGCCTGCTGCCAGTGTTTGTCAGGCCCACTTCCACAGACTGTAGTGTGACCACTGCCAGTGCCAACCACTGATACCGGGTGGCACCGTAGCTTGCCGATAAATAAGGCATTTACTTTTTAGACAGTATTCTAATTATAGTTGCTTGCCTGCTGCCAGTGTTTGTCAGGCCCACTTTCACAGATTGTAGTGTGCCCACTGCCAGTGCCAACCACTGATACCGGGTGGCACAGCAGCTTGCCGATAAATAAAGCATTTAATTTTTAGACAGTAGTCTAAATTCAGTTGCTTGCCTGCTGCCAGTGTATGTCAGGCCCACTTCCACAGACTGTAGTGTGCCCACTGCCAGTGCCAACCACTGATACCGGGTGGCACAGCAGCTTGCCGATAAATAAAGCATTTAATTTTTAGACAGTAGTCTAAATTCAGTTGCTTGCCTGCTGCCAGTGTGTGTCAGGCCCACTTCCACAGACTGTAGTGTGCCCACTGCCAGTGCCAACCACTGATACCGGGTGGCATAGTAGCTTGCCGATAAATAAGGCATTTAATTTTTACACATTAATCTAATTTCAGTTGCTTGCCTGCTGCCAGTGTGTGTCAGGCCCACTTCCACAGACTGTAGTGTGCCCACTGCCAGTGCCAACCACTGATACTGGGTGGCACAGTAGCTTGCCGATAAATAAGGCATTTAATTTTTACACATTAATCTAATTTCAGTTGCTTGCCTGCTGCCAGTGTGTGTCTGGCCCACTTTCACAGACCGGGTGGCACAGCAGCTTGCCGGTAAATAAAGCATTTAATTTTTAGACAGTAGTCTAAATTCAATTGCTTGCCTGCTGCCAGTGTGTGTCAGGCCCACTTCCACAGACTGTATTGTGCCCACTGCCAGTGCCAACCACTGATACCGGGTGGCACAGCAGCTTGCCGATAAATAAAGCATTTAATTTTTAGACAGTAGTCTAATTTCAGTTGCTTGCCTGCTGCCAGTGTGTGTCAGGCCCACTTCCACAGACTGTAGTGTGCCCAGTGCCGGTGCCAACCACTGATACTGGGTGGCACAGTAGCTTGCCGATAAATAAGGCATTTAATTTTTACACATTAGTCTAATTTCAGTTGCTTGCCTGCTGCCAGTGTGTGTCAGGCCCACTTCCACAGACTGTAGTGTGTCCACTGCCAGTGCCAACCACTGATACTGGGTGGCACAGTAGCTTGCCGATAAATAAGGCATTTAATTTTTACACATTAGTCTAATTTCAGTTGCTTGCCTGCTGCCAGTGTGTTTCAGGCCCACTTCCACAGACTGTAGTGTGCCCACTGCCAGTGCCAACCACTGATACCGGGTGGCACCGTAGTTTGCCGTTAAATAAGGCATTTAATTTTTAGACAGTATTCTAATTTCAGTTGCTTGCCTGCTGCCAGTGTGTGTCAGGCCCACTTTCACAGACTGTAGTGTGCCCACTGCCAGTGCCAACCACTGATACCGGGTGGCACAGCAGCTTGCCGATAAATAAAGCATTTCATTTTTAGACAGTAGTCTAAATTCAGTTGCTTGCCTGCTGCCAGTGTGTGTCAGGCCCACTTCCACAGACTGTAGTGTGCCCACTGCCAGTGCCAACCACTGATACCGGGTGGCACAGTAGCTGCCGATAAATAAGGCATTTAATTTTTACACAGTAGTCTAATTTCAGTTGCTTGCCTGCTGCCAGTGTGTGTCAGGCCCACTTCCACAGACTGTAGTGTGCCCACTGCCAGTGCCAACCACTGATACCGGGTGGCACAGTAGCTTGTCAATAAACAAGGCATTTAATTTTTAGACAGTAGTCTAATTTCAGTTGCTTGCCTGCTGCCAGTGTGTGTCAGGCCCACTTCCACAGACTGTAGTGTGCCCACTGCCAGTGCCAACCACTGATACCGGGTGGCACAGTAGCTTGCCGATAAATAAAGCATTTAATTTTTACACAGTAGTCTAATTTCAGTTGCTTGCCTGCTGCCAGTGTGTGTCAGGCCCACTTCCACAGACTGTAGTGTGCCCACTGCCAGTGCCAACCACTGATACCGGGTGGCACAGTAGCTTGTCGATCAATAAGGCATTTAATTTTACACATTAGTCTAATTTCAGTTGCTTGCCTGCTGCCAGTGTGTGTCAGGCCCACTTCCACAGACTGTAGTGTGCCCACTGCCAGTGCCAACCACTGATACCGGGTGGCACAGTAGCTTGCCGATAACAAGGCATTTAATTTTTAGACAGTATTCTAATTTCAGTTGCTTGCCTGCTGCCAGTGTGTGTCAGGCCCACTTTCACAGACTGTAGTGTGCCCACTGCCAGTGCCAACCACTGATACCGGGTGGCACAGCAGCTTGCCGATAAATAAAGCATTTAATTTTTAGACAGTAGTCTAATTTCAGTTGCTTGCCTGCTGCCAGTGTGTGTCAGGCCCACTTCCACAGTCTGTAGTGTGCCCACTGCCAGTGCCAACCACTCATACCGGGTGGCACAGTACCTAGCACGCGTAGTACCACTAATCTAAAAAAAATGACAGGCAGAGGCAGGCCACCCCGCAGGGGCCGTCGTGGTCGTGGTGCTTTGATTTCCACTGTCCCTGGAATAATGCCTAGTGTTCAGAGGCCATGTACCCTGAACCCGAAAAATTCTGAGGACATAGTTGACTGGCTTAGACAGGACACCCAATCTTCAACAGCCTCCGCTAAGAACCTTGACGCACCATCCTCCTCCAGCTTAGCTTCGGTCACCTGCTCTCAAGTTACCACGCTCCCGCCCGCCGCCACCACCACCACTATCACCACAGCCACCACAGCCGCTTCACTTGATCCGTCAGAGGAGTTATTTTGTGTGTCTGCCTCTGATAACAGCAATGCCATTTGCAACCTGTGCCAAAAGAAACTGAGTCGTGGGAAGTCCAACACCCACCTCGGTACAACTGCTTTGATAAGGCACATGATCTCACATCACAAACGCCTATGGGATCAACACATGAGTACAAGCAGCACACAAACTTAAAGCCACCATGCTCTTCCTGGTCCAGCATCTTCAGCCACGTTAACCACTGCTGTCCTCCCTGCCCCCTCTCAACCAACCGCCACTCCGCCTCTCACCTTTAGCAGTTCCTGCTCATCTGCCCACAGTCAGGTGTCTGTCAAGGACATGTTTGAGAGTAAGAAGCCAATGTCACAGAATCACCCGCTTGCCCGGCGACTGACAGCTGGCTTGACGGAACTCTTAGCCCGCCAGCTTTTACCATACCAGTTGGTGGAGTCTGAGACCTTCAAAAAATTTGTCGCTATTAGGACACCACAGTGGAAGGTACCCGGCCTAAATTTTTTTTTACAAAAGGCAATCCCTGATATGGGATGTAACCGGGATTAAACTGATGAGAATAGTACTACAGAAAATACCACTCATATCGGGTGTGACAGTAAATTTCACGGCGCAGACGCAGTCACCATGGATTAAAACAGAGTGGAGGGAGCCAGCGTTTTTTTAACCATCTCCCCGTTCGAAAAATCAATTCAATAAATGGACCCCAGATTGGGGACGTTAGAGGCATTAAACTGATGAGAATAGTACTACAGAAAATACCACTCATATCGGGTGTGACAGTAAATTGCACGGCGCTGACACAGTGACCGTGGATAAAAACAAAGGGGAGGGAGCCAGCATTTTTTTAACCATCTGCTCGTTCGAAAAATCAATTCAATTCACCTTTCGGGGACCCTTGGTGTTGTACGTGGCTGGGTGCAGGAAGAAACCTTCAATGACATCACCGGGACATGGCTAGCTTGGTATCCAACCTTGTGCAAATGGGGAGTTCTCGGTTGTGCAAATGAACTGTTTGCGGTTGTTTGCGGTGCATTAAAAGGGGAGTTTGGTCTGTCAATGTCTGTGAAGCGGCCGTAACCCTTATATCGATACAACCCGGTAACCCTGATCGATACAACATCATACAAACGAAAAAACAAAGGTGCAATGGCACATTGCAGCTAGAGCTCCGTCCTGCCACTGTGCTGGATGTTATATGAGGCATTAGTTTATATTTTGGCCAAATTATGTAAGCCACCCACCACTTCACGGTTGCCTCTATGAGTGGTCCCGAACATTAATTCTTACCTTTTATGGGCCATATCAGCCACACAAAATCCAGCGAGTGCAGGTGCAGCATGCATGCCAGATACACTCTGCTTTTAACGATACAACATCATACCTGATCGTATACACACACTATATGTTTTAAACCACGTTGTTCAAAAAAATTTAGGATTGTTAGGTGATTTATGCCTTTTATGGATTAAAACCCAACTCTGCGTCAACTATATCATTTTCCATGGAAGTTTTGCCATGGATCCCCCTCCAGCATGCCACAGTCCAGGTTTTAGTCCCCTTGAAACAACTTTTCATTCACTATTGTGATTAGAAAGAGTTCCTGTGGGTTTTAAAATTCGCCTGCCTATTGAAGTCTATGGCGGTTCGCCCGGTTCGCGAACATTTGCGGAAGTTCGCGTTCGCGACATCACTATTAGTGATCAATTAACAGGTTTTTGCAAATAACATATGTAAAATCAATATATAAGACATGAAAAAAGAAGTGATACATCATGCATTGTATAGAGAGTGAATGGATATAGAGTGATATGCATTCACTCTCTATACAATGTATGATGTATCTCTTCTTTTTTCATGTCTTATATATTGATTTTACATATGTTATTTGCAAAAACCTGTTAATTGATCACTTATTAACCATTATGAATTGTGGGTGTTTAACACTGGTTTTAGACACCATTTGGTATGCTTGATAATGGCTGCAAGGAGCAATTGAAACGTTGCAATGGGAAAATAAAGCTGGTCCGTTATTTGCACTGAACATTAGAGTGCTGCCTCATTTTTGAAGATATATATGCCAAGGATTGCCAAGTCAGCGGTCAGAGGAATTGAACCCCTATTCTTTTAGCTGTGCTGCTGATCTCTTTTGTGTTATATATATATATATATATATATATATATACGCACTGCATTGTTGAAGTTATTTCTAGTGAAAGCGTATAGTGGCCTATTTCAGTTTAACAAGAAAAATATATTCTCTGGTCACTTCTGCAGTTATTTCTGTTGAAAGCATATAGTGGCCTATTTCAGTCCAACAAGAAAAATATATTCTCAGGTCACTTCTGCAGCAATTTCTGGTGAAAGCATATAGGGGCGTATTTTAGTACTACAAGAAAAACATATTCTCAGTTCACTGTTGCAGTTATATCTGGTAAAGCCTTTACTAGTGTATTGCAGTAGAAAAAGAAATATACATTCGCCATTTGTTAGTGCACTTATATGTAGAAAAACCTTGATTGACGTATATTAGTAGAAAAAAAATATACATTCGTCATTTGCTCCTGCACTTATATCTTCAAAAACCTTTAGTGACGTATATTAGTAGAAAAAGAAACATACACTTGCCATTCGCTGCTGCACTTATATCTTGAAAAACATTTATTGACGTATAGCAGTAGAAAAATAAAAATATATTCAGCATTCACTGTTGCAGTTATATGTGGTAAAGCCTGTAGTGGCGTATTTCTGTAGAAAAATCAAGATTCACACACTGCACACTTACATGACGAAGTCCATAAGAGCGGGGCACCAATACAGGTGAATACACTATGCACTAACCTGCACATAAATGCAAACTAATTCACACCAGGCCATATCTATCTGCGGTATTGCTTACTGGACACTATGGGGACTTTTCTGCAGCACAGAAACTGCACGAAGACCGCGTCTCGCTCTTCCAGCACAGACCTACTTCCTCTACTATGTCCCGTTCACTTCAGATTACTCCACCTCAGTCACCATTGTTTTTTTGAAACTGACAGCCTATAACCCTCTTTCGAAAAGCCTTTAGTGGCGTATATACGTGGAAAAAGAAAAATATACTCGGCGTTAACTGTTCCAGTTATATGTGGTAAAGCCTTTAGTGGCGTATATCAGTAGAAAAAGATATTCAGCGTTCAGTGTTGCAGTTATATGTGGTAAAATCTTTTTTGAATTATTTTGGTGGAAAAAAACTTGTATTCGTCATTTAGCTCAGCACTTATATGCGGTACGATCTTTTTTGAATTATTTAGGTGGAGAAAAAACTTGTGTTCAGTATTAAACGCTGCACTTATATGCGGTAAACCTTTTTTGAATTATTTCGGTGCACAAAAATCTTGTATTCTGCATTAAGTCCTGCACTTATATGCTGTAAAATCTTTATGAACTATTTCGGTGGAAAAAAATCTTCTCTTCAGCATTAAGCGCTGCACTTATATGCGGTAAAATCTCAATGATGTCTCTGAGAAATCTGCAGAGTGGGTCCCCTGTGTGGCTTCTACACACTTTCAAAATAATCCTTCAGCGGATAGATGCCAGATGACTCCATGACTCCATGACTTTCCAAGGAGTTTGTATTTGGCGATGCTGTTATATGTGGTAAAATCTTTTGTGACTTATTTTGGTGGAAAAAGAAAATATATTCAGTGTTAAGCTCTACACTTATATGCAGTAAAATCTTTTTTTAAATATTTCGGTGGAAAAAAAATCTTGTATTCAGCATTAAGCACTGCACTTATATGTGGTAAAATCCTTTTAGAAATATTTAGTTGGACATAAAACTTGTATTGTGCATTAAGAGCTGCACTTATATGCTGTAAATTCTTTTTTGAATTATTTAGGTAGAAATTTCCTCCATTAACTTCCTCATCTCTTCATTATCATCAGACACACTAACTTTACACCCCCTCCCCAGCTATATATATAAGTGGTGCCAGCACCACCTAGGAGCGAATAAAGGTAAATGACATTGCCAGCCTGTTAAAGGGAATTACAGCATGATACCACAATACATTGGATATGATATTTAGCAACAGTTTAAAGTGCCCACATATAGCACATAGTGGGACACTGCATCACAATGAATTAGGCGTGGATCAGCCAGGATTTCCACACACCAATGCCCGATACAGCAGACTAGATCATCCAAGGTGCCAAACCAACAATTTGACAAAAGAGACTGGTTTCTTCTGGCTACCTGCCTCAGCTATAATTCTGATGCTGTTACTCGCCTGATGCCACACATCTGATGCCAAGTGCTCCTTCATTCACCCATCATCTTCAGTGGGTAGTAGTATTGCCACCTACTTCCACAGTTTGTCACCTTGCAGTCTGTGGCCTCCACATACATCCGCCGTCTCCAGAATCTGTCATTGTGCCTTTACTGTGGTCTCCTAATGCTTCTGCCACCTCCAGACTCTGTCACTGTGCAATTCTATGGCCTACTTATGCTGTCGCCACCTCCAGACTATGTCATTGGGATGGTCTGTGGTCTCCTCATGCTACAGCCACCTCCAGACTCTGTCATTGTACCCCTCTGTGGCCTACTCATGCTGCCGCCACTTCCAAACTATGTCATTGTGCCGTTCTATGGTCTCCTCATGCTGCCCAGTTCACCTTGCCACTTTGTGGCCTCCTCATGCTTCCGCCGTCTCCAGAATCTGTCTTTGTGCCGTTCTTTGGTCTCCTCATGCTGCTGCCACCTCCAGACTCTGTCATTGTGCCACTCTGTAGCTTCTTCATGCTTCTGCCACCTCCAGACTCTGTCACTATGCCGCTCTGTGGCCTATATATGCTGCCGCCACCTCCAGACTCGGTCATTGTGCCGCTTTGTGGCCTACTCATGCTGCAGCCACTTCCAGACTATGCCATTGTGTCACTCTATGGTCTTCTCATGCTGCCCCCACCTCCAGACTATGTCATTGTGCCGCTCTGTGGTCTCTCATGCTGCTGCCACCTCCAGACTCTGTCATTCTGCCTCTCTGTGGCCTACTTATGCTGCCGCCATCTCCAGACTATGTCATTGTGCCTCTGTGTGGTCTCATCATGCTGCCGCCACCTCCAGACTCTGTCATTTTACCGCTCTGTGACCTACTCATGCTGCCCCCACCTCCAGACTATGTCATTGTGCCGCTCTGTGGTCTCTGATGCTGCTGCCACCTCCAGACTCTGTCATAGTGCAGCTCTGTGGCTTTCTCATGCTTCTGCCACCTATAGACTATGTCATTGTGCCACTCTGTGGTCTGCTCATGCTGTTGCAACCTCCAGACTATGTCATTGTGCTGCTCTGTGGTCTCCACATGCTGCCGCCACCTCCAGACGTTGTCATTGTGCAGCTCTGTGGTCTCCTCCTGCTGCTGCCACCTCCAGACTATGTCATTGTGCCAGACTCGGTCATTGTACAATTCTGTGTCCTACTCATGCTGCCGCCACCTCCATTCTATGCCATTGTGCCGTTCTGTGGTCTCCTCATGCTGCCACCACCTTCAGATTCTGTCATTATGCTGCTCTTTGGCCTACTCATGCTGCCGCCACCTCCAGACTTTGTCATTGTGCTGCTCTGTGGCCTACTCATGCTGCCACCAACTCCAGACTTTGCCATTGTGTCGCTCTGTGGTCTCCTCCTGCTGCTTCCGCCTCCAGACTTTGTCATTGTGCCGGTCCGTGGCCTACTCATGCTGCCGCCACCTCCAGACTCTGTCATTGTGCCGCTCTATGGTCTTCTCACGCTGCTGCCGCCTCTAGACTCGGTCATTGTGCAACTCTGTGGTCTGCTCATGCTGTTGCAACCTCCAGACTATGTCATTGTGCTGCTCTGTGGTCTCCACATGCTGCCGCCACCTCCAGACGTTGTCATTGTGCAGCTCTGTGGTCTCCTCCTGCTGCTGCCACCTCCAGACTATGTCATTGTGCCAGACTCGGTCATTGTACAATTCTGTGTCCTACTCATGCTGCCGCCACCTCCATTCTATGCCATTGTGCCGTTCTGTGGTCTCCTCATGCTGCCACCACCTTCAGATTCTGTCATTATGCTGCTCTTTGGCCTACTCATGCTGCCGCCACCTCCAGACTTTGTCATTGTGCTGCTCTGTGGCCTACTCATGCTGCCACCAACTCCAGACTTTGCCATTGTGTCGCTCTGTGGTCTCCTCCTGCTGCTTCCGCCTCCAGACTTTGTCATTGTGCCGGTCCGTGGCCTACTCATGCTGCCGCCACCTCCAGACTCTGTCATTGTGCCGCTCTATGGTCTTCTCACGCTGCTGCCGCCTCTAGACTCGGTCATTGTGCAACTCTGTGGCCTACTCATGCTGCCGCCACCTCCAGACTCTGACATTGTGCCGCTCTGTGGTCTCCTCCTGCTGTTTCGACCTCCAGACTCGGTCATTGTACAACTTTGTGGCCTACTCATGCTGCCACCACCTCCATTCTATGCCATTGTGCCGCTCTGTCATCTCCTCATGCTGCCACCACCTCCAGATTCTGTCATTATGCTGCTCTGTTGCCTACTCAAGCTGCCGCCACCACCTTCAGACTCTGTCATTGTGCCGCTCTGTGGCCTCCTCATGATTATACCACCTCCAGATTCTGTCATTGTGCTGCTCTGTGGCCTCCTCATGCTGCTGCCACCTCCAGATTCTGTGATTGTGCCGCTCTATGGTCTCTTCATGCTGCTGCCACCTCCAGACTCTGTCATTGTGCCACTCTGTGGCCTCCTCATGCTGCTTCCACCTCCAGACTCTGTTATTGTGCAACTCTATGGGCCACTTCTGGTGCCGACATCCCCAGACTATGTAATTAAGCAGCTCTGTGGTCTTCTCATGCTGCCGCCACCTCCAGACTCTGTCATTGTGCAACTCTTTGGTCTCCTCCTGCTGCTGCCGCCTCCAGACTCTGTCAATGTGAAACTCTGTGGCCTAGTCATGCTGCCACCACCTGCAAAATCTGTCATTGTGCCGCTCTGTGGTCTCCTCATGCTTTTGCCACCTCCAGACTATGTCATTGTGCCACTCTGTGGTCTCCTCATGCTGCTGCCACCTCCAGACTCTGTCATTGTGCCGCTCTGTGGCTTCCTCATGATGCCACCACCTGCAAACTCTGTCATTGTGCTGCTCTATGGTCTCCTCATGCTGTCGCCACCTCCAGACTTTGTCATTATGCCGCTCTGTGGTCTCCTCCTGATTCTGCCACCTTCAGACTATGTCATTGTGCCGCTCTGTGGTCTCCTCATAAGACTGCTTTTTTGTGACATCGCCTCCCAAAAAATGAGATAAAAAGTGACCAGAAAGCCAAATGTACCCCAAAATGGTGTCAATAAAAAGAACAGCTTGTCCCGCAAAAAATAAACCCTCACGCAGCTGAGGCAACAACATTTTTTAAAAGTTACCACTCTTAAAAACCATGACAGAAAATTCCATGTTAGAAAATCCAGATGCCGCTCCTTCCCTTCTGAGCCCTGGCTTATCCCCAAATAACAGTTTACGACCACAATTGGGGTGTTACTGTATTCAGGAGAAAATGGGTGGCAAATTGTGGGGGGATATTCTCTGGTTATCTTTTGTGAAAAAGTAAGTTTGGGGCTAAAGCACCATTTACTTATAAAAAAAAATAAAAAAAATATTCATTTTCACAGCCACACAAGTATTATAAATTCTATGAAACGCTTTTTGGGTCAAGTGTTCACTACACCCCTTAAAAATTCCTCGGGTGGTGTATTTTACAAAATGTCGTCACTTTTGGGGGGTTTTCACTGTGGGTATAACTCAGGGTCTCTTCAAATGCAACATAGTGCCCTAAGACCATTCCAGCAAAATCTGCCCACCAAAAACCATATGGCGCTCCTTGCCTTCTGTGCCCTGCCGTGTGCCCATACAGCAGTTTACAACCACATATGATATGGGGTGTTTCTGTAAACTTCAGAATCAGGGTAAAAAATTTTGAGATTTCTTTTGTTGTTAACCCTTGATGTTTTACAGGGAAAAACTTGATTAAAATGGTAAGTCTGCAAAAAAAAGTAAAATTTTGAAATTTCCCATCTATTTTGTTTTAATTCCTATGGATTACTTAAAGGAAATCTGTCACCAGGATAATCGCTATTGAAGTAAAGCCTTGGCCTAATACCACTTAGTACTTTATTTCCAGATGTGCCTTTGTTCCAGCAATAGATGTTTTCTATCTTCTGAAAATCCAGTTTATTTGATATGCAAATGAGCCAGTAAGGTGCCAAATGGGGCGATATTCTTGCAGGAAGGTGTCCAGGCATGCCTCCTGCTAGTGCCCAAGCCTGCCCTCATGCTGGGAGCAGGGAAAAGAGGGTCAGAGTTATGGCTTTAATGTAATGTCGGAGGGTTGGGTGGACACATTATGGCAGGAGGCGTGCCTGGGCTACTTTTTGGCAAAAATGACGTCCCTCTGGGCACCTTACTAGCTCATTTGCATACCAAAAAACCTTTTTGGGGATTATCAGAACATAGAAAACATCTATTGCTGAACAAAGGCACATCTGTAAATAAGGTACTAAGCGCTATTAGGCTATGGCTTTACTTCAATAGCGATCATCCTGGTGACAGATTTCCATTAAGGATTAACAACCTTTTTACAAGCAGTTTTGAATAGTTTGAAGGGTGTAGTTTCTGAAATGGGTTCATTTATGGGTGGTTTCTCTCATGTGAGCTCCTCAAAGTTACCCCAGAAATGAACTGGTCTTAAAAAAGATGTTTTTGGAAATTTTCTTAAAAATTTCTAAAATTGCTTCTGAAATTCTAAACCTTCTAACGTCCTAAAAAAATAAAATTACATTACCAAAATGATGCCAACATAAAGTTGACATATGTTGAATGTTAAATAATGAGTATTTTATCACTATCTGTCTTAGGGTACTTTCACACTAGCGTTTTGGATTCCGTTTGTGAGATCCGTTTCAGGGCTCTCACAAACGGTCCAAAACGGATCAGTTAAGCCCCAATGCATTCTGAATGGATAAGGATCCGTTCAGAATGCATCAGTTAGGCTCCGTTCCGCCTCTATTCCGTTTTGGAGGCAGACACCAAAACGCAGCATGCAGCATTTTGGTGTCCGTCTGAAGAGGCGGAGCCTAACGGATCCGTTTTTAATTACAATGTAAGTCAATGGGGACAGATCCGTTTTCAATGACACAATATGGTGCATTTGAAAACGGATCCGTTCCCCATTGACTTTCAATGTAATTCAAAACGGATCCGGATCATTTATTTTCAAACCTAATGCAAACGGATCCGTTCTGAACAGATACAAACGTTTGCATTATAGGTGCGGATCCGTCTGTGCAAATACACAGATGGATCCGCACCAACGCAAGTGGTGCCATTGCATATGGCTTGTAAACATTCTGTTGCACCTGGAAGCCGGTGTCACATGGTCTGTTGTAGGTGTAGCTTGCGGCCTCATGTGTTCCCCATTGCATTGTTGGTCCTGCAGTGCAGGTGAGTGGGATGGGGCTGTAGGCTACTTAATACCTGTTCAGACCTTGTTCACACACCATAGGTAGTCTAGTGGTAGGACCCCATGTCATGCTGAGATACCGTGTAGTGGTGCCTAAAGGGGCTCCGATATGTTCCTGATTGGAAATATTGGCGAATCTCTCAGCTTTTAACACCAGAGTGAGGGATTAGCCAGTGTTGTCAGTTGCTTATCCATGTGGTGCATCTTTTTTCTGTGAGTTATGTGTTTATATATTTTCATCCGCACATGTTTTATTTTGTGTAGGATGTTTGTGTGGTGCTTGTGGTTCGCGCCGGCATCCTCCATTGTATGCAATTTTTGCTGGGGATAGCTGCTCGCTGCGAACCACATGCGGAGGAACTGCCCCCCAGTTAGAAACACGCCACAGTGTTTGGGGTCTGGAGCAGTCCCACCCATTTAGGCCACGTTTATTTTTGTGATTCTTGTTTTATATGTATTGAATGTGCCATTGCATATGGCTTGTAAACATTCTGTTGCACCTGGAAGCCGGTGTCACATGGTCTGTTGTAGGTGTAGCTTGCGGCCTCATGTGTTCCCCATTGCATTGTTGGTCCTGCAGTGCAGGTGAGTGGGATGGGGCTGTAGGCTACTTAATACCTGTTCAGACCTTGTTCACACACCATAGGTAGTCTAGTGGTAGGACCCCATGTCATGCTGAGATACCGTGTAGTGGTGCCTAAAGGGGCTCCGATATGTTCCTGATTGGAAATATTGGCGAATCTCTCAGCTTTTAACACCAGAGTGAGGGATTAGCCAGTGTTGTCAGTTGCTTATCCATGTGGTGCATCTTTTTCTGTGAGTTATGTGTTTATATATTTTCATCCGCACATGTTTTATTTTGTGTAGGATGTTTGTGTGGTGCTTGTGGTTCGCGCCGGCATCCTCCATTGTATGCAATTTTTGCTGGGGATAGCCGTTCGCTGCGAACCACATGCGGAGGAACTGCCCCCAGTTAGAAACACGCCACAGTGTTTGGGGTCTGGAGCAGTCCCACCCATTTAGGCCACGTTTATTTTTGTGATTCTTGTTTTATATGTATTGAATGTGCCATTGCATATGGCTTGTAAACATTCTGTTGCACCTGGAAGCCGGTGTCACATGGTCTGTTGTAGGTGTAGCTTGCGGCCTCATGTGTTCCCCATTGCATTGTTGGTCCTGCAGTGCAGGTGAGTGGGATGGGGCTGTAGGCTACTTAATACCTGTTCAGACCTTGTTCACACACCATAGGTAGTCTAGTGGTAGGACCCCATGTCATGCTGAGATACCGTGTAGTGGTGCCTAAAGGGGCTCCGATAATGTTCCTGATTGGAAATATTGGCGAACTCTCAGCTTTTAACACCAGAGTGAGGGATTAGCCAGTGTTGTCAGTTGCTTATCCATGTGGTGCATCTTTTTCTGTGAGTTATGTGTTTATATATTTTCATCCGCACATGTTTTATTTTGTGTAGGATGTTTGTGTGGTGCTTGTGGTTCGCGCCGGCATCCTCCATTGTATGCAATTTTTGCTGGGGATAGCCGTTCGCTGCGAACCACATGCGGAGGAACTGCCCCCAGTTAGAAACACGCCACAGTGTTTGGGGTCTGGAGCAGTCCCACCCATTTAGGCCACGTTTATTTTTGTGATTCTTGTTTTATATGTATTGAATGTGCCATTGCATATGGCTTGTAAACATTCTGTTGCACCTGGAAGCCGGTGTCACATGGTCTGTTGTAGGTGTAGCTTGCGGCCTCATGTGTTCCCCATTGCATTGTTGGTCCTGCAGTGCAGGTGAGTGGGATGGGGCTGTAGGCTACTTAATACCTGTTCAGACCTTGTTCACACACCATAGGTAGTCTAGTGGTAGGACCCCATGTCATGCTGAGATACCGTGTAGTGGTGCCTAAAGGGGCTCCGATATGTTCCTGATTGGAAATATTGGCGAATCTCTCAGCTTTTAACACCAGAGTGAGGGATTAGCCAGTGTTGTCAGTTGCTTATCCATGTGGTGCATCTTTTTTCTGTGAGTCAAGTGTGAAAGTAGCCTTAAAAGCACAGAGATTCAAATTTAGAAAACAGTGATTTGTTTCAAATTTTCATTAACTTTTTGATTTTTTTATAACTAAAGGTAAAACATATTGACTCAAACTCACCATTAACATGATGTACAATGTGTCATGGGAAAACAATCTCAGAATGGCTTGGATAAGTAAAAGTGTTCCAAAATTATTAGTACATAAAGGGACATGTGTCAGATTTGCAAAATTAGGCCTGGCCAGGAAGGGGGCAAATGGCCCGGTCTGGAAGTGGTTTATCCATTCTTGGATCTGAATATGTTGTATTTCCTATTAGTTGAATAATAATCACAGAATACATAAAATACACAATAGAGAAATATAGCCCTATTTACACAAGCTGTATCATTCTGCTCCAAACTAATTCAATAATTCCAATGGGTGCCATAGCCCCTAGACGTTTCTGCTGGACTGCAAGGTCATGAGCTTTTTCAACTATCAGGTTTATTTTTTCACATTTATGTATGTTTTGTAGCATCTGCAACAGAGGAGAGGACAATTTGTGTAGAATGTAATTGAATTTCTGTGGGATCATAATATTAGTTTATGTTGCTATAAGAGAGATCTGTGCACATATCAATCCATTATATGTCAGATTCTCAGCAGCTTTCTATAAATTAGAAATAACTAATGAACGGGTGAAGGATTTGTAATTAGGTGACATCATTTCATCCGTAATTGTTTAGTCAATATCGTTTTTTTTGCCATTATCTGTGCAGTGATGATTTGAAAGCACTGTCACGCTGTTCAGGAAAACTATAGATTTATTGTTTTTGCAGACTCTTCAATCTACCCATATAATTTATTCCTTACTTTGCAGAAGTGAAAATGACAGTGTCTTGAACAATGGTTACTAAAAGTGTGCCTGGGAAAAATAAAATTATCTGTAGTTACGGATGCACAGACATTATCTTCTGTATTTTAAACACATGTACATTATACACTGCAATATTGACTAAAAAGTAAAGAAAAACATGTATTTTATATGATATTTTTGTGCATGCTAATTTCCAGCCCTAACAACTGACTGATTTTCAAGCAGAGATTTAAAGGGAAAGTTCATCTTTAACCCCCTTTCAAACATGCACTTCACATGTACTGTGGAAGTCCAGAGTTTAATTATGGCACTGGTGTGTGAACACTGTGTGATACACACTCA
Organism: Bufotes viridis; assembly: GCA_033119425.1. NCBI lineage: Eukaryota > Metazoa > Chordata > Amphibia > Anura > Bufonidae > Bufotes > Bufotes viridis. Next base: position 266,265,615 of record CM065589.1, read on the forward strand.
GGAAATATCTATGCATAGGGTTGAGCGAACTGGAAAGTTTGGCTTCGGACCGAACTTTTCGAGTTCAGAAAAGTCTGGACCCGAACCCGGACTTTTTCATTGAAGTTCGGGTTCGGTGTTCTGGTGATTTTATTATTTTCCATTATAACATGGTTATAACGGAAAATAACAGCATTCTTAAGACAGAATACTAAATAAAACGGCAATTGAGGGGTTAAGAATAATAAAAAAAACTTCACCTCATCCCTTTGATCATGCTGCCGGTGTCCTCTTCTTTCTTCTTTCTGCAGGACTTGCAAAAGGACCTGCGGTGACGTCACCACGTGAGCTCAACCATGTTATAAGAGAAAATAATAAAGTGAACTTCGTGTCCCCATTAACTTTAATGGGGTCTGGGTCCGAACCCAAACTTTGACCTGAAGTTCGGCCAAACCCAGCGAACCTGAACTTCCACGCAATCATGGACATTTAACTTCTTCTTCTTCCTACCATGACAAGAAAGCAGGAACTGTTAAGTCACTATGACCAGATTATAGGCTCCCTTAGGCTAGTTTCAGATGAGCATATTCATTCCAGAAAACATGCTCCATGTGTGAGCATTATTTCCCAGCATTAACTCTGCTCCTGGGAAGTGAATTTACAATATTATAACATGATTTTTACTGTTGTGAATTCCAGTCTCAGCGTTGATCTACTGACCTGTAAACACATAATGCAGTAACTACAGTTCAGTAGACCCACAATGAGACAGGAATGTTATAAATCATTATAATGTATGAGTTCACTTCACAGGAGCAGCTTTCAGGTTGAAAAATACTGCTCATACACAATGTTCGCGAACGGGGGAACCGGGCGAACCGCCATAGACTTCAATAGGCAGGTAAATTTTAAAACCCACAGGGACTCTTTCTGGCCACAATAGTGATGGAAAAGTTGTTTCAAGGGGATTAACACCTGGACTGTGGCATGCCAAAGGGGATCCATAGCAAAACTCACATGGAAAATTGCGTAGTTGACGTAGAGTCGGGATTTAATCCATACAGTGCATAAATCACCTAACATTCCTAAATTGTTTGGAATAACGTGCTTTAAAACATCCAGTGTGTGTATACCATCAGGTATGATGTTGTATCGATCAGGTAGTGCAAGGGTTTCGCCCGCTTCACAGTGACAGACCAAACTCCCTGTTTAACGCACCGCAAACAACCGCAAACAGTCCATTTGCACAACTGCAAACTCCCCATTTGCACAAGGTTGGATACCAAGCTAGCCATGTCCCGTTCCTTGTCCTCACTGATATCACTAAAGGTCTCCTCCTCCACCCAGCCACTTACAACACCAAGGGTCCCCGAAAGGTGACAACAAGCCCCCTGGGACGCCTTCTGTGGTTGGTCTTCCACCTCCTCAAAGCCACCTTCCTCCTCTGACTCCTCTTCTTCAGACTCCTCTCTCTGCATTGCCGCAGGTCCAGCAATCGACGACGACAAGGCAGCTTCTGGTGGTGATGGTGACCACAACTCTTCCTCTTCATGCTTATCTACGGCCTGATCCAGCACTCTTCGCAGGGTACGCTCCAGAAAAAACGCATATGGGATGAGGTCAATGATGTTGCCTTGGGTTTCACTGACCAGTTTTGTCACCTCTGCAAAAGGACGCATGATCCTACAGCCATTGTGCATGAGCGTTCAGTAACACGGCCAAAAAATACCTAGCTCCGCAGAGGCTGTCCTCTTTTATTTTTAAATTAAAAGAAATCTGTTCTTAACAGTTTATGAACAGTGATGACTGTGCTCGTGCGCACGTTTGGGAGATTGCAGGCGATGGGGGTTTTTCAAAGCCTATGGTCGTGCTGAGGTAGTTCAGTGACAGTTAAGTGACCCAGAAAACAATGATTCTGCAGTGTGGGCCCATTGTTGGCCTATTAGGCTTTAATGATCACCTTAGATGATCACAAAGACAATTAATGGTTTTCTATGCAAAATTATCCAGCCGATCGCTTTTTGTCTGTTCACAATGAAGCAACGACCTTATCATCTGGGGTGTGCCAACATTGGGGAAGGGGAATTGACACATGTATGTGCCTATTTTTTTGTTTTGTTTTTGCAGCCACAGTGCAGCACCAGAGGCCAGAAAAATTAGGCATGTACACATGACTGAAAAATTTGGTATTGTTGCATCCGCTGCTGTAGCAGCGTCCAGAAAAATATATGGCAGGCAGAAAGTGCACTAAAACATTGCGGCTTGAACCTTAGTTGGTGGCGGATAAGTCATGCAAGTCATCCGGCATGCAGAGATAAAATACAGCAGCGTGTAGACCATTTTTAGCCCAAGGCAGCTCATCTCATCAGGCCTTTTTTAGTCAAATGTATCGCCCACTCTCAGTCCCTTCGGGATCCATGCCTCATTCATCTTAATAAAGGTGAGGTAATCTAGACTTTTTGGACCTAGGTGACTTCTCTTCTCAGTGACAATACCTCCTGCTGCACTGAAGGTCCTTTCTGATGGGACACTTGAAGCGGGGCAGGCCAGAAGTTCTATCACAAATTGGGATAGCTCAGGCCACAGGTCAAGCCTGCACACCCAGTAGTCAAGGGATTCATCGCTCCTCAGAGTGTTGATATCTGCTGTTAAGGTGAGGTAGTCTGCTACCTGTCGGTCGAGTCGTTCTCTGAGGGTGGACCCCGAAGGGCTGTGGCGATGCGTAGGACTTAAAAAGCTCTGCATGTCCTCCATCAACAACACGTCTGTAAAGCGTCCTGTCCTTGCCGGCGTGGTCATGGTGGGAGGAAGATTACTTTCACCTCTTCCCCTGGTAGATTACCATTGTGCTGTGACATCACCCTTATATGCTGTGTAAAGCATACTTTTTAATTCATTTTGGAACTGCTGCATCTTTTCCGACATCCGGGAATTCGGTAACATTTCAGGCACTTTCTGCTTATACCGGGGGTCTAGTAGTGTTGCCACCCAGCACAGGTCTTTCTCCTTCAGCCTTTTTATACAAGGGTCCCTCAACAGGCACCACAGCATGAAAGACTCCATTTGCACAAGGTTGAATCCCGAGTTAGTCATGTCCCGTTCCTCGTCCTCACTGATCTCAATGAAGTTCTGTTCCTCCCCCCAGCCATGTACAACACCACAGGTCTCAAATAGGTGACAACAACGAGCACGCTGGGATGCCTGCTGTGATTGGTCTTCCTTCTCCTCAAAGCCACATTTCTCCTCTGACTCCTCTTCCTCAGACTCCTCTTCCAGCATTGCCGCAAGTCCAGCAAGCGATGCTGATACGGCTGTTTCTGGTGGTGATGGTGACCACAACTCTTCCTCTTCACGCTCATCTACAGCCTGATCCAGCACTCTTCGCAGGGCACGCTCCAGGAAGAAAACAAATAGGATGATGTCGCTGATGATGCCTTTAGTGCGACTGACTAGGTTTGTCACCTCCTCAAAAGGACGCATGCGCCTACAGGCATTGCACATGAGCGTCCAGTAATGTGTCAAAAAAATTCCCAGCTCCGCAGAGGCTGTCCTAGCACCCCGGTCATACAAATACTCGTCGAACATTAGGAGTGTTGAATTCCAACGTGTCAGGCTGTCGCAAATCAAGCGCCTCATTGGCATGTTGTTCCACCGCTGGACATCTGAAAAGTGCGCCATGGCCGTGTAGGAACGCCTAAAATGGCCACACACCTTCCTGGCCTGCTTGAGGACGTCCTGTAAGCCTGGGTACTTATGCACAAAGCGTTGTACAATCAGATTCAACACATGTGCCATGCACGGCACATGTGTCAACTTGCCCAAATTCAATGCCGCCAACAAATTGCTTCCGTTTCTACACATCACTTTACCCATCTCCAGTTGGTGCGGAGTCAGCCACTGATCAATCTGTGCATTCAGGGCGGACAGGAGTGCTGGTCCAGTGTGATTCTCTGCTTTCAGGCAAGTCAACCCCAAGACGGCGTGACACTGTCGTATCCGGGATGTGGAATAGCTCCTGGGGAGTTGGGGGGGTGCAGTTGATGATGTGGAGCAAGACGCAGCAGCAGAAGAGGACTCAGCCGAGGAGGTTAGCGAAGAGGATGGAGTAGGAGGAGTAGAGGAGGTGGCAGCAGGCCTGCCTGCAAGTCGTAGCGGTGTCACCAACTCCGCTGCAGAGCCACGCATTCCATGCTTGGAAGCCGTCAGCAGGTTTACCCAATGCGCAGTGTACGTGATATACCTGCCCTGACTGTGCTTTGCAGACCAGGTATCAGTGGTCAGATGGACCCTTGCCCCAGCACTGTGTGCCAGACATGCCATGACTTCCTTTTGCACAAAAGAGTACAGGTTGGGGATTGCCTTTTGTGAAAAGAAATTTCGGCCGGGTACCTTCCACTGCGGTGTCAACAATAGCTACAAATTTTTTGAAGGCCTCAGACTCCACCAGCATGTATGGTAAAAGCTGGCGGGCTAAGAGTTCCGACAAGCCAGCTGTCAGATGCCGGGCAAGGGGGTGACTCTGTGACATTGGCTTCTTACGCTCAAACATGTCCATGAGAGACACCTGACTGTGGGCAGATGAGCAGGAGCTGCTGAAGGTTAGAGGCGGAGTGGCGGGTGGTTGAGAGGGGGCAGGGAAGACAGCAGTGGTTTATGTGGCTGAAGATGCTGGATCAGGAGGAGTATGGTGGCTTTGAGTTTGTGTGCTGCTTGTACTCATGTGTTGATCCCATAGGCATTTGTGACGTGAGATCATGTGCCTTCGCAAAGCAGTTGTACCTAGGTGGGTGTTGGACTTCCCACGACTCAGTTTCTTTTGGCACAGGTTGAAATTGGCATCTCTGTTATCAGAGGCAGACACAAAAAAAATGCCACACTGCTGAGCTTTGCAATGATGGCATTCTGGTGGTGGCAACAGCATTGATTGGCGTGCTGTCTGCTGACCCCGGGTGCCGATACATGCTGTCTAACCGTGCCACTTGCTCCTTGCAACGACCTCCCCCTGCTTCCAACTCGTCTCCTCCTCCTCTCTGTCTCCCCATCTGAACTTTCCCCCTGTTCTTCTTCTCTTCAAGCGGGCACCCACATGACATCCACGGACACATCGTCATCATCAACCGCTTCACTTGTATCTGACAACTCAGCAAAGGATGCAGCAGTGGGTACAACATCATCATCATCACACCGTATGTCCATGTGTGTAATGCTGCCTGACTGAGACATATCCCTGTTATCTACATCCTCTGGCAATAATAGTTGCGCATCACTCATTTCTTGCAACTGATGTATAAATAACTCCTCTGACAGATCAAGTGAAGCAGCTGTGGTGCTAGTGTTGGTGGTGGTGGCGGCAGGCGGGCGGGTGGTAACTTGAGAAGTGCCCGAAGCTGAGCTAGAGGAGGATTGTGCGGAAGCTGTACAAAATTGGGTGTCCTGTGTTAGCCAGTCAACTATGTCCTCAGAACTTTTCCAGTTCAGGGTACGTGGCCTCTGAACACTGGGCATTATTCTAGGGCCAAAGGGAATCACAGCACCAAGACCATGATGGCCCCTCTGGGGTAGCCTGCCTCTGACTGTCATTTTTTTTAGTTGTACTATGCGTGCAAGCTACTGTGACACCAGATATGGCATAAGTTGGCAGAGTAGACGCTGTAGGCCTGACACACACGCTTGCAGACAACTAACTGCTATTCAATCTATTACAGTCAAAATTGTTGTTGTTTTTTAAAATGTAATCTACTGTGACACCAGATATGAGTTGCGCTGGTGACACTGTGCACTTGCAGGGCTTGAAACACACACGCGTGCAGGCAACTGACTTCTATTATTTTACAGTCAAAATTGTTGTTGTTTTTTAAAATGTAATCTACTGTGACACCAGATATGAGTTGCGCTGGTGACACTGTGCACTTGCAGGGCCTGAAACACACACACGTGCAGGCAACTGACTGCTATTATTTTACAGTCAAAATTATTTTGTTTTTTTAAATGTAATCTGCTGTGACTCCAGATATGAGTTGCACTGGTGACACTGTGCACTTGCAGGGCTTGAAACACACACGCGTGCAGGCAACTGACTGCTATTATTTTACAGTCAAAATTGTTGTTGTTTTTAAATGTAATCTACTGTGACACCATATATGAGTTGCGCTGGTGACACTGTGCACTTGCAGGGCTTGAAGCACACACACGTGCAGGCAACTGACTGCTATTATTTTACAGTCAAAATTGTTGTTTTTTTAAATGTAATCTACTGTGATGCCAGATATGAGTTGCACTGGTGACACTGCGCACTTGCAGGGCCTGAAACACACATGTGTGCAGGCAACTGACTGCTATTATATTACTGTCAAAAAAGTTTTTTGTTTTTTTTTAAATGCAAGCTACTGTGACACCAGATACAAGTGGTGGCACTGGGCAAGTGGGCACAGTATACGCTGTGAGCCTGACACACACGCTGGCAGGCAACTGCAATTAGATTACACAGGGGGGAAAAAAAGGGCTTTTTGGGGTGCTGTCGGGACTCTGTCCTTACAGCAGAGATCAGATGTGTCTTTCAGGACTGGAGTGGACACTGAATACACTAGCCTAGCTATCGATTTCCCTATTAAATCAGCAGCAACTACACTGTCCCTCCTCTCACTAAGACTGCAGCTTCCGAATGAATATAAAATGGATGGTGTCCAGGAGGAGGGAGGGTATGCTGCTGATTGGCTGGAATGTGTCTGCTGACTGTGAGGTACAGGGTCAAAGTTTACTCAATGATGACGAATAGGGGGCGGACCGAACATCGCATATGTTCGCCTGCAGCGGTGAACGTGAACAAGCTATGTTCGCCGGGAATAGTTCAGGACATCTCTAGAGACCTAGTCTCAAATTATTATGGGTGATGAAACATGGGTCCACCACCATGATCCTGAGACCAAACAAGAGTCTATGCAATTAAAGCACAAGGGGTCACCAACTACCCCAAAAAATTTCATGTGCAGCAGTCAGCTGGAAAGATCATGGCAGCAGTTTTTTGGGATACAAAAGGTGTTTTGTTACTAGAATTTATGCTACACAAGGCAACAATTACTGGAGACACATATGCTTTAACAATTAAGGCATTACATGAGGCAAATAGAAACCCCATGGGAAGTTGTAAGCAGGTGTGTTGCTGCTGCATGAAAATGAGCCAGCTCACAAGTTTCGCAAATCACAAGCTGCTGTCAGGGAATACAGCTCCATGGAGCTTTTACATCCACCCTACAGTTCAGACCTAGTTTCCAGTGATAACTTTCTCTTTAGCAACCTGAAGAAATTTCTGTGTGGGCAATGATTTCCTGATACAGTCCTGATAGAGTCAAAGAGGCGGTAACAGGGTTCCTGCAGCAGCAAGAAGTCTGCTTCTATTCTGAGGGCATCCAATCACTAGAAGTGAAGTGGAATAAGTGTGTTTAAGGCAAGGGGGATTACACTGAAAAGTAATAAGTTCAATTTTCTCATAACATTTTGAATTCAATTCGGGTAGATAACTTATTGAACCCCTTGTATGGTGATCATATTAAGTCTTCTGCAGTGAACACAGGGACAAAGATCACCATCTTTCTTGGCTACAAAAAGGAATCCGCCGACAAGCCTTCTACAAGTTCTCTTTCATATATTGTTCCATCGCTCAGGTCTAATGAATAGGCAAGAGGTAAATCCTCCTTCTAGAAATCTCTGATCCAATAAATAAGGTAAATAAGTTTTTATATGAGGGAGAATAACATCAGCATTCTATCCACAAAAGACAGCAAATTGTGAATACTCAGCAGAACTTGGAGACTAGTGGCAGTGACTAGGAACGGAGAACTAAAACATGTTTTTGTAAAAGCCTTTCTCCATTTTATTAATTCTCCAAAAACCCAATAAATGAATGGAGGGGCAACCAAGAATACAATAAAATAATAGGATAGGAAAAAGTAGAAACTGCCTCACAGTGGATACCTCCTACTGAAAACTTTTCAGGCCAATTGGAGCACTTTTGATTTGGGTACAATCAATTCATACCCAAATAAAAAAAAAAATTTATGATTTGGTGAATTTGACGTGAAGTTTCAAGAGATTTGCTAATCAACAAGGTAGGATATAATAATGAATTAAGTTAGTTTTGTGTATTTTAACCTTTCTAATTGTCTTATGGTATTTTTCTTTTTAAATAAGATACCAGTAATGGCAAAATAGGGGTACAAGAAGAGTGGGTGACTCTGATGTCATTTTAAGCTTTTTTATTTAAATAATTATTGGTGTTGCGCGAATCAAAGTTGATGAAGTGGAATTGTATCCGAATTTCAGGAAAAATTTGATTCGCCACGAATCGGGATTTCCTCTGGCTTCCTGGTAACGAATCAGATTTTTTCTAAAATAGCTGCTGCACTGTTACAAAGTAAAATTAAGAAGTCCAGGAATAAGGGATCTCCCATAATGCCGGGCAGGCAGCCAATATGCAGATGGCCAGCCCCTGTGATGTCATAGCCCTATAAAAAGCCTCATCCTGCACAGTCTCCACTGTGATAGATCTGATAGGCTCTAGGGGCAGTATAACGTAATTCTAAGCAGCACTCCAAACCCAAATTGGGTACAGTTCATTTAAAAAAAACTTCACTTGGTACCCGATGAGGGTCCATGGGTTAAATGTTGAACGCGGATAGAGACCAAGGCAGAGTAGTCCCAGAAGACAAAGTAGATGAAGTGAATCCACAGCACTCAATATTTTCTAGATGATCTTGTGGTTTATTGAAGGGCAACAGACATAGCAACGTTTTGACCCGTGGTCTTTATAAAGCGATAAAAACCACAGGTCAAAACATTGCTATGTCTGTTGCCCTTCAATAAACCACAAGATCAGCTAGGCTCTAAGGACAGTGATTAAGAAAGCCTTTGTTTGTAAAATTTTAGTTTGGAAGAATTCAGGGAAAGCACAGAGACACTGTAGGGAGATCATAGAGAGACTTTATCCACACTATAGGGAGAGCATAGGGAGAGTGTAGGGGATAATTGAACAGTGTCCCCCTTAATTAATAGATAAGCAATTCTATTACACCTTGATGCACTAATTGGGGTGAAAAAGCGGTTTAATACAACTGCTATTGTGGTGTCCTTATTGTTTTTTACATATGTAATTCTATAATGCCTTGATTCTGTAATTAGGGTTAAAAAGCTGTCTTATACTACTGCTATTGTGGTGTCCACATTGTTTTATACATACATAATTCTATAACGCCTTGATTCTGTAATTGGGATGAAATAGCGCTCTATTTCTACAGGTATTTGTTTTCCCACCTTATTTTATAAATAAGTAATTTCAGTAGGCCTTGTTTCTCTAATTGGTGTGAAATAGCAGTCTAATACTACTGATCTTTTACACTTACAGTTACTGTACAGTATGTCTGATAGAAAGGTGCCAGAGCCTTCCGAGGGAATGGGCAGTGGCAAAACTGTTTCTGGAGCTGGCAGAAGTAGCATTGGAAGAACAGGGGTGAAAGCAGCAGTCGCAGCAACAGGCCAGAGCTATCAGTGTCATCCAGTGGTCATGTTTCGACCAGTCGACTCAGTCTTCAACATCATCTCAATAGACAGCAGACACCCCCATCCCAGAGTCGGTGGGTTCCTTGGATACCACGCTTAGTTGCCATGGCCCAATACTGATCAATTATTATTATTATTTATTTTAAAGCGCCATTAATTCCATAGCTCTGTACATTAAGCTGGGGTTACACAAAAATAAAAAACACAGTAAACAAGAAAGTATTATCAGACTAGTACAGAGGGGTAGAGGGCCCTGTTCACAAGAGCTTACAATCTATAAGGAAAGGGGAGAACACAGTAGGTGAGGGTACAGGCTGCTCTTGTGGCTGTGTGGGCAGCATGCTCATTGCAGATGGTAGGCTTTCCTTAAAGGGTGGGTTTTCAGGTTACTCTTGAAGCTTTGGATGTTGGGGGAGAGCCTGATATGTTGGGGTAGTGAGTTCCAGAGTAGGGGAGAGGCATGTGAGAAATAGTGATGAGCGGCAGGGGCAATATTCGAATTTGTGATATTTCGTGAATATGTGGTAGAATATTCGTCATATATTCGCGAATATTTCTATTCAAGATTATTCTCTTGATTGCGAAAAATCGGCACTGTAAAAATCGCATAATGCAAATTCGTAATGTGAAGTATAGGCGTGGGTCACTTTGGCTACATTTTTCAAGCTGCTAGAAGTTTCCTGAGTTTATACTGACTGGAGAAAATGGTTGGCACGGCAGAACATTACAATAGCTTTATATGCAGATTGCACAAATTAGAAAAAAATGTTCGCAGTACATGCAACTTCATGTTTTAGCAGGTCTGACTACATATTACTGATTGGTGCACAAAGAATTGTTGTGAACTTGACATTGCGGCCTTCTCATTGGCCCACAAGCAAGAAGCAGGTAGGAAATATGTGTTCAGATATAAATAATGAATATTCGAATTTGTGAATATATAGCACTATATTCTAAATATTTATGAATTCTCGAAGTTGCAATATTAGCGATTAAAATTCGCTATTCGAATATTTGCGCTCAACACTAGTGAGAAATTTTGTAGCCAATAGTCTGAGGAACAAATGAGAGGAGAACTGAGGAGGAGGTCCTGTGAGGATGTGAGATTAGGTGTGGAGATGTATCGAGAAAGCAGGTCCGAGATGTAAGGAGGGGACAGGTTGTGGACGGCTTTATATGTAGTTGTAAGTATTTTAAACTGAATTCGCTGGGCAATGGGGAGCCAGTGAAGAGATTGGCAGAGGGGGGAGGCAGAGGAGAAATGAGGGGAGAGGTGGTTTAACCTGGCAGCAGATTTGAGAATGGATTGAAGGGGTGCGAGAGTGCTGGATGGGAGACCACACAGGAGGATTTTGCAGTAGTCCAGGCGGGAGATGACAAGAGCATGCACTAGTATTTTAGTTGACTCGGGTGAGAAAGGCGCGAATATGAGAGATGTAGGTGGAGGTGAGGGTTTAAAGGACAGGGCAGAATCCAATGTTACCCCCAGGCAGCGGGCCTGCAAGACTGGAGAAAGTGTTGTGCTATTAACTGTGATGGGCATTAAATACTGACCATGTGAAAGCGGATGCTCAAAAGACAGGATCCGTTTTTTGGGGATGTTCTTGTGAATGAACAGAAGGGAAAAATAAACAGTGAGTATTTGTGAGTATTCCAAACGCACACTCAACATACCGACAGGCTCTACTCAGCCGATATTTGAAGATACGTCTGCCGTCATCCAGGTTGCGTCTGGGGAAGGGGCATATGACATGTGGTGCCAAAGCAAACCCTTCATCAGCCACAATAAACAGTGCCATCAACACAAACTTACTGATGGCACCCTCTCCACTCTGTCATGGGGCCACTACTTGTCTCAGCATGTAACAGAACTGGTTCTCTAGCAATCTATGTGGAATCAGCAGACGGTGTAAAAGGAGAACGCTTTCTCATTCTATAGTAGAATCTTGGGCCACTGTACAGTTAAGTACATTATACCTGACACTAACATTGACTTGTAAGGCTGAGTTCATACTTCAGTAATTTGTAATTTTCAGTAATTTTGTCAGTTTTGGCCCGTAACTGACCAAATAAGTGTGTGAACTGAGTCTAAGAGTGACGCCTGTCACCTGCCTGTCATACTGACGCGCAGTAACTGTTTCACTACCACAGCGGACCAGCTATGCATGTTTCTGATATGCACAGTGTTGTACACCAAGATACATGCTCCCTGCAGCTGAGAAATAGCTGATTTATAACGTGCTTCATCACAAATTAATTTGAATCAAATTTTTTTGAAAAATTGTCAGTGTCCGAAGCAAAGTTTTTAAAACTTCGCTCATCTCTAATAATAAGGATCAGATACACAAAGGTTCAAGCAAAAATGTAGCCCTTCAAACATATAGAAATTTACATGACAATATACATATAAATGATTTACATTTACATTACATTATGTACATTTCTTATAAAATCAGGACCAGAAATGCAAAATTAATCTACAGTATAATCTATTTAAAGACTCAAATATGCTTTAGTTGCAAAGTATTATACTATTACAAGCTGCATAAGCAAACAATTAAATTATGTAAGAAAATGCAATTTTCTTTCTACATGACTCGAAGATTTAGTGTACCAATACAAATTTCACTTGTCACAAATTAAGTGAATATGCTTTGCATCAAAACTTTTTACTTCTTTCATATTTTTCATAATGGCTTTGTCTACTGAAACAAAATCAATCAGTGCTATATGTATTTGGCCATATAGTAATTGTATTACAGTAAAATAAGTATGACTTGGAAACACATATTATATGATATGTACGCTATTCTTCCCTTCTACATTGAGAGTAAAACATTTATTAATATTAATATTTATTTATTTTATGTCCCCACTCATGTGTATAATATCTGTGATGCCAAAATGGGGTACTAATATATAAATATATATATATATATATATATATATATATATTTATACATATATAGATCCCAGAGAAGAGGCAGCACTCCTGAGTTAAATAGTGATGACCCAATTTATTCCAAGGCAACGTTTCAGCCTACTCCATGAGGCCTTTGTCAAGCCTCATGGAGTAGGCTGAAACGTTGCCTTGGAGTAGGCTGAAACGTTGCCTTGGAATAAATTGGGTCATCACCATTTAACTCAGGAGTGCTGCCTCTTCTCTGGGATCTATATATGTGTGGAGGATTGTCCGTCCTCCTGAGGATTTTGCACCCGCCAAGCCCTTTGGACGTGCTGCTGCCTATCTCCGGATTTATATATATATATATATATATATATATATATATATATATATATATATTATATTGTCATGGGTTCATGACATCATGACAAGTGTTATGGGTTCATGACAGTCTAAAGATTCTCAGACTTCAGAGATTAAAAGTCCAAATGGTACCTTATTTTTCATCCAGCACAACACAATACAGGGCATCCAAGATAATCATCACTTGGGTGAAGCCATGGCACATAAAGCATAACACAAAACATCAAATAAACAAGTGCCCATCTGGGTGCTAACAAATACAAGGAACTTCTCTCTTTCAACTATGCCTTCAGCATGTCAGGGGATCTGGCTTCACAGAATTACAATGCTCTGACACTGACTGAGGTTCTGAAACCTTTATTCCCCGGTATCAATCACAGCAGCCACAGCTGTGATCTCCTCAGGCTGGATAAAGGCATGTACTGGATTAGGCCTCTTTCACACGACCGTTTGTATTTTGCTGTATTTTGCAGTCCGTTTTTCACGGATCTGTTGTTCCGTTTTTTGTTTCCATTGTATTTCCGTTCCGTATTTCTGCAAAAACATCTCTGTATGGTTTCCTCGTGCGATACGTATTTTGCGGATCGTAAACGGAAACAGGAACTTTGTAATCAACATTTTTGGACACATCCCCTTTTTCACCACCCTATATAACTTGGCTATGTGATTGTTGTTACTCCAGTTTATGCAGCTTGTTGCAACATTGAGAGCTTAGTTGGAATCCTATGTTTGGCAGACATTGGCTTCTGGCTATCATTTTCTGTTGTATCATGGCTGACAATTCTGAGGAAATGGTCCTCTTGTGCTGGCTGATTTCTCGGGACCAGGAACAGCAGCCAACTATGCTGAAGGTGGAACCGAAAAGGAGGAGGCATTGGGTTCACCCAATTCTCTCTCAGCGGCGCAGGAATGGTCATTTCCACATGCTGTACATGGATCTTTAACAGCATCCTGTGAAATTTCATGGGTTTTGTTGTATGTCTGTGAGCAGCTTTGACTTGTTGTTAGCGACTCTGCACCCTGGCCTCGCATACCAGGACACAAATATGAGGCGATGCATTTCTCTTGAGGAACGGCTTATCGTGACATTGAGGTATGTATGTTTTACAGTATTTTATGTTTAAAACAAAACAAAAACACGACCTCGAGTGTCTTAGCCAAGGCAGTAGTCACTCTAATAGTGTGGCATATAACAAGACACTCAATATATATAACAGGAAAAGCTCATAAATCTGGCAGAAAACAAGAAAGAAACTAGAGCCCACAACTTTCCAAATTTACAAAAATATATATATCTTTATTGTCACATAGGTAAAATATATGTATACAAATCACACAAGGTGTACATATGTTATAAGTTAATAATAAATGAATAGAGTGAGAGTCTGCAAACAGCATGATCAGAGGGAGAAATCATCAATGCTAATAGTGCCACAAAAAATATATACTACTGTCTCTGACATGACCAAGTAAGTCATGTCATACCTGCCCGTAGACAATATGGATAGTAACAATTCTACTCAAGCAAGATGGTCAATCTCAACAGTTCTCTTGTGTATCGTATACCAAGTATAGACGACTCACCTCTATAAACCAGGGCCTAAAAAGCTGGGATGGCGTTACCCCGACGTGCGTTTCGGCGTGCCTTCGTCTTATGTTTGTAGAATGTGCAATTTAGTAAATCTTATTTTTGCTTCTATTTGTAATATGTGTGATAGTGTGATAGAACAGCTTTCAATATCAGAAGGATCACAGCACTCATCATAGCCCAGATAAATATCATAACTAAAGCACATTTGCCCACAACCCCCGAGGTATGCCTATTTCTTCTATTTCCGGTCAACCTGTCCAAAAATACAACAAAATTACTGAGACATCTTTTAGCCGCTGCACGCATCCTCATACCCACTCTGTGGAAGGCAGCTCATCCACCCGCGCTCACCCAGTGGGTAGACAAAGTTGACTCGCTATACTGTTTAGAGGAACTTGCCAACTGGGAAACAAAAACACACTGCACTTTCGAACAGATTTGGGCCCCCTGGGCCACTTTTCGCTATCTCAACAAGTGACTTTACTGCATGCAAGGCGTAGGTTCCGGCTCTCCCCCTCCCCCTTCTTCTACCCTTCCTTCCTCTCGTGTCTGTCCCCCCTCCCCCCCCCATTTTTACTGTTTACATATTGTATTTTTATTGTATATTGTGAGGAGATCTGTTACCTGGGCTCTCAAGTTCACAGCCCATCGTATTGTTCTGTTATCCTCTTGACTGCTCAACAGAAGACTTACTACTGATCTCCTTCTGGTGATGTTAATTTTACGCTATAATGTGCATCCGTGTATAACCATACTGTATTGAAACTTTCTCTTTAATATAAAATAATAAAAAGAAATTTGAAAAGAAAAGAAGGATCACAGCACTCAACAGTTTTACTGGCAGTTTATGCAGGGTGCTCGTTTCGGATTGGTCCTGGCTCCACTTCCAGGTGCCTAAATACTTGGTACATATATTTGAGACGGCACACCAATTTTTGTATTTTGAATGCAATTAGGTTTTATTCAGCCAGGCATTTAAGCAACGTTTCGGGCTTTAATAGGTGTAGCCCTTCATCAGGCTGTAGTATTAACAAGAGACAAAAAGACAAGAAGGCATATATTGAGTATATACATGACAGGGAGTAGGTAAACATATATAAACATGATTAGCAATATAAATAACAATGATTTCAAGATATACATGATTAATGTCAATAGTAAATAGGATGATAATAATATGAATAGTATCACAATTCTAGATCATTCACTATACACGCTGAGAAATTGTACACCTGTATATCCATAAATACGTATGTATCCATAAACCATATGTACAACAGATTTCTTATACACATCTATGTTAAGATGGAGCGGCGTGGCAGTGTAATGTTAATCACTGGTTGTGCAGTGTGGTAAATTAAATGGCTGGGTATTCAAACAGAGCCAGTATGGAATGCGGTCAGATGATGTATATCTCTTTAATTGTATAGAGTTTCCTGAATGCTCTGGTCCTCACAGGAGAGAGGATGAATAGGTCATCAGGCACAGAGTTCCCTGTACATGGAGGGGGAGAGTGGTGCTCCAAACAAATTGACACCCTCTGAAGGGTAGTCTGAATGATGCCTTAGTGTCCATAAATTGTAGAACATAATAGTGGAGATGTGGGTGTCAGAAGTTCTTACCTCATGGTTCGTAATGCGTCTGGGGTAAGGCCGGCTGGTAGTGTTTGCAAATGCAAGTGCGCGCTTTAAGGCGCCAGTGGAGCGCGTCATAGAGGAGGTGCTGGTGGGCAGGGTCGGGATTACCCCGTGTCAGGCCAGTGAGCGCAGGTGCGCCGGTCAATCCGGCTTGTGTGGTAGGGAGGGGGGGCCTTATGTGGGCGCGTGCGCCTTGTGCTGTATAGGTAGTCCGGTAGCAGCGCGGGTGTGCGCTGGGAGTATGCGTCGGCCATATTGGAAATGGGCAAGGCTGCCCTTACATGAATTATATGCCTGTCAGACACCTCCAGATGCGCATGTGCGCGCCGTGGTGCACGTCGGCCATTTTGGAAGTGGGCAAAGTGCCCTTACATATACAATGGATGTGCCGGACTTTTAGGGGAGCCCATGGGTAGGTTGGTAGTGGGACACTAATTGTTTACCGGCCCCTAAGCGGAGGATATATGAATATGAGGGGCTGGTAGAGGACTAGTTATAGATGATAGTGATGGCTAGAATCTGGAAGTTATGTATTGGATGAAAAGGCTAGAGTCTGGTTATATACACAAATTTTAGTATGTAACGAGTACCATAGGTAGTAAGAACAAGAGCACAATATAAATATGACGGTTAACATGTGACTTTACAATTTACAGACAATATGTGGTGATAATACCGGAGTCTAATTGAGGCTGGAAGGATCATAGTGTGTGTTGAGCGAGTGTCCCCACATCGCTACCAGACGACACTAGACCTATGGGAGAAAGAGGGGATAACGTTAATATTGTATAATAACATAAATCATTCCCAACGATAGTCTTTATTAAGTCCACGTGGTAGGAGGGTGTTAAGACGTTTGATCCAGGCCATCTCTCTCTCCTGGAGAACAGACTCACGGTTACCCCCGCGTCGTGGAGGTGGAATCCAGTCGATGACCTGGTACCTAAGTTGGCTAGGTGAATGTTTGTGGATCTTGAAATGTTCCACTAATGGTGCGTCCATTTTCTCTAAGCGTATATTGGATTTGTGCTGTCCAATACGGTCTTTGATTTTTTGTGTGGTTTCGCCCACGTACCCTAGTCCACAAGGGCATTTTATCAGGTAAACCACATACGACGTTAGGCAAGAGAAGTGTCCCTGTATTTTGAAAAGTTTACCCGTTAATGGGTGGGTAAAGGTGGGGCCTCTGGTTATGTTGCCACAGTGGGCACAGTGGGCACCTGTGATAGTAGATTGAACCGTCTGGGGGCAGCTTGGGCCGATGTCAGACTTTACTAGGAGGTCTCGTAAGTTCTTCCCTCTCTTGTAGGACATTAAAGGTTTTTTGGCAAAGATGGTTGGGAAATTCCTAGAGAGAATGTGCCAGTGTTTGTAAATGATGTTTTTGATTTCAGGGCTAAGGTGGGAGAAGGTGGTGACGCAGGGTATGCGCTCATCCTTATCCTTAGTGGTGTTGGTCTTTGGGGCTAGTAAAGAGTCTCGTGTCAGTTCATGGATTTGTTGGACATGTCTCTCCAGCAGGGGTTTGGGGAAACCTCTGTTTGAGAATTTGTCCACCATCTCCCTAAGTCTGATGTCTATGAGGGATTCATCAGATACAATCCTTTTGACCCTCATCAGTTGGGAACGGGGTAATGACCGTATAAGTCCAGATGGGTGGTGACTGTCGAATCTCAGTAAGCTGTTCTTGTCTGTCGGTTTCTTATATAAGTCGGTCAATAGTGTGTTGTTGCTCACCTTGAGTAGTACATCAAGGAAGGAAATTTCCGTATTGCTGTAGCTCAGGGAGAGAGAGATGGACTCAGTGCTGCATTTGATGGATTCATGAAACGTCTCAAGTTCCTCTTCAGGACCCTGCCAAACACAAAAAATGTCGTCTATAAAATGGAACCAACATTTTGCATATTTATGGAACAGTGGGTTTGTATAGACATATTTATCCTCAAAGGCATTCATATATATGACTGCAAAGGTCGGTGCGACATTACAGCCCATTGCGGTCCCGGAGATTTGAAGAAAGAAGTCATCTTCAAACAAAAAGTAGTTTCTGGTTAATACAAAGGATAATAATGATAATATCAGATTTTGTTCCTCACATGTGAACTCGTCAGTTAAATGGAGTATGGTCTTTACACATTCTATACCCTCCAAGGTAGGTATGTTTGTGTACAGGCTCGTAACGTCCATTGTGACCAGGAGGACTTGACTCCAGTCCAGATGAATAGCCTGGATCCTGTTCAGGAAGTCTGTTGTGTCCAGAAGGAAAGATTTTCCTGTTTGGGCATAAGGCCTAAGGAGTGCGTCAAGCATCTTAGTTGCAGGTTGGAAGAGTGAGTCACACCCTGACACGATGGGTCTCCCGGGTGGATGTTCACTGTTTTTATGAACCTTGGGTAAGGTATAGATTACCGGGATCCGGGGAGAATCCGGAACCAGGTATTCAGCAGTTTTTTTATTTATTAGGCCATCTTTGAGGGCATTCTCAATAATCTGTCTCAGTTCCTTGTGAAATCTGGATGTAGGGTCACAGTCAAGGGGTTGGTACGTTTTAGTGTCACTCAATTGCCGGAGTATCTCACACTTGTAGTCATTCTTATTCATGACTACTATACCTGACCCCTTGTCTGCTGGCTTAATAATTATGGAACTGTCTTTGCTCATATTAAACAGGGTTCTGGACATTTTGTTGTTGATATTATGTATTACCTTCTTCTTGTAGGCTTCTTTCTCAATGACCTTGAGATCATGTTGTACCTTTGCAATGTAAGATTCAATTATTTCATACTTCCTTGGAGGGTTGTAAGTGCTGGGGGGTTTGCACTTTTTTGTACGTTCTTTGAATGGAGTAGGTTGGTCCTCAGGTTGTTGGGTCCAAGCTGGTTTCTCAACACTAATATGGGCCCGTAGTCTGATGGATCTGAAGAAATTGTGCATTTCCTTGTCTAGTAAATACATATTCGTATGGTGGGTTGGTACGAACCCTAGGCCTAGATTTAGGGTCTGTACTTCGTCGTTGGATAGTTGTTTGTTAGAGATGTTAATTATTAAGTTGTCGTGCTCTGGTTCTTGAATAGAGGTAATCAGTTCCTGTTGAAAGATCTGGTTCTGATCGGGTCCCTCTGGTCTGGTGACCAGTTTGGTCTTCTTCTGGTGCTTCTTCCCCGCCCTCCTTGGCGGCCTCGTCTGTCGAATCGGGGTTGTCCTCTTTCTAAAAAACTTGCGTCAGTACTTGCATTAGATGAGTCTGAGGTTGTGGCTGCTGAGGGGGCTGGCGTAGGGTAGTTCCTGGTTACCGAACGATATACATGGTTATTTCTATAATCTTGTTCGTCCCTTTGGAATTTGGATCTCTTTCTATCGTCCAGACTGCGTCTAAATAGATTGTTTTTCTGTGTAATGTTGTTTTTAATTGCAGTTGACTCCTCTGGAGAAGTTTCTCTGAAAAGACTCTGTTCCAGGGAGTTGATTTCTTCTTTGGTCTTGCGTATTTCGGTACTTGCTCTCTCCAAAACAAGTAGTATGATGTCGAATGAGGCTTTGTTCAAGATTCTCTCAAACTGGAGACAGAAGTCCTGGTCTTCCGCGAATAGTGTGGGTCTTAGATTAGATCGTAGTCCTCTGGGGATGATTTTTCGTTTGTGGTATTCAGCTAAGGTGACTACGTGTAGTTCTAATGAACTGGCCTGACACGGGGTAATCCCGACCCCGCCCACCAGCACCTCCTCTATGACGCGCTCCACTGGCGCCTTAAAGCGCGCACTTGCATTTGCAAACACTACCAGCCGGCCTTACCCCAGACGCATTACGAACCATGAGGTAAGAACTTCTGACACCCACATCTCCACTATTATGTTCTACAATTTATGGACACTAAGGCATCATTCAGACTACCCTTCAGAGGGTGTCAATTTGTTTGGAGCACCACTCTCCCCCTCCATGTACAGGGAACTCTGTGCCTGATGACCTATTCATCCTCTCTCCTGTGAGGACCAGAGCATTCAGGAAACTCTATACAATTAAAGAGATATACATCATCTGACCGCATTCCATACTGGCTCTGTTTGAATACCCAGCCATTTAATTTACCACACTGCACAACCAGTGATTAACATTACACTGCCACGCCGCTCCATCTTAACATAGATGTGTATAAGAAATCTGTTGTACATATGGTTTATGGATACATACGTATTTATGGATATACAGGTGTACAATTTCTCAGCGTGTATAGTGAATGATCTAGAATTGTGATACTATTCATATTATTATCATCCTATTTACTATTGACATTAATCATGTATATGTTGAAATCATTGTTATTTATATTGCCAATCATGTTTATATATGTTTACCTACTCCCTGTCATGTATATACTCAATATATGCCTTCTTGTCTTTTTGTCTCTTGTAATACTACAGCCTGATGAAGGGCTACACCTATTAAAGCCCGAAACGTTGCTTAAATGCCTGGCTGAATAAAACCTAATTGCATTCAAAATACAAAAATTGGTGTGCCGTCTCAAATATATGTACCATGTGTGATAGTGTGGCTACAATGAAATAATGTGCATATGTAGATTTGGTGTATTTTGTGGGTTTTAGACTATATCTGTGTTGCATTATTGTTTTTCTATTTGTTTTCCAGATTTTTGGCAACTAGGAACTTATTTGCATCTCTGCATTTTGAGTTCCAGTTGGGAATCTCAACTATTTCTCAGATTGTTCGTCAAACCTGTGGTTTGATTTGACAGCGACTCTGGGAAGCGGTGATGCCAGAGCCAAAGACTGAGGATTGGATCCAAATAGCTGAGGGTTTTTATGTTGATGCGCAGTTTCCCACCGGCTCCATTTGTAATTGTGGCTGATGAAGGGTTTCCTTTGGCACCACATGTCATGCACCCCTTCCCCAGATGCAACCTGGATGACGGAAGACGTATCTTCAAATATGGGCTGAGTAGAGCCCGTCGGTATGTTGAGTGTGAGTTTGGAATAGTATTACTGTCATCCATACAGATGCACTAGAGGATCCAGGGGGGCAATGGGGCAATTCCCCCCCCCCCCGAGAATGTGGTCAGCAATGGTGGTGGCAGCAGGGCACAGGGAGATGAACGCTTCCACTGTTAAAGCGTTTATTTCCGTAGTCATTTGTATTACCATCCTAAGGACAGTGATACAGATGGCTGTCCTGCGGACGGCAGGAGAGGGAGAGGCGGCTCCCTTCCCTGTTCCTCTGATAGGCGGCTGGCCTTGTGCCGGCAGCCTATCAGTAGAGATGTCCCGAACTATTCGACGGCAACATTACAAGTTCGCGTTCGCCGCGGTGGGCGAACATATGCGATGTTCGATTCGCCCCCTATACATCATCATTGAGCAAACTTTGATCCTGTACCTCACAGTCAGCAGACACATTCCAGCCAATCAGCATACCCTCCCTCCCAGACCCTCCCACCTCCTAGAAACAAGGACAGCATCCATCTTAGATTCATTCTGAAGCTGCAGTGTTAGTTAGAGCAGGGAGAGTGCTGCTGCTGCTGAATTAATAGGGAAAGCGTTAGCTAGGCCAGTGTTCTGTGTCCACTCCAGTCCTCAAAGACTCATCGGCCTCTTTCACACGAGCGTGTTCGGATTAGGCCCCATTCACACGTCCGTAGTGTGTTGCGGATCCGCAACACACAATGCCGGCACTCCCCATAGAGATGCCTATTCTTGTCCGCAGGCTGCGGACAAGAATAGGACATGCTCTATCCTTTGCGGAGCCACGGCCAGATGTTTCGGGGCCGAAACCCGGAAGTTCGGGGCCGCAGCTCTGCAAATGCGGAAGCGGAGAGCACATAGTGTGCTCTCCGCATCACGTCAGGCTCCATTCACAATGAATGGGACCGTATCCATTCCGCAGAAATTGCGGATGTGTGAATGGGGAGTTGCGGATGTGTTCAGTGAAAACTGTGCGATTTCACAGGCAAAGTCATTCAGTTTTGCCTGCGATTGCGTTCAGTTGTACAGTTTATTCCACGCGGGTGCAATGCATTTTGATGCGTTTTTCACGCGCATGATAAAAAACTGAAGGTTTACATACAACCTCTTATAGCAACTATCAGTGAAAAACGCAACGCACCCACACTTGCTTGCGGATGCAAAGCGTTTTTCACGCAGCCCCATTCACTTCTATGGGGCTAGGGCTGCATGAAAAACGCAGAATATAGAACATGCTGCGATTTTCACACAACGCACAGGTGATGCGTGAAAAAAAACGCTCATGTACATAGACCGATTGAAATTAATGGGTCAAGATTCAGTGCGCATCAGTCTGCTTTTTTATTTTTTCTATATATATATTGCAGTTGCCTGCCCGTGTGTGAGAGGCTGCAGGCCCACAGACTGTACTGTGTGCACACCACTCATATAGGGTGGCACAGTACCTTGCAGATAAAACAGTAATTTATTTTTACCCTTTAATATAATTGCAGTTGCCTGCAAGTGTGTGTCAGGCCCACAGACTGTACTGTGCCCACTGCCAGTGCCCACCACTCATATGGGGTGGTACAGTACCTTGCAGATAAAAAAGTCATTTAATTTTTACCCTTTAATATAATTGCAGTTGCCTGCCAGTATGTGTCTGGCCCACAGACTGTACTGTGCCCACTGCCCACCACTCATATCAGGTGGCACAGTACCTTGCAGATAAAAAAGTCATTACATTTTTACCCTTTAAAATAATTGCTGTTGCCTGCCAGTGTGTGTCAGGCCCACAGACTGTATTGTGCCCACTACCCACCACTCATATAGGGTGGCACAGTACCTTGCAGATAAAAAAGTCATTACATTTTTACCCTTTAATATAATTGCAGTTGCCTGCGAGTGTGTGGCAGGTCCACAGACTGTACTGTGCCCATTGTCCACCACTCATATAGGGTGTCACAGTACATTGCATGGCGCACGCGCAGTGACCTAAAATTCAAGCGAAGCGGACCGAGCATGGGTCTTTTTCCATCTCCCAGGTCCAAAAATCTATTCACTACACTGGCCCTGGCCCTGATGAGGGACAAAACAGAGATTGAACTAATAGGAATAGTACTTAGTTAACATTAGTTGCATTGGTGGCAAATTCTATTGCAAGTGCCCAAAATTAGAAGGAAGCAGACAAAGCAAGCTTTTTTCTCTATCTCCCCATGCATGGATTCAATTTAATACACGTCCCCTGATAGGGGACATAACAAAGTTTAAAATGGTAAGAATAGTAGTTCACACTATTTGTATTGGTGGCACAGTACATTGACCGGTGCACACGCAGTAAGAGGACCGACCAATCATCTTTTTCCATCTCCAGGTTCCTAAAATCTATTCGATACACGTCCCCTGATAGGGGAAATAACAAGGATTAAACTAATAGGAATAGTACTACTTAACACACCACTCATATAGGGTGTCACAGTACATTGCACGGCACACGCGCAGTTCTCCAAGTTGGAAGGAAGAGGACCGACCAACTATCTTTTTCCATCTCCCAGTTCCTAAAACCTATTCCATACACTGGCCCCTGATAAGGGAAAAAACTGAGATTAAACTGGTAAGAATAGATTTTTTTAATTTAAAAAAAAGAGGACAGCCTCTGCGGAGCTGGGGATTTTTTGGCCGCGTTACTGAACGCTCATGCACAATGGCTGTAGGCTCATGTGTCCTTTTGCGGAGGTGACGAACCTGGTCAGTCAAACCCAAGGCAACATCATCGACCTCATCCCGTATGCGTTTTATCTGGAGCGTGCCATGTGAAGAGTGCTGGATCAGGCCGTAGATGAGCATAAAGAGGAAGAGTTGTGATCACCATCACCACCAGAAGCAGCCTTGTCGTCGTCGATTGTTGGACCTGTGGCAACACAGAGAGAGGAGTCTGAAAAATAGTAGTCAGAGGAGGAAGGTGGCTTTGAGGAGGTGGAAGACCAACCACAGCAGGCGTCCCAGGGGACTTGTTGTCACCTTTCATGTACCCTTGGGGTTGTACGTGGCTGGGTGGAGGAAGAGACCTTCGATGACGTCAGTGAGGACAAGGAACGGGACATGACTAGTTTGGTATCCAAATGGGGAGTTTGCAGTTGTGCAAATGGACTGTTTGCGGTTGTTTGCGGTGCGTTAAACGGAGAGTTTGGTCTGTCAGAGTTTGGTCTGTCACTGTGAAGCGGGCGTAACCCTTACACTACCTGATCGATACAACATCATACCTGATCGTATACACACACTGGATGTTTTAAAGCACGTTATTCCAAACAATTTAGGAATGTTAGGTGATTTATGCCCTTTATGGATTAAAACCCAACTCTGCGTCCACTACGTCATTTTCCATGGGAGTTTTGCCATGAATCCCCCTCTGGGTCCCGGCTTTGGAGGTTACCCCTGCACTTTAGAACATTTGGCAAATCCTTTTGGCATATGTAAGGTTGTCTTAAAGCAGGGATGGGCAACCTGTGGCCCTCCAGCTGTTGCCAAAATACAATTCCCAGCATGCCTGGACATCCTACAGCTATTATGGCATGCTGGGAGTTGTAGTTTGGCAACAGCTGGAGGGCCGCATGTTGAGCATCCCTGTCTTAAAGTATATACACAGCCCTATTTGTAATGATTAAAATAAAGCAATCAAAAATATGTGTATTATGTTTGTACTGTTTGCATTGCAATAAAAAAGGGAATGGTGTTATATTTTGAATGTTATAACATATAGAATCAAAGCTGAGACATTTCAGTGTTCATATTTTTTATATGATAAATGAAAAGTAATAATAACAAAAATGGCTTAACATTCAGCCTCTATAAATAAACAAAACAAAATACATACAAAATTATAAGTCCATATGGTCCCGGAGAAAAGGTCCTGGATCATGTGCACGAAGGGCAGCCACATGAGTTTCTGTAGGGTACGTCATTCAGAGGCCTTGATAATGAGGCTGGGAAACATATTCAGGCTCCTGTGAAAATTGGAGCTGGGAATAAGAGCTGGGCCTAGGCTGCTGTGACCCCATGCTGGGCCCAGGTTGGGGATCTCTGGATAACATTTCAGCACATTGCTTTATGTTATCCACAGTGCTCACCAGCTCCATTGGATCCATGGGGGAATCCATGATGGTGACCACAGAAGCCATATTGGAAACAAATAAAGCTTTTTTTCTGTAGCGGAAATTTTTCAAAAAGGGGAGAAAGCCCACTGAGCATTCGCTCCTCCTTACCTTCATTCCTTCTCTGCCTTAAATACTCGAGCACCTGAAAATCAATCAGGTCTCCAGTATTTGAGGAAGATTCTGAATTTTCTCTTGCCCCCCCTTCTCCACCGTGGTTGTCTCCTTGGCCGTTCAGGGCTGGATTCGACTGCAACAGCTCCCTTCACTGCAGAAGACTCCTCCCTCTTTGGATGACCTAGCTGCTGTACTGTTTGGCCCTCTTCAGCCCCAGGATGAGGAGATTCCAGGGGAGCCCCAGCTTGATCTTCCTCGCTGGAGCTTGGAGTATGACCACCCTGTTCCTCCAGGCTGTCAACGGTGCTGTTGTTAAAAACAATATGTATAAAGGGTATTACCATATAAAACAAATTTAAGAACCCACACTGGAACACAGGGGTCCAGTAGCCTTTTAACATATTGATTAACTATTTACAGTATTGCTTGTCAATATGAAAAGGCTGGAGAAACTCTTAATAAAGTGGTTATTTGGGTTCCCAAATAGACCCAAAATAAACCCTTTATATCTCATGTAGTCTACAATAAGTACATAATTTATTAATGTCTTGGTCCATTATTCACATTAGCCATGTGCTGCATTGCAGAGGGCAATGTCTGTTTCAGTACAAGCAGTGGTGTACTGTCCTTGTCCACACTATGGTAGACACCAACTTCCACCTAGCAATGTTAATGACCTGTTAAAGGGACCTGCACAGATAGATGTTCCTTATCGCTCTCCTCACCTGTTTCTGATGTAAGCCATTTGTGCAGGTCATGTCAGGAGAAACAATGCTAGATGGAAGTATTCTTCTACCATGGTCTGGACAAGAGCAGTATATTACCGGCAGAGAACAAAGTGTACCAGGCATGTGCAATCCAGGTCAAGTTACAGCATAGCCTAAAAAATTACTTCTATGCTGTTTTATTATTCACACTAAATAAAAGGCGAACGCAAAGTAATGTTTGGCATGTATACTATTATAACAACTACTAAATACATTTGGTACTCACAGCCTAAGATCCAGCACAGGTCTCAAGAAATAAAGTTGTCTGGTATAAAGATAGGGCTTCTTGATATGCCCTATAAGCCCCCTCCACCCCTCACCCGGAAAACCCCCCTTCCACCCCTCAATGGCCACTGCGTCCCTGTGACTGGACGAGTTTCCGCTGATATTGATCATGGCATGACCGACAGCAGGTCTTCACTTATTAGACTGTAGAAATATAACATAACAACCATCCTAAATGTATATGTACACACACACATATAAATGCACATGTACAAATGGTTAAAACTAAATTTATACATGCAAACACATTTATGTTGGTACCATATACAATAACTTGTATTGAACTAAAATTTTGTTAGTGCAATACACATGTTTTGTAACATTCATTTGGTGCATATAGATTCAATGGCCCCGTAAAAACACAAATTTCAGTCTATTTGATCCTAAAGGGGTAGGGTCATCTCAGCAGATAGCATTTATTATAATGTAAAACACATGAAGACCAGCCACTTTATAATATATTTGTATTACCTTTTTTCCTACGCTGGCTGGCCTCATTTTAAAATCACTTCCTACACTTCTTGTTTCCATGGTTACGAACACCATGAAATCCATCTGCAGTGAACGCGCTTGCACAGTACAGGAAAACAAGCTGGACTATCCCAACTCCAGTGGTCCAAGCCAACAGAGAGGGTGGCACTTCTTTTTATACTATGCAAGCATGGCCACCGCTGCTGGATAGCAGGGTTGTTGTAACCACGGAAACGTGCCAGGGCTCAAAGAGTTGACAAAGTAATATAGTTAAAATACAGGGATACACAATATGCGGCTCTACAGCTGTTTACAAACTACAACTCCAAGCATGTCCAGACATAAGAAAGAGATCAGCCTACAGCAGGGCATGGTGGGAATTGTAGTTTCACTACAGCAGGAAAGCCACAGGTGGCCATGGCTAATGTAATGTAATATAACAATCTATAATGCTGTGGAAGGTGACAAGGAAAAAAAGTATTTTAGAAAACATCCTCAGGGTACCCATTCACAAATAAATTTCCTAGTTTCCCTGCTTCCCCTATATATACGCCAGTGCAGCAAAGTTAGACATAAACAATAAACATTTTCAGGGGACAACACATCCGCATTGGTTGGCTTACCTAATTTGCGACGTTTGGAGGAATTGGCCTTCTCCCACTCTCTGGCCAGCATCTCATGGGTGACCTCATCCCATGCCCGCTCCTTTGTAATCCAATTATGGTAAGGATGGGTCCGGGTGTCCCACAGCAGGGGACGCTCTTGTATGAGGGATATCAGCCTCTCTACATCCATTCTGTCTCTCTGTCTGTCTTCTCAGCCAAGGTAGACCAGTTGGGGCCGTTTTCAGTACCTGCACATGTGGTCAGCTAGTGTTTGTAAACACATGGCGAAAGTTGGCTGGGCTTTGCATTTCTACAGCAATGTATTCACAAAAAACAGATGACATACGATTGTGTTCTGTATGCATTCCATATTTTTTGCGGACCCATTGACTTGAATGGAGCGACGGAACATTATTTGCGGACAATAATTGGACAAGTTCTATCCTTTAGCAGAACGGATATACGGAAACGGAATGCACACGGAGTACATTCCGTTTTTTTTTGTGGAACCGTTGAAATGAATGGTTCCTCATATGGACCACAAACGGGAACCGCAAAAACGGAACAGAAACGGGAAAAAAAATATGCTCGTGTGAAAGATGCCTTAGGGATACCCCACTGCCACTCCATTAGAAACCAGCCCAGAATTCTTAAACAACCTGTCTTGGTAAACTATGCTTTGTTGAGACTACTTTGCTGGATTCCATTTATCTCACCATGCTGAGTATTCTGGGTGAAACTTACATCCCTTACAGCACTGTTTTACGCACCATGTTACAATTAGTGTTCCTGGAGCATCCCATACATAAAACATCACAAGGATTTCACTGATGTGCTTGGCCGACTAGAGGCACTACCTGAGAATATTGTGACATGACAGGCACTCTACAGACTATGTAGGGAAGATTTTTGGCATTCTGCAATTATTACATTAAAAATAAAGCTTTTATCATAACACTATAATTATGGAATACCATTTAAACAAACAAGCAATGATTATATTTTGTTGGAAAAGGGGGGTTGGGGGCATGATCTCCTATGACGTACTATACTCTATACCATATTTCCCAATAGGGTTGGAGGATAGGGGGAGGTCACATTGATTGGTCAGTCTTTAAAAGTGATTGGACAGTGATACTGACAAAATACAGTTTCTAGACTTCTTAGACCACCTTTGAAATACTGCTAAATACATCCATTAAGTATTAAATACATGCAGTATGCTAATCATATCAAGGACTGTTTAAGTTTCAGAATACACAGAGTTCTACTGATCACCGATGGTTTGTGCTGCTTGGCCATTTTCTCTCATGGAAAGTAGAGTATTATTGCCATATATGATATTTCAAGCTAAAATATGGTTCTCTTTTTAAAGTGCAAAATATAGTTCTTCATACTGCATACTGGAAATATAATTTCTCATAGCATATTACATATTTTACAAAGCCACAGTGTGCATTTTTTGCATTATCAGACATACTATATATCAGAAGGTACATATATTGAGCAAGGGGGTGCTATTCTGTAATTAACATGGATCTTAAAAGTTGTGAAGAATTAAAGTATACATTATATTAGAAATATTTAAAGGGGTTGTCCGGGTTCAGCACGCCCATGAGAGTCGGTGACGTCACCGAACACACTGCCAGGTGGAAGCTTCCGCCGGCAATGTGTTATTATAAACAAAGGACCCCTTGCCCTGCGCGATCTAGCGGAGGGCAAAGGAGAGCATCAGAGCATAAACTGCTCCGATGCTCCTGTCAGGGGGCTGCCTGGGTGAAAATGGAGGTATGTCCAGGTTCAGCTCTGAACCATTTCATAGCTGAACCCGGACATACCTCCATTTCCACCCTGGCAGCCCCCCTGACTTGAGCATCAGAGAAGTTCATGCTCCGATGCTCTCCTTTGCCCTGCGCTAGATCGCGCAAGGCAAGGAATCTTTGGTTTATAATAACACATTGCCGGGCGGAAACTTCCACCCGGCAGTGTGTTCAGTGACATCACCGGCTCTCATGGGTGTGCAAAAGCCATTTTACTGGCTAGGGAAGTGCAAAAGCCCGCCCATCAGTGCCTGTAACATCACCGGGCTTCCTGGCAACCCAATGGAGAGCCCGATTCGTCACCTGAACTCCATAAACTGATCCGATGCTCCTGTCAGGGGGGCTGCCTGGGTGAAAATGGAGGTATGTCCGGGTTCAGTTCTGAACCCGGACAACCCCTTTAACCTTAACTTTGCATTCAATAGAGTTCTATGGATAACCTGTGTTAATTTTTATTTCATTACTGACCATGCTACAAATACTATGTAGCTTTTCACAGCTTAGTTTCATACATCACCTATCATATTTACAATGTATTTTTCAAGAATGATATGTTTCGTTGTATTCACATGATGTAAACGGAGTCCTCTTCTGCTTTCACAAATCCTTAAAGTGATGGTTTGCTTGATGCTTCCAAAGAAGTTCAAATGCTCTCAAAGTGTGGCACAGTATATTGTCCCCCCCTTTTCTATAAGTAATTATGTGAGATAAATCTTATCTATCTCATTCTTACATCTGAGGGCATTCATACTATAAGATAAAGTATAGCAAAAATCTCTTTGTGCTATTGTTTCTTTCCCCCACATCCGTCTCTGTTCTCAGACCTTGTAAGAGAGAGCATTTTGTTATCCTAGGCCTGGTTTTTCCCTTTGCTGTGTGGAAATGCTTAAATGGTTTGTGCAGTTTCAGATTTTACAATAAAACATGGACCAAACCTAGTTTAGTCAACTATGCATTTCTGGTGGTAGGCTACGTATTGAAGGTCAGTTCCTCATGTCTCACTACAGTTTCTATAGTAAAACTGTTGTAAATGTAAGCATACAGTACCTTCTTCCAAATTATCTGCATAAAGTTAAGAAATTAACTTATAAATTTAATCCATTAAGATCCTTAAACGAGGTGTAAATTTGAAGGAAATAGTTACACCGATCCGTCATTACAAAATAAGGTAGTCATCCAGAGAAACCAGTTGTTTTGAGAGTTACCAAGCTGGGGTGAAGGCATAAAACGAAACAGAAATCTCCATAGAAATTTAGTTCTTGTAAACTGGTATTGGAAAATAGGTCAACATGGTTGAATTCCTCATATTCACATATGCCCTCCCCAACTGTATTCCTTCCTGTGTGGCAATAGTTTTAAATAAATATGACTAGTGAAATAAGAGCATCTCTGCCCAGTGTCCTCATAGCATCTCTACAGTTCAAGGCGTATTATGTCATCTTGTCTATTAGACATATTACAGTCAGTTATAACAAAGGACACAGCTGCTGCTCCTTGTTAGCTCAACAGCGGACCACAAAATATATCTCTCCAGAGAACATGTAATTAGCATCTTTATCCTACAGATGTTACAACAAATGGTGCTATAACTGGTCCACTATGTAATGTTACAGAATATTCTGCTGTAGAGAAAGGAGTTTCTCTCAGAACTAATCATTATAAGATTGAAGGATGAAGAAAATGTACTTTAGACTGAAGACTCACATGTTGTATCTCTTTCTAATGGACTTCTGCACTTCCTTTCTGCATGTTAAAATATGCAAATTCCATGGAACCTGTGACTTGACTTGCCATCTGCTTTGAGGTTTGGGACACGTGGAGTGTATCTGAAGTTATAATAATCTAGAATGAAAAATAAATAATCACAAATCATCATAAAACAGTGTTTAAAATGTTGGTCTACCCTCAGGATAGGTCATCACTAGCTAATCGACGGAGGTCCAGCACCCCACATCCCTGCCTATGAGCTGTTTGGCTTAGCTCCATTGCAGGAAGTCAACGGTGGAGCTACAGAGCACTGTCAATATTATAGTGGACAGTGTTCATTACTGCAGCACTTCTACCACTGACTGATATGGGAATAGAGCTGCAGAAATGATTGCTGTCCACCACAGTGTTGGCAGTGCAGTGTAGTTACGGCACCAGGGGTGGATTGGCCATAGACCTTACAGGGAAATTTCCTGGTGGGCCGATGCCCAAGGCGCCGCCTGAGCCCTCCTAACAGCCGTCCAGTGGAAGTTTTTGGGGATGTATTTTGTGCTGATGCGGGCAGTATTTTGTGATGGACTGTGGTATTTGGCTCTGTTGTATCGGTATAATGTGCCACAATATGGTATTGCTGGGCCTGCCTATTTGTGTTGGCCCTATTTTCCATCAATTTCAACCCGACTACAAAATGGAGCCACTTTTGGTATTTTTTCCAGGAACACTTTAAGTTCCCACTCCACCCCTATACGGGACTGACTTCTGGCCACAGAGCTATACAGAATATTTGATTAGTATTGGTGCGGGGGGCTGGACCCATGGTGATCAGCTAGCAATGGCCTACTTTGAGAATAGGCAGGTCAACCCCTTTAATTTAATAGATGAATAAACAGCCAAATACTATGGCTTACCCATGTTAGTTAATTGTAAATTATTAAAATTAGCACAAAGAAAAAGTGGTTGCTGATTACAACTAATTGAATTGATGAGCGCTGGAATCAAAGTGACACAAAGTGAACTACACGAATTATATAACAGGGCTTTACAATGTTGGAGAACACTGGCTTTTAGATCCTGGGCAAATGCCAACAATGGAGTCAAAGGGTGTAAGCCAACAATCAGAAATGGGAAGATAGTGTTTTTTGTTTGCCCAAAGAGACAGATTTATTTAGTGTTACTTGAAATGCTCTTTAATGATGCCAATAAATTAAAGCAATACCCTTGTTGGAACGATACATATACAATCATTAGCAGTTTTTCCTAACATTTTGAATTATTACATGTATTGCTTAAGCCGGGGATGCTCAACCTGCGGCCTTCCAGATGTTGTAAAACTACAACTCCCACCATGCTCTGCTGCAGGTTGATAGCAGTAGGCTGTCTAGGAATGCTGGGATTGTAGTTTTGCAACAGCTGAAGGGCCACAGATTGAGCATCCCTAGCTTAAGCCATATGATTGTTTTTTTTCATGTTTTCTGAGGGGTGTCAAGAATCCTGTGGTTCACTTGTATGAAAAGCAAAATTCTGAATGTCATTATAATTTTAAAATATGTAAAATATCATAAGACATAGAAGTAAAAAATGCATCAAATGTATTGTTTAAAACTGTGACAGGAAAGAGATTGTATTGAAATAATGTCTGTTCTCTCGAAGTTCTTTTAAGTTCTTTTGTTCTGCATTGAATTTGACAGGACAAAGAAAATATATTTATATCCACAGTGGAATATTCTTCTCTATGCATTGTCTGAGCAAGTAACATTTTCAGATGGGTCATTAGCATCTAAGCTAGAAGAGGAGTATAACATGTCTTAAAATAACTCTATGAAGACCAAAAGGAGAAATTCTAGAACACTGTATTAATGTTACCCCAAGGACTAACATCTAATGTTTACAGTGCCCATCAAGGAAGAAACTAAAAAAATGTACTTTTATTTATTTTATATGCAGTAATCCTAAAGCTTTATTGAAATTCAAAGGAGACTAATCATATATTTATCATTTGTAGTTATTTTTATGGTAAAGGTACCCAGTTTACTGTAGTTTATGCTGGGACTTACATGGGTTGGCTTTGATTAGTCAAATATGAGTCAAATAAACAGGCTTGGGATTACATTGGTTTTCCAGAAATTTATACAGTCTAGTAAACCTAATCATACTAAATACAAAAAAAAAAGT
Organism: Bufotes viridis; assembly: GCA_033119425.1. Lineage (NCBI taxonomy): Eukaryota > Metazoa > Chordata > Amphibia > Anura > Bufonidae > Bufotes > Bufotes viridis. Next base: position 266,298,689 of record CM065589.1, read on the forward strand.
ACATATGCTTGTCCAAATGCCCTTCCAAGCATATATGGAGATTTTAGAATATTTATTTAAGCTAATAGTTGGGTGAGCTGATACACATCCAAATTTCTGCTTTTCAATCTGCTATTTTGCTTTTTTTCAGTATCTTTTTTCCTCTTTGTCTGTATTCACAATATTATTAGACTTGCTACTATGGATTTTAAGCCAGGACAATAGAGTGACTTAAATAAAATGTATCAATTAGATGCGGCCCTCCAGCTGTTGCAAAACTACAACTCCCAGCATACCCTAATTGCTGTAGGCTGTCCAGGGAGTTGTAGTTTTGCAGGTTTGGCATCCCTGACTTATATTATTGTTTTAATAATTAAAACCACCAGACAATGGCATTCTTCTAATGTTTTTGTTTTCTTATTCAAATTTTTTTTATTACTTATTTTTTTATGACATATTTGGAATGATTATCAGGGCAGCCATTCAGAGACATGCTTTACAGTAGCTGTATGAAGCTCACGAACCTGTAGTCTGGAGAGAGTGCTCTAAACATGCAGATATGTACAGAAGTCATTGTGAATGGCGTGATATTGTGATCCGGTCTTATCTATACAGTGGTGTTATCTTTCATGGTAATGCTGCCTGTGATGATACTGAGATAATTACCATAAAGTGATCTCCATAGAGCAGGAATTGTCACTCTTTAATGAGGCTCAGTGGTGAAAGTAAAAACTGTATATTTCAGGAAATTTATTTTTAATAAAAAAAAGTCATAGGGGTCACTTATTAAGACTGGGGTTTTAGATGTTGTTCTTAATAACCCCTTATGCTGGTAGTGTATGCTGGGCCTCTACTCAACTTCGGCGCATCCACCTCCCTTCTAAAGATAAGACAGCTTCCTTGCTGGCTTAAATGGGTAATCCAATCCTATAAAAAGCCCCCCAATATACCGGGCCCCCCACACTGAATATACTTACCTGGATCCCCGCTCCCGGCGCCGCTCCTGGTCCTCACACTGTCGCTGCAGCTGCTCCCCGTGCGCAGATGAAAACATCTGGTGTCGGGGGGGGGGGGGGAGCCAATGGCAGGCGGATATGGGGACGAGCCTCCCTAGCGTCACCCACGATGCCGGATGTTTTCATCCGCACACAGGGAGAAGCAGCAGCGGTGAACTGGAGCGATGCAGGGAGCGGGGACCAAGGTAAGTATATTTAGTGTGGGGTGCCCAGCATATTGGGTGGTTTTATATAGGATTGGATAACCACTTTAAATTTAGACCATTTTCTACACCTAAAGCAGGGGTATAAAATGATAAAAGAAATGGGCCTGCCAGCCTGTTCCCTTCCCCACCCATGCCAAGCCCCCTTTTTTGAGACTTGGCATGAGAGGGAAAAAGATGCAGATTGCAGCGGAAATAACCTTTTGAGCTTCAATCTGCATCAGGTATACGCCAGAAAACTGGCGTATATCTGATAGTAAATGACCCCCATAATTCTTAAAAAAATATGTTTACCAAAAAAAACTTAACAGATAATTTTGTGATGACATCCCCCATTTTATGGCCTATAAAGGTTATCATGCCGTGCAATCCAGAATTTTGGGCTCACAAGCAAACTTTTTTGGACCTTTTGCATTTTTACTCTACTCTAGTTTTAAAATATAGGTGGGAAAGTAGCTGTTGAAAAACAGACTTCATATATTACCCTTCTGATATATTCCCACCTATGTCTGTTATGTTCTTAACATGTACCATGAATGTAGTAGTCCTTTTATTGAGCTTCTTTTCTCTCATAACAAACTTTACAAATGAAAACCATTTAAATACAAACACATTTACACATGCAGAAACCTACATGCCATTAACTCCCAGCAACTTTTTGACACTCTACAGTAATCTATGGCCCCAGTCTCTTCCTTATAACAAAACAAAACCCTCAAAACCACCCTGAATGAAGCAGATCGGGCAAGCCTGGTACACACCTGCAACACTTTTTCACCAGTGGTGCTCTGAGTGTACCAAATGTTTCGGAGAAAATCACGAAAATCCCCTCATTTCCTCCATTAGAAATTTATGCTTAAAGCCTACAACTCTGCTCTCCACCTTGACAAAAAGAACTACTTCCGCCCTCTCTTATCCTTACTTTTAAATAACCTAAAATGGCTCTTTCACACTTTTCATGTCTTCCTAGGCCCTAAATGCATGTGCCCAGTAACTAACCTCTGTGCTGAAGACCTGCCCACTTACTTCAAAGATATGATTGATAACATCTGGCAGCAAATAATCTCCCAGTCTCCAACCATCTTCGATCCCCCTCCCTCCCACACTTCCTCTTGTTCTCTCTCTGCATTTTACCTTATAACAGATGAAGTCTCCAAGCTCCTTTCTTCTTCTCGAACCACACCCTGCAGTAATGATTCTATTCACTTACATCTCCTCTGCTCCCTCTCCCTGGCTGTCGTTAGTAACCTACTTAGATTATTTAACCTCTCTCTCTCTTCAGGCATATTTATGTCCTCTTTTAAACATCATGAAACATCTCTTGACCCATTCTGTGCTGCTAACTACCAACCTGTCTTTAACCTACCTTTCATTTCTAAACTCCTGGAAGTCTAGTCCAATCTTGCCTAATAAGTTACCTTTATGTAAACTCTCTTTTCCACCCCTTATAATCTGGCTTTCGCTGTCTATACTCTACAGAAACTGCCCTTACAAAGGTGTCTAATGATCTGGCAGTGAAAAGGAATGGCAACTACTTTCTACAGATTCTTCTGGATCTCTGCAGCACTTGATATGGTAGATCATTAACTCCTCCTCAACATGCGCCACTCTATTGGCTTTAAGGACACCGCTCTCTCTTAATTTTCTTCTGATCTCTCTGGCTGCTTCTTCGGTGTATCACTCACCGGCTCCATTTCTTCTCTTCATCCTCTTGCTGTTGAGGTTCCTTAGGGTTCTGCTCTAGGTCTTCTACCCTTTTCTCTCTACACAGGCTCTATTGAATAGACCATCAACATGTTTGGTTTTCAGCACCATCTCTATGCTGATAACACCCAACTATATAGTTCATACCATGATATCACTCCAGTAGTGCTACCAAACAACAATGATTGTAGGGCAGCTGTCTCTAACATCACGACCTCTCTATTCGAAACTGAATCTCTCAAAAACTGACCTTGTTTTTCCCCCATTTACAAACCTACCTAAACCTGATATTTCAACATCAATCTGTCATACTATTGTAACTCCTGGGCAGCACGTCCGCTGTCCTGGGGTTATGTTTGACTCAGCTCTTTTCCTTGTTTCCCATATTTAGTCGCATGCTCCTGTTGTATACACCTCAAGAACATCAACATAATCCGCCCTTTTCTCACAGTGGAAATGGCCAAATCTCTTGCTTTAATTCATTCTCATCTTGACTACTGTAGCTTATAACTAATCAGTCTTTCCCTCACTAAACTCTCCCTCCCCCTTCATTCTGTTCTACGTGCAGGAACCTGGATAATATTTTTGTCCAACCACAACACTGATGCCTCTAACCTGTGGCAGTCACTTCACTCTTTGCCCATCTACCACAGAATACAGTTCAAACTTGTCACCTACAAAGCTCTCCACTGTTCTGCACCTCCATACATAATCTACCTCATTTCTGTCTACCACCTTACTTGTACTCTCTATTTTCACAGTGATCTAAGATTAACATCCTCCATAATTCAAACCTCTCACTACCATCTTCAAGACTTCTCTTTAGCTGTACCAGCTCTCTGGAATGCAATTCACTGGACAATCAGATTCATTCCTAACTTCATTAGCTTCAAACATGAATTAAAAACACATCTTTTAAGGTAGGCTTACCATGTTCCCTAAACAGACTCTTCTCCATTTACCCCTCCCATTCTTTATAACCGAACAGCATCATCTCCCATTTCCTCATAGACTATAAATGCTTGTGAGCAGGGCCTTCACTCGTAGTGTTTCAATTGTATATTAACCTGTTCACACTAGCGTTAGGGATTCCGTTATTGCTTTCCGTTCTAACAGGGTTATAACGGAATATAACCGAATGCCCAGACAGAATGCAAAATGGAAGCCTTTAAATGGCATTCTGTTTGCTTTCTGTCATAATACAAGTCTATGGGAAAGCATAACGGATCCGTCTGGGTCCCGTTATGCAAGACGGAAAACAAAATCCTATCCACAGGACTTTGTTTTCCGTCTTGCATAACGGGAACCAGACGGATCCGTTATGCTTTCCCATACACTTGTATTATGAAGGAAAGCAAACGGAATGCCTTTTAATAGCTTTCGTTTTTGTATTCCGTCATAATAGAAGTCTATGGGTAAATAAACGTATCCATTCTTCCGTCTTATGGATTCCGTTATGTTCCGTTATAACCACATTATAACGGAAGGCCATAACGGAAACCATAACGCTAGTGTGAAGCCACCCTAATTCTGTGATGTCTAATTTGATGTGTACATGTGCCCTCTAAATTATACATCACTGTGAAATATGGTGGCACTATATAAATAAAGATGATGGTGATTATTATTATTTAAAACTGGGAAAAGTACATTCATTTTAATGAGTAAATGTATTGCCGGATATGCAAGTCACCAATCTTTACAATGCAACCAAAGAGTCTATATAGCAATTACTTTCTTAAAGTGAACAAAAGTGAATCTCAAAGCTAGCAGATCCTTATATTCAATACATCCTTAAATGACTTAATTCACTTATTTTTAAGAGACCCCCTTTAGGATATTAAAAGTAGAACATATGATTTCTTATTTAGTTAGGAAAGTAGACCTTAATTAAAAGGATTTCCCTAGTTAAACACATCCAAGATATCTAAGCTTTTGATAAGCTTCACACTTTTTCAAGAATATTATCTACTTAACATAAGTACATACAACCTACGTAAACCCACAGGAGCAACTTTGGGGATCGTATGAATCAGAATGTGCATACAAACTAATATGGAATGACACAGGGTGATCTGAAGATTTAAATCTATGTCAAGGATAGATAATGTGTCTGACAGGTGAGGGTCTTACTGCAGGGACGCTTACTAGCTACAGGTCCCACCATATGAATGGAGTGGTGGTCGAGTATGCACTCTGCCGCTTCATTCATCTCTATGTGGTTGGCGAGTTAATTATTCTAAGGTGTAATACTTTGAATGAAGAAAAAATTCAGCTTCCGATAAAAGGAGCAGCCTTTATTTTTCCAGCGATTGAAATCCAAAATATTTTGAATTTTAATCGCTGGGAAAATAAAGGTTGCTCCTTTTATCGGAAGCTGAATTTTTTCTTCATTTCAAGCTGTTCCCTATGCCATGCCTCAGGCATTTCTGTGCATCAGAAGTGAGCAGTAGGTGAGCGCTGTGACAACTCTTTTCTTATTGCACTAAGGTATAATACTACATTGTGTTGGTATCAAACAATTAAATTATGTGTTTTATATACCCATTTGTATTTTGATATGTTTGTTGTTTTGATGTACTGATGTTTCTTGCCAAAAAAAAAAAAAAGGAATAAACCGGTATACCATTTACACCTTTTAATGATTTACACAAACAATAAACAGATGTTATTTTGTAATCTATATGCAAAAATTACAAATTATTATCATCTACTTGGCCAGAGACTAAGCTAAGGGAAAAAGATTTAGTTTGGTGCTCTGTATGCCACTTGCATTGATTTGTTGTTCAGCAGCCAAATCATCAGCCTTCTAAGGCGCTGCTACCGAAGGGTGAGGGACCTGGTCTTCACCACCATGCAAAGGAACTTTGCAGCCAAAATTGGGAACTTCAAAAATAGAGGAGCACCCTTAGTTGGCTAATTTCCAAACAGCCACAGAAGTGGAGAGCATGCTCAGCCAACTCTTAATTCGCAGCAGCTACGAGACAAGCCAAGTTCTTGAGATATGTGCAAATCCCTGAGGTGGGGCACACATCTTTTGGACATTTATAGCATATTCTTTGGATATAACATAAATTTAGAGGTGGTAAATACCCATTTAACTCTTGCTGTTAAAACCTTTGTGCTCTTACACAGTGAGCAATAAAAGTTCAATAAAACTAACGAATCCGTCTATATCCATATTTCATTTTTGGTATATACTTCAACATGAAATGATTCCATGATACAATATAAAATTCTGGGAAAGTATTTTCCATTTGGCATATGCCTATATGATACAACTGCAATAATAATTCCAGATGGTAAATTAATTTTCTTAGGAACTAGAGACATATTTTTGTAATAAGAAAATATCTTCTGTGAGCTATTATTCATCAGTATTGGATGGGTTAATGCGGGTTTCTTCATACACACCAGTGAAGGGCATGTTTCTATGTTTGCTTTGTCTATTTAGTGTTCTGCATACTCTTGCTTCCTCCATTAATTAGGAGATTATGATTAGGTTTAGGTTTCTGTTCATTGAATTAGTGTCAGGTCTCATTGTGGATACCCATTTGTTATATTCAATCTGTACTCTGCTTGAAAATGCAGGAGAGCAATGGCACATTTATCAAGGAAGATCAAACAGGATGTGGCATGGTAACAGATATATGCTTGATGATTCATAGCACACAGTAAGAAAAAGTATACTTCTACCATTATTTATACACATGCCATCCTGTGCAGAAATATCGGTATTTACTATTCTCCTTGCATGAAATCCTCTCTTCTCTTACTGTCTGATGCTGGAGCCATTCGGGCGACTGATTCTCTGTCTCAGAAAAAAAGATCAACATGGTTTTAGAAGCAGATTTCATTCTCAAAATTTCCATGGTATATGGTATTATAACATTGAGTTTCTACAGTATATAAACAAGCACATTGTTTCACCGGTAGCCTAAACAATGTGGTATTCTCTAAAGTCATTACCTGCTCTGGCTTTTGACAATTCACACATTTCTATGTATGCTGGGTTATATACAGTATTCAGGTATAGTCAGTGATTTGTAATAAGAAGACAATTCAATGTTAGAGCTTAACTTCTTTAAGGAGTTGTCCCATATCGATAGTATACGACATAACTATCTGATAGGTGTAAGTCTGACCTTTGGAACCAGCTCCTATCTCAAGAATTGGGCCCCATCATGATCAACATCCGTTCCATTCACTGTTATAGGACTGTCAAAATTAGCCAAGCCCACACTATTAGTGCCGTAATGGTAAATGGAGAGTGATTTGCGGCTTGCTCTCCATTCACTTTGGTGACCCGGTCTTGAAAAATAAACGGTGGGACCCCCATCTATCAGACATTTATACCATGTCTTATTGATATGCCATAAACGTCTCAGATGGGAATACTCCCTCAACAATCCACAATGTACATATGTATTATCTGCTGGATGTACATGAATTCCTGCACAATGCCTTACATAAGTCAGTGGTCACAATGTGAGCACAACTGCTGTTCCCGTGTGATCAAGATACGGCTGTATTACTGCAAATAATGGTTGAACTTGCACACTACCAGCACTTAAAGGAGTATTCTCATCTCAGACAATGGGGGCATATTGTTAGGATATGCCCCCATTGTCTGATAGGTTCGGGATCCTTCTCTGGGACTCACACCTACACCGAGAATGGAGTGGGGAAGGTGGTGGCCAAGCGCTCTCCCCACAGAAGTGAATGGAAGCGCACCGTGCTTGCGCAGCCACCTCTCCTATTCATTTATGCGGGGCCGACGGAAATAGCCAAGCCAGTGCTTGGCTATATTCATCAGCCCCATAGAAATGAATGGAGGGTGGCTGTGCATGCGCAGTGCATCCTCCACAACTTTCAGGGATTTATTCTCAATGTAGGTGCGGGTCCCAGAGGTGGGACCCGCACCTATCAGACAATGGGGGTATATCCTAGTAATTCCCCCATTGTATGTGATGGGAACACCCCTTTAGTGCACAGTGGTACTGATTGCAGTGCAGAAAAAGGGAGGGGGCAACTTTTCCTTGTCAGATCAAGCCATGAGATCACCTGGACTGACTGGAAAATTATGACAGTTATGGGCCTAATAAGGTTTAGGACTAGGTACACTGTAACAGATGCTTGTGCATTTTACATGGGCAGATTGTAATGTACTGTCATAAGAATACATGACAGTAAAATAGGTTTAAAATAACTAGAAACAAAACTCTCCTAATGGGACTACAAATATTTTTTAAACAAATGTAGGAGGCAATGGTAGAATTACTACAAAAAGAGAGACGTCTAATGACAGAACAAATAGAGTTTTTGGCAGAAGGAGTGAAGTATATATTAAATAACAATTATATGTTTTTTAATCAAGAATATTATATGTAAATTAGGGGGACAGCCATGGGCACCAGGTTCGCCCCCAGTTATGTTAATTTATTTATGGCATATTGGGAAAAGGATCATATACTCCCAAAACTGGGGACGGACCTGGTGCTCTGGCGTCGTTATATAGACGACGTGATCATGATTTGGAAAAAGGATAAAACTTCACTTCTTACATTCCTAGAGGGGATTAATATAAATAATAGGAATTTACGGTTTACGTCAAATATCTGCGAACGAGCAATAGAGTTTTTGGATATAATGATAACAGTTGAGGAAAATAAAATAATTTGTTCCACTCTTAATAAACCAGTAGGAAAAAATGGATATATTCTGTTTAGTAGCTGCCATATGCCCAGATGGCTGCTAAATGTACCCGAAGGACAATTTTGAAGATTAAAAAGAAATTGTATCTTACAGGGGTCATTTAAACAAGAAGCTTCGCAATTGAAGACATTATTCATAGAAAAACTATATCCACCAGAACAAGTGGAAAAATCCCTAGAAAAAGTAAGAGGAATGCAGAGAGAATAATTTTTTGACCCTAAGGATGATCAGAAAGAAAAAGACGAACAGCATATAAGAATGGTATTACCATTCAATACCAATTATAACCAATTGTTTTGTAACCAATTGTTACAAAAAGATAAATACATAGGAAAATTTATACCAACAAAACCACTAATCACTTTTACAAGAGCCCCAAGTTTAGCCCTTAAGGTAGCACCAACTATTAAGGCCCCCAAAAAATCCCAAAATAGTATAACAAGATGGGCAGGATTGGAAGGCTTTCATAGATGCGGCAAGTGTAATATGTGCGCGATTACATCTTTTCTGAGGAAACCCACGAAATTATTTCCCATAGCAACAGATTTAAACATACAATTAAAGACTTTTTGACCTGCAGTTCAGAAAGAGTTATATATATAGTGAGTTGTCCTTGCGGTAAACAATATATTGGCCGCACAAAAAGAATGTTGAAAAAACGACTAGCGGAACACGTGACCAATATTTGCAATGGTTTTGTAAAACGTACAGTGTCACAACATTTCAAGGACCGACATAATAAGGATCCCTCAGGTTTAAAATTTGCGGCGATTGAACAAATTAATGTACATTGGAGGGGTGGAGATATTGTCAAACAAATGTCAAAAATGGAGTCTCGCCGCATATTTGAATTAAATACATTAGTGCCTTTTGGCCTTAATGCTGATTTTGAAATTTTCGGGTTTTTGTGAAGTGGTGGGGTGAGGCTTCACATCCGACAGGTGACCTTTGGGTTTATTCTACTCCTGGGTCTCTCTCTGCTGTGGATCCCTACCCCTTTACTACAGATATAATAAGAACAGAAAACTACCATCAATAGACAAAAATGAAAAAAAGAGGATTTTTTCAAAAGTTTTCTGCATGTGTTAATAGAGACAAGTAATAAAATGGATGTTAGACATTAAATATAATTAGAATTTGCAAATGCAAACATTAGGTATAAAAACGCCATTTTGAAAAAACCCAATAAAATCGCAATTGAATAAGCATGCGGTTTTTTAAATGTACATCAAGATCTAACAAGTTTTGCACCCAAAGGATACGGTCTATGCCATATTTTGTATACCCTCTTACTACAGACACAATAGAGGAAATCCATTGGAAGTGTAAAACTACTATTAGTAGAGTGAAATGAAAAGTAAAAGTTTTAAAAGTTTTTTATATAGTCTTTTATATAGTTCTGTGTATATGTTAATGAAGATGATCGATAGAATGGATGTCATGCATTGAGTATAATGAAAATGCACAAATGCAAACATAGGATATAAAAACGCAACGGTTGACTAAAACGCAGGAAAACCGCAACTGATTATAGATGCGTTTTTTAAATTTAAATGTATTTAATACAAAGTATATCAAGATGAAATATGTCCCACATTTAGAGATACGGTCTATGCGATGTTTTTTACATGAATACGTGAAAAAATGACTATGATGCACTGAATGATTTTTATATACAAATATAGAAGATCCATGTCGGGACTTAGTAATGCCCCAATTTGAGGGGGAGAGAAAGATCTATAAAATGGGTATGGCAGCACTTCAATAAACGCCACTGAGGAAGGGACAGGATACAAAGAAAAGGTCCCGAAACGCGTCTGTTTATTTTGAGGTGCAATGTTAAAGTACCCATGTGAGAAGAAATAACTTCATAGAAGCTGCCGGCAGCATAATAAGGACTACGCCCACACAAGGAAAGGGCAAGTCCGGAACTCACCCGCAGGACCTGGTAACACCATCGGCAGGTTAACCTGAAATCGAGCCTACATAAGGTCCACAAAGATCGCAGAGGTCTGTTCCAAACAGCGGAGAACCTCTCGCGAGACCTCATTTGAAAAGCGGCAAGTACGTAGCATTGAGACTAAGCGTGGGACGCCACGGCTGCTCCGAATATCTAACTGCTAAACAGTGAGTACTAACCGTATAAAAGAAATATGAAGTATCCAGCACTTAGGAAGATTCATATAATATGTGCATTGCGATACAAACGTATTGAATCAGCTTCTACTGACTTTTTTATGGAGAAATAACCGTGTACTAAATACCAATATACTGAGTGGGCATTCATCAACATTTTTTAGGAGGAATATTCGCATTATATGTACGTTGGGACTGCAGTAACAGGCTGTGCATATCATTTTGCTCATATTACATCAAACTAGGGGTAATAATAGTCTATCGATTTTATGTGATAATAGATGAATTGTTGTATCAATAAATTGTTGATTTTATGAAACATATCCAATTTCTGATATAATCCAGATACGGAGTGCACAACCATTTTTTGGCTATAAACTGATTGGTATTGGGGATTACTGAAGTTGGGGCACCCACCCATCTCCTGTCAACTAGTTGAGCCACACTACGCCTATTTTTACATAGATTTTTCAAACAATCATATAAAATAAAGTAGAAAAAATTACGCCTCAACAATAAATTATTTTTGTTCAGACAAATCAGTTTTATTTTTTATAAAGGTCTCCAAACAAATAACTATTTCCGTATTTTTCGCCATATAAGACGCACTTTTTTCCCCCCAAAAGTGGGGGGAAAATGGCAGTGCGTCTTATATGGCGAATGCTACCATTTTCCTATAGTTAAAGCCGATACATCGCACAGCCTGCGATGTATCAGCATGGAAGGAGGAGGGGGCGGAGCCTGGCAACACGCGGCGGGCGGCCCGCCGCTCACAGCGTGACTGCTTTCATAACATTTATAATCTTTAATCATGTCCCCTTATTCCCTATAAGCCCAGTACAGTAGCGCTCTGCTAACCTGCTATACCGATCCTCTAGCAGGCAGAGCAGTGCTGTGTAACGTCCTCACTGACGTCATCTGCCTGCTCCTTTCACTTTATGAATGAAGCAGGAGGAGCAGGCAGATGACGTCAGTGAGGACGTTACACAGCAGCCTGCCGCCACACCGCTCTGCCTGCTAGAGGATCGGTATAGCAGGTTAGCAGAGCGCTACTGTACTGGGCTTATAGGGAATGTTATGAAAGCAGTCACGCTGTTAGTGGCGGGCCGCCCGCCGCGTGTTGCCAGGCTCCGCCCCCTAAGCAGTCACTATGGGCCAGATGTTTTAGAAAAGGGGGCATCTTTGGATGACACTGTAATTGGGGTGATCTGTGGACGACACATATAGCATAAGATGCTATATATGTGTCATCCACAGATCCAATCCATTACAGTGTCATTCATAAATGCCCCCATCACAGTGCTATCCACAGATTCCCCCATCACAGTGCTATCCACAGATCCCCCCATCACAGTGTCATCCACAGATCCCCCCATAACAGTGCCATCCACATAATACTGTCATGCACAGACCACCATTACTTCAAAAGCACACCTTTTGGTTAAAAATATTTTTTTTCTTATTTTTCTCCTCAGAAACCCAGGTGCGTCTTATAGGTCGGTGCGTCTTATAGGGCGAAAAATACGGTATATATCTGCACATGTATCTGCACAATAAAGCTATTCAATTGTATCATTATTTTATTAAAAATGGGAAACAAAGAGAAAAAACAATGTTAGATTTGTATTTTTAGCCAGCCCCTATTCCATTTTATTCCTTCTGTAAATAATTGCTATATATGTGTCCAAAAAATTGTGCTAAAAATGTACACCCCAACCCCCAACTGAGGGCATATTGGGGAATTATACACTATTCCATAGAGATTCCATTTTCTTAATTTTAGTAAAAATAAAAGCTCAAGATGTGCACTATCCATCATATATGTATAACTTATTTCTTCATAAAATCACCAGGACTGAGGAGACCAAAATCTGATTTTGACCTGAAAATTAAAAATACAGGGATTACACATCTTGAAAAGTAACTGCCCCCCAAATTGTATATACTGTACTAAAGTAAACAACATGATTGCCGCTCTCCTGATGCGCTGTTTCCAGCCATGTCCATCTTCATGTAGCCTTGTGCCAAACTAGAATTTAATAAAAAAATAAAAAAAACATTAATCTTACATACATTTGCGCCTAAAACTCAAATCCAAGCAATGGCTTACAGAAAAAAACTATATTAAAATAATATATCTCATATAAATGTATACATTCACCGATGAGCAAACCGGGTTCGGCCAGCTGTGTCCAAACCTGGTTCATTCCTGTACAAATTGCAAAGGTATGAGTACCTTTGTACATGGATATAATGTATAGACTTTGATGAGGCTATTCCAAGATGGCGCTGGGTAACGTGAGACTTCATGCCTTTGAAATTTTACTTATGTACAGAAATAAACAGAGTTTGGACACAGCAGGCCGGACCCAGTTTACACATCACAATTGTATACATCAACTAGAGCTTGTACTCTCAAAAACACTGAAACATAGGCAATATATGACCTTCATCAATAAATTTCATTAAAAAATATGTATTAAGCAAATATATTTGCTGTATTTGTGGGAGGGGAGGCTGATTACAAGGCAATTTACATGCACCTGTGGGCGTAGGCTAGCTGTTTGCTAGGCTATTTATAGGCACCTGTGGGTCCAGGCTGACGCTGGTTCAGCTGATTTCACTACCTCTGGGTCAGCTCTAGGATACAGCAGCATGGTGTGGAAGCTCCTTACGGCTGGACGACAGCGGAATCTCTCAGGAAGATGCTGGTATTCATGGTAGGATCGGAGTGGTTACACGGGACCCACGCTGTGGTCCGCGACATGTAGCGCTCCAGGTCGAAGCAGAGTTGGTCGCTAATGCTCGAGCGATGGCGTCAGTATTGTTTGACTGGCTTTTCAGAGGCCTGCGGGGGCCATTGCATACAGTTATTGCGGTAGCATGCGCTTAGAGTAGGTTTGGTTGCATGTTACTGATACCTGGTTCACACGTGGGTTGCGTATCTGCAGTTGGCTCAAGCTATGCATGCTATGTTAGGTGTTGTATATCAATGGTCAATGTAGAAAAAAACAAAAAAAAAACAAACAAACCGCAGTTGCATTGTGTGCAGGCTCATTCACGCCTGGGCTGCGGCAGAAAGTGCCAGGCGAGTGCTGGCATTCACTGTAGAATCGCACTTGTTGGCACGTGACCCACACTGCGGTATGCGATCTGTTATACTCTGGGACGAAGCAAAGTTGGGCGCTAATGGTCAAGTGACTGTTGTTAGTTCTTCTTCTGGCTGTTCAGGGGCATGTTGGGGGCTTTGCATATTGATATTGCATGCGACTAGAGTACGTATGGTCACATGTTTTCTGATATCTGCTTGATACAGGACGCATGTCTATATGCTACGCACGCTGTGTTTAAGTGATGGTAGTACTTAGTTTATCTATCTGGAAGGGCCATGTATCAATGGCCGTTAACATAAAAAAAAAAAAAAAACATGGTTATCGTCACCTGTTTTACATGTGGGCGCACGTCCGCAGTTAGCGCCAGACTTGCAAGGTGTCGGTAAATGTAGATCAGTGGTCTATATGGGGGCACAAGCAGATTGATCAAGGCGCCTGTATTTGAGTTCTGATGCTCTGGTAAGCGTGTTCAATCTAGAAATTGTATAGCATGTGTCAGCGGTTCTGTTTTGTGTTTACAGGTGCACTATCGTGTCGATTATTTGGCATTGAATCAGGGTTTATGTTCAACCACCTTTATGTTTTCTTGAAGTTCCTAGGTGGTGTGGTAATGACCATCTTTAAAAAAAAAAAAAAAAACGCAGCTGCATCGTGTGCAGGCTTATTCACGCCCGGGCTGCGGCAGAAAGTGCCAGGCGAGTGCTGGCATTCACGGTGGGATCGGACTTGGTTACACGGTCCGTGACTTGTAGCTCTCTGGCACGTAGGGGGTTGGGCGCTAATCGTCGAACGATCTTGGCTAGGTTTGTTACCTTCAAAAGCTACGTCCGTGTGTCTGCATTTACATTTTGTCCTATACTCCATTCACTACTAGAGCTGAGTTCATGCATCTGTTGTTGTATCACATTAATACTCTGCTTACTTTCAGATATTGTTCATATGGCTGCGTTATGCCTTGCTCTCTATGCTCAGAGCAGGCCCATACCATGTTTTAGGCACCACTCACATCCAGAGTTGCATTCACCCACCTGTTCTTACACCATGTGTTATACTCTGCTTCCACTTAGAGCTACATTTTCCTTTTAACTCGACATCGTGTGCTGATTCGTTTGGGCAATCAGCACACCGCTCTGACACTGCTCTCCCGGTTAACATGGCTGCTTTATTTTCAAGCTTGCGTGTTTTTCCTTGTTGGTTTGACTCCAAAGGCCTACTTTTGCTGTTCACTTCAAAGGAAAAAAAAAAAAAAAAAATGCGGTTGGTTAATGTTTATTCATGCACGTGGTTCGCATCACTGATGTCCATGCATATCCCATCGGGTCTGGCTCACGTTTTGATTACTATTCGTCACTGTAAGGCCATTCCGGTCAGTCTCATGGCTTGAGGGGTCTCATGGCTTCGGGTGGCCTGATGATCGCTTCGGCCTTATGGCTCCGGGGGGCCCTTTGACCGTTCTTCATGTTGTTTGTTAGGGGTACCATATGGTTGTAGGCTGTTTAGTGTCTTAGGCTCCCTGTCAGAGGGGTTCATGGTTACGCAAGTTCCCAAGTCATATAAGTGGTTTATAAAAAGAAGAAAAAAAAAAAACTGCCGTTAGAGTATCGCATATATGGCTCCGCCATTAGTCTCTCACGCATAGCTTCTCTGATTTAGTGTTACACATATGACTCTGCCATTAGTCTCCCGCGCATGGCTTCTCCGATTACTGTTACACATATGACTCTGCCATTAGAGTCCCCCACGCATGACTTCTCGGTTTATGTTTTACACATGACTCCGCCATTATAGTTTCCCTAGTAACGCTTCTCCGATTTAGTGTCCACCATTAGAGTCCCTCACGCATAGCTTCTCCGATTTAGTGTTACACGTATGACTCCGCCATTAGTCTCCCACGCATGGCTTCTCCGATTTAGTGTTACACATATGACTCTGCCATTAGAGTCCCCCACGCATGGCTTCTCGGTTATGTTTTACACACATGACTCCGCCATCATAGTCTCTCAAGCAACGCTTCTCCGATTTAGTGTCCGCCATTAGAGTCCCTCACGCATGGCTTCACCGATTTAGTGTTACACGTATGACTCCGCCATTAGAGGCTCTCACGCATGGCTTCTCTGATTTAGTGTCCGCCATTAGAGTCTCTCACGTATGGCTTCTCTGATTTAGTGTCTGCCATTTGAGTCCCTCACGCATGGCTTCACCGATTTAATGTTACACATATGACTCCATCATTAGTCTTCCACGCATGGCTTCTCCGATTTAGTGTTACACATGTGACTCCGCCATTAGTCTCTCATGCATGGCTTCTCCGATTAATCATTTCACTTATGACTTTGCCATTAGTCCCCCACGCATGGCTTCTCCGATTTAGTGTCCACCATTAGAGTCTCTCACGCATGGCTTCTCTAATTTAGTGTCCGCCATTAGAGTCTCTAACGCATGGCTTCTCTGATTTAGTGTCCACCATTAGAGTCTCTCATGCATGGCTTCTCTGATTTAGTGTCCGCCATTAGAGTCTCTCACGCATGGCTTCTCCGGGTTAGTGTCCTCCATTACAGTCTCTCACGCATGGCTTCTCCAATTAAGTGTCTGCCATTTGAGTCTCTCACGCATGGCTTCTATGGTTAAGTGCCCATCAGTCTCCCACGCATGGCTTCTCCGATTCAGTGTTACACATATGACTCCGCCATTAGAGTCTCTCACGCATTGCTTCTCTGATTTAGTGTCCGCCATTAGAGTCTCTCACGCATGGCTTCTCTGATTTAGTGTCCGCCATTAGAGTCTCTCACGCATGGCTTCTCTGATTTAGTGTCCGCCATTAGAGTCTCTCACGCATGGCTTCTCTGATTTAGTGTCTGCCATTTGAGTCTCTCACGCATGGCTTCTCTGATTTAGTGTCCGCCATTAGAGTCTCTCACGCATGGCTTCTCTGATTTAGTGTTACACATATGACTCCGCCATTAGAGTCTCTCACGCATGGCTTCTATGGTTAAGTGCCCATTAGTCTCCCACGCACGGCTTCTCCGATTCAGTGTTACACATATGACTCCGCCATTAGAGTCTCTCACGCATGGCTTCTCTGATTTAGTCTCCGCCATTAGAGTCTCTCACGCATGGCTTCTCCGATTTAGTGTTGACATATGACTCCGCCATTAGTCTCTCACACATGGCTCCACTATCAGAGTCTCTCTCGCATCGTCTCTTCGATTAAGGGTTGACATATGACTTCGCCATTTAAGGTCGGCCACGTGGCCCCACCACAGGTAGGTTCCATGTCTTTTTCTGCCGCTCGGGCGAGGGTGTTGGTGCCGGGCCTAAGTCCTGGGTATCGGTCTGTCTTCCAGTAGGAGGTATAGTAATAAGGCGCAATTCTCAATGTCTCATGTCTACAGGCGCTGCATACATAGTATCACGACCTTAAGCTTATTTCCGGTCACAACTGCAGGTATGGCGTGTTCGTTTCTCTGTCTTCATTACAGGCGACATTAGCTTGTTAATTGAAATAGCCATGTATTCGTGTTGACGGTTCCCCAGGCCTGGTGAGTTTACACATTCCACTTGAATCTACTAGTAGAGGAACACGGCATACGCCATGTTCTAACTTTTTGGCCCCTTACATATAAAAGGCGGCCTGGGGTATAAGTAGAGGTGTAGTAGTTCGCAACCAGAAATAGTTGGTGCCCGTTCAGGGCCCTCGGCGAACGCTTGGTATTCATTTAGGCCTTCCAACAGATTCACCATGGTTTGTTCAGTCTGCAGCTCTCTGCATCCAGATCTTCTCGTAATATGTTCATACGTTGTTAGTATACATAGGAGTAAATCGTTTCTCATTACCGGTCACTCCTTCAATCGCATCAGCGTTAGTCACCTCCAAGTATGATGTGCCGGTAAGGTAGATGGTAGTCACTGTGACACGTACGGTAAATTCCGCACCTTCATCGGGGAATGTCTTTTACGTTCAACGTGGGGGTAGTAATGGTATGTATATATTTTGCTCTAACCTAAGGTCTGTTCTTTTTGGCCCCTTTAGGCTGCCCTACCGCAGCAGTCATGGCACAATTCTACTGCTTGTCGTAGATGGGGTTGTTAGGTTAGGTACACCTTTCTGATAGCCGATCCGACCACAAGTATTAAGCAAATATATTTGCTGTATTTGTGGGAGGGGAGGCTGATTACAAGGCAATTTACATGCACCTGTGGGCGTAGGCTAGCTGTTTGCTAGGCTATTTATAGGCACCTGTGGGTCCAGGCTGACGCCGGTTCAGCTGATTTCTCCCACCCACCCACACCTTCTTACAGTCATTTCATATTAGGGTGGCCCCCTTTAGGCTGCCCTACCGCAGCAGTCATGGCACAATTCTACTGCTTGTCGTAGATGGGGTTGTTAGGTTAGGTACACCTTTCTGATAGCCGATCCGACCACAAATAAGTATTATATCAGGGCTTGCATGCCAGAATTCTGGTTTCAAAAAATCTCAAGTAGGGGGTTTGTGACTTTTTGGGGCCACTTGTGCATATAATTTGTGACTTAAGCAAAGCATCTTCCAGTGCCATGAACAGATATGGAGTAAAAATTTGATCAGCATTTTAGAGTAGATCCCTTTTGTGACACATCAATGAGTTGCAAAAAAAAGTCAAACCAGGCATCCTCCAGACATACTTTTACTAAAATAGACACAATGACAAATTCATTATTACTGTGCACCATTTACACAGTACAGGCAAATACCGGTAATGCATTCTCTTTAAAATGCAAATGCTTCACACATGGGCAAATTTTGCACTGGGGCCAAGGAGCTTCTAGTTATATAGGATAGATAGATAGATAGATAGATAGATAGATAGATAGATAGATAGATAGATAGATAATAGATATAATATAGATGCAGAGATAGATAGATAGATAGATATTAGATAGATAGATAGATAGATAGATAGATATTAGATAGATAAAGAGATAGATAGATAGATAGATAGATAGATAGATAGAGATAGATAAATAGATAGATAGATAATAGATATATATTCGATAGAGAGATAGATATTAGATAGATAGATAGATAGATAGATATTAGATAGATAGAAAAGATATATATAAGATAGAATGACAGAGAGAGATAATAGTTATTTTTAGGGTACTTTCACACTTGCGGCAGGATGGATCTGTCCTGCCGCAAGTGCCCATGCACTGTCGTGCTGCCGCTCCCTCTCCATTGACTATAATGGGGCGGGGGGTGGAGCTACGGCGCAGCATGGCAGTGCACGGCCAGAGATCGCCAGACTAAAAGTCCTGCAAGTCCGACTTTTCAGTCCGGCCATCTTTGCCATGCACTGTCGTGCTGCACCGTAGCTCCACCCCCCGCCCCATTATAGTCAATGGGGACGGAGCGGCAGCACGCCAGTGCACGGGCACTTGCAGCAGGACGGATCCGGCAGGCTGAATAGCCTGCCGGATCCGTCCTGCCGCAAGTGTGAAAGTACCCTTAGATAAACAAGTGTGTTTTCTGTTACAAACATAATATGACACATTTATTCAGACATCTCCATATGTTCTTCTTGTTTTAGTTCTCCTGAATAGCCTGATTGATCCGATTTTCTTTCAAAATGAGCTCAGCTGACATACAATAGAGTACAATTAATTGTCTAAAATTGGAAGAAAGGAGAACAGTAATGACCATTGCAAAGAAAATGGATTGTATCTTTTCTCTGTCATGCACAACTAAACAAGTATTGATCACAAAATATATCCTGAAGATACCGCCAGCAGTTGAATCTCAGGACTAAGAAAGAAAACCATAAAGTGTTACTGTAGAAAATGACCTAGATGGTTTTTAGTAGACTGCTAGAAGAGCTTCCATACAGAATGTGCTAAAATAAAAAGGCACAGAAGTTTTTTTTTTTCTCATGGATACCACATTGCATTTATATGTACCAATTTCTATTTCTCATGTTTCTGAAAAACTAAACAAAAAATACTTTTATAAAGAATACTTATGTCAAATACAACTTGACATTTACAGTACAAAAGAAAATTGTATATGTATGAATATAAAATAAGGTGGTTAAAAGCAACTATTCTGCTATGCAAGTTAAAATGAACCCCTACACCCACACAGACTCCATGAACTCGCCATAAGTATTATTCTCTATGTGTGGGGAAGGAACAGGTAGATGAATGTGTTCATAGAGCCTGGAGGGGTAACCAAGTGGGCGTTAAATATAAATACCTTCTTTGCCCATGACCCCAGGTATTCAAAGCATTCGTTCCTTTAAAGGGGTTGTCTCACTTCAGCAAATGGCATTTATCTTGTAGAGAAAGTTAATGCAAGGCACTTACTAATGTATTGTGATTGACTATTTTGGTTTCTTTGCTGGCTTGATTCATTTTTCCATCATATTATACACTATGGTTACATTCTACGGTTACGACCACCTTGCAATCCAGCAGTGGTGGTCATGCTTGCACACTGTAGGAAAGAGTGCTAGTCTATGCACACTCCCATGGTCCCTGCGACCAGAGAGACGCCTTTTCCTATAATGTGCTAGCACGACCACCACTGCTGGATTACAGGGTGGTCATAATCCCTGAATATAAGCTTTTTAAAATGTAATGGAGAAGTGAATCCAGACAGAAAAGGAGGCAATATGGACAATCACAATACATTATTAAGTGCCTTGTATTAACTTCCTCTACTTGATAAATGCCACTTGCTGAAGTGATACAACCCCTTTTAAATCTCCCACCCCCTTTTTATACCTCCAGATAACCAAACATTAGCTCCCATAATGCCCTATAAAACCAGGAGAGTTATCATTGACCACTTCATTATCCTACACCATTAGTGAGAAATAACTCCCTAACTACTTAAGACAACTAGGGATGTTAGTAATAACTCTTTCAGTAACCTAGACCCCAGGGATAGCACCATTTTGATTGGTCTTCTTTCTTACATTGGGGTGCTGATATTAATTTGTTCAATACAGTCAGATGTACCATAGCCTCTCCACTACCTTAGACCTCTAGTGAAGCCTTAATTAACTTCTTAAGTATCCAATACCATTAGGATGGATTATTTAACTCCTTCAGTCCCGAAGACCTTCAAAATAGTTGCCATCAACTTAGTTAACCAGATGCATCACATAACTGTCCCTTCATCTCTGATATACCAATAGTCAGGCACTATAGTGTCATGTCAGAGGGTTCAGGAATAATAAGGGCTGTCCTGATTTATCTTGATGGTGTATGTGATATTTATCTATACTGTTAGGGAGCAGGTGGGTTTACACAGTAGAATTTCACGTGTTGATTTTGCCTCAATTGCAAATTGTCACAGAATCTGCTACAGGTATGCATTAGAATTGCATTGCAAAGGGTGAAATCCACAGTGGAAATCCGCAGCAGACATTTAAAATCCACACTGCAGGTCAATTTTCACTGCAGATTTTTCCACAGAGTGCGGAAAAAGGCACTAGGAAGGAAGAAGAAGGGCTCTCACATGACCGTGAGAGTAGGTGGGGGTGGGAAAGCTTGCCCTGATTGGCCTTCTGTGCTGGGCTGCTAGAAAGGGAGGTTAGATCTTACAGTGTCTGCCAGAAAAACAAACTTAGGAAGTCAATGACAGTCAGAAATTAATCAGGGACAGTCAGAAATCAATCAAATGTATTGACAGGGAAAGTGAAGGGAAAGTCTAGGATTCCAATGAAAAATTGTGTGTGTTATGTAGAGAGAAGCAGGGCAGCTGATAGACAGGATAAGAGGAGTCAGGACCTGTGGGTGGCTGGCTGTGCCTGCTATCAGAAGTGCAAGCGCACCTCAAAAGCAGCTACCTGCAAGCAAATTATTACATTTTGTTTCCCCATTTTCATAGAAATCCTTTTTTGTGGGGTTCAAAATATAATAAAGCAGTATATATATATATATATATATATATATATATATATATAATGTACACACACACTTGATTACTGCAGCAATACCCACGGTGTTCAATGTTTAATGTTAATGTTTTATATAGTGTACAGTACTGTATTATAAAGACATCAGACCCACTGTATCTTCAAGAACCAAGTGGGTCTGGGTCAAAAAATGTAAAAAAAAAAGTGAAAAAAGGAAAAAATAAAAAAAACACATTTATCACTGAATAATAAAAAAACAAAAAACACTACACATATTATGTATCGCCGCATCCGTAAAAACCTGCTCTATAAAAATATAAGACCTAACTTATATTTATATATATTATATTATATATGACCTAACTCCTCAGGTGAACACCATAAAAAAAAAAAAAATGGTGTAAAAAAAAAGCCATTTTTTGTCATCTTACATCACAAAAAGTGGAATACCAAGCGATCAAAAAGGCGTATGCCTCCCAAAATAGTACCAATCAAACTGCCATCTCACCCTGCATAAAATGAGCCTACATAGCACAATCGCCCCAAAAAATATGGCTCTCAGACTATGGAGACACTAAAACATGATTTTTTTTTCTAAAATGCTCTTATTGTGTTAAAGTAAAGTAAATTTAAAAAAGTATACATATTAGGTATTGCAGCGTCCGTAAAAACTTGCTCTATAAAAATATCACATGATCTAACCCCTCAGGTAAATACCGTAAATAAAATTAAATACTTCACATCACAAAAAGTGTAATAGCAAGCGATCAAAAAGCTATATGCCTCCCAAAATAGTCAATCCAACCATCATCTCATTTCGCAAAAAATGATACCCTACATAGGACAATCGCCCCAAAAAATAAAAAAATATGGCAAAAATGATATTATTGTGTAAAACTTAAATAATTAAATTAAAAGTATACATATTATGTATCGCTGCGTCCGCAGCAAAAAAAAAATAATAGAAATACGGTGTCAAAAGCCATATTTGTCACCTTACATCACAAAAAGTGTAATAGCAAGCGACCAAAATGACAGTTTCAGGAAACGAACTGCGCTGTTTTCATTCATGTTCCTCAAATATACATTGAGAGAAATCCTTCAATCCAGGTTATAGCACTTCATCCACGGGCATAGTAGCTGATCACCCTAGAAATGCTAAAAAAACTACACAATAGTGCAGCACCTTTGAGATAGCAAAAATTAAAAGGATTTATTGCACTTACAGATGTAGATAAGAACAAGCGTACCAAAGATAAAACCGCGTTCACGGCACCATCACAGCCCGACCCAGGTTTCGCTCTCCAGAGCTTCGTCAGGGACGAAATTCAAAAATGACATATGCACCTAAAATGACATATGCACCCCAAGATAGTGCAAATCAAACCGACATCTCATCCCGCAAAAAATGAGCCCCTACATAAGACAGTCGCCCAAAAAATAAAAATAAAATATGGTTTTCAGAATAAGAAGACACTAAAAAATAGTTTCTTTTCAAACATGCTTTATTATGTAAAACTGAAACAAAAACCCCCAAAAAGTAGTCATATTTTGCATTGTCGCGTCCGTAACAACCTGCTCTACAGAAATAGCACACGATCTAACCTGTCAGACCAACAATGTAAATAACAAAAAATAAAAACTTTCCCAAAACAGCAATTTTTTTTGCATATTTTCCATTTTAATCCATTTTTCCAGTAACAAAGCAAGGGTTAACAGCCAAACAAAACTCAATATTTATTGACCTGATTCTGTAGTTCGTAGAAACACCCCATATGTAGTCGTAAACCGCTGTATGGCCAAGGAAAGGAATGCCATATGGTTTATGGAAGTCAGATTTTGCTGGACTGTTTTTTTGACACCATGTCCATGTACAATATGTGACGGGAAAAAAAATCTGAATAGCCTGGATAAGTAAAAGCGTTTTAACGTTATTCACACATAAAGTCAGATTTGCAAAAAATAGCCTGGTCCTTAAGGTGAAATATGGCCGTGTCCTTAAGGGGTTAAAGTTGCAATTGAGTGTCATGCCTCAATAGTCCACTTACAGATTTTCAGTTTCTACGTGGTTGCAATGTACATTTTTTTTGGAGGGTGCTTTCAATTTGATTAAGCAGCATATATACAATTTTACTGCAGCAATACCCACAGTGTGGCAGCAATCTACCTGTGTGTGAAATTGAATGTCAAGCCTCAATTGTCCCTTCTCCATTTACATATTTTCAGTTTCCATATGGTCTCCATTAAAAAGTTTTTGGGAGGTGCTTTCATTTTAATCGGTACGCAAGTAGTTACACTCCCTCTCGAATTTATCTATTTGCCGATTATATATAGGCTGGCTATTTGATCTATATGGGATCTATACACAAGGAATTCCTCTGATGGCTGTTCAGCCCTGCATCTACTGCAAGGATCTCTAGGATATATACTAGAGACATTGTGCCACAATATACCACTACTGAATTCTCTGACCATTAACCATAGATATTGCGATATATTTCATCAGTACAGGACTTTACTTAATGGTTGGATGTTTATGGCAACTAAATCCTCATACTGTTGCAAGCTTCAGTACATATATTGTGATTTGTATTGATAAGCGGCACTAGGATTGTTTTATGTTTTATATTTTATTGTAACATTTTTATATACATTTATTATTAATAAATTGCTTTCTGCCTAGTCCATAGTCTGAGTGCCCACCCATATTTCTTATTACTTATAGCGTCACTTATACTGGCAGGGTGAGCCAGACCTTGTTGGTTGCACCTATATCCATATATTGTCAAACCTTGAGCCATCCCCCCTTTGTACTTAGAATCTTTGTCATCATCATCATCACTTTCTTCTCCTTTTCCGCGGCTACATCGTGAGACATCTATAATGGAAAATGTGGCCTTGAAAAAACTTTTCTCTACCAGCAATTAGCTTGTCTACAAGCTTAACCCCCACCTGGTCATATTGCTGGAGGTGCAGTAGCTATAGTACCATTGTAGTAGATCTATGTATTCTCACATGGCAGAGAATGCAGGTAATTCCTTGCTATTTTCGCTTTGCATCAAGCTGCAGTCCACAGTGGACAACTGGAGTAGTTGTTACGGGCAGAGACATGTCTTTCACAGCCCACTGGTTCACAGTTTTTTGCAGCAGTGGAGAGGCAGCACCATGGCCAAGTCCTTTTGACCCCTTCCCACCATATCATGTGGTCGGCTCCCACAGCAGGTAGCTGGCTCCTCCACCTCCTCTTCCTCCATGGATGCAGTCCTGTCCCCAACAGCAGCAGGGCACAGTGTCACTTACACTACCCATTCTTCCGATCACATATGTCAAGCGTTGCCATGCCATGTTGGAGCTGATCAGCCTGGGAGAGAGTAGCCACACCAGTGAGCAGTTGCTCAAGTAAATCTCGCTTGCTGTCACCTTGCCAACTCCATCTGTGCAAAGAAGTCAGTGACAATGGGCACAACATCCCTGCTGCCTTAAATTTGGGGGAAATAACACATGCTCCCTGCATGGCCTGTTTAAAAAAAATGCACTGGCTTGCGCAAGGTCCTGGCAATGTCCAGGAGACTGTCCCTTTTTTCAGCTCTTTTCACGCGGTGAGGAATGCTCTCCTGGACTTGCAGCGTCAGAATGGTATGCAGCTACACCAAGTAATTGGCAACATTGTAACTTGCTGGAATATAACATTGCACACAGGGAAAGCCATGAATGATTTGGTCATGCACCAGACCGCCTCAGCAGGGAGCATGTGATGTTTCCAGGTCAGGCAGTGACAGCTCATGCCGTTCATATGTATTTTTGAAGAGATGATAATATTTATGCAACAGGTGGCCCTGTAGCTGTTGGGGCCCAACAATGAGAAACTCCCATGGGGGAGGAGGAGGAGGTGCTGCCACTTGAGGAGGAGGAAGAGGAGTCAGAGTTGGAGGAGAAAGAGGATCATGATGATGATGATGGTGGTGACACCGGCCATGATACTCAATCACTTCAGTGGGGGGCTGAGATGGAAAGAACTGACTCCTTGGGCACGCTGGCCATAATGGCAGTTCGGTGACATCAACTTGTCTGATGATTACTGGATAGCCATGCATTGATACCCTCACAACCAAGGCAAAATGGGGGAATGTTTTCTTCTGGCAGAAAGGGAGGACAAATTACGTACTATCAGGAAACACTGTGTACGCAGCTTGCCGCAGCTTACTGCGGCAGACGCCTGCCATCAGCTTGTCTGGAAGGGAGGCCCCCTCCACCCCCCGCAGAGTCACCCCCCCTTCCAATGACATGAGCAGCAGAAGCTGCAGCAGTAGTAGCAGGTTCAGTCTCCTAAACATGATGGAGCAGTTTTTCCACGTGCCACGTCTGGCTGAGGCTAGATAACAGCTCCCGCCTCAACGCCCAGGTTCAGACCTCATCTCGGTGAGGTTTTTAGCACCGCAAGGGGTGTGTTGACACCCATATGGGACAAGTTGTCCTCAACCAGTGTCCAAAACATCACTTTTATCAAAATGAATCAAGCCTGGATTCAGGAGGATTTTCAGACTCCTCTCACTGATCCCAATGTATAGACCTCACCCACCTCACCTTGCTAGCGGTGCCCCATCTTGCCACTGTTCCTGTCTGTCTGCCTATTATCACGTTCTGTATGGCTGCTGCTGCTACTGTGGCCTGCATGGTACTAATGCCTCTTAATCATCACTCTGTGTGTATTCAGTTTACACAATTTTAAAATTCTTGTCATTGCTTACAGATCAAAAAAAAATAAAAATTCTGGAGATGCGGTGTGGTTAAATTTCTTTAAAGTACAGTATAAATGAGTACATGAGAACTGTACTCACTTTCCACCGGTAGAAATTCATACTTTTTTTGGGAGGGGGCGTGGGGGAGTTAAATTCAATGAAGCGGCATATGTACGTGATTACTGTATTAATACAGAAATTTTCTCACAGTCCAGGCAGGCTGAATGCAATCAATAGACCTCTCCTTGTGGCCGGTGCCTCATCTTGCCACTCTTTTTGTCTGTCTGCCTATCATCAGGTTGTGTACAGCTGCTGCATGCTGCAGCCTGCATCATGCCACTTATGCCACTTTCCTACCATCACGTTCTGTACGGTTGCTGTTGCGGCCTGCATCATGCTACTAATGCCACTTGCCAATTACAGTATCCCCAAAGACGCTTCCTCATAACACTCTGTGTGTTTAAGCATCATCTTCCCACGATCCAATAAGAGACAATTTCTAAAGTTTTGGAATATGAAAAAGCATGAGTCAGCGCGGTGACTTTTTAAACACACTGCATGATAACACTGTCAAATGTGCGTTTACCCATAGGTATGTATGTCAGTGTCATTTCTACATCATTTACTATTGCATGTCATTGTGTGCCAGAGCTTGGGGAGGGGGATGGTGGAGGGAAAAATAATTCATAAAAAAATAAACGAAAAGAGATATGTTTTCCTAAAAATTCCTACTAGGAGTGTAGTAGATTCTAGACAATATAAAACTGTTTATCTGGATGCTGTATAAAAATAATCATCTGGCTATAATATTACATTGTTTCTGACTGCTAAATGACAAATTATTTAAAGGGAACCTGTCACGTCATTTTCCCCTATATAACTAACAGCATTGCCTAACAGAAGAGTGTGAGGACATTCCAAACATACGCTTGTGTCTTTATTCCATGTCCAGGAAAAGTGCCTTTATGCTTCTGGAAAACTGCTCCAAAGTGCCCGGCTGGGTGCGGTTTGCTTTACCCTGTGCCCAAAGAAAAACAGACTTTGTTTTAGCTGCTCATATCTTGGGCTGGTCTTGTTTGAAAGCTGGCATTCCAAGCTTTCAGACAATACCAGAATCACAGAATCTGAAGATATAACTGTTAGAAATCGAGTTAGGAGTGAAACCTGTTTTTACTTCCACGTTCTATGTCTTCTATATCTGTAATGGATATAATGCTATGGTACTGGTATTCTCTTGGAATGCTGCTCAAACAAGACCAGGCCCCTATCTCTATCTGCTACCAATTGCAAGATATGAGCAGCTAAAGCAGCCCTCCCCTCTTCTTAAGGGCTCATGCTCATGGACTGTATTGTGGCCCACAAACAGGTTAAATGGGTCAGCAATCTGCAAGATACTGAGCGGTGGGGAGGCAAGGAGCAGAAGACCATGGAAGCACTATGGAACATGTTCTATATTTTTTGTAGTGCACTGCTGACTGAATGTTAAGGATCATGGACCCATTCAAGTAAATGGGTCCACATTCACAAATGGGCATGAGCCACACACATTTGTGTGCATGAGCTCTAAGTCTGGTTTTACAAATGTGTAAGTTTGGAATGTGTTTGCAATCTTCTGTGGACCAATGCTGTTAGCTATATAGGTGAAAATGACCTGACAGACTCCCTTTAAGGATGATGGGACAGTATTTATTTGATTCTTTGTTATTACATGCTTTAGAGGTGATAACGCCGTGGCATTACTGGTTACAAAGAATGGGCCATTAGCTTATTATACGACTATACTATACTTAGTTATGTATTTCTCTTTCTGAAAAATGGAGTGGATCTACCAAAGGACATTTGGCAAACCTTATCTAAGCAGATTATTTTAAGAAAAAAAAATACTATTTACTTTCAGAATGCTTGCAGTGGCAGATTGCTGATTGTGAGGTAGACATAATCATAGGTGAATGACAGTTTGGAAATGTCAAGTAGCAATGTTGTTGTCCTGTAATGCGTATAATTACAATGATACACACAAATATAGCTATATCCTTTATCCCTCACACCCCGCACCCTTCACTTTTCTGCTTATGATATCCTTGCTACCTGGATGGCTTTTTCATAAACTAAGAGGAAAAATGTCTTAGGGTACTTTCACACTAGCGTTTTGGATTCCGTTCGCGAGATCTATTTCAGGGGTCTCACAAACGGTCCAAAACGGATCAGTTAAGCCCCAATGCATCCTGAATGGATAAGGATCCGTTCAGAATGCATCAGTTAGGCTCCGTTCCTCTTCTATCCTGTTTTTGAGGAGGACACCAAAACGCAGCATGCAGCTTTTTGGTGTCCGTCTGAAGAGGCGGAGCCTAGCGGATCCGTTTTTAATTACAATGTAAGTCAATAGGAAAGGATACGTTTTCAATGACACAATATGGTGCATTTGAAAACGGATCCGTTCCCCATTGACTTTCAATGTAATTCAAAACTGATCCATTTTGGACTTTGTAATTTTTCTTTTAACTAATGCAAACGGATCCGTTCTGAATGGATACAAACGTTTGCATTATAGGTGCGGATCCGTCTGTGCAAATAAACAGATGGATCCGCACCAACGCAAGTGTGAAAGTACCCTTAGACCTCTTTCACAAAAGAAAGTTTTCTATCCAGATGTGATGCATGTTTTGAATGGATAGCATCTGGACAGAATCCTGACCCATTAATTTCAGTGGGTCTGTGGACATGAGCATGTTCTATATAAGCGAATGCGTGAACTGCATGAAAAACTGAAGGCATCTGGATGCAATGTGTTTTTCACTGATCATTGCTAGGAGATGAACAGTAGATTGTTATTCTTCAGTTTTTCTTCATGCATGTGAAAAACACATCAAAACTGATAGCATCCACACTGAAAAACAGACAAAACAGTTTGAACTTGGCACAAAACCATCACTTTTTCCTTAAACGGATCCTGCCACAATCCATATCATTTTTGTGAAATAAGCCTAATTGTATTGTGGACTTACCTTGTCTATATTTTCCATAATTAGCAAATCTTTTAACACAGCATTTATGTCTTTACTTACACGATGACTGCGTGCCACCCACCAAAACCACACGAACATTAACATCGAACAGTCAATAAATCAAGAGTTTGCAATGAGTTAGTTTAATACCATCGTGGCTTGCATGGCTTTGTGGTTCTTGCCTCAATGCATTTAATCCACTGTATGGCTGTGCCACTTTCAGAAAAATGAAATACATGAAGCAAAGGATCCAGTTTTCTGAGTTGTCCATGTTTCTTTCTTATTATCAATGCACTGTCTTTCCGAAATTTAATAAATTTACGACATTACCATAATCTGTGAGGTTATGCATTAGCAGAACCAAACATGGGGCATTTGCTCTAGTACTCGTCTATATGTTTTTCCATTGGTGTTTAAAAAGTATGATGTGCTCTATGTATGAAAATAAAATTTCTCTCTATTTTTCAGAGGTAGTTGATTTGCACAAATTATTTAATCCTTGCATTAATCTGTTCTTTACTTCCTCCTCTATTAGTACTGATCTGATCTCAGCGACATAGATAGGTCAAAACGGCCCGGGCTTAGGCCACAGATGTTTTGTTCAGGGACCCAAACATCATTGACCATACAACTGTATTGCCATCCCAAGGCTTTACTGTCCCTGGACACAGGGTCCAAAGGCTCCCTGCCCCGCTGTTCGATCTAATAGGCCACAGGTCACTAGGACTGAAGCCTATGAGACAGAAGAATGGCACAGCGGGTTGCAAAGCTATTAAATCATTGCGAGTGCCAAGATACAGGCAGCGTGTTGACTTCACGGCAACCCCTAAGCTGAGAAGCTGGCAACTCAAGCCACAGCCTAGAAGAGACATTAGGCCTGCATCACAGAGGAAGATATTGAGCAGGGAGTAAGGTCAGTACTGGAGCACTATTGGGTAGGGAGGGCATTATAACTACAAGGAGGCACTATAATTAGTAACTACAGGGGGAACTAAGAGTACTGATGGGGAACTAAAAGTTAACTAAAGGTTGCACTATACCTACTGGGGACACTATAGGGAGCATTATACCTACTGTGAGCACTACAGAAAGGATTATAACTACTGGGGGCACTACAGTGGGGCACTATCACTACTGGGAGCACCCCAGGGTCCATTATAGCTACCAGAACAGTCAAGGGAGCATTATACTTAATGGGGACACTAAATGAGGCATTATACCTATTAGAGACACTATTGGGACATTATACTTACCACTTGTAAGGGCACTACAGGGGGGATTATAACTACTGTGGGCACTACAGAGGGCTTTATAACTTCTGGGGCAGTAGAGAAGGAGCATTATAATTACTGGCAGAACAACAGGGTGCATTATAACTACTACAGCACTCACTACAAGGGGGCAATAGAACTTCTGCGGTACTAGAGAAGGGACATTTTAACTACTGGAGGCACTACAGAGGGGATTATAACTATTGGGGTAACACAAGGTAATTAAAACTACTGGGAGCACCACAGGGGGTTATTATAACTACAGGGGCACTACTGCGGTATGAGTATTACTTAGCTCCTACTAATTTGCAAGTTGGTCAATTATGGTTTGTCACATTTCCAAATTCCTGAATTATATAAATAGTAATACAGGGCAACTCAAAAAAGATGGTGCAAAAGTAAAGGCCTGTAGTTAAACAAATTCTGCTCTTGTAAAATGAAAGCTGTGCTGTGATTGGTTGATATAGGTAACAATGTCAGTTTTCTTTTTAGACAGTTTTCATTAATCTATCCCTTTGTGTACAGGTTAGCATAAACATGTACACAAAGGGCAGGTTTAAAATGGTGACATCTCAGCAAAAAAAAGTTTTTTGCATGTTGGAATTTGCAATAAAGGGATCAGTTTTGACAGTACAGCAAGATTTTCTAAATATACCGTATTTAATAAATGTGCTTTTCATAGAAACTGCATTTCACATTGGATGAAATAATTCAAAGTCACTAGCTAATTATATCATGAGAAAAGTACAGGCCACAAAATACTTCAAAAGAGACAGTAAACAGGATTTGAGATGTGTAATAACATATTTCAAGCCAGGCTGATTAGTATGGAACTACAAGTGCTACTATCTACGGTATGGCATGTCTTACAAAAACATCTGTGTTGTATGAAAGCCATACAGATTACAAATTTTAAGTCTGTGCCAAAGTGTGTATCTGTATACCTTTGAACTCCAAAATGTATACAATTGAAAATACTAGATATAGGGGAAGGTTTATCATAGAGCAACGGTGTATACAGGTCTAGGATAGCCAGGCGCTCTAATCAAGCACCAAATGTTTGCATCCATTTTTGTCAGACCTGTCAAATTCACAAAAAACTCATATTCTGATTATACAGATATTTAACAAGTAGAAGTAAAGTCACTTGCTTATTATCAACACTCAGTGATGCATGTTGCAGTGCTCTTAAATCCTGAGATTGGGCAAAAACAAGTACCGTTCCACCAGCCATATACTGTAATAATTATCTGTTTTTGAAATATACAGTTGCAATGTATTTATGTATGGAACTACAAGTGCTACAATCCACAGTGTGGCGCATCTGTATATAAGACATACAGATTACAGATTCTTCAGGACCTGAAACTGGATGACAAACCGAAATGTTGTGACTTTTGCATTGACTTGCAGGGCCGATTGGAAGAGGATGAATTCACGGATAGGCTGGTGCTCAGAGATGAGGCTCACTGGTAAGGTCAATCATCGTAATGTTAGAATCTTGGGCTCAGAAAACTCACGTGCCCTTATCAAGCACATTAAGGAAACGGCTTATGCAACAAATAGAGGAAGATCTACTAAATGCAGTCTATCAGCAGGATGGTGCTCATCTTCATTTCCAGTTGGATGTTGGCTGAAAAAATGTGTCTTGACAGAAATAGACTACCGCCTAGACATCTGCTGTATCACCAAGGGAGCTTACATCGAATATTTGTAGTATAAAGGTAAAAATTGTATAGATACTGAGGGGCATTTATCAATATTTTTACGGCACTAACAAAAATTTGTGCTATGTTCTCTCAATTATGAATACCGAGGACATAATTTTGCACTATTCTTTTTTAATCAATGTGTACATACTGTACAGATGTAGCCACTATTATTTTGACAGGCGTAACATGTTAATTCAACAAAAACACATTACAGTAATAAAACAAATCATGTTAAAGTGACCATACTGGTGCAGCTGATTTCAAAATAACACTGGCTACATTTATACAGTCTCAGATTCACCTATTACCAGGATCCAACTATCTTGCATGCAAGACAGGCAACTGGGCAATCACTATCACTATCTTGGGTTCGAGTTCGGTGTTCAGGCAATTAATAAAGACTGTTGAAAGGCTGCAGGGCAGCAAATTAACAAGCTTTTAAGTTGTGGGCACTTAGAAGCCATCACAGCCATGCCTAGTAATGGCATGGCTGTGATTGGCTGGTGCATCATGTGACCCAGCATTTATATAAGCTGGATCATGTGTAGCACCACCCATCGGCTCTGAGTAGTGCAGGGACAGGAAGCAGAAAGCTGAAGAGAGAGAGATGTTAGGAATTTCATCTGGCTATTTATTCTGTGGGTGACCTATAGTGATTTTTTTTGGGTGCAATACACCAGCTTTGTACCCCTGACACAGAAATATAATAATTAATCTGGCTGTTAATTCTGTGGGTGACCAATTGCGATTTTTTTTGGGTGCAATACACCAGCTTTGTACCCCTGACACAGAAATATAATAATTAATCTGGCTGTTAATTCTGTGGGTGACCTATTGCGATTTTTTGTGGGTTTAATGCACCATATTTACACCCCTGACACAGAAATATAAGTAATCTGGCTGTTAACTCTGTGGCTAACCGATAGCGATTTGTTTTGTGGGTGCAATGCACCATCTTTTTACCCCTGACACAAAAATATAATAGTTAATCTGTCTGTTAGTTCAGTGGGTGATATATACCCATTTTTTGTGTGGGGTACACCTGCACTGCATACGTGACAGGGAAATTAATATAATTAATCTGTCTGTTAGTTCGGTGGGTGACCTCAAAGAATGAGGAGAGCATCAAATAAGGGAAGTGGCCCTGGAGGTCCTAGTGCTGCTGGTGTTGGTGGAGCTCCTGTTGCAGGTAGAAGATGTGGTCGATCTGTGCCAGCTACACACCCAAACGAGACATCTTCCTTAGGCACACGTAGGCGACAGGACGTTCAGCGCCATTTTGTAGGCCTGAATACTGGTGTACGATGGTGAGGCTAGAACAAGTAGAGGCGGTAGTAGATTGGATGGCTGACAGTGCCTCCAGTTCCTTCACATTGTCTCCCACCCAGTCCCCTGCTGAAATCGCAGTGTTGGTACCTGCAGCCAGTGGGCATCTGTCTTTCACCTCACCCCCTTGCAAATCAACCAAGCAGTCTGAGCCCCAAGTCATGCAGCAGTCTCTTATGCTTTTTGATGACTCTGATGGCGGGGTTTCAATGGACCATCCACCCAGCTCTGCCCCAGAAGTGGAAGAGATTGAGTGCACTGTTGACCAACCACTTATATTTCAGGATGTGGACATGGGAAGATCACCACAGCACGTCTCTGATGATGATGACGAAACACAAGTGCCAACTGCTCTGGCTTTCTGCAGTGTGCAGACCAGCAAGGAGGGCAGAGGTGAAGAACGGGTGGAAGATTATGTGAAGGATGATGAGGCCCTAGACACCACATGGAATAAAGGTCATACGAGTGACGTGTGCGGTTTGGAGGAATAGGTGGTGGTCACACAGCACCAGTGTCACCGCCGGATCTGGGAGACGGTCAGTCAGAGGTTCCTCCCTGTCTTGTGTATGATGTTCTTTGTTTTGGTTTCACTTTCTTCAGTTCCTTTCTCTCCCTCAGCTGCCTCTTATCTTGATTAATTGGTTTCCTTTATATTCCCTCCCTTACTGCTTCTCCGTGCAGTTTATATTACTTCCTGGAGGAAGTGTGTGCTGCTGGAGGCTGCAGTTGTTTTGCTCTAAGATAAGTGCTTTCCATTTACTTTGTGTTTTGTTTGCTGGCTTGAGTCTAGGTGAACCTGACTCCCTCCGTATTCAGTACAGGGAGCATTTTCTATCATTTAATGGGGAAATTTGTACTGGTGTATCTAGATGACATTTAGATTTTTTCTCCTGATTTCAAGACTCATCGGGACCACCTATGTCAGGTCCTCCTGATTTTGCGGGAGAATAAATTGTATGCTAAACTGGAAAAATGTGTGTTTGCGGTTCCAGAGATTCAATTTCTTGGTTTACTTTTCTCCGTTTCTGGTTTTCGGATGGACCCGGAGAAGGTCCACGCCGTGCTTGATTGGGAGCTTCCTGAAAATCAGAAGGTGCTGATGCGGTTATTGGGTTTTTCCAATTATTACAGAAAGTTCATTTTGAATTATTCCTCTGTTGTTAAGCCACTCACTGATATGACTAAAAAGGGGGTGGATTTTTCCTCATGGTCGGAAGAGGCGCTTCAAGCCTTTTCTAGTATTAAAGAGCGTTTTGCTTCTGCTCCCATTTTGCTACAACCTGATGTCTCTCTACCTTTTATTGTTCAGGTGGATGCCTCTGAGGAAGGGGTGGGCGCGGTCTTATCTCAGGGTCCCTCTCCTGCTAAATGGCGACCGTGTGCCTTTTTCTCAAAAAAGCTCTCAGCCGCAGAGAGAAATTATGATGTGGGAAATAGGGAGTTGTTGGCCATCAAATTAGCTTTTGAGGAATGGCGTCATTGGTTGAAGGGAGCCAGACACCCAATTACCGTGTTTACCGACCATAAGAATCTGGCCTATTTGGAATCAGCCAAGCGTCTGAACCCGAGACAGGCCAGATGGTCCTTGTTCTTTTCTATGTTTAATTTTGTTGTTATGTTCCGCGCTGGGGTTCAAAATGTGAAGGTGGATGCCCTGTCACGTTGTTTTCCGGGAGGGGGGAACTTTGAGGACCCAGGTCCCATTTTGGCTGATGGGCTGGTCGTCTCTGCTCTTTATCCTGATTTGGAGGCAGAGGTTCAGGCAGCCCAGGCAGAGGCACCTGATCTTTGTCCTCCTGGGAGGTTATTTGTGCCGCTCGCTTTGCGACACAAAGTTTTTAAGGAGCACCATGACAGTGTTCTTGCTGGGCACCCTGGGAGTAGAGCCAGAGTGGATCTCATTGCTCGCAGATTCTGGTGGTCAGCTCTTCGTAAGACGGTTGAGGGGTTTGTGGCAGCCTGCGAGACCTGCGCTCGTGCCAAGGTCCCTCATTCACGGCCATCGGGATCTCTCCTCCCCTTATCCATACCTTTCCGTCTTGGATGCATCTGTCCATGGACTTCATTACGGACTTGCCACGCTCCTCAGGGAAGACTATGACTCTGGTGGTAGTGGACCGTTTTAGCAAAATGGTGTATTTTATTCCTTTCTCTGGGTTACCCAATGCTAAGACGCTGGCGCAAGCGTTTGTTGATCATATTGTTAAATTACATGGCATTCCTTCTGACATCATTTCTGATAGGGGCACGCAATTTGTTTCCAGATTCTGGAAGGCCTTCTGTTCTCGTTGGAGGTTCGGTTGTCATTTTCTTCTGCTTTTCATCCGCAGTCGAATGGTCAGACCGAACGTGTCAATCAGAATCTGGAGACATATCTGCGCTGTTTTGTTGCAGAGAATCAGGAGAATTGGTGTTCTTTTTTGTCCCTTGCTGAGTTTGCTTTAAATAACCGTCGTCAGGACTCCTCTGATAAGTCACCATTTTTTGGTGCATATGGGTTTCATCCGCAGTTTGGGACATTCTCTGGAGAGGGGTCTTCTGGTTTACCTGAAGAGAGATTTTCCTCGTCCTTGTCACTTATTTGGCAAAAGATTCAGGGTAATCTAAAGAAAATAAGTGAGAGATATAAGCATGTGGCAGATAAGAGACGTGTGCCTGGTCCGGACCTGAATGTGGGTGATCTGGTGTGGTTGTCTACAAAGAATATCAAACTGAAGGTTCCCTCCTGGAAGTTGGGTCCTAGGTTTATTGGGCCTTACAAGATCTTATCCGTCATCAATCCCGTTGCTTTCTGTCTTGATCTTCCTCAGACTTGGAAGATCCGTAATGTTTTTCACAAGTCCCTACTGAAACCTTATGTCCAACCTACTGTTCCTTCCTCTTTGCCTCCTCCCCCGATTTTAGTTGATGGTAATCTTGAATTTCAGGTCTCCAGGATTGTGGATTCCCTCATTATCCGCGGTTCTCTTCAGTACCTGGTTCATTGGGAAGGTTATGGTCCTGAGGAGAGGATGTGGGTCCCACTGGCGGACATTAAGGCCACTCATCTCATCAGGGCTTTCCATCGGTCTCATCCTGAGAAGGTCGGTCCTGAGTGTCTGGAGTCTACCCGCAGAAGGGGGGTACTGTCACTGCCGGTTCTGGGAGACGGTCAGTCAGAGGTTCCTCCCTGTCTTGTGTATGACGTTCTTGGTTTTGGTTTCACGTTGCTCAGTTCCTTTCTCTCCCTCAACTGCCTCTTATATTGATTAATTGGTTTCAATTATATTCCCTCCCTTACTGCTTCTCCGTGCGGTTTATATTACTTCTTGGATGAAGTGTGTGCTGCTGGAGGCTGCAGTTGTTTTTCTCTAAGATAAGTGCATTCCGTTTACTTTGTGTTTTGTTTGCTGGCTTGAGTCTAGGTGACCCTGACTCCCTCCGTATTCAGTGCAGGGAGCCGGTGGCCGGCTAGGGAATAGGGAATTCAGGTGTCACTCAGTTATAGGTACGAGGGCATGTATCTGTCTACTACCGGGACCTGTAAATGTGCATAGCACTTAGGGAGAGTCCTTAGGGATTTATAGGGCCCTCCTATGTTTTTTTTAGTTTGGGATCAAGCCAGTCTGTCGTTATTTATCAGTTCCTGCTAACTGTACTCTATCCTTGACAACCAGCTGCACAGCAAAATAGGGAGCAGGGTGAAAAAGCAGAGTGGCCGTCTCCTAGCCATTACACCTTCTACTGCCCACCACACCCAGGGACTGACCACACCAAAGCCAGCTCCAAGGAGTTCCCTGGCGTGGCAGCTCTTCAGACAATGTGCTGATGACAAGATGTGAGTGATTTGCACGCTCTGCAGCCAGAGTCTGAAGTGAGGCATAAATGTTCCTGAGCACCACTTGCATGACCAGGCATCTAAATGCAAAGCACGAGCTGCAGTGGAGTAGACACCTAAAAAAAACACAAAAGATCTCAGGCTCCTCCTGCACCCTCTTCTGCTGTGGTCTTGGACTCTTCCTCCCCCTCTGGAGTGACAGTGGCACCTGCCATCGCACAGAGGATGTGGCAGCAACACCACCACCTCCACCACCATCACCAAGCATCTCCATACTGTCCCATGGGAGCATTCAGCTGTCCATCCCCCAAACACTGGAGAGAAAGAGGAAGTACCCCCCTACCCACCCGGGATCCCAGGCCCTGAATGCCAGTACTTCAAAATTCCTGGACTTCGAAATGCTGTCATTCCGTCTGGTGGAGACGGAGACTTTTAAAAACCTTATGGCGGTGGGTGTCGCACAGTACGTGGTTCCCAGCCACCACTACTTTTCCAGGTGAGCCATTCCTGCCCTGCACAACCAAGTGACAAATGCCATCTGTGGCAAGGTCCACATAACCACCGATACGTGGACCAGTAAGCACGGGCAGGGAAGTTATATCTCACTAACTGCACACTATGTAAATGCATTTGCGGCTGGGCATGAAGCGCATAACAGTTTGGGCATGTCCTACTGCCACCGAGGATTGCAGGACATTTCTCATTTCATCCTACTCCTCCTACTCTGCTTCCTCCTCTTCCTCCTCCTCATCTGGTCAGCGTAACACCTGCACCAACAACTTCAGCACAGCCAGGGGGAATTGACAGCAGGCTGTTTTGAAACTCATCTGTTTGGGGGAAAAACCACACACTGTGCAAAAGCTGTGGACGGGCATGGAACAACAGACCGATTAGTGGTTGGTGCTGCTAAGCCTCAAGCCTGGCCAGGTGGTGTGCGATAATGGGCGAAATCTTGTAGCAGCTCTGGGACTAGCTGGTTTGGTGGTACAAAGGTTCCTGAAAAATTACCCCAATATGTCAGATCAGCTGCAGAAAGAATGGGCCGTCTGTGCGAGCTTTTGGCATTCTCACTCTGCTCGCATGTCTGCTCTGCAGCGTAACTTCGGCCTTCCCGCTCACCGCCTCATAAGCGATGTACTTACAAGGTGGAACTCCACTTTGCACATGCTGGAGAGACTGTACGTGCAGCAGCAGGCAATAGTGGAGTTTCAGCTGCAGCACGCATGGGTGAGTTGCTCTGCGGAACAGCACCACTTCACCACCAACGAATGGGCCTCCATGTGGGACGTGTGTGCCATGTTGCGCTGTTTTGAATACTCCACCAAAATGGCCAGTGCTGATGACACCATCCTCAGTGTTACTCTCCCACTTCTATGTCGCCTTGAAAAAACGCTTTGGGTGATGCTGGAAGAGGATGTGGCATAAGAGGAAGAGGAGAAGGAAGAGGGATCATTTCCACAGTTATCAGGCCAGTCATTCACAAGTAGTTTGGAGGGTGGGTTCCTGCACCAACAAAGGCCAGGTACACAACTGTCCAGCTAGGACACAGGTCTGGGGGATGAGGAGGAGGAGGATGATGAAGAGGAACCGTGTTCACAGCAGGGTGGCACCCAAAGCAGCTCATAAGCATCACTGGAACTTGGCTGGGAGGATACAGAGGACACAGATCATACTATTCACAGATGGCAGCTGCACGCTAATCATGCAGCTGCCGAGCAGGGGGCCCGCTGTCAGTGACCGCAGGGCAACCTAGAGAGAAGGCAGGGACCTTTCCTGGTTGTCCCTGCCTTCTAGATTGCTGTATACACAGCGCTTAATGAGCGCTGTGTATACAGATCAGGGAGCGCTATGCGCTTCCTTTCCTGGCCCGGTGGTCATGTGACCACTGAGGCCGGGAGAGTGCAGGAGCTGTCAGGTCTTCCACAGACTTCAATCAACCCTGCACTGCGGCTGTACAATGCTGTATTATGCTGTACAGCCTCTCTGGGGGGTGTATTTCCCTTGTAACTGGGGCTAGTATGTCAACCTATGGGGCTACTATGTCAAGTGAAGTTAAATGTCCCCCAGAGGGACATAAAGTATTTTATTTAAAAAAAACTTTCACATGTAAAACAAAAAAAAATAAAATACACAAGTAATTTTAAAAAACTTTAAAAATATAAATAAATAAATAAATAAAATATACATATTTGGCATTGCCACGTCCGTGATGGCCAGCTCTATAAATATATCACATGATCCACCCCGTCTGATAAAAACCATACAAAAAATACATCAAAACTGTGTAAAAAAAGCCATTTTTGTCACCTTACTACACTAAAAGTGCAACACCAATTGATCAAAATGGCGTATGTCCCACAAAATTGTACCAATAAAACAGTCACCTCATCCCACAAAAAATGAGCCCCTACATAAGAAAATCCCTCAAAGAATAACAAAAACTATAGCTCTCAGAACATGGAGATATTAAAACATCTTTTTTTTTATTTCAAAAATGCTATTATTGTGTTAAAGTGAAATAAATAAAAAAAAAGTATACATATTAGGTAATGCCGCGTCCATAACAACCAGCTCTAAAAAAATATCACATGACTAACCCCTCCGGTGGACACCGTAAAAAAAAAAAAAAAAAAACAGTGCTAAAACAAGCCATTTTTTGTCACCTTACATCACAAAAATTGCAAACTATGACTCTCAGACAATGGAGACACTGAAATAGGATTTTTTTTTGCTTCAAAACTGCTATTGTTGTGTTTAAGTGAAATAAACATCACATAAAGTGCAACACCAAGCCAAGCGATCAAAAAGGTGTATGCCCCTCAAAATAGTACCAATGAAATCGTCACCTCATCCCGCAAAAATTAAGACCCTAACTAAGACAATTGGTTAAAAAAAAAAAAGCTATGGCTCTCAGAATATGGAGACACTAAAACATCATTTTTTTGGTTTCAAAAATGCTTTTATTGTGTAATAAATAAATAAGATAAAGTACACATATTAGGTGTTACCAAGTCCATCAATCTGCTCTATAAATATTTCACATGATCTAACCCCTCAGGTGAACGCTGTAAAAATAACTAAATAAAAGCAACCAATTTTTTAGTCACCCCGACCCATAAAGTGTAATATTGAATAATCAAAAAAATCATATGTAATCAAAAATGGTACCAATAAAAACATCAACTCTTCCTGCAAATAAATGAGCCCCTGCACAAGACGATTGGTAGAAAAATGTAAAAAAAAAAATGCTGTTCAGAAAATGGAGACACAAAAACATAATTTTTTTTAAAAATGCTTTATTATGTAAAACTGAAACAAACAATAAAGTAGACATGTTTGATATCATTGTGTCTGTAACAACCGGCTCTATAAAAATAGCACATGAGCTACCCTGTCAGATGAATGTTGTAAAAAAGGAAAACTAAAAACAGTGCCAAAACAGCCATCTAGTTACCTTGCCTCACAAAAAACATAATATAGAGCAATTAAGAATCAAATGTACCCCAAAAGAGTACCAACAGAACTGTCACCTTATCCCCTAGTTTCCAAATTGGGGTCACTTTTTGCAAGTTTCTACTGTAAGGGTGCATCAGGGGAGCTTCAAATGGGACATGGCATCTAAAAACCAGTTCAGCAAAATCTGCCTTCCAAAAACCATATGGTGCTCCTTTTTTTCGGTGCCTTGCCGTGTGCCCTTACATCAGTTTACGACCACATGTGGTGTGTTTATATAAAGCACAGAATGAGGGTAATAAATATTACATTTTGTTTGGCTGTTAACCTTAAAAAAAAAAGGATTAAAAAGGAAAATCTGCCAAAAAAGTGAATTTTAGAAATGTAATCTCCATTTTCTTTTAATTCTTGTGGAACACCTAAACAGTTAACAAAGTTTGTAAAACCTGTTTTCAGTAGCTTGAGAAGTGTAGTTTCTACCATGGGGTAATTTATGAGGGGTTTCCACTATGTAAGCCCCACAAAGTGACTTCAGAATTGAACTTAAAAATGTCATTCTAAAATTCTAAACCTTCTAACATTCTAAAAATTATGAAATTACATTACCAAATGATGCCCACATAAATTAGATATATGGGGAATGTTAATAATGAATATTTTATGAGGCATCACTATCTGTCTTAAAAGCAGAGAGATTTAAATTTAGAAAACTGTGAATTTTTTTACATTTTTGTTAACTTTTGGATATTTTTATAAATAAAGGTAAAACATATTGACTCAAATTTACCATTAACATGAAGTACAATGTGTCACGAGAAAACAATATTCAAATGGCTTGGATAAGTAAAAGCGTTCCAAAGTTATTACCACATAAAGTGACACAGGTCAGACTTGCAAAATTAGTCCTGGTCAGGAAGGGGGTAAATGGCCCGGTCTGGAAGTGGTTAATTCCGTCACTGGGGCGTGATCGAAAGGCGCGCGAGTACAAGCCCACGCTGGTAGACGCGCTTCTGATGGTATTCCCAGCTGACAACAGGGGCTTAGTGGAAGCACAAGGCGAAGGCAGAGAAGGAGGAAAAAGAATTCGCCAACGCAGCTAGGGCACCACCAGCACCTCAGAAGGGAGGGTTATCATGGCAGAAATGTGAAAAAGCTTTGTCAGCATGCCACAACAACCAGCACCACCAGCTGATATGGAACTTCTTACAGGAGGCAGCATTTCAGCAACATGGTGGAACAGAACATGTGCACACTCTTACACGTACTGACTGATGGGTCTGCCTCATTCAATTTCTGGGTCTCCAAATTGGGCACATGGCCTGAGCTTGCCCTTTATGCCCTGGAAGTGCTGGCCTGCCCTGCGTCCAGTGTATTGTCCGAACATGTGTTTAATACGGCAGGGGGGATGATCACAGACAAGAGCAGCCGCCTGTCCACAGCCAACGTGGACAAGCTCACATTCATTAAAATGAACCAAGCATGGATCCCACAGGACTTGTCCATACCTTGTGTTGAAAAGACAAATATATCGGCCACACCCAGCCATTGTTAGACTCCAGCACACTTTCTCTTTGCGTTCCCTTTTTCATTTCCCAATGTTTTGGAGCCTTCCCACTTTCATCGCCTCCTCATCTCCCTACTCCCCTTTGACCTTTGCCTCCTAGTTCAAGATTATTATTATTATTCTTTTTATTTTCTATTCTATGTTATTTTAAGTCATTTCCCTATCCACTTTTGTTTGCAGGGAAATTGTCCTGCTCTTACCCCATTTTGCTTCCTTTTGAAGCCCTCTAGCCCTTACTACGACTATTTTGCAGCCATTTTAGTAAACCAAAGTTCGGGTCCCCATTGACTTCAATGGGGTTCGGGTTCGAATTCGGGTCCCGAACCCGAACTTTGACCTGAAGTTCGGATGAACCTGGTGAACCTGAACATCCACGGGTCATCTCATGTCTACTATCTTGCATGCAAATCAACCAGGCAATCACTATCTTACATCCAGAAGCAGGGTTGGATCAGAACCAGGGGTAACCAAGAGTTGCATTCATGAGTTTCCCACAGTCAGAACCAGAAGACACCAGAAGCAGTCCAGGGGCAGACTAGCATCAGAACCAGCATATACCAGGAGCAACCTGGGTCACAACACAGGCAGGTTGTCAGCATGTCAGAAAAGGATTGCAGCCACTGTAACTAGGTCTGGAGCACAGTCACAGTGTCAAGGTCAAGTGCACAGCCATGGGTCATTATCAAATGCAATAAACAAGGGACAAGGTTGTAGCATAGCAAGGGATAACCAGTAGTCAGATTGTACCTCAAATACAAGAAAGAAGCTAAAAAAAAGACTTACAGTTAATTGTACATTAATTCTCAGGGACAGACTTTACTGAAGCAGATGTGGATCCGCTATGTCACTTGAACCACCTATACAGGGATCTGGACTCCACTGCAGGGGAACCACCAGCTGCCTAACTCTTGGAGTAGTCTCTGTTCAAGTAGAAGCTGACCCATGGAGCCAAGAGAAGAGTGCGGAGCATCAAGGGATCATTCAAAGCTGTGGGCAAGAACAGGCCGAGGTCATAGCAGGCAGGGTACATGCAATCCAATAAACAGCCTGAGACCAGGGTGGTGAGATCAGGGTCAGAATAGAAATCAGGCAGATGTCAGATCAGGCAGCAAGGAGTCACATCCAAAAGTAATTCAAACCATAACTACCAGCCCCTGGTCTCTACATCAGGGAAAACATCACAAGTTCCCAGTCATCATGGAAAAAGCTTAGAATCAACATTGAACAATATATGGCAGAAGAAGGGTCAATTAAATGATGATGACAGCAAGGCCAAAAGGCAAAATAGTGACCCAGTCATGAAGTGGGGAGGGTGGGAACAGCATGAGAAGTCCAGCGAGTGCCCCATGACATAGTGGTGAGGTGTAAGCAGCATGAGGAGGCCACAGAGTGGCACAATGACAGTGTGGAGGTGGCAGCAACAGCATCAGGAGGCCACAGAGTGGCACAATTATAAAGTGTGGAGGTGGTGGCAGCAGCATCAGGAGGAGGCCACAAAGTGGCACAATGGCAGTGTAAATGTGGCGGCAGCATCAGGAGACCACTGACTGGCAAGGTGACATAGTATGGAGGTGGCAGCAGCATGAGGAGACCACAAAGTGGCAAGGCGACATAGTATGGAGGTGGCAGCAACATCAGGAGGCCACAGATTTAACCGGTGACAGAGTGTGGAGGTAGCAGCAGCATGAGGAGTCCGCATAGTGGCAAGGTGACATAGTGTGGAGATGGCAGCAGCATGAGGAGACCACAAAGTGGCAAGGCAACATAGTATGGAGGTGGCAGCAACATCAGGAGTCCACAGATTGAACCGGTGACAGAGTGTGGAGGTGGCAGCAGCATGAGGAAAGCACAGGGTGGCAAGGTGACATAGTGTGTAGGTGGCAGTAGCATGAGGAGACCACAAAGTGGAAAGGCGACATAGTATGGAGGTGGTAGCAACATCAGGAGGCCACAGATTGAACCGGTGACAGAGTGTGGAGGTGGCAGCAGCATGAGGAGACCACAGATTGTCACTATGACATAGTGGTGAGGTGGAAGCAGCATAAGCAGGCCGCAGAGTAGCACAATGACAGTGTGGAGGTGGCAGGAGCAGCATCAGGAGACCACAGAGTGGCACAATGACAGTGTGGATATTGGTGCCGCAGCAGCATCATGAGGAGGTC
Source organism: Bufotes viridis (assembly GCA_033119425.1). NCBI lineage: Eukaryota > Metazoa > Chordata > Amphibia > Anura > Bufonidae > Bufotes > Bufotes viridis. Next base: position 266,343,500 of record CM065589.1, read on the forward strand.
AGAGTGGCACAATGACAGTGTGGAGGTGGCGGGAGCATCAGGAGACCACAGAGTGACCCGGTGACAGAGTGTGGAGGGGAGGTGGCAGTAGCATGAGGAGAACACAAACTGGCCAGGCAACATAGTATGGAGGTGGAAGCAACATCAGGAGGCCACAGATTGAACCGGTGACAGAGTGTGGAGGCAGCAGCAGCATTAGGAGACCACAGAGTGGCAAGGTGACATAGTGTGGAGGTGGCAGAAGCATGAGGAGACCACAGATTGGCCCTATGACATAGTGTTGAGGTGGAAGCAGCAGAAGCAGGCCACATAGTAGCACAATGACAGTGTGGAGGTGGCAGCAGCAGCATCAGGAGGAGGCCACAGAGTGGCACAATGACAGTGTGGAGGTGGTGGCAGCATCAGGAGACTACAGAGTTGCAAGGTGACATAGTGTGGAGAACGCGACAGCATCAGGTGGCCACAGAGTGGCAAGGTGACATAGTGTGGAGGCGGCAGCAGCATGAGGAGGCCACAGAGTGGCATGACAATGAGAGATTGTGGAGGTGGCAGCAGCATGAGGAGGTCACAGAGTGGCACGACAATGAGAGATTAGGGAGGTGGCAGCAGCATGAGGAGGCCACAGAGTGGCCTCTTCGTCTATTCATTTATAGGGAATATGGGACAGAACAGAAGTTTAAAATTCCTCAACTTTAAAAATTGTTGCTTAAAACAAAGGCTTGGCAAATTGATTGTCTGGGAATTTCCCTCGAAGACTGGGATAATATATTGGCGAATTTAAGTTTACTTATAATTTTAGTCAAGTTTTGGTTCAATTTAATATTAAATGTTTAATAAATTTAATAAAAAAATTAAGTGTTGCCTAAGACAGGAGAGAATCAGCCAGTCTTCTGTTTATTTGACTATGTGGTTGCGATGGAGAAAGCATTCCAAAAAACAATTTCTCTCCACCTGGAGACGAATCCTGTCAAGATTGATGCAAGTGTGGTATCGGCTGCTCATCGAGCCAGATACTTCTGGGGGATCCTGCCTGGCATGAACAGGCCTCTAGCTACAGACAATGAGAAGACAAAACTTCAAGATTGCGAAGTTCATCAAGATTAAAACCATAACTAATTGCCCCTGGTCTCTTCATCAGGCAAAACATCACAAGTTCCCAGTGGATGTGAAGGAGGGTCTTCGGATTCCCCCGCATTATAGGGACGTCTCAGAAATGAACCGCTGCTCCCGACAGCAGCTCCTGGGAAGGTCATTGAGCGTCCCGATCATGCGGCATCTATTCGCTCCGCTGAAGGATTATTTTAAAAAAGTGTAGAAGCCACATGGGGCCCCACGCTGCAGATTTATCATGGAGACACCAGATTTTATGATATTACATTATTATTAGTGTTGAACGTGTATGCCGAACTGGGGTTGGACTCCAGCATAGCGATGCTTGGCAGATAACGGTGTTCGGCCGAATACCATATGTGATCAAGCGCGATGCTCAAGTCAGTGTATTTAAATCTAATTTAGCCTCTATTTCTAGAAATTTTCTGCTGGTATTTGAACTCACAACCTTCTACATTAGAGGCAAGGACCTTAACCACTCAGCTATAAAGCTGAATGATAAACTGTGTCAGAAAAAACTCATATTAGTTTGTCATTTAGTACAGGAGAAGTATCATTTGATATTTCACTGCAGGTTAACATGTAGCTGTATAAGGTAGTGGTTAAGGTTCTTGGCTCTAATGTAGAAGTTTGTGAGTTCAAATCCAGACAGAAAATTTTCAGAAATATCTATTTCACAGTAAAAAAAATTGTTAGGAAACATTCTTTCCTGTATATTCAATTGTATATAAAGTGCAAGTGCTGCCAAAAATTACAAGCAACTAAGCAACAGGCACTCGGAAACAGCCTGTACGTCACATAAAGGAAGGCCTCATTTACATTCTGGTACAATTGTTCAGGTAGTGGGACTCCTACACTTATAAAGCCTATGCACTAAGTGAAAGGGCTGCCAAAAATTACAAGGAACCGGCACTCCAATACACCCTTTATTACACATAAAGGAGGGCATCATACACACCCCTTAAAAAAATATGATTGGTTGCCTGCTGGTGACCCTCAAAAACATTAGGGGCTAGGGCCTGTTTCTGAGCTGACGCTCTAAAACATTATATGTGCATGCCTGCAGGTGAGCTGACCCTATAAAACATTATATGTGAGTGCCTGCAGGTGAGCTCATGCTCTAAAACATTATATGTGAGTGGATGCTGTTCAAATGATGCTCTATAACATTATATGCAAGTGCATGCTGTACATCTGACGCTCTAAAACATTATATGCGAGTGCATGCTGTTCAAATGATGCTCTAAAACATTATATGCGAGTGCATGCTATACAGCTGACGCTGTAAAACATTATATACGAGTGCATGCTGTTCAGCTGACTCTATAAAGAAAGTTGAGTTGAGGGCCTGCAGTTGAGCTGACCCTTTAAAAAAATGAGAGTGGAGGGAATATATACAATCTGGAGGAGGAGGAGAAAAAAAGATTCAACCATATACTCTTTTTTTTTGGTGGAAAAGGTGCATGGGAATACACTACAGTAGATTGAGTACATTATAAATGATAGATTGAAATTGCCTTTATGTTCATCATCAGCTCAGCTCTCCTCTGGTGGAGTGGAGAAGTCAGAGGCAATCCAGGCCTTGTTCATTTTTATGTGAATCAACCTGTCAGCATTGCCAGTGGACAAGCGGATACGCTTATCTGTTATAATGCCACCAGTAGCACTAAATACATGCTCAGACAAAACGCTGGCGGCAGGGTAGGCCAGCACCTCTAAGGCGTACAGTGCAAGTTTGTGCCATGTGTCCAGCTTGGACACCCAGTAGTTGTAAGGCACTGAGGGATCATTAAGGACGCTGACACAGTCTGCTATGTATTCCTTCACCATCTTTCAAAACTTTTCCCTCCTTGGAGCACTAGGCTGCACTTCAGGGTAAGGTTGCTGGCGGGGTGTAATGAAAGTGTCCCATGCCTTGGAGAATGTTGCCCTGCCTTTGTTGGAACTGCTATGTGTTCCCTTTGTCTCCCTTCGTCGGTTGCCTAAGGAAGTACGGACTCTGCCAGCCGCGATGTGAGAGGGAAAATTTTGGAGCAATCTGTCAAGTACCTTCTGGTATTGCACCGTTTTACTTGTCCTCTGCACCACAGGAATGAGAGATGAGATGTTCTCATTTTAGCGGGGGTCGAGAAGGGTGAACACCCAGTAATCCGTGTTATCTAAAATGTGTATAACGCGAGGGTCGCGGGAAAGGCAGCCAAACTGTCACGAGTATATGTGAAAAATGGCAGATGAGGTTTAACACTGACAAATGTAAAGTTATGCACATGGGAAGGAATAATGCAAGTCACCCGTACATATTAAATGGTAAAACACTCGGTAACACTGACATGGAAAAGGATCTAGGAATTTTAATAAACAGCAAATTAAGCTGCAAAAACTAGTGTCAGGCAGCTACTGCCAAGGCCAATAAGATAATGGGTTGCATCAAAAGGGGCATAGACGCCCGTGATGAGAACATAGTCCTACCACTTTACAAATCACTGGTTAGACCACACATGGAGTACTGTGTACAGTTCTGGGCTCCTGTGAACAAGACAGACATAGCAGAGCTGGAGAGGGTTCAGAGGAGGGCAACTAAAGTAATAACTGGAATGAGGGATCTACAGTACCCTGAAAGGTTAGCAAAATTTGGGTTATTCACTTTAGAAAAAAGACGACTGAGGGGAGATCTAATAACTATGTATAAATATATCAGGGGTCAGTACAGAGATCTGTCCCATCATCTATTTATCCCCAGGACTGTGACTGTGACAAGGGGACATCCTCTGCGTCTGGAGGAAAGAAGGTTTGTACACAAACATAGAAAAGGATTCTTCACTGTAAGAGCAGTGAGACTATGGAACTCTCTGCCTGAGGAGGTGGTGATGGTGAGTACAATAAAGGAATTCAAGAGGGGACTGGATTTATTTCTGGAGTGTAATAATATTACAGGCTACAGCTACTAGAGAGGGGTCGTTGATCCAGGAATTTATTCTGATTGCCTGATTGGAGTCGGGAAGGAATTTTTTTTCCCCTTAAGTGAGGAAAATTGGCTTCTGCCTCACAGGAGTTTTTTGCTTTCCTCTGGATCAACTTGTAGGAAACAGGCCGAACTGGATGGACAAATGTCTTTTTTCGGTCTTATATACTATGTTACTATGTTACAACAGGAGCATAAACAGTGCAGAAGCTACTGACCAGACCCAAACTAGGGAGAATAAAGGGTGACCCCTGTCAGACCCTAAGAGCTCTCCCTATGCTGCTTTGCACATGCCCAGACCCAGATGGTGGGTCGAGGCATGCCCGCGTACCTAAGGCTGGTGAGAGCTGAAACCCCTACAATAGTGGGAGGGGCACGGCCACCGGCGCCCTACTCAGAATACGGACGGAACCGGGGTCGCCTCGGATCCAGTCAGCAAATAAACTAAAACACACAATGTCTGCAAACTTATCTGTAGGAGCTGCAGCAGCAGTGAAGACAGATCCAAACTCAGCAGACAATATCCGATGTTACTTGCTTCAGCAGAACACAGGTCGAGTGAAAAGAGACCACACAAGTGCAGATATTCCAGAGGCTGACACAACTCAGATGAGAAATATAATCCGCACAATTAAAAAGGAAGAGGGGTGATTTATAGGAAAAGGAATCAATCACAGGAGGGACAGCTGGGAGGAGGGAAACTGAAAGTAAAGACCTCATCACAGGGGCGGAGAAACAGAGCTGTGAGAACTCCTCAAAACTCTGGTAGTGACATCATCACAGGGGCGGAGAAACAGAGTTGTGAGAACACCTCAAAACTCTGGTAGTGACACAAACATGAAGTCAGCCATGTGTGCCAGAGTACCAACAGGCAATATGTCGATGTCGACATCAGGATGACTCTCCATCTCCTCATCTTCCTCTTCTGCCCATCAACGCTGAACAGATGGAATTAAAGTTCCATGGGTACTACCCTCTGTAGCCGAGACAACTGTCTCCAGCTCCTCCTCTTCATGGTCCAATTCACGCTGAGAAGACAAACTATGGGTGGTATGGCTATCACCCTGTGTAATGTCCTCCCCATTTCCTCATCAGCCCCATTAAAAAAGTAATCCTTAATTGTGAGCAGCGATCGTTTGAGTAGACACACCAGTGGGATGGTTACATTGATAATAGCGTTATCGCCACTAACCATCTGTGTGGATTCATGAAAGTTTTCTAAAACCTCACAGAGGTCTGACATCAATGCCCACTCCTTGCTTGTGAATAGTGGCAGTTAACTCGAAAGGCAACAACCATGTTGCAGCTGGTATTCCATAACTGCCCTCTGCTACTCACAAAGCCTGGCCAACATGTAAAAGTAGAGTTCCAGCGTGTGCTTACGTCGCACAACAGTCAGTGAGCTGGAAGCCGCAAGCGCTGCTGCAGCGTTGACGAACTGGCTGAATATGCGGAAATGGGCACACATGCGGCGCACCTTCACTAGTAGCTCTTGCAAATTGGGGTAGATTTTGATAAACCTCTGAACCACTAAGTTTGAGACGTGGGCTAGGCATTGGATGTGTGTCAGGTTGCCGAGCTCAAAAGCCGCCACCAAGTTACGGTCATTGTCAGACACAACCATGCCTGGTTATACATCCAAAATATAAAAGAAAGTCCAGCTTGAAAAACAGTATAAGCTTTATTCTTACCAGTGCAGTAAATGTGCAGGAATGTGTCTGCAGCGAGCCTACATTTTGCAGCCGTGCATGCGGGGAGTACGGAAAGTATGCTGGTGCAGGGAGTGGAGAATGTGTTTCCACCAACAAGGGGTGAAGCTTTTCGGAAAAAAATCCTTAATAGGGAGTCATTCTGGATCTACAACATGGGCACTTGATTCCCACAGGGACTAAATCTTGCATTATTAAGCGGTTCTTTCTTATTTTTCTCACATGGGTTTTAATTTATTTTTATTTAATATATGTCAATGTGAAATGTTGAAGTTGCATAAGGGTGAGGCGGAGTCTTGGTTTATTGGAACTCAAGTTGAGCCTTATTTAACCAGACCCGCCATGAGTTCGCATTTGTCATGATTAAGGATCGCTATAGTTTTTTGATCCGAAACGCGTAGACGCAACTGTAACTGGTTTTACTGCACTGGTAAGAATAAAGTTTATACTGTTTTTCAAGCTGGACTTTCTTTTATATATTGGATGTATGAAACGCCAAGGATCTAGGCGTAGTCCATGCTTTCACAACCCAGGTGAGCGGACCTCTACAATTGATTATGTCTGGTTATAGGTTAAGTGCTGAGAGCCACAGCTCGGTCTGGTCACTTATACCCTGCCACAGCTCTGCGGCGGTATGCTGTTTGTCCCTTAAGCAGATCAGCTTAAGCACGGCCTGTTGACGCTTACCCACAGCAGTGCTACACTTCTTCCAGCTAGCGAATGATGGCTGACTGCTGCTGGAGATGGAAGTGGAGGAGGAGGCGGCGGAGGAGGAGAAGTGGGGGTTGAAGCCAGTAACATAGCTGCTGATGGACATCCTGACGGATGTAGGGCCCACAATCCTGGGCGTGCGTAGCACCTGTGCCATCCCAGGGTATGACTCACTCCTTGCCTCCACAACATTGTGCGGTCACGTAAATGTAGCGTTCCTGGCCACCAGCACTTGTCCATGACCTTCCCAGTAAGTGCGTTGGTCAGGACACAGGTGATGTTCTGGGACACATGCTGGTGTAAAGCGGGCACGGCACACCGTGAAAATAGTGGCTGCTGGGGACGGCTGCTGCTGCGTATTGAGGGATGGCCACCGACATCAGGTTGCGGAAGGCCTCAGTGTCCACAGGCCTAAACGGCAACATTTCAAGTTCCAGTAATTTCGAAAGTTGCGCATTTAGTGCTATGGCCTGTGGGTGGGTGGAAGGGTATTTGTGCTTGCGTTCAAATGCCTGTGTTATCAACATTTGGACGCTGTGCTGAGACAGGAAAGTGTATGTTGTTGCTGACGGTTCATGCGAAGGTCCAGGTGCAGGGCGAGGGGCATTCGGACCTGCGCCTTCGACAAGGGATTGGTCAGCAGTGTGTAACACAGGGGAAGAGGAGGCAGTGGTGTGACCTACAGACCCAGATTGTGGACCCAGGCTTTCGGCCCACTTATTAGGGTGCTTAGATGCCATGTGGCGGATCATGCTGGTGGTGGTGAGGTTGTTAGTGTTCACTCCCCGGCTCATTTTGGTACGGCACAGGTTAATAACTACCACTCTTTTGTTGTCTGCGCTTTCCTCAAAAAAGCACCATACTGCGGAACACCTACCGATTGGCAAGGTGGGTTGTGCTCGGTGTAATGGTTGCGGGCCGGTTTGATGTGATGCGACTTCTCCCTTTTGTAACCTCACTGCCTCTTCCAGACTGTTGTGGTGCTGCGGATCCCTCCCCCTCTGTACTGCTCTCCTCGATCGGCTTTTCACCTTCCCATGTTGGGTCAGTGACCTCAATGTGCTCCACCTCCTCTTCCACTTCCTCACTCTGCTCATCCTCCTGACTTGACCTAACCACAACCTCAGTGATTGACAACTATGTCTCATCATCATCCAACTCGTGAACGAATGATTGCCGTTCACCACCGTCATCTTCTTGAGACTGTGAAGGCTCAAGAGGTTGGGAATCAGGGCACAATATCTCTTCAAGAGTGTTGGGCGCACGGGCCAAATCTAATAGTGGTGCTGGAAATAGCTCCACGGAATATCCGAGTGTGGGGTCACTCGTTTGGCAAGCCTCTCCATGGTGGGAGGAAGGATGATCAGAGTGAGGATTCGGTTGACCAGACTCTTGGCTACAGAGACTGGACGAGAGGGTGATGCTTAACTGACAGGAAGCGTTATCTTCAGCAATCCAACCGACCAACTGTTTGCACTGCTCCGACTTGGACAGTGTTGTCCTGCGCCGCCCAGCTAAGTTGGACATGAAGCTGGGTACGGTAGATGTTTTTCTTTTTTTTCTGGTGCACTGGCAGCAGGCAAAGTTTCATTGCACCCAGGGCCACGGCCTCTGCGTGCACCATCAGCATTACGCCCACTTCCCCATCCCTTAGTGCTTGCCTTCTTTATATTAATGGTTTTGTCACTAGATGTGGCGCAGATTGTTTTACTGTCCACTAAAGACACCGTTTCGGATGCAGGACAGTATATGTCACAGAAACCCACAGAATATTGACACTATATTTGGCCCAAATTATTGGAATTTGTAATATAGACACTGTTTGCAGATGTTCTACAGTATTGGTTACAGAACACCACAGATTATGGACACTAGATTAGGTCTAGATTATTGGAATTTGCAATACAAACAGTGTTTGCAGATGTTCTACAGTATTGGTTAAAGAACACTACAGATTATGGAGACTAGATGTGGCCCAGATTATTGGAATTTGTAATACAGACACTGTTTGCAGATGTTCTACAGTATTGGTTACAGAACACCATCAGATTATGGACACTAGATGTGGCCCAGATTATTAAAACACAGTCTGCAGATGATGTACAGTATATGTCACTAATAGGTATAAAATAAATATATCTTGCTGCTGTCAAACACACACAGTAGTCCTTAAAAAGACTTTGGGGTTCGTTGAAAAGCTTTTGGTAGTAAAAACAGCAAATGTCTCTGTCCCTTCTGAAGCACTGTCCCTGAGACTGCAGGAGGTAAATAGATTGCAGCTCTAAAACACACACACACCGCAGTCCTTAAATGGACTTTTGGGTCTTGGAAAAGCTTTCTCTGAATAAAAACTGTGAACATCGTTCCCTACACTGTCTTTCCCTTCCTATGCTCTGCTCTCCCTCTCTACATCTGAGCACATTCATTTTGTGCTATACATTTTTTACAAATATATATATATATATATATATATATATATAGCCTCTAATGTAGAAGGTTGTGAGTTCAAAACCTGGAAGAAACTTTTCAGAAATAGAGGCTAAATTAATTACACTGGGTGTCCCCAAGCATTGACTCCATATATGGACATAGCTATATATAGAGTCAGAGCAGAGACTCCTAGGCCACGGACTAACACTGGGGGAATATTTCACTGTACAGCGATCTTCTGCATAGAACTCAGTGGGACCGCACACCCTCCCCTCTTCAGAGCATTGGGTGCCTTTGTTCAATGCTTGGGTTCTCCCACTGACTTCCATTGTGCTCAGGTGCTCTGTAGAACACCCGAGCATCCCAAAGTGTTCTACTCGAGCACCAAAACACCCAAGCACTTTGGTGCTCGATTAACACTAATTATTATATAAAGAAAAAAAAATCAAGCCCCTTTGTCACCCGGCTCCCAAGTGCCATCATCATCATCGAGTACTGTCTGCACATCTCTGATGTCCTCCTCAAAGGTCTCTGGGTCAGGAGCCTGACCGCTTGCAACACCAGCTCCAATGCCACTCTCCTAATCACTAATTGCCCACCTAGTGGAGGAAACGACATAGGCAGGTTGAGGACAGGTGAGGGCACAGGGCCTGTTCCCGGGCTATGCCAACTAAGGGCTGTGTCTGACGAACTCACTGACTCTTGACTGGGGGTGTCTGATGTCACTTGCGACGAAGTCAAAGATTGAGTCAACAATTCAAGAGCCACTGGGTTGTGCCATTGCCCCTTACTCTGCTGCAACCTCTGCCTGCGCCAGAAACATTTAGGCCTCTGCCACTCCTCTGTGCAGGGCCTGGCACTTCTCTGTCTGACATACTGTTAGATCAAATTATCAAATGTTAGACCAAATATTTTTTTGTTCGCCACTAATACACGGCAAACTGGGCTTTAGAATATATCACTGCACCTCAAAACAGCAATTAGGCCCTTATTTTTTCTACTTTTAGAAAACAGGCTTTTCAACAGATAAGTTCAACGATAAACGGCAAATATAATTTTATTCTTCCACTAAAACACGGCAAACAGGGCTTCAGAATATATCACGGCATCACACAACTGCAATTAGGCCCTAATTTTTTTCTACTTTTACACAACATAAAAGGCTTTAAAACAGATAAGGGTAACGATGAATGGCTAATGCATTTTTATTTTGCCACTAATACCCGGAAAACAGGGCTTCGGAATAGATCACTGCACCGCAGAACGGCAATTAGGCCCTAATTGTTTTTCTCCTTTTACAGAACACAAAAGGCTGTAAAACAGATAAGAGCAACGATGAACGGCGAATATATTTAAATTTTGCCACTAATACACGGCAAACTGGGCTTTAAAATATATCACTGCACCGCTGAATGGCAATTAGGCCCTAATTTTTTTCTACTTTTATACAACAAAAAAAGGCTTTAGAAAAGATAAGGGCAACGTAGAATGGCGAATATATTTTTATTTTGCCACTAATACACGGCAAACTGGGCTTTAGAATATATCACTGCACCGCAGAGGGGAAATTAGGCCCTACATTTTTTCAACTTTTACACAAAAGGCTTTTATACATATAAGTGTAAAGCTGAATGGCGAATATATTTTTATTTTGCCACTAATACACGGCAAATGGGGCTTTTAAATATATGACTGCACCGCAGAACGGCAATTAGGCCCTCATTTTTTTCCACTTTTCCACAACACAAAATGATTTTCAACAGATAAGTGTAACGCAGAGCGGCGAATATATTTTTATTTCACCACTAATGCACGGAAAACTGGGCTTTTGAATATATCACTGCTTCACTCAAGGAGAAATATATTTTTCTTTTGCCAATAATACACGGCAAAAAGGGCTTTACAACCTATAACTGCACCGAACAAGGGAAAATAAGACATACTGCAGAAATATTTCTTTGTAATAAACCCTATTAATGGCTGTATCAAACAGCACTTGACCCCAATAACAAGAACGGTTTGCCGTAATGACAGAGCTGTATTTGGATCCCCAGTCAGTGCACCAAGGTGTAATAGGATTGTTCCTATTACCCAGACTGCAACCTCCCCTACTGAACTCCGTTCTACATAAATGTTCTGGAACAATTCCTCCCTATCCTTTCCCTGCACATATAAATCGTTTTTTCACCAGAATCTAGTCTTTTCTATCACTCTGGTGAATGGCAGAATGTAAGATGGCTGCCGCTATTTATTGGGCTGTGACATTACAGGGATAGCTGGCTGATTGGCTGATACATGTCAGTATAGGTGATCCCTCCTTCCCAGAGTTCCTTTCTCCATGTCCTCACATGTGCAGTAGCCATTTTAGGAAAAAATGCGATTCGTTACCATGAAGCGTGAGGAAATTCAGTTTCAGTGTGAACCGAAATTTTCCTGAAACTCAGATTGAATTCCACTTCGTCAGCTTCAATTCGCTGATCTCTAGTCACAGCCCTATAAATAGCCTCAGCCATTTTGTATTCTACCATTTACCAGTGTAAGAGAGACGTCAGCAGACACCATGGACAGTGTTAGAAAAAACATAATTGTGCTAAAAAAAAGATTTACAAATCCAGGGAAAGATTATTCAATGTGTAGGGAAAGGATAGGGAGGAATGATTCCACAACATTTATGTTGAACTGGGTTCAGTAGGGGAGGATCCAAATTGCCATTATACAGCTCTGTAATTCCAGTAAACTGTTCTTATTAGGGTGTAAGTGCTGTTTGAAACAGGCATTAACAGATCCGCACATTGCCAGAACTATATAAAAAATGCCTTTTCTTGTCCGCAATTGCGGACAAGAATAGGGCATGTTCTATATTTTTGCGGAACGGAAGTGCAGACCTAGAAGTGCGGATCCGCAATTCCGGATCCGAGCGGGACAAAGTCTGTCCCCATAGAAATGAATGGGTCCGCAATTCCGTTCCGCAAACAGAATTGCGGACGTGTGAATGGGGCATAAGGGTCCCTTATCACCGCCAGTTAGTTAGCTACTTGTTAGGTAGTTAGCGCCCATCCCACCACACCGCTGTCACTGATTTTGGCAGAGATTTTTTCATCAACATTGATCGATGCGAATGAAAAAATCTGTGCCGTTCATTTTTTTTTTTTCAGCCCAGAGGCTAAACGGAAAAAAAAAATCTCATTACCCGTATGCTCAATATAAGGAGAATAGCAGAAACTCCTAATGCTGGCCATACGTGTAATGATTGCGGAGACCCTCAAATGCCAGAGCAGTACAAAAACCTCACATGTGACCCCATTTTAGAAAGAAAACACCCCAAGGTATTCCGTGAGGGGTATGGTGAGATCATGTAAAATTTAATTTTTGTCACAAGTTAGTGGAATATGAGACTTTGTTAAAAAAAAAAAACAATTTCCTCTAACTTGTGCCAAATTTTTTTTTTTTTTTTAACTCGCCATGCCCCTCACGGAATACCTTGGGGTGTCTTCTTTCCAAAATGGGGTCACTTGTGGGGTATTTATACTGCCATGGCATTTTAGGGGTCCTAAAGCGTGAGAATCCAAATGCGTAAAAATGGCCTGTGAAATCCTAAAGGTACTCATTGGAATTAGGGCCCCTTTGCGCATCTTGGCTGCAAAAAAGTGTCACTCATGTGGTATCACCGTACTCAGGAGAAGTAGGGCAATGAGTTTTGGGGTGTATTTTTATATACACCCATACTTTGTGTGAGAAATATCGCTGTTAACGACAACTTTTTAAAAATATTTATACAAAGCTGTCAATTTACAGAGATATTTCTCTCACCCAACATGGGTATATGTAAAAATACACCCCAAAACACAATGCCCTACTTCTCCTGAGTACGGCGATACCACATGAGTGACACTTTTTTTGCAGCCTGGGTGCGCAAAGGGGCCCAAATTCCAACGAGTACCTTTAGGTTTTACAGGGATGCTCACAATATAGCCCTGCCCAAAATGCCAGAACAGTACAAACACCCCACAAATGACACCATTTTGTAAAGAAGACACCCCAAGGTATTTGCTAAGGGGCATAGTGAGTCCATTAAAAATTTAAATTTTTGTCAAAAGTTAGCGGAAAGGGAGACTTTGTGAGAAAAAAACAATAAAAAATCAATTTCCGCTAACTTGTGCCAAAAAAAAATCTTCTATGAACTCGCCATGCCCCTCACGGAATACTTTGGGGTGTCTTCTTTCCAAAATGGGGTCACATGTGGGGTATTTATACTGCCCTGGCATTTTAGGGGCCCTAAAGCGTGAGAAGAAAAATGCGTAAAATTGCCCTCCTAAAAAGTACTCATTGGAATTTGGGCCCCTTTGTGCACCCAGGCTGCAACAAAGTGTCACAGATGTGGTATCGCCATACTCAGGAGAAGTAGGGAAATGTGTTTTGGGGTGTATTTTTACATATACCCATGTTGGGTGAGAGAAATATCTCTGTAAATTGACAACTTTGTATAAAAAAAATTTTTAATTATTTTTTTTTAAAAGTTGTCATTTACAAAGATATTTCTCACACACAATATGGGTATATGTAAAAATACACCCAACACATTGCCCTACTTCTCTTAATGCTGGCGATACCACATGTGTGACACTTTTTTGCAGCCAAGATGCGCAAAGGGGCCTAATTCCAATGAGTACCTTTAGGATTTCACAGGGCATTTTTACGCATTTTAAGTGTCACACATGTGGTATCGCCGTACTCAGGAGAAGTTGGGCAATGTGTTTTGGGGTGTATTTTTACATATACCCATGCTGCTTTTGAGAAATATCTCTGTAAATGACAACTTTTTAATTTTTTTTATACAAAGTTGTCAGGTTACAGAGACATTTCTCTCACCCGTTATGGGTATATGTAAAAATACACTCCAAAACACATTGCTCTACTTCTCCTGAGTACGGCAATACCACATGAGTGACACTTTTTTGCAGCTTTTGCAAGGTTGCTCACAATTTAGCCCCGCCCAAAATGCCCGAACAGTAAACACACCCCACAAATGACCCAATTTCGGAAAGTAGACACCCCAAGGTATTTACTGAGGGGCATAGTGAGTCCGTGGGAGATTTTTTTTTTTTGCCAGAAGTTAGCAGAAATGGAAACTTTATTATTTATTTTTTTCCTCAGAAAGAGGAAAAAAATAAAAAATAGGGAGGGGAAAAAAACAGGCTGGTGTATTTGAGTTTCATTTACAGCATACTTATATAAGTAGATATATTTATAACGCGAGGTTGGTCGCGACGCGTGGTTGATTAAGTGTGTGGTTGTGTAAGTGTGACTTAAGATTAAGTGAGGGAGTAACTGCCAGCTACATTATTTGTGGACATTGAGTGGCTGCATTTGACTCTATTGTACACTGGGACTTTCTGCTTTGCAAGCTTCATTGCTGTTTTAACACTTTTTTTTTCCTTTACCAGGGGTTGCACAGGTGAGTAATTAGGGTGTGGCTGCCTAATTAGGAGCCTTTAAGAAGTCAGCAGTAAGGAAAACTCAGCCTTTGAATCCAGAGGGAGAAAAAACAGGCTGGTGTATTTGAGTTTCATTTACAGCATACTTATATAAGTAGATATATTTATAACGCGAGGTTGGTCGCGACGCGTGGTTGATTAAGTGTGTGGTTGTGTAAGTGTGACTTAAGATTAAGTGAGGGAGTAACTGCCAGCTACATTATTTGTGGACATTGAGTGGCTGCATTTGACTCTATTGTACACTGGGACTTTCTGCTTTGCAAGCTTCATTGCTGTTTTAACACTTTTTTTCCTTTACCAGGGGTTGCACAGGTGAGTAATTAGGGTGTGGCTGCCTAATTAGGAGCCTTTAAGAAGTCAGCAGTAAGGAAAACTCAGCCTTTGAATCCAGAGGGAAAAAAACAGGCTGGTGTATTTGAGTTTCATTTACAGCATACTTATATAAGTAGATATATTTATAACGCGAGGTTGAGTCGCGACGCGTGGTTGATTAAGTGTGTGGTTGTGTAAGTGTGACTTAAGATTAAGTGAGGAGTAACTGCCAGCTACATTATTTGTGGACATTGAGTGGCTGCATTTGACTCTATTGTACACTGGGACTTTCTGCTTTGCAAGCTTCATTGCTGTTTTAACACTTTTTTTCCTTTACCAGGGGTTGCACAGGTGAGTAATTAGGGTGTGGCTGCCTAATTAGGAGCCTTTAAGAAGTCAGCAGTAAGGAAAACTCAGCCTTTGAATCCAGAGGGAAAAAAAACAGGCTGGTGTATTTGAGTTTCATTTACAGCATACTTATATAAGTAGATATATATATAACGCGAGGTTGGTCGCGACGCGTGGTTGATTAAGTGTGTGGTTGTGTAAGTGTGACTTAAGATTAAGTGACTTCAGATTCAGGGACTTCAGTGGGGGACTGAAATTCGTCAGTTCTTGTAACTAGATTATATTGTATTTTTTTGTTTTTGTTTTTGTGGTGTAATCCACATTAGTATGTCTTGCACAATTGACAATGCCGTCCAGTGCACATCTTGCATGATGTATGCAGTCCTGGAACAGCCGTTTGAGGGTGCATATCTTTGTTCAAAATGTGAGCAAATTACCCGTTTGGAATCGCACATCGAGTCTCTAAACGGGCATATTGCAACACTGAGAGCCACTGACAATTTGCAAAAGAGTTTGCTGCTCACCGAGCAAGCAGTCTTTGGGGTAGATGTGGGGGAGGGTGGTAGCGAGGAGAGTGAGGTAGCTAGCTGGGTGACAGTAAGAAAGCGGAGTAGAGGGAAGAGTGCCAGGGAGGCTAGCCCTGATCTGACACACCCCAACAAGTTTGCACGTTTGGCAGATGAGGGGGATGGCATCTCAGGGACAGCACCGCTGCAGCCAGACACTTCCTCTGCCGGTCAGGGGAATGTCAGCTCCAGTAAGCAGGGGACCAGGAGAGCAGGGCAGGCCAGACAGGTGCTGGTAGTGGGAGACTCAATTATTAGGGGAACAGATAGGGCGATCTGTCACAAAGATCGTGATCGCCAAACAGTGTGCTGTCTTCCTGGCGCTAGAGTTCGACACATCGCAGATCGGGTTGACAGATTACTGGGAGGGGCTGGAGAAGATCCAGCGGTCATGGTCCATATCGGAACCAATGACAAAGTTAGAGGAAGGTGGAGCGTCCTTAAGAATGATTTCAGGGATTTAGGTCAAAAGCTTAGGGCAAGGACCTCAAAGGTAGTATTTTCCGAAATACTGCCTGTACCACGAGCCACACAAGAGAGGCAGCGGGAGATTAGAGAGGTTAACAAGTGGCTCAAGAACTGGTGTAGGAAGCAGGGTTTTGGGTTCATGGAGAACTGGGCCGACTTTGCTATCGGCTACAGGCTCTATCGTAGGGACGGGCTGCACCTCAATGGGGAAGGGCAGCCGTGTTGGGGAGAAAGATGGCTAGAAGGTTGGAGGAGTGTTTAAACTAGGGACTGGGGGAGAGAAATTACATTATAGAAGGGGAAGATAGTGCAGATAGAGACCGGGGGCAAGGTAGTGGGACTGGGGAAGAAATGGAAGGAGGGACTAGAAAAGTTCAGAAGGAAAGGTGTAGGGCAAAAAATATGCATAAACCTCTCAAATGTATGTATACTAATGCCAGAAGCCTGACTAATAAAACTGGGGAACTGGAATTAGTGATGTGTGAGGAGGATTATGACGTAGTGGGAATAACTGAGACATGGCTGGATGATAGCTATGACTGGGCAGTTAATGTACAAGGTTACAATCTGTTCAGAAAGGATCGTCAAAACCGGAGAGGGGGAGGGGTCTGCCTTTACATAAAGTCCTCTCTAAAGCCCACACTCCGGGAAGACATCTGTGAGGGACACGAAAATGTGGAGTCATTGTGGGTGGAGATAAATGGAGCCAAAAACAATAATAAATTACTAATAGGAGTTTACTATAAACCACCTAATATACCAGAGTCCGCAGAAAATCTATTACTAAATGAGATAAACAAGGCGGTAAACCATAATCAGGTGGTTATTATGGGGGACTTCAACTACCCAGATATAGACTGTGTGGGGAGTCGCTCTGGTAGACAGCGGTGCGGGTGCAGTTTAGAGGCAAAACAAGGAGTCCAGATTGTGCATCAAACAGTGTTTTATTCACACTTGCACACCAGAAATGAAAACAGTCTCTTGGTGACAGTTCACACACAACGGAAATACTGTGGCAAAACAAAAACAGGCCAACACAGGGTCCAGTCACCTTGGGTGGTTTAGGTGCGGGTTCACACCTAGCAGTCGGCTCAGCCGCAGGCGATTCCACCTTCAGGTCGCAGGGAAACACCACCTTGCTGAGCTCCTTCCTCCAGGACAGAGAATTCCTCAGCCCTGTTTGCAGGCTCCAGGATAATCACACACCCAGACACAGCTGCTGGCTGCGTTTTATACCCAGCCCAAAACATGGACTGGACCGTGGGAGCAGCCACCCACCCTACTCTTTAGCTGCTCCCAGTAAGAGCCGGCCCGGATCGGCTTTGCAGCCATGCTATTTAACAGAGCAGCACTAGCTGCTGCAGACAAAAACCCCGGCTCTTACCTCACCGAGGCCAGCAACCTCGGTGACACGTACCTGCTATCAAATACAACACCTTGCACCCTCTTACACACCCCTTTGTTCAGCCCTGAGGGGTGAACACACGTGAGGCAGTGGACGCGGGACAGGGCATCTGCGTTGCCCTGCAAGCGGCCTGCCCTGTGTTCCACGGAGAATTTGAAATTCTGAAGAGATAGGAACCACCTGGTGACCCGAGCATTCCTCTCCTTGGCCTGACTCATCCATTTGAGGGGAATGGTCGGTCACCAGACAGAACCTCCTCCCTAACAAGTAGTAGCGGAGAGATTCGAGTGCCCACTTGATAGCCAGGCACTCCCTCTCCACTATACTATATCTGGACTCGGCGGGATTGAGCTTACGGCTCAGGAAGACAACGGGATGTTCTTCCCGTTGACCTCCTGAGACAGTACCGCACCGAGGCCTACCTCCGAGCGTCGGTCTGTACGACAAACTCCTTGTTGAAGTCGGGTGTCACCAAAACCGGGGACCCACACAGGGCCGACTTCAGCGCGGCAGCCTCCTCCGCCTTCTCACTCCAGCTAACCCTCCCAGACTTTCGCCCCTTCAACAGGTCTGTCAACGGCGCTGCTATTGTGGCAAAGTGGGGCACAAACCTCATGTAGTAACCTACAATCCCCAGGAACGACTTTACCTGCCTGGTGGTGACCGGTCGGGGCCAGTTACGAATGGCCTCTACCTTGGTTACCTGAGGTTTGATGACTCCCGCCCAATTACATATCCCAGATATTTTGTCTCCTCTAACCCTATGGAGCACTTCTTTGGGTTAGCGGTCAGTCCGGCTTTCCTCAGGGCATCCACTACCGCCTGCACCTTGGGTAAATGGCTTTCCCAGTCGGTGCTGTGGATGACTACATCATCTAAGTAGGCCGAGGCGTACCGGCGATGTGGTCGCAGCACTATGTCCATTAACCTTTGGAAAGTGGCGGGGCGCCATGCAGGCCAAAGGGTAACACCTTGTAGTGATACAGGCCCTGCGGGGTAACAAATGCGTTTTTCCTTAGCCGACTCCGTTAAGGGTACCTGCCAGTACCCTTTAGTGAGGTCCAGCACAGAAAAATAACGGGCTTGTCCTAAACTTTCAACCAGCTCGTCTACTCGGGGCATGGGATACGCGTCAAACTTGGATACTTCATTTAACTTGCGAAAGTCGTTGCAGAACCATAGCGTCCCATCCGGCTTAGGTATTAGGACTATGGGACTGGCCCACTCACTCTTCGACTCCTCAATGACATCGAGCTTCAACATTAACTGTACTTCCTCCGCGATGGCCCGTCGCCGAGCCTCGGGTACCCGGTATGGTTTTAACCGGATCTTGGCCTGAGGCTCAGTGGCGATGTCATGTTGGATGAGAGGCGTGCGGCCAGGGAGGTCCGAGAACACATCCGTGTTCCGACTGATGAACTCCTGACTTCCTGAACTTGTTTGGAAGACAGGCTGTCTGCAATTTTTACCGTGGTTACTGCTTCACAGGCCTCGAACTGTGGGGCTGGACCCTTTTCACCTAGAAGCCCTGGTCGGGGACTGTGGTCGTCGGCCGCGTCCCTATCTTTCCACGGCTTAAGTAAATTCACGTGGTACACCTGCTCCGGCTTGCGCCGCCTGGCTGGTGTACCTTGTAATTACTTCCCTACCTTCTCGATCACCTCATAGGGGCCCTGCCACCTAGCTAGGAATTTGCTGTCAAGGGTGGGTACCAGAACCAACACTCGATCTCCCGGATTGAAGCCCCGTACCCGAGCCTGACGATTATACACCCTACTCTGGGCTTGTTGTGCTGCCTCCATATGCTCCCGGACCAGCGGCAACACCCTTTCTATCCGTTCCTGCATCTGGGTGACATACTCAATGACACTTTTGTGGGGGACAGGCTGTTGTTCCCATGCTTCCTTGGCGATATCCAACAGGCCCCGAGGGTGTCTGCCATAAAGCAGTTCGAAGGCGAGAACCCAGTAGAGGCCTGGGGTACCTCTCGCACTGCGAACATGAGATAGGGCAGAAGCAGGTCCCAGTCCTTCCCATCTCTAGACACCACCCTCTTTAACATATTTTTTAGAGTTTGGTTAAACCTCTCAACAAGACCGTCTGTTTGCGGATGGTAAACGGACGTCCGTAACTGCTTTATACGCAACAATTTACACAGTTCCCTCATTACTTTGGACATAAAAGGGGTCCCTTGGTCTGTCAGAACCTCTTTTGGCAGGCCCACACGGGAAAACATCTCCATTAACTCTTTGGCAATGAGCTTAGCTGAGGTATGTCGCAGAGGCACCACCTCCGGATACCGAGTGGCATAGTCGAGAACTACCAGAATGTGTTGGTGGCCCCTGGCGAACTTTGGTACAGGCCCAATTAAATCCATAGCGATTCGCTCGAGCGGTACTTCAATAGTTGGCAGAGGTACCAGAGGACTACGGAAATGTGGCTGGGGGCTAGTTATCTGACAGGTCGGACAGGACTTACAATAATTCTCTACCTCCTTGAACACACTGGGCCAATAAAACCGCTGCAGTATGCGGTCCTGGGTTTTCTGCCACCCCAGGTGTCCCCCAAGAACATGTTGGTGGGCAAGCTCCATGACAAGCTTGCGATACGCTGTGGGCACCACCAACTGTTCAACAGGTTCACCTCGGATTTGGTTCACCCGATACAACATATCCTGCAGAACAATAAATCGTGGGAACATTAATTCAGCCCCTGGTTTCTGGGGTTTACCATCAATTTCCAGCACATTCTCCCAGGCCCTGGTTGGGGTTTGGTCCCGGTGTTGTGCGGTCCCAAAATTTTCCCGGAGACATTGAGGTCTGCCAACTCAGGCCCGGTGGCAAGTCCTCCGTGTCTCCCACCATTACACTCAGTGGGGTTGTCTCCCCCACTACCGCTGCAGCAGTGGTCACCCCTACCGCTGGCCCTTCAGACTCGGGCTCCCAGGGTTCTGGCCTTCCAGGGGTATCAGGCCACTCTGCTAGGGTTACCCCTGTCTCAGGGCTATTAGTCACTTTCATCTCAGGCCACAGTGACGGAAAACCAGGAAGTCTCTACCAATTATTAGTTCATAGGGCAGCTTTGTGGAGATCGCCACTTCACAAGTCCAGGTGCCGGCCGCCGTGGACAGAGACATTACAGCCGTGGGATAGTCCTTTAAGTCTCCGTGTATACACACCACACCAACTTTCCGGCCCGTATACTGGGTGGGCTGTACCAGGGCAGCACTTACCAGGGTTACCAGGCTCCCTGAGTCCAACAGCGCCACTGCCAGGTTATCCCCGATTTGCACCTGGCACAGATGTCGATTGTCTATTGTCTCAGGGGTGCCGGTCGCACACAGTCTCCGGGCATACATGGAAGCCCGGTACCCATAATTAATCTCCATGGGTTCCCCCACTGTGGACAGTCGGCCCTTACGTGGCCAGGCTCGTGACACCGCCAGCAGACTACTGGGGAGGGATCTGCAAGGGGTACATCCCGGGCGGGTTTGGCCGGCCGCCGGGACTGGGGTGGAGGTTTCCGGGGTTTGACTGGCCTCCTCCCAAAGAACCCCCTGCAGGTTTCTGGTGGCCTCATATCGCTCCACCAGGTCGACCATCTCAAGGGCATTGGTGGGGGATACCTGGCCGATCCAGTGCTGGAGAGGGTATGGCAGAGACCTCCAGAATACATCTGCTAACAGGCGGTCGAGCATAGCAGTGGGAGTCAGTATGTCTGGCTGCAGCCATTTTGCAACCGATGTAGCAGGTCATAGTATTGTGGTCTGGCGGGTTCAGCCGGGTTAAATTCCCACTGATGCACCCGCTGGGCCGGACCAAAACATTTACCCCCAGTCTTGCTAGAATCTCACCTTTCACGGTCGGGTAGTCAGCTTCCTGGACATCTGCCAAGTCGAAAAAAACTTGCTGGGGCCCGGCTGCCAGGAGCAGAGCAACCACCTCGGCCCACTGGTCACGGGGTAACTTTTCCCTCACGGCGACCTTCTCAAAGACGGCTAGAGTATGTCTCCACGTCGTCTGCGGGGGTCATCTTTGGGATCGCCCGCACGGACCGCTTTCCGGGCATCATGGACGTGGTGGGACGCTCCTGCCGCCTGTAATGCCATCACATGTTGCAGCAATAACTGGTTGGTCTCCCGCTGCTGCACGTTAGCCTCTATGAGGGCTTTCACAGCAGCCTCCATGTTGCCAGAAATCACAGGCTGCAACTTTGCCGGCCTAATATAGGACATACACTTTTGCTCAGCAAACAAAGTTCGGCGTTCACGCCAGCCTCACTGCGCATGCCCGCATCCGACACCAAATGTGGGAGTCGCTCTGGTAGACAGCGGTGCGGGTGCAGTTTAGAGGCAAAACAAGGAGTCCAGATTGTGCATCAAACAGTGTTTTATTCACACTTGCACACCAGAAATGAAAACAGTCTCTTGGTGACAGTTCACACACAACGGAAATACTGTGGCAAAACAAGAACAGGCCAACACAGGGTCCAGTCACCTTGGGTGGTTTAGGTGCGGGTTCACACCTAGCAGTCGGCTCAGCCGCAGGCGATTCCACCTTCAGGTCGCAGGGAAACACCACCTTGCTGAGCTCCTTCCTCCAGGACAGAGAATTCCTCAGCCCTGTTTGCAGGCTCCAGGATAATCACACACCCAGACACAGCTGCTGGCTGCGTTTTATACCCAGCCCAAAACATGGACTGGACCGTGGGGAGCAGCCACCCACCCTACTCTTTAGCTGCTCCCAGTAAGAGCCGGCCCGGATCGGCTTTGCAGCCATGCTATTTAACAGAGCAGCACTAGCTGCTGCAGACAAAAAACCCGGCTCTTACCTCACCGAGGCCAGCAACCTCGGTGACACGTACCTGCTATCAAATACAACACCTTGCACCCTCTTACAACTGGGAAACTGAAACCTGTACATCCCATAAAGGAAACAGGTTCTTGGCAATAGCCAAAGACAATTACCTTTCCCAAATGGTTCAGGACCCAACTAGAGGGACGGCCATACTGGACTTAGTATTAACCAATAGACCTGATAGAACAACAGATGTGCAGGTCGGGGACACCTGGGAAATAGTGACCATAAAGTAATAACCTTCCAATTATCCTTCAAGCGAGAGTTTCTACAGGGAGGAACAAGAATACCGGACTTCAAAAAAGCAAAAATTTAGCCAACTAAGGGAGGCCATAGGCCCAATTAACTGGGACATAGTCCTCAAAAATAAAAATACAACCACAAAATGGGAGATTTTTAAAAGCATTGTAACATCAAATTGTGATCGATGCATACCTTATAGAAATAAAAGGCTAAGAAATAAGAAAGAAACCAATGTGGATAAATAGAACCGTAAAAAAGCAATAAATGACAAAAAGAAAGCATATAAATCACTAAAACAGGAGGGGGCCAGGAAGCACTGATAAACTATAAGGAAAAAAATAGAATATGTAAAAAACTAATAAAAACTGCCAAACTAGAGACCGAGAGATTAATTGCCAATGAGAGCAAAACTAACCCTAAAATGTTTTTCAATTATATAAATGGTAAAAAATATAAACCTGAAGGAGTCGGCCCTCTACATAGCAATGAGCGGGGAGTTGCAGAAAGCGATGAGGATAAAGCCAAGCTA
Organism: Bufotes viridis; assembly: GCA_033119425.1. Taxonomy (NCBI): domain Eukaryota; kingdom Metazoa; phylum Chordata; class Amphibia; order Anura; family Bufonidae; genus Bufotes; species Bufotes viridis. The sequence goes on from CM065589.1 coordinate 266,366,644, forward strand.
TTAAATATTTTCTTCACCACTGTTTTCACTGAGGAAAATAAACTGTCAGATGAAATGCAAAATGAAAAAGTAAATTCCCCTTTAAAAGTGCCCTGTCTGACCCAGGAAGAAGTACAGCAGCGACTTAAAAATATTAAAATCAGCCTCCATGTTGCCAGAAATCACAGGCTGCAACTTTGCCGGCCTAATATAGGACATACACTTTTGCTCAGCAAACAAAGTTCGGCGTTCACGCCAGCCTCACTGCACATGCCCGCATCCGACACCAAATGTGGGGAGTCGCTCTGGTAGACAGCGGTGCGGGTGCAGTTTAGAGGCAAAACAAGGAGTCCAGATTGTGCATCAAACAGTGTTTTATTCACACTTGCACACCAGAAATGAAAACAGTCTCTTGGTGACAGTTCACACACAACGGAAATACTGTGGCAAAACAAGAACAGGCCAACACAGGGTCCAGTCACCTTGGGTGGTTTAGGTGCGGGTTCACACCTAGCAGTCGGCTCAGCCGCAGGCGATTCCACCTTCAGGTCGCAGGGAAACACCACCTTGCTGAGCTCCTTCCTCCAGGACAGAGAATTCCTCAGCCCTGTTTGCAGGCTCCAGGATAATCACACACCTCAGACACAGCTGCTGGCTGCGTTATATACCCAGCCCAAAACATGGACTGGACCGTGGGAGCAGCCACCCACCCTACTCTTTAGCTGCTCCCAGTAAGAGCCGGCCCGGATCGGCTTTGCAGCCATGCTATTTAACAGAGCAGCACTAGCTGCTGCAGACAAAAACTCGGCTCTTACCTCACCGAGGCCAGCAACCTCGGTGACACGTACCTGCTATCAAATACAACACCTTGCACCCTCTTACAACTGGGAAACTGAAACCTGTACATCCCATAAAGGAAACAGGTTCTTGGCAATAGCCAAAGACAATTACCTTTCCCAAATGGTTCAGGACCCAACTAGAGGGACGGCCATACTGGACTTAGTATTAACCAATAGACCTGATAGAACAACAGATGTGCAGGTCGGGGGACACCTGGGAAATAGTGACCATAAAGTAATAACCTTCCAATTATCCTTCAAACGAGAGTTTCTACAGGGAGGAACAAGAATACCGGACTTCAAAAAAGCAAAATTTAGCCAACTAAGGGAGGCCATAGGCCCAATTAACTGGGACATAGTCCTCAAAAATAAAAATACAACCACAAAATGGGAGATTTTTAAAAGCATTGTAACATCAAATTGTGATCGATGCATACCTTATAGAAATAAAAGGCTAAGAAATAAGAAAGAAACCAATGTGGATAAATAGAACCGTAAAAAAGCAATAAATGACAAAAAGAAAGCATATAAATCACTAAAACAGGAGGGAGCCAGGAAGCACTGATAAACTATAAGGAAAAAAATAGAATATGTAAAAAACTAATAAAAACTGCCAAACTAGAGACCGAGAGATTAATTGCCAATGAGAGCAAAACTAACCCTAAAATGTTTTTCAATTATATAAATGGTAAAAAATATAAACCTGAAGGAGTCGGCCCTCTACATAGCAATGAGCGGGGAGTTGCAGAAAGCGATGAGGATAAAGCCAAGCTATTAAATATTTTCTTCACCACTGTTTTCACTGAGGAAAATAAACTGTCAGATGAAATGCAAAATGAAAAAGTAAATTCCCCTTTAAAAGTGCCCTGTCTGACCCAGGAAGAAGTACAGCAGCGACTTAAAAATATTAAAATAGACAAATCGCCAGGACCGGATGGCATACACCCCCGTATCCTAAGGGAATTAAGTGATGTCCTAGCCAGACCCTTATTTTTGATATTCACTGACTCCATACTGACAGCGAATGTTCCACCAGACTGGCGTATAGCAAATGTGGTGCCAATATTCAAAAAGGGTCCAAAAACAGAGCCTGGAAATTATAGGCCGGTAAGTTTAACATCTGTTGTGGGTAAACTGTTTGAAGGATTTGTAAGAGATGCTATCTTGGAGTATCTCAATGAAAATAAGCAAATTACACCATATCAGCATGGCTTAATGAGGGATCGGTCATGTCAAACTAATTTAATCAGTTTCTATGAGGAGGTAAGTTCTAGACTTGACAGCGGCGAATCAATGGATGTCGTATATCTGGACTTCTCCAAAGCATTTGACGCTGTACCACATAAAAGGTTAGTATATAAAATGAGAACACTTGGACTAGGAGAAAATATCTGTATGTGGGTAAGTAACTGGCTCAGTAATAGAAAACAGAGAGTGGTTATTAACGGTACACACTCAGATTGGGTCACGGTCACTAGTGGGGTACCTCAGGGTTCAGTATTGGGCCTTATTCTCTTCAATATATTTATTAATGATCTTGTAGAAGGCTTGCACAGTAATATATCAATTTTTGCAGATGACACTAAACTGTGTAAAGTAATTAACACTAAAGAGGACAGTTTTCTGCTACAGAGGGATCTGGATAGATTGGGGGCTTGGGCAGAGAAATGGCAGATGAGGTTTAACACTGACAAATGTAAAGTTATGCACATGGGAAGGAATAATGCAAGTCACCCGTACATGCTAAATGGTAAAACACTCAGCAACACTGACATGGAAAAGGATCTAGGAATTTTAATAAATAACAAACTAAGCTGTAAAAACCAGTGTCAGGCAGCTGCTGCTAAGGCCAATAAGATAATGGGTTGCATCAAAGGGGCATAGATGCCCGTGATGAAAATATAGTCTTACCACTTTATAAATCACTAGTCAGACCACACATGGAGTACTGTGTACAGTTCTGGGCTCCCGTGAACAAGGCAGACATAGCAGAGCTAGAGAGGGTTCAGAGGAGGGCAACTAAAGTAATAACTGGAATAGGGCAACTACAGTACCTCGAAAGGGTATCAAAATTAGGGTTATTCACTCTAGAAAAAGACGACTGAGGGAGATCTAATAACTATGTATAAATATATCAGGGGTCAGTACAAAGATCTCTCCCATCATCTATTTATCCCCAGGACTGTGACTGTGACGAGGGGACATCCTCTGCGTCTGGAGGAAAGAAGGTTTGTACACAAACATAGAAAAGGGTTCTTCACGGTAAGAGCAGTAAGACTATGGAACTCTCTGCCTGAGGAGGTGGTGATGGTGAGTACAATAAAGGAATTCAAGAGGGGCCTGGATGTATTTCTGGAGCGTAATAATATTTCAGGCTATAGCTACTAGAGAGGGGTCGTTGATCCAGGGAGTTATTCTGACTGCCTGATTGGAGTCGGGAAGGAATTTTTTCCCCTTAAGTGGGGAAAATTGGCTTCTACCTCACAGGGGTTTTTTGCCTTCCTCTGGATCAACTTGCAGGAAACAGGTCGAACTGGATGGACAAATGTCTTTTTTCGGCCTTATATACTATGTTACTATGTTACTAAAGTGTCATTTTCCGCTAACTTGTGAAAAAAAATTAAATGATACATGAACTCATCATGCCCCTCCACGAATACTTTGGGGTGTCTTCTTTCTAAAATGGTGTCATTTGGGGGGCATTTATACTTCCTGGCATTCTAGCACCTGAAGAAACATGACAGGTGCTCAGAAAGTCAGAGCTGATTCAAAATGCGGAAAATTAACTTTTTTGCACCATAGTTTGTAAACGCTATAACTTTTACCCAAACCAATAAATATATACTTATTGGATTTTTTGTTTATCAAAGACATGTAGAACAATAAATTTAGAGAACAATTTATATAGAAATGTATCTTTTAAAAAAAAAAATTACAACAGAAAATGAAAAATGTCATTTTTTGCAAAAATTTCGGTCATTTTTGATTAATAGCAAAAAATGTAAAAATGTCAGCAGCAATGAAATACCACCAAATGAAAGCTCTATTAGTGAAAAGAAAAGGAGGTAAAATTCATTTGGGTGGTAAGTTGCATGACGGAGCAATAAACGGTGAAAGTACCGTAGTGCAGAATTGTAAAAAGTGGCCTGGTCATTAAGGGTGTTTAAGCTAGGGGGGCTAAAGTGGTTAAAAAAAAATAAAAAATAATTAACATTATTAATTGACAACTCGGAGAAGCAGGTGGAATAGGAGGTTGGGGAGGCGTCAGATGGGAATGCCATCAGCAGCGCATCTACCAGCAAACATTTGAAGTCACGCATCTTTTTATCAGTAACAGACGTTTTTACAAAATTTGGTTTCCTGCCAGCAATGCACAGATGTGGCTTCTCACTGGCAAAACTGGGTTAATGTCACTCATCAATGGAACAGGTGATATTCAGAAATGTTAGGCCCCTGACACCCAGACAGAGGAAAGGTCAATTCACGGTAAAAAGAGGTTAATGTCACCCACGAATGCAACAGGCGATTATCAGCAATGTAGGCCCCTGGCACCCAGACAGAGGAGAGGTCAATTCACAGCAAAAAAAGGTTAATGTCACCCACCAATGCAACAGGCGATTATCAGAAATGTAGGCCCCTGGCACCAAGACAGAGGAGAGGTCAATTCACGGCAAAACAGGCTTCATGTCACCCACCAGTGGAAAAGGCAATTATCAGAAATGTAGGCCCCTAGCACCCGGACAGAGGAGAAGTCAATTCATGGCAAAACGCAACAGGCCACTATCAGAAATGTAGGCCCCTGGTACCCAGACAGAGAGGTGCATTCACAGCAATAAGAGGTTAATGTCACCCAGCAATTGAATAGGCCATTTTCACCAATTTAGGCCCCTGGCACCCAGACAGAGGAGAGGTGCATTCATTGCAATAAGAGGTTAATGTCACCCAGCAATGGAACAGACCAAATATAGGCCCCTGGCACCTGGACAGAGGAGAGGTCAATGCACGGCCAAACAGGCTTCATGTCACCCACCAATGGAACAGGTGATTTTCAGAAACGTATGCCCCTGCACCCAGACAGAGAGATCAATTCACAGCAAAACAGGCTTTATGTCACCCACCAATGCAACAGGCCACTATCAGAAATGTAGGCCTCTGGGACTCGGACAGAGGAGAGGTCAATTCACTGCAAAACAGGCTTCATGTCACCCACCAATGCTACAGGCCACTATCAGAAACATAGGCCCTGGCACCCAGACAAAGGAGAGGTTCATTTAAATTGGGGTAGCCACCAAAATAATGGTACAAATAAAAAAAAAGGATTCATTGAATAAATGCACTGGAGTACAAGAATGGATGTTTGAGGCGGTTATAAATTTCTATTCTGCACAAGGTACGGATAAGTCCTGTGGGATCCATGCCTGGTTCATTTTAATGAACGTGAGCTTTTACACATTGCTTGTGGACAGGCGGCTGCGTTTGTCTGTAATGACACCCCCTGCCGTGCTAAATACACGTTCAGACAATATACTGGCTGCAGGGCAGGCCAGCACCTCCAAGGCATAAAGGGCAAGCTCGGGCCATGTGGACAATTTGGAGACCCAGAAGTTAAATGAGGCAGAACGATCAGTCAGTATGTGGAGGCGTGTGCACATGTACTGTTCCACCATGTTGTTCAAATGCTGCCTCCTGCTAAGATGTACCATATCAGCTGGTGGTGCAGGTTGCGGTGGCATGGTGACAAAGCTTTTGCTAACCCTGACGTCTGAGGAGCTGGCCGTGACACAGATGCGTTGGCAACCTCCTCCTCTGACTTCGCCTTGTGCTTCCACTTGTCCCCCCGTGTCAGTTGGGAATGTCCTCAGAAGCGCGTCTACCAGCGTGCGCTTGAAGTCGCGCATCTTCCTATCATGCTCCACTGCGGGAATTAAGGTGAGCACATTGTCTTTTTAGCGGGGATCCAGCAGGGTGGCCACCCTGCAGTGAACCAGGATTCTCCTCCTCCTCTACCTCATCCTCCTCCTCCTTGTCTTCCAGAACTGTGCCCTGGCTGACCACATGTGTACATTGCCTCTGCTGGTGTAGGAACCCACCCTCTGAGGCACTTCTGAATGACCGGCCTGAAACCCTGTGAAATGCCCCCTCTTCCTCCTTCTCCTATGCCACATCCTCTTCCATCATCGACACAATAGTTTTTTCAAGGAGACATGGAAGTGGTATTGTAATGCTAACAACGGCGTCATCAGAATTGGCCATGTTGGTTGAGTACTCAAAAGACCGCAACAAGACCGCAACTGCTGAATGGCCACGTCCTCTCCCAGCAACAGGAGCTCCACCAACACCACAACGACCATGCCCACGTTCCTTATTTGATGTTCTCCTCATTATTTGTGTTCACCCACCAAGCTGACGGATGGTTTATCTCCGGTGCCAATTTAACTGCCAATAGTCAACAATTAAGTTCACTAACACTAAGGCAGTGCCAGTATCATAAAAATGCTCTGTGGACCAAGAATACCGTTTTTTTTCCTAAAAATACACTAATGCACTATTTCACTGCAGAAATTTAAATTAGGTATTTTTATGCTGTATGCACAAATAGTTAAGGCTGCTCGCAGCCTGTAGTTGTGGGCGGGGCTGAGGTCCCCCTTATTAACCCCCTCACCTAGGTCCTCGGTCTCGCACGCCGAGTCTATTTCCGGTCCTGCAGGCAGCCCGCCGGCTGAACGCCTCTGCAGCTCTACCCCGACATCGCTGTGCGACGGCCTCAGGTAAGGCGGGTTAGCACGCCGAGGGTGCGGGGGTCCGTTCTCCCTCGCCATCTCATGCCCTCCCATCCAGCATCAGCGTTACGAGTGTCCAGGAGGCCGAGCACTCACAGGGGGCGGGATGCTGGCACCGGGCTGTCAGTCTGCTCCTTATGCCCGCCGGGTTCGGAGTCTCGCTCCCCTGCCCCCGACAAGCCCTCTCCCTCACCGGGATCCAGCGTTTGCACGCCTCTCGGTCAATGGCGTGCCGCCTGTCCTGCGCAGGCGGCTCCCCTTTTTCCGGCCTGGACCCCTGCCCACCTGCCATCTCCAGCTTTTAAGAGGGGGGGGGGTCCGGTTCCCCATGGGTCGCAGTCAGGCCTGGCTACTGGGGCTTGGATATGAATTAAAAAAAAAAAAAAAAAAAAAATTATATATGATTTTAGTTTTCTGCTTTCCCTCTTCCTTCAGGTACACCCTGTCTACATTGGTAGCGGTTGCATTATCCGCCCGACTCCCTCGTCTTACTTGTGTAAAAAAAAAAAAAAAAAAAAACCCAGGTCCTATAGTCCCTTCTCGTGCCTCCGTGGGTCAACAGGTGGACCCCCTTGTGTCCTCTCAGGTGGGTATTTTAGGTTCTTTTTCCTATTCCTCCCGTGCTGCGCCTCCCCACCCGCTGCGCCCGCTCTAGCCTGCAGTCTCTCTCAGCTGAGCGCTTTTTACTCAGGCACCCTTCATCGCGCTCAGGCCTATTGGAAAAGGGAAAAAAAAAAAAAAAAACCCATCCATCCTTTCAGCTTCTAGGGTTCAGGCGGGTATCTACTCCCTTCCCAAGCACGGCGACCTGCCACCACGCTCCCGTCAGCCTGGAGCGTTTAGGGTCACTCCTTCCTCCAAGGGCCTGAGGCGTTCAGGGTCACTCCTTCCACCAGGGACCTGAGGCGTTCAGGTCTCTCCGTTCACCTCGGCCTGAAGCGTTCAGGTCACTCCGTTCCCCACTGCCTGAAGCGTTCAGGTCACTCCGTTCACCACGGCCTGAAGCGTTCAGGTCACTACGGTCACCTCGGCCTGAAGCGTTCGGGTCACTCCGTTCCCCACTGCCTGAAGCGTTCAGGTCACTCCGTTCTCCACTGCCTGCAACGTTCAGGTCACTCCGTTCTCCACGGCCTGAAGCGTTCAGGTTACTCCGTTCACCACGGCCTGAAGCGTTCAGGTCACTCCGTTCTCCTCGGCCGAAGCGTCCAGGTCACTCCGTTCACCTCGGCCTGAAGCGTTCAGGTCACTCCGTTCTCCACGGCCTGAAGCGTTCAGGTCACTCCGTTCTCCACGGCCTGAAGCGTTCAGGTCACTCCGTTCTTCACGGCCTGAAGCGTTCAGGTCACTCCGTTCTTCACGGCCTGAAGCGTTCAGGTAACTCCGTTCTCCACGGCCTGAAGCATTCAGGTCACTCCATTCTTCAAGGCCTGAAGCGTTCAGGTCACTCCGTTCCCCACGGCCTGAAGCGTTCAGGTCACTCCGTTCACTTCGGCCTGGGGCGTTCAGGTCACTCCATTCACCACTGCCGTAGCGTTCAGGTCACTCCGTTCCCCACGGCCTGAAGCGTTCAGGTCACTCCGTTCACTTCGGCCTGGGGCGTTCAGGTCACTCCGTTCACCACTGCCGTAGCGTTCAGGTCACTCAGTTCACCTCGGCCGAAGCGTTCAGGTCACTCCGTTCACCACAGCCTGAAGCGGTCAGGTTCCTTCTCTCGCCTTTTCGTTGCCGTCGTGGCTTCCTCTCTTCTCCGCCGCACGCCCATGCATTTCCCACTAGGGTGGGCCGCTGAGAGTGTTCAGGCTAGTCCCTTCCTGGCGCTCCCAGGCACTTCATCTCGCGCCTTCGCTCCCAACGTCGTTCGGCAACACCGCGTGGCCAGCAGCTGGGGACGTCATACCAGTCACGTGCTCACTGGGTTCATTATTTTAGTCCTCAGATCAAGCTGAGTTTTCGGCCCGGCTAGCCGTGCGGCCAGGACGCCAGGTCTGTAATCCCAGGTACGTCCTCGATTTAGTTTGCGTCATCCGTTCTGGTGTTACGGTCCACGCGACCACATCAATCTCCAATTGCTGTCAGTTTTCCTTATTACAGGTTCGTTGGAGACGGCCGCTAGGATCATCAAGCCATGTCCCAGGCTTCGGATATGGATGACGCATTGTCCCTCCCGGGTTCAGCGGTGTCTGGCCAAGGCGGGCCAGAATCTCCCAGAAGATGGACTGTGCCAAAGCTCATTGCCGAGTTAAATAGAAGGGGCATCGGGTACCCGGCCTCCGCCAGGAAAGCGGAACTATATAGACTGCTTGTGTCGGACCCCGGTTCGTCCATAGGGGAGGCCCCGTCCCCATCAATTCAGCAGTCATTGGCTCAACTACAGGCCACCATGAATTCTCTCGCCTCGTCGGTTGCAGACATCCGGTCCAGGGTGGTGGAGTTGGAATCCGGGATTCCCGCTATTCCCCAGGTGCCGGTCCCACCCCCTGAGCCGTCTCCACCTCAACCACTGGCTCCAGGTACGGCTCCGGTAGTTCCCGTGATTGCTCCAGCTCATTTCTTCCCAGACCACATTAGGAAGGACATATTGGCTGGGAAGGACGTCAACCTGGCGTCCATCTTGATTGCGTCCCACGATGGCGCGGAGAATAAGACCTTCGACTGCGGGGAGGTTTCGGTGGTCTTAAAGGCCAAGGATGCCCGGTTGAACCGTAAACTCACCGTTACTGAGTTTGTCCTGGCCTTCAGCCTGTTTAGAGACGTGATCTGCTCCGCCTTCCCCCTGAGCAGGGAGGAGCTCGACACATATCTTTACAGGGTCACTGATCTTGGGCACAAGTACGGCGGCACGGCCTTCTATGACTACCACCGCTCCTTCTCGGCCAAGGCCGCCGCCGCACTTGCCCAGTTTCAGTTTACCACCAGTTGGGCCAGTTTAGATATGGAGTTGTTCTGCCGGCACTTCGCCGGTCTCCGGTCTCCCTCGTGTTCGACTTGCCAGTCGATCTTTCACTCCGCAGAATGGTGTCCCCAGCTTGCCACGGCTCACCCGGACAGGGCCACGCCCGGGTCCTCGGGGGTCCAACGCAATCCCACCACGACAGACAAATTAGGAAGGCCCATAGTCTACCTTGGCAACGCCCAAGTGTGTAACAACTTCAACTTTGGCAGTTGTCTTTTTAGTGGCTGCAGGGCCTTGCACATTTGCGCCATATGCTTCAGGGCTCACCCCAGGTCCACCTGTCCTAAGAGATTCGCAAAGCACCTATGACTGGCCGACATTGATGTTAGTCTCCTGGCCGCTTTGTTACGGGACCATCCCAACCCGAGTTTTGTGGGTTCTCTGATTGCCGGGCTCACCTCGGGCTTTGACACTGGCTTGGTGGCTCTCCCTCACTGCAACTGGGAGTGTCCCAACCTCCAGTCGGCCAGGTCCGATCCGGCCGCCGTCCAGGCGCTCCTGGACTCGGAGGTCGCGAAAGGATTCGTGCTGGGTCCGTTCGATCAGATCCCCTTCTCTCGGTGGCGGATTAGCCCCATAGGAATTGTGTCCAAAAAAGATTCCAATAAAAAACGTTTAGTTTACGATCTCTCGGCCCCGCATGATTCCATCATCCCGAGCATGAATTCTCTAATTCCTTCTAAGGAATTTTATTCACCTACCATGTGTCCTTTTGCCCTCTTTTAGGCCTGCCTACGTGGCTCCAGGCACACTTCGACCACAGTTAGGGTCTTATCGGCCGCACCACGGGCCGTGGCGACGCACACAAATAGTTAAGGCTGCTAGCAGCCTGTAGTTGTGGGCGGGGCCGAGGTCCCCCTTATTAACCCCCTCACCTGGGTCCTCGGTCTCGCACGCCGAGTCTACCCTCTTGCCCTCCCCTCTGCTTGACTCTTCTAGCTATGGTGGGCCCTCTTTTAGGCCTGCCCACAGTACGTGGCTCCAGGCACACTTCGGCCACAGTTAGGGTCTTATCGGCCGCACCACGGGCCGTGGCGACGCACACAACTGCTTTTTGAAGCAAGAATACGTCTTTTTTTCACAAAAATACACTAATGCCCTATTTCACAGCAGAAATGTAAAATAGGTATTTGGGCGGTGTATTTTAAACTGCTTTGTGGACCAGGAATAATGCTTTTTTCCCCAAAATTCACAAATGCACTATTTAACTGCTGGAAATTAAACATAGGTATTTCTACGCTTTATGCACAACTATTTTGTGAGCCTAGAACACGCCTTTTTTTTTTCAGTAAAACACACTAAAGCACTATTTCCGTGCTGCAATTTAAAAATGGTATTTGTACGCTGTATGCACAACTGCTTTGGCGACCCAGAACACGGCTTTTTTCACTAAAACACACAAATACAGTATTTAACTGCTGGAAATTAAACGTAGGTATTTGTACGCTGTATGCACAACTGGTTTGGGGACCCAGAAACCCGGCTTTTTTCACCAAAATTAATAAATGCAGTATTTAAAGGCTGGAAATTAAACTTGGGTATTTCTACGCTTTATGCACAACTGTTTTATGGTCCTAGAACATGCCTTTTTTTTTTTGTAAAACACACTAAAGCACTATTTCCGTGCTGCAATTTAAAATTGGGATTTGTACGCTGTATGCACAACTGCTTTGGGGACCCAGAACACGGCTTTTTTCACTAAAACACACAAATGCAGTATTTAACTGCTGGAACATAGGTATTTCAACGCTTTATGCACAACTATTTTGTGGGCCTAGAACACGCCTTTTTTTTAGTAAAACACACTAAAGCACTATTTCTGTGCTGCAATTTAAAATTGGGATTTGTACGTTATATGCACAACTGCTTTGGCAACCCAGAACACGGCTTTTTTCACCAAAATTCACAAATGCAGTATTTAAAGGCTGGAAATAAATGTAGGTACTATTTCTACGCTTTATGCACAACTGTTTTGTGGGCCTAGAACACAGCTTTTTTTTCCCCTAAAACACACTGATGCACTATTTCCCTGCAGAAATATAAAATAGGTATTTGTACGATGTATAAACAACTGTTTTGTGGACCAGGAATACCGCTTTTTTTCCCCAAAAATACACTGATTCTCTATTTCACTGCAGAAATGTCATATGTATTTGGGCAGTGTATTTAAAACTGCTTTGTGGATCAGGTTTACTGCTTTTTTTTTTCACAAAAATACACTGGTGCACTGTTTGACTGCTGAAAGTAAATATACGGTTTTGTGCATTGTATACACAAGTGCTCTATAGCACCACAAGTCCCAGACTACAGAAATAGACTATGTTAGCCCTTAATTATACAAAAGGAAATGTAGGGGACCTGACCTGCCAGAAGAAAAAGCATTTTCTCCTTTACTGAGCTACCAAAAAGGTAACAGACGGATTAAAAAAAAAATTCCTTTGCAGTGGCTGGGTACATAAATGTAGGATTGCAGAAGCACCCTCCCTCAATATTTGCTGTATCTTGAGGATTGCACAACAACAGGTTCTACAGATTTCATCCCTAATCTCTCCCTGAGAGCACAGGCAGCAACCTTTCCCTAGACTAACACCAGCAGAGTGGTGTGCGGCACAACGTGACTCCAGCTTATAAAGAGGCTGGGTCATATGGTGCACTAGTCACTAGTCGGCATGGCTGTGATGGCTTCTTAGGGCAAAGATGTAAAACGCTTGCTGATTGGCTGCTGTGCAGCCCTTCAAAAAGCGAGAAAAATCGCCGAACAACGTACCCAAACCCGAACTTTTATGAAAATGTTCGGGCGAATCTCTCAGCTTTTAACACCAGAGTGAGGGATTAGCCAGTGTTGTCAGGTGCTTATCCATGTGGTGCATCTTTTTTCTGTGAGTTATGTGTTTATATATTTTCATCCGCACATGTTTTATTTTGTGTAGGATGTTTGTGTGGTGCTTGTGGTTCGCGCCGGTATCCTCCATTGTATGCAATTTTTGCTGGGGATAGCCGTTTCGCTGCGAACCACATGCGGAGGAACTGCCCCCCCAGTTAGAAACACGCCACAGTGTTTGGGGTTTGGAGCAGTCCCACCCATTTAGGCCACGTTTATTTTTGTGATTCTTGTTTTATATGTATTGAATGTGCCATTGCATATGGCTGGTAAACATTCTGTTGCACCTGGAAGCCGGTGTCACATGGTCTGTTGTAGGTGTAGCTTGCGGCCTCATTTGTTCCCCATTGCATTGTTGGTCCTGCAATGCAGGTGAGTGGGAGGGGGCTTTAGGCTGCTTAATACCTGTTCAGACCTTGTTCACACACCATAGGTAGTCTAGTGGTAGGACCCCATGTCATGCTGAGAAACCGTGAAGTGGTGCCTAAAGGGGCTCCGATATGTTCCTGATTGGAAATATTGGCGAATCTCTCAGCTTTTAACACCAGAGTGAGGGATTAGCCAGTGTTGTCAGGTGCTTATCCATGTGGTGCATCTTTTTTCTGTGAGTTCTGTGTCCCGAACACCCCAAAATTCGGTATGAACCAGTATACAGTTCGGGTTTGCTCAACCCTAGATATCACTTAAAAAACCCTGGCCAACCACTTTAAAGAAAATCTGTCACCAGCGACCTCCGTATCCAACTGTTTGCACAGACTTATAGCTGTGGTTGACCTGTGGTTCACCTGATTTAGGCTACATGCACACGAAAGTATTTTGTTTCCGTGTCCATTCCTTTTTTTCTTGCAGATAGGATGATGATGACCCATTCATTTCAATGGGTCCGCAAAAAATGCTGACAGCACACAGTGTACTATGTGCATTCGTATGTCCGTTCCGTAGCCCCGCCCAAAAAAATTGAGCGTGTCTTATTCTTTGTAGGCATTATTACAATGGATCCGCAAATAAAACAGATGCCATACGGAACGTCCTCCGTTTTTTTTTTAGGACCGCAAAACACATACGGTCGTTTGCATGTAGCCTAAAGCTGTTTTGCTTTTGTTGATCCAAGGCTCCGTTCCTGAGTTATGATATTTTTTCCTAATATGCAAACCTTTTGCTCAATAAGAGCTTCACTGTTGCTCTTGTTCCACCCAAACTTCACTCCTTTCTGTGCCCGGTCTCTCCCTGGTTGCTTTGCCACTGCCTGACCCTGTCAACCATGAAATGGTAGATGCCACTATTTTTCTATAGATTTCAGAACTGATCTCTAGCATGAGGTCTAATACTAAGAAAATATTATGCCATAAATCTTTTCTTTTGCTCATCAGCAGGCTAAATATGTGCATGTCATTACAAATGCAGAACGTTATTAAACCCTGACACATACTGTACGATTATTAGAAGTGAATGATGGTAAAAACACACTTTCATTATTATTCTTATTTTCCAGAGATATGAATTTGTCAAGGCCTCTTTTTTCCAATAAGAATCCCTGGGTTTATATTTAACAACACACAATAAAGAAACATTTATCTAGTTAATGAACTTGCCGCTTTTGTCTTCTTCCTAGCTTATCTATTATGTTTCGTGCATATAATTGTTCATCTGTTTTCAGATAAATCATTTGAAATGATCATTCTCACATTATTAATGATGAGACATACAGCAAAGACGCACATTTGACGGTAAAGCTTCTGTCACACATAACAGCTTATGATTATAAAGACATTTTTAGATGATATACAAAGAGTATCTGATTTTCCATCACATTAAAACGAATAACTATATTGGCTACTTTGGTGCTGGACTTTTAGAATTGGAAAGTCTGGTGGGGTATTTCTTATGGAAAAACCTTCAGCTTAAGTAAACAAAAAATGCTTTCTGGCTATTGTTCTATGACCACCTACTTAGTACATTGTTGACCTACCTTTGTCTATTAAAATTCAATAGACCAGACTTATCATTAGCTAAAGTCACTTTAATGGAGTGAAAAAGTCGCAAAAAAATGCGCAATCGGTAAAATTGCACATTTATTTGCAACTTTTTCAAGCTCTGCACTAAGCTCTCCAGTTTTGTGAAAGTGGGCGTGTTGTCTTATATAAATTAATCTCTAGACATATTTACCATTGTAACCATTTAAAAAGTCACAAAAAAGTCACAAAAAATGCGCAATTTCACTCCAGGGGGGACCATGCTTATCTTATGCGACTTTTTAATAGAACATGCAAATTTTTTGTAAAGACGTGTGACTTTTTCAAAGCCGCTTACTGAAGGATAAACTGCTACCGTCAAACCACATTTATCACAGTATTAAGGGTACCATTAATAAATCTGACTATCCTAAAGTGACTTTGGGCATATGGAAAAGTGGAGTAAGATGTAAGTGTAATCAGAAATCTGGCCCAATGTGATGTACAGCAGGGTTCCTCAACTCCAGTCCTCAGGGCCCACTTTCCGATCATGTTTTCAGGATTTCCTTAGTATTAAGCAGATGATATAATTAGTGTCAGCGCATCAGGAGTTACTCCAGGTATTTATTCTGTAGGATATTCTTAAATCATGACCGGCAGGCGGTCCCTGAGGACTGGAGCTGAGGAACACTGTACTGTAAGCTGAGAAGTTAAGATATCTTTTTGTCCCTAATTCAGACTTTTAGTTGTGTGTACACATTCAACAAATGCATGCATTCTTTCAGTTCAAGATATGTGGCACAAAATGACCAGATTATTTTAAACTGTTAAGAGAAATGTAGAGCAGATGTGTCCCCAGCAGTCCATTCTCTCCGCTGTCGTTCTGTCCCAAACAGGGGCGGGCATTGTTCCCCTCTGCCTTTGTGTACTGGAAGGAACCAGTGCTTAATGAACTTCCTTTCGGCACTGCAAATTAATCCTTTCCTCTTGTTTCCTGTCCATCTGCTGATTGTGGTGTTGATCAGCCTCTCTATTTAACTGAGCTATTGTTCCACCTCTTTGTCTTAGCTTTGAGTTTTCTATTGTCTAGTAACCAGCGTTGATCTCTTGCCTGACTACCCTTGTACCTTAACTAGCCTGACTACCAATTCTGCCCCTTGCCATCTGGATTACAGATATACTCAGCTTGTCCTTACCGTGGAATTGCTATATGAAATATGCACCTATTCAGCCTGCCCTAGCCTTGGATGGTATTCAGAATAAGCCTTTTGCCTGGTCTCTCAGTGCTTTGCACCAGTGTCTCTGACACCCGTGGGGTCTTCACCAGGACTACTCCATGAGGTAATAACGACCAGGTTAGTTCCCTGCAAAAAAATCCAGATCCTTTTACAGGGGTTAAAGGGAGAATACCAAGGAACTACCAGAACAACACCCTTAGGTTTAGCATTAGGTTTAATTGCGACCACAGCAACAGAGAGGTCATTTAAAGGGAGGGGTTCACTCTGACAATTTAACTCCACCACCCAAGACAAGAGTGCAAGAGCTTTTCAGTTACAATAGCAGCTGGCAGGCTTGTGAAGGCGCCTAGGCCTGTCATTGTAAAGTTCCTATTAAGCCCTGCCTCCAGTCTTTATTTTGGTTTGTATCTATAACACATTTATGCATTCAGCAATTTGTAATCTTAGGCACTGATGTTAGATGACAAGGCCAGGATCTTAAAAGAAATTGGTAGTAATTGAGGCAATGGAAGATAGGTGCATTTTTCTTAAATCAGCTGCAGCAATTGCTGGCCTGGTGTGTCTGTGTGATTTACTGCTGTGGTTGAGCTGTTGTTACTCTTGAACACTTTCACTTCATAGTACTAGCACTTAGAGATCATTAGGGTAGATCAAAAAGATCAAACTTTTCATAAAAAACTGGCATCCTATGACAGTGCCACATTAAAAATCACTGAGCTCTATGGAGGGGGGCACTAGGGGGGGCAAACTGGGCAATTGCCCAGGGCCTTGATCCTCTAAGGTGGATCGTTGAAAAGTCAGGACTTCGGTGTTATTGAAGAGTGGGGAATTTCCTGGCTAATGAGTCCTTGCTCTGACTCTATATATGGATGTATCCATATATGGAGTCAGTGTTATGAACATTAAAGGGGTATTCCAAAACATAGTCACTATGCTTGGGGACACCCTGTGTATATACAGTAAGTCTAATTTAGCCTCTATTTTTGAAATGTTTCTGTGTATTAGGTATGCATATACAATAGAACTATCATTTTATATATTTTTTTGTAATTGTAAAAAAATGTAGAGCACAAAATAAATAATGTAATTACTAAAAAAAAATACATATAAAATGATACCTCTGATATATATGAATGCATATTTCAGTGGAAACTACCACTCAGGTTTTTAGCCATAATATTTTTTTAACCCCTTAAGGACCCTACCATTTTTCACCTTACGGACCAGGCTATTTTTTGCAAATCTGACATATGTCACTTTATGTGGTGACAACTTCAAAATGTTTTTACTTATTCAAGCCATTCTAGGATCGTTTTTTCTCACACACATGTTGTACTTCATGACAGTGGTAAATTTGAGTCAAAATATTTCATTTTTATTTGTAAAAAAAAAAACAAATTTACCAAAAAAATATAAAAAATTCATCATTTTCAAAATTTCTATTTCTCTGCTTTTAAAACAGATAGTGATACTTCCTAAAATAGTTTGGATCATTTTGTAAATTACATTTTCTTTTTTGGGACGTTAGTAGGAGTAGAAGTTTAAAATTTTTCAGTACATTTCCAAAACCCACTTTTTAAGAACCAGTTCAGGTCTGAAGTCACTTTGTGAGGCTTACATAATAGAAACCACCCCCCTCAAGGTTTTAAAAACTAATTTTACGAACTTTGATAACCCTTTAGGTGTTCCACAAGAATTAAAGGAAAATGTAGATGACATTTCAGAATGTAACTTTTTTGGCAGATTTTCCATTTTAATCCATTTTTGTCTTTAACACATTGAGGGTTAACAGACAAACAAAACTCAATATTTATTGCCCTGATTCTGTAGTTTACAGAAACACCCCATATGTGGTGGTAAACTGATGTATGGGCACATGGCAGGGCGCAGAAGGAAAAGAACGCCATATGGTTTTTGGAAAGCAGATTTCACTGGGATAATTTTAGTTGGCATGTCACATTTAAAGACCCTGATGCACCCCTAGAGTAGAAACTCCAAAAAGTGACCCCATTTTGGAAATTACGAGATAAGGTAGCAGTATTGTTACTACTGTTTTAGGGTACATATGATTTTTGGTTGCTCTATAATACACTTTTTGTGAGGCAAGGTAACAAAAAATTGTTTTTTTGGCTCAGTTTTTATTTTTTGTTATTTACCATGTTCATTTGACAGGTTAGATCATGTGCTATTTCTATACAGCAAGTTGTTACGGACGTGACAATACAAAATATGACTACTTTTTTTTGTTGTTTAAAGAATTTTTGAAAAAAATGATTTTTTAGTGTCTCCATAGTTTCTTTAAAATTTTTGAACGACTGTCTTATGTAGGGGCTAATTTTTTTTTTAATGAGATGACGGTTTGATTGGTACTATTTTGGGGTGCATATGACTTTTTTATCGCTTGGTATTACACTTTTTGTGATGGAGGGTGACAAAAATGTATTTTTTTTACACACTTTTTATGTTTAATTTTTTACAATGTTCACCTGAGGGGTTAGGTCATGAGATATTTTTATACAGCAGGTTGTTACAGATGCGGCAATACATATGTATACTTTATTTATTTATTTAAGTTTTACACAATAACAGCATTTTTTAAACAGAAAAAATCATGTTTTAGTGTCTCTATATTCTGAGAGACATATTTTTTTTATTTTTTGGCTGATTGTCTTAGGTAGGTTATAATTTTTGTGGGATAAGATGATGGTTTGGCACTATTTTGGGGTGCATATGACTTTTTGATTGCTTGCTATTACACTTTTTGTGATGTAAGGTGACAAAGATGGCTTTTTTGGCATATTTTTGTATTTTATTTTTTTAACAGCGTTCACCTGAGGGGTTAGGTCATGTGATATTTTTATAGAGCAGGCCATTATGGATGCGGCGATACTAAATGTCTACTTTTTTATATTTTTCTAATTAACACCATAAAAGTATTTTTGAAACCAAAAAAATCATGTTTTTGCATTTCCATAGTCTGACAGCCATAGTTTTTTTTATTTTTAGGGCGATTTTCTTAGTTTGGGGTTAATTTTTTGCGGGATGAGGTGACGGTTCGATTGGTACTATTTGGGGGGGCATATGCATTTTTGATCGCTTGGTGTTGCACTTTTAGTGATGTAAGGTGACAAAAAAATAGTTTTTTTTTAGCATCAGGCTGTCTTCCCTACCATTGAGTCCATGTCACAGCAGCGTGGGGACCCGATGGCCTCCCCGCACCCGGCTGACCGTGGCAGTGCAAGGGTTAATGTGCCAGAATTGGTGTTCACACCGATGCCGGCGCATACAGCAGTGGTCCGGCAATCAGTGACTGCTGTACCCCTGCCGCTGATCGGGCGGGTGCAGCTCCTGCACCCGCCCGATCACCATGCAGTACATGTACATCACTGGTCTTTAAGTCCTGGCCAGATATGGCATACATGTACGTCATGGTCCTTAAGGGGTTAGTTTAACCACATCAGCCCCCCTAGCTTAAACACCCTTAATGACCAGGCCACTTTTTACAATTCCGCACTACACTACTTTCACCGTTTATTGCTCCGTCATGCAACTTACCACCCAAATTAATTTTACCTCCTTTTCTTCTCACTAATAGAGCTTTCATTTGGTGGTATTTCATTGCTGCTGACATTTTTACTTTTTTTGCTATTAATCAAAAATGACCGAAATTTTTGCAAAAAAATGACATTTTTCACTTTCTGTTGTAAAATTTTTCAAAAAACTACATTTCTATATAAATTTTTCTCTAAATTTATTGTTCTACATGTCTTTGATAAAAAAATCCAATAAGTGTATATTTATTGGTTTGGGTAAAAGTTATAGCGTTTACAAACTATGGTGCAAAAAGTGAACTTCGGCATTTTGAAGCAGCTCTGACTTTCTGAGCGCCTGTCATGTTTCTTCAGGTGCTAGAATGTCAGGATAGTATAAATACCCCCAAATGACACCATTTTAGAAGAAGACACCCCAAAGTATTCACGGAGGGGCATGGTGAGTTCATGTATCATTTCATTTTTCACAAGTTAGCGGAAAATGACACTTTCTGAGAAAAAAAAAAAAAAAGTTTCAATTTCTGATAACTTCTGGCAAAAAAAAAAATCTCAGACGGACTTATTATGCCCCTCAGTGAATACCTCAGGGTGTCTACTTTCGAAATGGGGTCATTTGTGGGGTGTGTTTACTGTTCTGTCATTTTGGGCGGGGCTAAATTGTGAGCCGCCATGTAAAACCTAAAGGTACTCGTTGGAATTTGGGCCCCTTTGCGCACCCAGGCTGCAAAAAAGTGTCACTCATGTGGTATCGCCGTACTCAGGAGAAGTAGGGCAATGTGTTTTGGGGTGTATTTTTACATACACCCATGTTGGAGTGAGAGAAATATCTCTGTAAATTGTCAACTTTGTATAAAAATTTTTAAAAGTTGTCGTTTACAGAGATATTTTTCACACAAAGTATGGGTATATATAAAAATACACCCCAAAACACATTGCCCTACTTCTCCTGAGTGCGGCGATACCACATGTGTGCCACTTTTTGCAGCCTGGGTGCGCAAAGGGCCCTAAAACCAATGAGTACCTTTAGGATTTCACAGGGCATTTTACGCATTTGGATTCCAGACTTCTTCTCACCCTTTAGGGGCCCCTAAAATGCCAGGACAGTATAAATACCCCACATGTGACCCCATTTTGGAAAGAAGACACCCCAAGGTATTCTGTGAGGGGTATGGTGAGTTCATGTAAAATTTTATTTTTGTCACAAGTTAGTGGAATATGAGACTTTGTACAAAAACAAAATAAAAAAAAAAAAAAAACAATTTCCGCTGACTTGTGCCATAAAATAAAAATTCTGTGGACTCACCATGCCCCTCACAGAATACCTAGGGGTGTCTTCTTTCCAAAATGGGGTCACATGTGGGGTATTTATACTCACCTGGCATTTTAGGGGCCCCTAAAGTGTGAGAATCCAAATGCATAAAAATGGCCTGTGAAATCCTAAAGGTACTCATTGGTTTTAGGGCCCCTTTGCGCACCCAGGCTGCAAAAAAGTGTCACTCATGTGGTATCGCCGTACTCAGGAGAAGTAGGGCAATGTGGTTTGGGGTGTATTTTTATATATACCCATGCTGCGTGTGAGAAATATCTCTGTAAACGACATCTTTTACATTTTTTTATTCAAAGTTGTCAATTTAC
This sequence comes from Bufotes viridis, assembly GCA_033119425.1. Classification (NCBI taxonomy): domain Eukaryota; kingdom Metazoa; phylum Chordata; class Amphibia; order Anura; family Bufonidae; genus Bufotes; species Bufotes viridis. Next base: position 266,387,452 of record CM065589.1, read on the forward strand.
AGAGATATTTCTCTCACCCAGTATGGGTATATGTAAAAATACACCCCAAAACACATTGCCCTACTTCTCCTGAGTATGGCGATGCCACATGTGTGACACTTTTTTGCAGCCAAGATGCGCAAAGGGGCCCTAATTCCAATGAGGTGATATCTCGAATCACGTGAGACGCCGGAGTGCGAACATACGGCTTACCCCGAACGCGCCCGCTGTACCCACAGGAAGAAGGAGTGACGTCATTGACACGTGGGACGCCGAAGCAGGCAAATACAGCACACGCGCGGGGAACCCTGAACCCTCGGCTCTGATAGTGGAACGAGAACGATACTAAGGACAGACGGCGGTGGAGGTTTAAGGTAACAGGTGTGGGACGCCACACTCAACATTACCATCATATTTTATAAACCCAGGTTCCGACCGACCGGGAGCCGCTATACCAACCATATAGCAACTAATTTGGGACTACTACAGAGTGAATTCATTATACGGCATACTACGGTTGATTTGACTTGATTTGTTTTACATCTACTGGTTGGACTATATTTCCTTTATCACTATTGGTGCATAGAGACTCTATGGACAATATGAATTCCAGTGTTGTATGCATTTGAGAGGTATTTTAGAGGTGTATTAATACTGAAATAGCCTTTTTATTATTATCACAGTCTATTAAATATTATAACACACATTACAGGTGTAAGTGTGCCTATTGCTATACTCTTTGTATGACAATTTCTGCCTTTTGGTTCGGGCGAACCTATTAGCAACAGAGCACCTTATTTCCAATCTTACATTGGGTGTGCCACTTTACATTTTCTCTTCCTTTTTTGAATTCATGTCCTTTTCTTGTCCGCAATTGCGTACAAGAAAAAGCATTTTCTATATAGTTCTGGCAATGAGCGGATCTGCAAAATGCGGAAAGCACATTGCCGGTGTCCGTGTTTTGAGGATCTGCGGATCGGATCCGCGGATCCGTGAATCCACGGATCCGCAAAACACATATGGACGTCTGAATGGAGCCTTACAAGGGGTGTGATCAATGACATGGGGGTTGATCAGGGGGTCTAGATGGGGTGATCAAGGGGTTAATAGGTGAGGGGGTGGGGGGTTAGTGTAGTGTTTGGTGCAACTTTACTGTGTTACCTGGTCCTCTGGTGGTCGATCCCAGTAAATGGGACCACCAGAGGACCAGGTAGCAGCTATATCAGACGCTGTTCATAAAACAGCGTCTGATATAGCAGTTTGATGCGATTTTATTCGCATCTACAGCCTGCCAGCGATCGATCATCGCTGGCAGGCTGTAGCCGAACTGCTGTGCCGCGCTTCCCTGTGAACCCGCGCACGCGCGCGCGTTCACAGGAAATCTCGCCTCTCGCGAGATGACGCGCCGATGCGTCGGAACAGAGCTACAGGGACACATCCCTGCGTTAGGCGGTCCTGTAGCGGTTAACATGGAGCTCTATAACTCAGTGGTTAAGGTCTTTCCTTTAATGTAGAATGTTGTGAGTGCAAATCCCCACAGAAACATTTTAAAAATAAAACTAATATTGAGAAAAAGAGAGGAGCAAAACGTAAAATATGATAAAATAACACAGGTTTTAACCCACACCAACCTTTTTAACTTGCGTAACCAGTATTTTTTGTTCGAAAAGTTGGCAACCTTAGCAGCACCCCCACTCAGGACGTCTCTAGGCCCACTCACTGCAACAAGCCCAGCCTCAGTAAGTCTCATCAGTAAGACTTCATCACGATATTCTGACCCCTCTTTTTTATAGTTATGTCTACGGAGATGTGTGGAGGCTCGTTTTTTGCAGGACGATTGTCACGGTGCGGTTTGGGGAGAAAACTGCACATCGAACACCGATGGGAAGCGGGAACAGAAACTAGGCCTGGATACCGAGGTAAAGGGAGCTGGTCACCTCCTAGAACAACCCTAATACAAGTCCTGACTAACTAAAAGTATGAACAGGCTTTGGAGGTAAGGAAGTTTATACACCGGAACCTAGGGCCCTAACTCACCCTGAAGAACCCTGGTAATAATGTCAGGACTAGAGACGACTGGTTCCTCCAACAGAAGGATGAACCAGAATCTCCCTTAGGCCCAGAAACAAAGGAAAGAGGAAGACAAAAATTACTGTCATGTTCTAGCACGGGTCCACCTGACCCCTAGAACATTTAACAACGAGTTTTCAGTGATGTTCTAGTAGGAGTCCACCTGACCCCTAGAACAACCTACAACAAAAGTATAACACCAATAGACACACACATAGAGAGATGACAGTGAGTAGCAAACTGGAACGGAAGGTAAGAAACCAGTGGCAAGAACAACCACTGGACCAAGAGCACCGATACAAAAGGCCACTTACCTGCCACGGCTGCTGCAAGAAACACCAGCAGTCCACACAACACCGACTGGAACCCATGCATATGTACTGGAACCTGAACACCATACAGGACACAGTACAAACAACAAACACAGAAGCCAGCACACCAGTAACTGCCTGGACCCCCATGTGGTGAAGATGCATGGCGGCCTCAGGCAAAGCTGCATACTGACTCGTTGTTCCCCCTCCGGGGAACCCAAGAGCACTCTCACCGAAGGCACAGACAGGGGAAAAGTCTAGCATCCTTGTAGGACTGTATACACCAGAAACAGACCAGACATGGAACAACAACTAGACATACAACACCAACCCGGAACATAAACCATAGCACACAGAAAGAGAGTAGGAAGGGAAGGTGACATCAATGTCTTACTAGGTGGCCCTCAAGAACTGGGCGGATGGAACACCCAGGACTGGAGCATAGATCCAGCACCAAACAAAGGCTGGAGGAAAACTAACACTCCTAGCCCTCAGCAACAAAATAAATAGCACCTAGTGACCACACCCAGCCTAGGAACTTAACCCCACAAATAACAGACAAGGAAGGAACCAGTATACAAGGAGCAGTGCACACACATGTTGCATAAACTACACATTGCCCCAGGCAACTAGCATACACAGAGACACAAGAGACTGTGACACAACCGTGACAACGATCTGTCATTTTTTGACAATACCATTTTGGGGTGTGTATGACTTGATCACTTTTTATTCAATTTTTTTGGGAGATAAGGTGATGAAAAAACGGCGAATCTGCCTTTTTTTTAAATAAAAACTGTTACGTCATTCACCATATGGGCAAAATTTTCTTATATTTTAATAGTATTGGCTTTTTCACATGTGGCGGTGCCCATAATGCTATTTTTGTGTTTATTTTTGGGCATGGGGGTGATTTTAATTTTTACATTTTTTTACGTTCAAAATTTTGTTAAGTCCCCCAAGTGGACAACAATTTACCACAATCAGATGTAAATTGCTCCATAATTCTGTATAGAAATCACTATTTCACAGTTCAGTGCTGCCATCTAGTGGCCTGAACTGGGATACACTAACAATGAGCCTGGAAGCCTAGGACAGGCTGCAGCTTATTTATAGAACAGAGTGCTTTCCCCAATCTCCGCTGGGGGAAAGCGCAGTTGAAGAGGAATCTACCGTGAGTGAGGGGAACTCATTGCTGTGAGGGGAGGGGGCATGTAGGGAGCTTTATGGGGTTAAATCTGGGAGGGAGGGCTGGAATCGACAAAATGTAACTGTGTTGTTAGCACATTATTACAAGATTTGTGGACCCACTTTTGATTTTGCCCAGGGCCACATTTTGTCTAAAACCAGCCCTGTCTACAGTACATCCCAAATATTGTCATGAAGATGGAATGGCTGTGTGCTTGATTTTATGCACCTGTTTGTAGGAAAATTGGTGGGAGCACCAGATTTCTCTTACTACGAGTGGTGTGCGTGCTTATCAGGTTTACATCAAGTATTTATTCTTTTATGTTGTACAATTCAGACAGTAAAAAAATCAACAAATACATTTCAGCACCAATTTAAGTCACATAAACATAAACAGGATTTGTTGACTGATCTGCTAAAGATTATCCCATGATTAATATAAAAAATGAACACCAGTTATCATATAGTACATGACAATATCTTTTCTCTCTAACAAAGTTAGAACCAGCCCTGTACTTTACATGGCTCTAGAGATCTCCCTATTTATTGCTCCCATAGCTCTGCTAGGTTTTCTGCAGGCTGGCCGCTCAGAGGACGTGCCCTTTCTCAGGGGATGTTTTCTTTCTCATAGGGCATGTCCTTTCTGCTGCAGCTCCCCGCATGTAAGTGTCATACCTTCTAACAGAAGATAGGGCTGGTGGTCATTGAAGGACAGAACTGTGCATGTGTGACCACCTCAGGGAGGTGGACACAGATATAAGGAAAAGAGCAAATAGCAGGTGCCGCTATACAGATACATTTGAGTTAATAAAAAGTATTGAAATCTAGGTGCTGGTTTCAAAAAATCTAAATTATTTTTTTTAGAATTACTTTTTAAATAAAAAAAAAAAACACAAAAAGAAAAATACCCAAATACCCAGTTTACATTAGCATAATGAGCTTCCTGTTTTCCAGGATTCATTACTGATTTCATGTTGTTCTGGAAAAGCAAATAAATGTACAGTATGCCTAGAAAGCTCACCCATAGATGTCAGTGAGGTTCCCTCCTGTCTATTGTGTCTACAGCTCATGGTCGCTGCTGTAAAGCATATCTCGAAATGCTATTGAGAACAGCTCTAGCAAGATGGCCGCCCCCATAATTATGATCAAAAAACAGAATTAAGAAGTCAGGCAGAAATGTTTTTCGGGGACACATTTCTCTTTAGGCTACATGCAAACAAACGTTGTTTGTTTCCATGTCCGTTACAGTTTTTTTTTGCGGATAGGATGCGGACCCATTCATTTCAATGGGTCCGCAAAAAAATGCGGACAGCACACAGTGTGCTGTCAGCATCGGTATGTCCGTTCCATAGCCCCGCAAAAAAAACAGAAGATGTCCTATTCTTGTCCGTTTTAGGCATTGTTACAATGGATCCGCAAAAAAAAAAACTGATGGCATATGGATGTCATCCATTTCTATTTTTGCGGATCCGCAATTTTCGGACCGCAAAACACATACGGTCGTGTGCACGTAGCCTTAAGCACAAACTATAATAAAAAGACAGAGTACAAATTAATTGAAACATTTTAATTGCCATACAGAATATTTCAAAATATTGGTTCAGAACAGATGAAAAAGAAATATATGAGCTGCCACAAGGCAAATAAACAGCAGAGGAACTTAGTAAGGAAGAAACTTGATGGCAGATGGCTGGCAGTGGTCTCACATCAGAGATCGCTGCCACTTCCCTGCCTCTGGCTTGCATGATTATGAAATGTAGGGAATCAGCAAAGGTCTGTTGGATTTATAAACTATTGTTGTAAATGGAGAGATCTCCAATATCCCTGGGGAGAATAGATGCTTTGGATATATTAGCTTTATTGAACCAAAAATGCATCAATCAGCCTGGCAAGTGAAAGGAATCAGAAATAAATTTACAGATTGGCTTTCTTCTCTCATCCCTAATGCTTTCAGCTAGGAGCAGGGCAATCTTGGCACAGGGCTAGATATTTAAATTTAGTAATTTCCGCAATAGCTAAGTGGGTGCTGGGATGTCATCATACCCTGTGCTTTTCTGCTGTAAGATCTGAAGTCTCCATTCCTGATTTTTGCTTCTGTGATCAGCCCCAAACTCAATAGAAATGCTTAGAGGTGCTGTACTGTTCTTCTTCCCTTACCATATAGAATTATACTAGCACGGTTGAAACCCATGGGACGTAAGGCATGGCATTGTGATATGTAATGGTAAGTCTGCTTTTTCTTAAATTTTGGCTTTCAAGTGTAATATTAAATGATTATATAGCATCATAACATAAGAGCTTTATGGGAAAATAGGAAGTTCCAATTCAGGGCATTTCACACAACTATTGCTATCACAGAAGACTAGGTTTATTGTGCACAATTAACTTTCTTAATGTTTTGTGTTATTTTTAGTTCATTTTAATTTCACATCTTAATGAGATTTATCTCTTGTATAGAGATAGGAGACTGGCAAGTATTGTAAACTTGTAGCTGGCAGAGAGATGCTACCTGTTATTAACAGTGTTTTTATTGTCAGTAGAAACAGTTGATTTATTTGGTCCTTTCTATTAATTTTGTTGTATGTTATTACTGTATCATATATTGTTGTTTTTCTATACACAAAAACATATACCATGTAATACAATCTGATAATGTTATAATAGTATAAAAACCAGGTTAAAGATACAGACAGCTATATGTAGCAGACTGTTGTAAAGCAGAAAATATTTTGTTTTACAGGTCGATAATTCTTATTCAATAAGAATTTGAGAATGATATTCAGTGTGGATTTGTCATTCAGATATTTAGGTATCTGTTTGAAGGCTACCATGGTTATGCCACCTAGCTGTCAAGATGTATTAAAACATCACAAATCAAGTGGCAGGCATCCAGATAACAGTAATTACAGAGCAGCTGACAGTTAACTCTTTATCAGACAGAATAGGAAAGCATCAAAACTGTAGCACTGACTAATTTATTTTAGTCCCAATTTTTCTATTTTCTTGTCTCCCAAGATGAATGTTCAATTATGCAGAAATACGTAACATGCACAGTGAAATACTTATTTTAATATTGTAAGTAAAGCAATGTAGATTTTATTTTCAAGATAGATAGATATGAGATAGATAGATAGATAGATAGATAGATAGATAGGAGATAGATAGATAGATAGATAGGAAACATATAGATATTAGATATATAGGTAGATAGATAGATAGATAGATAGATAGATAGATAGATAGATACCATGCAGCTACTACAGATTTTCACATTTAAATGAATGTGTATCCTAATTTAAAATCCCTCCATGTAAAACAAACAGCCTAGTGCAGCTCATCCAGCTACATGTGGCTTCCCAGCAAATTAGTATATACATATTTAATGAAGGTTTTAGTATATCACAGCATTCTATGAGTTAATAATATGACATCCTGCAGACAGAGAGCCAACTACACATTAACCCTTTCTACCCCGTGCCAGTTTTCACCTTCCTGCCCAGGCCTTTATTTGCAAATCCGACATGTGTAACTTTATATGGTAATAACTTTAGAACACTTTTACTTATCCAGGCCATTCTGAGATTATTTTCTCGTGACACATTGTACTTCACGACAGTGATAAATTTGAGTCAATATATCTTTCCTTTATTTATAAAAAAAAATCCCAAATTTACAAAAAATGTGGAAAAATCCACATTTGTCTAAATTTGAATTTCTCTACTTTTAAGACATATAGTAATGCCTCATAAAATAGTTATCAGTCATCATTCTCCATATGTCTGCTTTATGTTAGCATCATTTTGTAAATGTCATTTTATTTTATGAGGACCTTAGAAGGCTTAGAAGTTTAGAAGCCATTTTTCAAATTTTCAACAAAATTTTCATAACCATTTTTTAAGCATCAGTTCAGTTATAAAGTAATTTTGAGGGGCTTACACAATGATAACCACCCATAATGACCCCATTTTAGAAACTACACTCTTTAGGTGTTCCACAAGAATTAAAGGAAAATGTGGGGAAAATTTCAAAATGGAATTTTTTATGCATATTTTTCATGTTAATCAATTTTTTCTTGCACCACAGCAAGGGTCAACAGCAAACTAAACCTCAATAGCATTACTGATGATTCTGCAGTTTACAGAAATACCTCATATGTGGTAGTAAACTGCTCTATGGGCACGTGGCAATGGTTGGAAGGAAAGGAGTGCCATATGGATTTTGGAGGCAGATTTTGCTAGAATGGGTTTTGGGCACCATTTTGTATTTGAAGAGATCCTGACGTACCCCTACTGTGGAAACCCTCAAAAAGTGACCCCATTTTGGAAACTACACCCTTCAAAGAATTTATTAAAGGGGGGTACTGAGCACTTTGACCCCCTAAGCGTTTTACGGAATTTGAAAACACTTGGCTATAAAAATGAAATTTTTCATTTTCACAAGGGGTAACAGGAGAAAAAGCACCCAAAACGTGTTACCCATTTTCTCCTGAATACGGCAACACCCCATATGTGGTGGTAAACTGCTGTGAAGGGCACATGGCAGGACTCAGAACGGAAGGAGAGTCATATGGCTTTTGCAGCGCAGATTTCGATACATTGGTTTTTGGGCGCCATTGGTTTTTATTTTTGGAGTGATTGTCTTATGTGTGGGGGCTCATTTTTTGTGGGATGGGGTGACCTTTACATTGGTACCATTTTAGGGTACATAAGACTTTTTGATCCCTTGGTATTATTGTTTTTGTGTAGTTAAAAAAAAAATTCAGTATTCACCTGAGGGGGCATATAATGTGATATTTTTATACAGCATATTGTTATGGACGCGGCAATACCCAATATGTCTATTATTTTTATTTTTGTTAAGTTTTACACAGGGTTAAAACAGGTTGTCTCATCATGGACAATGGGGGTATATCGCTAGGATATGCCCCCACTGTCTTATAGGTGCAGGTCCCACCACTGGAAACCGCACCTATATCGAGAATGGAGCCCCGAAAGTGAAGGAGAGCGCACTGCGCATACGCAGCATTCCTCCATTCATTTTCTATGGGGCTGCCTCGGCTATTTCCGTCGGCTTCATAGAAATGAATGGGAGCGGAGGCCGTGCATGTGCGGTACGCTCCCATTTACTTCTATGGGTAGCCGGCTTGGTGGTGGATCCCAGCGATATGCCCCTATTGTCCATGATGAGACAACCCCTTTAAGCAGTTTTATCTTCTAAGCTTCACATAGCATAAACTGCAGCATCTGCATTTTCAGCATTATCGGTGCAATTCAGCAATCAATGTCTATTTTGAAACACTGTACTTATTGACAAAGCTTCCCACTAATCCTCAGCAGAGTTACATTTTATTTTATAAGACTTTACTTTCATCACATTACCTCTCTACATAAGATATTGTTAAGCCAACAATCCACTGCAATTTAAGGAAGATTGATTCTGCATCACTCTCAGTACAGTATGCCCTAATCAAGGACATACAGCATACAGATATTAACAGCCTTCTTTAGATGTGCATTAATACTTTTAAATATATATATTGTGGGAAATCGCTCTGGCAGACAGGCTTGCGGATGCAGTATAGAGGCAAAGTACACAGTTCTTGAATCAAGCAGTAGTGTTTTATTCACACTCAGCAAAATCACAGTCTTGGTGCTTGTTCACACACAGCAAAATCACAGTCTTGGTGCTTGTTCACACACAGCAAAACCAAAACACAGGAAAAGTTCACCTATAGGACACACCCGGCTGACAGCTCAGCCACAGAAAAGTCCAGGTGCAGGCTTCCATGCAGTCTGTACGCCTGCTTGCAGACTTTTATTCCCAGCACTGAGAGCTCCACAGCGTCACTGGCAGATGGAGGATAATCCACCCAGCTGCTAATTCTGGCTGCCTTTTAAAGCCTGCCAAAACCCGGCCTGGAGCGTAGGGAGTAGTCACTCACCCAGCACTTTGACTACTCCCAGTAGGAGCCGGCCCAGATTGGCTTTACAGCCATACTAAACTATTAAGGTGTCAAACAGCACTATCTGCTGCTGACACAGAAAACAAGCTCTTACTTCACCGAGGCCAGGAACCTCGGTGACACATATCTTCCGTCAATGACGGATCCTTGCGCTTTCCTACAATATATATATATATATATATATATATATATATATATATACTGTACATAGAAACATAGAATGTGCCCCTGGCCCTATCTTATATAAAGGATGGCCTTATGCCTATCCCATGCATGCTTAAACTCCTTCACTGTATTTGCAGCTACCACTTTTGCAGGAAGGCTATTCCATGCGTCCACTACTTTCTCAGTAAAGTAATACTTCCTGATATTACTTTTAAACTTTTGCCCCTCTAATTTACTACTATGTCCTCTTGTAGCAGTTTTTCTTCTTTTAAATATTCTCTCCTCTTTTACCGTGATGATTCCCTTTATGTATTTAACAGTTTCTATCATATCCCCTCTGTCTCTTCTTACTTCCAAGCTATACATGTTAAGGTCCTTTAACCTTTCCTGGTAAGTTGTGTCCTGCAATCCATGTACTGGTATAGTAGCTCTTCTCTGAACTCTCTCCAAAGTTTCAATATCCTTCTGCAGATATGGTCTCCAGTACTGCACACAATACTCCAAATGAGGTCTCACTAGTGCTCTGTAGAGCGGCACGAGCACCTCCCTCTTTCTACTGTTAATGCCTCTCCCTATACACCCAAGCATTCTGCTGGCATTTCCTGCTGCTCTATGACTTCTATGCTCTTGTCTGCCCACCTTTAGGTCGTCTGATATAATGACCCCTAAATCTCTTTCCTCAGATACTGAGGTTAGTACTGTACCACTGATTTTATATTCTGCTCTTGGGTGTATATATATATATACACACACAATAGGAAACAATGGCGTCACGGAAAAAAGGAAAATGGGTGCTATGTCCATGGGTAAAGCTGCTTGCCCATATATATACTTAGCAAGATATATACTTAGCAAGAGTAAGAGCATTATATATAAGTAGAGGGAGAGAGCAAAATTTGAAGGCAGGTGTAGTAAAATGTTATCAAAAGTGTCAATAGTTCATTTTTATCAATTAAGAAAATGGAAAGTGAATGAAATAGGGAAATATACATCCAATCAATATTTGGTGTAACCACTCTGTCTTCAAAACAGCATCAGTTTTTCTACAAACAATTATTGAAGGTACTCAGCAGGCAGGTTGCTCCAAACATCTTAGAGAACTAACTACAGATTTTGTGTAGATGTACTGTAGACTTGCTCAAATCCTTCTGTAATTCTATACTTGATTATGTTGAGATCAGGACTCTGGGGGCCATATAACCTCTTTCAGGACCCCTTGTTCTTTATGCTGATGATAGATCTTAATGACATTGGCTGTATGTTTGGGGTTGTTGTTCTGCTGCAGAATAAGGCTATATTCACATGACAGTAAAAATTGGCCGCCACACTGTCATTGCAGTCTATGCAGTTTGACACGCCACATTTTCACGCCGGGACCGCGCTCTCACCCCGCATGCGCAGTAATGGGCTGCTGTAGTGCGATCCCGTCTCCGGCGCTACAGCAGCCCATTACTGCGCATGCGGGGTGAGAGCGCGGTCCTAGCGTGAAAATGTGGAGTGTCAATCAGCGGGGACAGCTGGATTACAGACGCGCAGGCCGCTGCCCCCTTGACTTCAAGCATGACTTGAAGCACGGGGCAGCACAAGATTAAAATAGTGATTCCTACATGAATTTAAATCCAGGAAAAGGAAGAAAAACTACATTAGGACACGACTATGGGGCACTATAAGGTACTATAAACAGTTTAATAGCCGATTTCTAGGTGACAGGTTCCCTTTAACTCAGGATTGGCAGAAGCCAGAGGAATCTAGGAAGAACCATTTACTATTCTGAGAAGTCAAGCTAGAAGTTGTCTGAATCAGAGAATTGTGGCCAAAACGGCATAGCTTCAACATGGAAGCAAGGCCAAGCAACTCAACTATGCAGAAAACATAAGAACAGGGGGGCAGAAAAATGGCAGCATAAATCATAAATCCAGATCTGGATTTATGAGTCAAAATGTTAACTATTGAGCTGTAACAGAAGCGAGTTTGTTTGCTTGTCAAAGGGCTGGAGAGTGGAACAATAAGTGTCTGGAGGTAACAATGAAGCATGGTGGAGCCTCTTTGGAAGTTTGAGGCTGCATTTTAGCACATGAAGACTTGAATTTGGTAAGGATTAATGATGTACTTATTGCTGAGAAACGCAGGCAAATACTTATCTATCAGGGAAGTCTCTGGATTCAAATTTATTGTGTAGCAGGACAATAACCTCAAACATACAGCCAAAGTCATTAAGGACTATCTCCACTGTAAAGACAAAAAAGGAGTCTTAGAAGTGATGATATGGCATTAATAGAGTCCTGATCTCAACTTCAAGTCCATCTGGGATTATATGAGGAGGCAGAAGGATTTGAGCAAGCCTACATCCACAGAAGATCTTGGGTTAGTACTCCAAGATATTTAGAACAACCTTCCTGCCAAATTATTTCAAAAAAACTGTCTATTGCACCTAGAACAATTGATGCTGTCTTGAAGACAAAGGGTGGTTACAGCAAATAGTGATTTGACTTACGCTTCTTGGGCTTTGCAATTTGCATTTTGTTAATTGTTAACTATTAACACTGTTTTTGAAAAAGCACTCTTGACTTTACAGCATTTTTTCCAGCCTAAAACATTTGCACAATAACCACACCAGAAGTTGGGGCAGTGTGTCTTCCCACAGCAAAAGGAAGAGGCTTCCATACTCGAAACCGACTGTCATGGGAACCCAAACAGAAGCTGAATTCATGGCTAAAGAATATGGTTCAAGTCTATGGCAGTCTTGTTCTCTGGTTTGTGACACCAACTAATGTCAATGGTGGCTAGCTGTCATTTGAAAAACATATAATGGGTACCACATGCCAAATTTCTTCTGTTAAGCACCTGGAAATGGTCCGGCCAGAGACAGGGATGTGCAATGAAGGTGCCATCTGTGTCTGGTTGGTGGACAATAAAACTGTGGGAGCCTTATTTAACTACTGCTTCTAACACCTCCTTACAGCTAGGTCAGAATGGCCTAAATGGTGGGCAAATTCATTGAACAACCATCTTACTTCTCTCAGTCCAATGATTTGCCCCCTCTTAAAGTCTATCAACTGGGAAAAATTTCCTCCAGTGCATCATAGGCTTGTCTAGCAGTCTCTAACCAAGAGGTACACTACCTAAAAGTAGCCTCTGAGATTCTTTTTATACAGCAGTAGGGGAAGCACTTTTACACTCTCTTGTGGCAAGACATAACTGTATGGCAAGTTTTGCAGAAATCCAACATTTCTATCTGGGTGTGTTAATAATTTTTTTATTTTTTTTGGTTAGGTGAGAGCCTGAGGTCTTTAGGCAGTGAGTTTCCAGATGCAAGGGAGAAATAGAGGAGATGACTATGTGAGGGGCAGACAACAGGAGAGCAAAGAAGGAGTTCTTGTGAGGATTGGAGATTATGTGTAAGGAAGATTTGGGGGATTAAAGGGGTTTTCTGGGAATACTATTGTTTTAACAGATATGCTCATAGAGTTGCTTAGCTAATGTACATATGCCCCATACTTTTTTTTAAATTTGGACTCTCCTGATCCTTTTTCACCATGTAAACCAAACACTCTGGTTCTTTACATCCTGTTTGCAGCACTTACTCTTGCTATATCCAATCAAACCCATGATGGACTTCTACTTTCTTAGGATAGGTCATCAATATTAGATCAGTTGGGGTCCACCAGAACCCATACCGTTCTGCTGCTTTGGGTAGCCTTGGCACCAGAAACTATAGAGTGTATAGAGCTGGAGGGAAGAGAAAGGTTGCATTTGAAAGCCAATGGGGAGGTTCTGGAAGAGGGTTGCTAGTCCCACAACTTATATCAAAAATGGTACAGCACTGTCCAATTGATATGCCAAGTGAAAAATTCTGTTTCGGTTTTATTTAGTGCAAATTCAAATGATATAGTCAAATAAATATTTAGTAAATCAAATAAAAAGGATACTTAAATGTATGCGGCTTGTACACACTGTGACACTGGTCATCCAGTACTTTAATCTGAATAGCTGCTGTAAAAGTAAAGGGAAGAATGGTCAGAAAATATGTATATATATATAATATATAAATAAAAATTTACTGAAAATCAATGTAAAATCTGACATTGATTCTGAATTGTGGTTTAACAGAATAATTTATAAAACAAACTAATGAAACAGGCCTGTTTCTAGCTGTGTGTTAACTCCACTTTGGCGGTACCTTGGAATCAGAACCGAGTTCGGGAAATGTTTTTTACAGTATAAATTAATTTCTGAAGTTAATATGCTAAGTCTCGCAAGACTTCGCACAGTAATAACTTTGGATCATCGGAGCCAATACATTTTAATACTGTACGGAGCGCTCGCTCCACGCAGTATTGAAACAAAGTTTTATGTGAATCGACTTCAGATATTTCATCCAAAGTCGATTTACTCATCCCTAGTTACTATTCATGTTATCCATCTTTTTAATTTGTCATCAATTTTCCCCCTGTCGCCACGTCCAGGTTGCTTGGCCACAGTTCTGTAGACCTTAAAATTCTGAATAATATGTGCAACTGTAGTAACAACAACATCAAGCTGTTTGGGTATGGTCTTATCTTTAACATATTATTTTTTTTTTTTTATGTTATAAAGATTTCATTCTTTATAACATATTTGGGTATAATTTTCCTTCTAATCTCCTGAGACAACTCTTTCCTTAGCTTTCTTTGGTCCATGTTCAGTGTGGTACACACACAATGATACCAAACAGCACAATGATTAATTTTCAACTAGGCAGACTGATTACAAGTTTATAGACATATGTAATGCTAATTACCAGACACATCTTAGTTCAACATATCCCTATGGTGAAATTATTTTCAATTATTTTATTCTTTCTAGGGCTACCATCATGTTTGTCCAGGACAGTTTCATTAGTTTTTTTTTCTTTTGTTCAGTTGAACCACAATTCAAAAGCAATGGTTAATTTTCATTAGCTGTTTTTCAGTAAATTTAAATGTATTATTACTTTTGTCAGTTTTAAGATATTCCAGCAACCATTGTGGGTTTTTCTTTCTTTAACAGAAGAGTAATAATAATTTTTCCATTTTTGTGTATATAGTGCATTCAAAGCAACTGATGAACAATAGGGATAGAAGAACTAGGGTAAAATAATATTATCAATATAGGAACATAAGGAGCATGCATACAGGAAAGTGGGTCACTGCTGAGCAAGACTCATTGTTAGAGGGCTAGAGGAACTACAATGTAGGAAAAATAGAAGGCAAGGGATAAAATCATAAATAAAATAATAGATTAGGAGAATGCTTAATGGATGGCAAATATAGCAGCAGAAGTGAGAGAGGAAGGAGAGAAAATGGCAGAGTGGCAGCAGAGAGGAAACAAAAATAGTGGTTTACATGACATGTCCCTTTATGTCATTTCCTCCCCTGCATTCAGCACCTGTGATTTGGTATTTAACAGACGCTACGCGGTGCACTCATCACAGCGCCCTTCATATGCAAGCACTGGGAAGCGTTCTCTTCACAGATACCCTCTGTAACTATAGGTCGATCAGCTAGTGATGGCCTAGGATAGACCATTACATAAAAAAGGCTGGATAACCCCCTTTATTATGTAGTTTTTATATACAGAAATTATCCTTGTGTAGAGCTGGTTTGATTTGGATCAACGTCCTACCTGCCACAGTGCTGTGATCTACTGGTAGGTGTCCAAAGGAGCTGCTGTTGATTTCACAACTGTTTTATGTGAACAGTACATTACCATATATTTTACTAGAATGATGCAAATCCATGTAATCTAGTTTACAGTCATCGGATGTTTCCATTTATGGTTGATGCGGGTCCATTCACGTACTGTATGATCCTTCTGTGACACTACTGCTTTTGGTTGCTCATGCCAGATGATTCTAAATCCATCGTTTCAATTGACTATTTGTCTAACACACAGAATAAAAGCTTTCCCCTTCCACCAGTTTTTTTGCCTGATACAGCTGAATATTTTATATGCTAATGTAAATTCTATTTTTGTTCCCGTTGGGATTTTAAGTGATTGTAATTGTTGCTCTTCAAAAGCCAAACAGATGATGATTGCTGCTTCATGAATATACCAAAAGAAACCCAGCGTTGATTAAACCTGCTCATCCACTTCATAATTATCTCTATTTTGTCTTGCTAAGGAGGAGAGATGGCAAATACACTTCATTGAAAGCTACTTCAGTTATTTCAACATGTTTTTATAGAGGAAGGCAGAGATGTTAAAAGGGATAAATCAATTCACCTCCTCATTGGGACAAGAAGTACTGAATTTTAACAAGACAATGAACAGACCCTCTGCATTAAAAATGTTGGCCAAAATATAATGTAGGTCAACAGATATTTCCTATGCTTGTTTTCCCTTCAGTTCATACCTATTACGGATACATGGTCTAACTAAAAACTTGGGGGTAGATTTGTCTAATCTGATACTTCAATTTTTCTGGCCTAAAAATGTTACATGTGATGGAGATTGCTGCGATTTCTGCAACATTTGGTCAAATTTTATGACATTTGGTGATACTTGCAAGTTTTCACAGTGGTCTATGTTTAAGCACTAAAAGTGAGATTAGACCAGGATTAAGGCACATTTACTATGTACGACTTTTGCAAAAGTCGCAGAAAAGTCACAACCTACGCCAGGCAACCCCCTGGTGCACTTTAACACATATAAGTGTAAACCACATGGTACTTATGCCACATATATTATTAAGGTTCACCTTTTCATAAATTTGTGCAGACACACAAAGCAAAGACTTAAAACTAATACAAAAACAACCGCAAATGATAAATGTCCCCCTTGATGCTTCCAGTGACTATTTTGTGTACAATAGGTAGGTCCTACTATCATTTAGAAATTAACAAGCAAGATTACCTATTTATGAAAATAACAGAAACAAGACGGTAATATTTAAGCCTTTTGTCATTGCAGTAATAGTTACAATTTTGACATGCACGAATAAAACCTGAAATAAAAATAAAAAATCATATTGTACCATACCCACTTATTTTCTGATACTCCTAAAAAAAAGTAAAGATGTGCAAATGTCAAACACGCCAACTATGGTATGTCCATGTCTACATACCAAAAATTGCCTTCCAACACATACTGTACCATGTTGAAAGGTAATGTGATTTGATTCACTTTCAGTATGTTGCTGGGCTAGCCTAATATTATACAAGGATATTGTATCCGATGTGATTGAACATTGTAGTATTATTTTACATCTTAGACCCTAAACCAGTGTTGGTGAACCTATGACACGGGTGCCAGAGGCAGCACTCAGAGCCTACTCTGTGGGCACCTGCACCCTGGAAAAAATCTATGGTGTACCAATGCCTTAGACTTTTCCTGCAGAGCACACTATGAACAACACAGGCAGCACATTGAATGTAGGCAGGTCATTAAAGCTAAATAAAAATGTATATGGAAGACATACTTTATTGGACTGTAGTATTCAGGTAAATTGCCATGTTGGCACTTTGCAATAAATAAGTGGGTTTTGGGTTGCAGTGTGGGCACTCGATCTGTAAAAGGTTCACCATCACTGCCCTCTTATAGTATGCCTAGCACCTTGGGCTTCTTATATTCAGACATACCATTTAATATCTATGGTGTGAATAATATTATGAAGACACATTAGTCCAGGTTTACTCTTGACTATGGGACTAGATTTTGTATTAAAAGGAACCTTTCAGCTGTATTATGCTGGCAGCCATTATTTTTAGAGTACCGAAGCACGTGGCATGCGCCAGCACTGAAAGGGAGATGAGTCCAATGAAAATAATCTGAAACACACCTCAAAAACCACAAAAGACTACCTTAAAATGCGCAAGCTTAAGGTATTACCATGTCCTCACAGTCTCCTGATCTGAACATCACTAAAAATCTGTGCATAAACCTCAAAAGAGTAGAGGGCACAGATTCTCACAGAACTGAAAGACTTTTAGAAGGAAGAATCAATGAAAACCTCTCACAACAAGGATTGAAAGACTCTTGGCTGGCTACAAAAAGATGTGATACTTGCCAAAGGGAGTACTTCTAGGTAACCATGTAGGGTGCCCAGTGTTTTGCTTCTGGCTTTTTCCTTTTTTGTTATTTTGAAAATGTAAAAGAAGAAAATAAAAAAATGTTTTTGCTTATCATTTCATTTTCAGGTTGCTTAACTATTTACATTAGCAGTAATTTTGACCAGGGGTGCCCAAACGTTTGAATGCCACTCAGGGGCGGACTGGGAAACTAAAGTGGCCCTGGAAAAAATACTAAAAGTGGCCCCGTTTTGTAGTTGGGTCCAAATTGATGGAAGGCAGAGCCAGCAATACCATATTGTGGCACATTATACCACCCCAACAGAGCAATATACCACAGTCCATCACAAAATACATCCCCAAAAACTTCCATTGGCAGCAGAGAGGAGGGCTCATGTGGGCACCTAGGCATCGGGCCCCTTGGGAACTTTCCCTGTAAGGTCTATGGCCAATCCACCCCTGATGCCACTGTATATACTATTACTATGGCTATGGATGTTTTTATTTCTTTAAGAGGATAAAGGCAGAAGTACAATTTTAGATTTTTTTTGTAAACTGCCAAAAAAATTAATGGCACAAAATAAATTACAATAATTATATAACTGTCGACTATAGAATGAAAACAATTAAATAATAGAGAAGGAATTTTCATCAAATTTTGGAAGTGAATGCCACCTGATGGACCAAGTTGACTATAACATTACAGGTGTGGGTGAAACCTAACATGGTCTTCTGTGCATGTATTTAGTTCCTCCATCAGTCAGAGCATGCTTGTTCTCTGTCACATACAGCATGGTCTTTTGTTTTGTTTTTTTAGAAAATAATTTAGAATAAACGATGATGAGGAGCTGCCACTTAAGGAGGAGGAGTCAGTGATGGAGGAGCAGGAGGATGAATAGGATGACACCAGCCACTCCACCCAATCATCTCAGGGGGGGGGGGTAGAGCCAGAAAGAACTGGGAAACACTGGCTAGCTGTATGATTGCTTTCTTACGTACTGACAGGCATATAATTCACATAAAGCAGTCTTCTTCTAATTATTGGATAGTCTTGCTTTTAGACCCTCACTATCAGAGGAACATGGGAGAATGTTTTCTTCCTTCCGAAAGGGAGGCCAAAATACTTTATTATCAAGAAACACTGTGAAAGCAGTTTTGGTGAGCATATGCTTTCCCCCCCGAAACCCCCACCCCTCCCCCCGCATATCTAAGGCATTTCTCCACCCCCACGATCACCAAACTCCTACTGCCTATGCTACCATAAGAAGCAGAAGCCTCAGCAGCAACCAGTTCAGTATCGCCAACATGATGGAGAAATCCAATGTGCCGTGCCTAAATGTTTTGGGATCTTCCCATATTCCTGGTTACAGATGTGAGTAAATTATATTGTATATTGTATTAAAAATACATTAAAAATTGCTAAAAAGAAAAACTGTCTCAATTACAAACTGTTAAAACTAAGGCTACATTCAAATCAGTGCTTAGAAATCCGGCAGAGAAAAAGCTGCCAAGGTTCTCCGTCTCTGGCATAGTTGATAGCTGGTGAGAACAAACTAATTACAAATTTAGAATTTGTGAATAATTCTATTTCTGAAACAAATTCTAATAAGAAAGTAAATTTTAAAAAACAATTTGTGTTGTGTTTACTTTAATGTGAATTTCAAAAAAGAGGAGGGGATGGCTTGTTTCCCATGTCACAGTAACCGCCAGCTATTGGTTTTATAGTGTTATTGCTCGGGAAAAAAAACCCATCCAGTATGTTACATGATTCAGATGCTTCCAGTAAACAATACCCATGCTTTTCCAATATGCCACAAAATCAATTTAAACGGATCTGAGAGACACAGGAGAGCTACAACAGGATCAAATATCACTTCAGTGCAGTACTAGAGGATAAGACAATGTCACAGTAGCAAGACAAGTCTTGATTTCACATGTACACAAAAGTACAATTAGGCCCCTGCACATAAATTTGGTCTTATGTTTTTCTGCCGCGTCAAAAGGACCATGAAAACTGTATGCATTTTCTTTTGAATTTCACATGTTTTTAGTGGCATTTTTATCAAATGTGTAAACTGTGTTTTCTCTCAGCGGTTTTCTTAAAGCAGGTTAGGCAATAGTGGTAGCACTACCACAGAACCAAGTGCACTGGCAGACCAGAGGCAAAACCCCATGGGCAGAGAGCCAGTGAGCCCCGTTCTTCACAGGTAAGGATGAACTGGGCCAAGAGCTCACTGGTCACACCTCCAGGAAGGTCCCCGTACACTTTGCCCCTACCTGCAAGGAACCACGCTTGTGCAAGCACCAGTGGAACAGACTACAGAACTGGAACCCAAGCAAACACAGTACAAGGAGCAGTCAATAAGACGAATGGTAACAGCACAGAAACCTGGACCCCAAGCGGAATGGAAGCATGGCTGTCTTAGGCAGAGCTGCACACAGAGTAGAGATCCTTCCTCCGGAGAACCCAGGGATCCTCTAACGAAGGCAGAACATACACAGGAACAGAAGCAGTAAAGCACCGCAGGACAGACATGGATCAGAAGCAGTAGGCACTGCCAGGTTAGACATGGAACAGGCAGGATCGTAAGCAGTTTGGCACTGCCAGGCTATCAGACCCAGTTAGAGCACTGCTAGGCTAAACATGGACAGAGTAGATGAAGGCACAGAAAAGGTACAGAAGAACAGGCAAAGCATGGACAAGGATAACAAGATCAACATCATCACAGGACAAGTACAGAAGAACAGACAAAGCAAAAACAACACTTTACCAGGCGATACCAAAACAAGGGCAGATGGCAAAACCCCCTGGGTCAGCATCAAGGGGCTACACCCAGTAAGGCACAAGACAGAACTGAACTCCTGGGTCAGCAGCAAGTTGCTACACCCAGCAAGGCAGAAGATAGACTGACCCAAAGCCCCACAGCTCACAGAAAGATATAGCTGCATAACGAGGGCACCTGATTAGCCATACCCAGGAACAGATCAGGGGAAGTTAACCCCATCAGAACAAAGAGTACTAGAACCACAGAACATGCAATCACAAGTGTATCCAAACTCAGTCTCTGTTCACACTCAAGGCCGCAGCCAGCACTCATCGCAGAACCAGCATGCATGGAACACCCACAGCCAGTACACAAAGCGCATGCAGCAAGCCTGCACGGCACCAGAGACAGGAACCACAGTTATTCAGACATGGAAATCCACAAACACAGGCCACAGTTCACACACACCACCACAGCCAGCATGCAGTCCCAAGAAAACAGCATACACAGGTGTCAGCCTGCAGCCAGTACGCAAGGGAGCCTGCAGCCGGCCTGCACGGCAACAGTGATAGGAACTGCACAGAGATGCAGACATGGGGAGTACACACAAACATGGGCATAGTTCACACAAGACAGCGCAGCCAGCACGCAACCCCAGCAACCAGCATACACAGGAGTCAGCCTGCAGCCAGTACACAAGAGAGCAAGCATCCTACATGGCCAAAACTGTCACAGTGAACCGCACCGTGACAGATCTGAGGTCTGTTTGAACATCTGATTAACATTGGGAGTCTGAGCTGAGGTCTGTTTGGTGGACTTATTAATATTTGGGGCCTGAGCTGTGGTCTGACTAACATTGGGTTATGATATGATGAATGATTAACATTGGGGGTCTGATCTGAGGTGTGATGAAAAAAAACATTTTTTTCTTATTTTCCTCCTCTAAAACCTAGGTGCATCTTATGGGTCGGTGCATCTTTTAGGGCGAAAAATAATCCAAACTGAAACCCTGAAGCAGGTCTATGTGTTTCAGACAGTCAAATGTCCTTATTCATGACCACCTCCATATTTTAGCTGTAAGGCTATGAAGATTTTAAAAGCAGTACACACATGCATTGTTTTATGCAATTGTTTCCATTTGTGGTACATTGTTTTGGGTCCAGGGCATTTTTTTTTAAATCACAGGATGCTCTGGCTACAGCATGTTTTGCATTTTCTCATGCACTTTTCTATGAGAAAGGAAAAGTGTGAAACAAAGGTTGTGAAAATGCGTGAACAAAAAAAAAACAAGCACAAAAAAAATTTGCAAATAATGCAACTAATTTATTAAAATTTTTTAGCAAAGTATAGCAGCGCATAAAAAAAAGACAAACCAAATGTGGGGTGAAGAAAGCCAAAGGGTGTTTTCATGCATCGTTAGGAAAAATGCTGCAATTTTTTCACTATCTACTTCTGTTTTTTCTTTTTTTCTTTTCAAAATATGCTTTAGGCCTCTTGCACACGACCGTATGTATTTTTCAGTCCGCAAAAAACGGATCCGCAAAAAATACAAATAACGTCTGTGTGCATTATGTATTTTGGGGAACAGAACAGCTGGCCCCTAATAGAACAGTACTATCCTTGTCCGTAATGCGGACAATAATAGGACAAGTTCTATCTTTTAGCGGAACGTATATACGGAAATACGAAGACGGAATGCACACGGTGTACATTCCGTTTTTTTTTTGCAGAACCATTGAAATTAATGGTTCCGCATACGGACCGCAAACGGAAACCACAAAAACGGAACAGACACGGAAAGAAAATACTTTTGTGTGCAAGAGGCCTTAGACTGATGTTATTTATACCTTATCTAGGGACATGGGACATGCATTGCAAACAATGACCTAGATTTACTAGTGTTAATAAAGTGCTAAAGTATACATTTAAAAAAAATGGAGCACACCTTAGTTTACAAAATAATCACATAACAACATAATCACTCACAATTAACCCCTTGACGTACATGTACAGCAGAGGTCTTCACTTTAAAAATGACTCCCACTCACGAGTGCAGCGGGCACCATAACACCAGCAGGTTTCTGCTGTTTCAAAAGTGGAGGCCTGGGGCTAATGTCAGTGATCAGCTATAAGGCCTCATGCACACGGCCGTTGCCTGGCCGTGGCCGTGTTGCGGCCCGCAAACAGCGGGTCCGCAATATACGGGCTTCGGTCGTGTGCTCCCCGCATCACGGATGCGGACCCATTCACTTGAGTACCGAGTACTTCCGTGGTGTTTCTGTCCGTGCCTCCGCACCGCAAAAAAATAGGACATGTGCTATTTTTTTGTGGTGCGAACGAATCATGGACCCATTCAAGTTGATTGGGTCTAGATCTGTCCCGGCCGCCGCATGGAATGGCCGCACAATGGCCGTGTGCATGAGGCCTAAGGCTGAGCAGTGAAAATGTGGGAGCCATTCCTAAAGGTAAATGTAACAGCCTACCCCAGCTGAGATCGGTGCAAATTGGCTCACACTGTTTTCTAACATGTTCAACAAGGCATAGCGGAAACGGAATAGAGCTTCATGGGAAATGGGGCAGGGCCTGAAATGCACCATTTTGCATTTAAATTATTCTAGAATAAGATTGTTTCAAAGTAAGCTAACCAATAGTAGGTGTAAAAAGTCTATCCCGGTACCAGATTTATCATCTAGCCCGAGTCACTGTGATAAATCTTACACAGGTCTAGACAGCCTGTCTAAGCTTACATCAACTTTTGTAAATCTGGGGCAGTGTGTTTTGTGGCATTTTACTTCACTTGACTGAGTGTGTTTTTACTTCCATGGTTTTTCAAAATGTTCTATGTAATATCCAGATTTGCAGCACTGCTAAAATATAAAATTCCTTTCAGTCCATGGAAAATAACAAGTTAAAAACATTAAATTCACAAATAAGATATACCTCTAAAGGTTTGGAAATATCAATCAGGAAGAACTTGTGTGTTTATGTGTTCACGAAGACCATTTTGCAAAATTGCAGATAAGAATTAAAAAAATTTGACAGGTTTTGACAATAGTCAACAGCATATGACTATTTTGCTTCCCTATCCCTCCTAGTTGCATGGAATAAAAGTGGGCTTGTTTGGCCAATGCTCCCAGGGACTCTTGCCTTCCTCTCATAGCCAGCCCTTAACAATTTAACATTTAGAATCTATCTTGCGTAAAGTAATGAAAAGTATTATTGATCAACAGAATAACATAAGTAATGTAACATAACAAAGAGACATTGATAGTATGGCTAGAAAGACATACATCCATCGAGTTTAGCATATTATCTTTCAAAATTAATCCAGAGAAAGGCAACACCCCCTTCCCTAGAAGTGCAGCCCAGCCATTAGATGTAATTTGCATGGAGATCGTGTGGTTGCGCCACGTTATGTAAGGTGCGCTTGTGCCTGACATAATTTAACAGATTGTAGGTACATTTTTGTACACTGTTCAAACAATAATAGGATATGCATAATAGTTTTAAAGGGGTTGGCCACATCCCAGCTACTCTTGATCAATGTGTTTGTGAGATTATTATTTGGCACTTACTAATATAGTCGTTGCTGATATTTTGTGCCATTTACTATATTTCATAAGGTATTCTCCCCTGTTGGCCAAGTCTTTTGTGCTGTCCATACAGAGCTTCTGTCCATAAAATGGCTGCTAATGGAGGATCATGTGACCAGACAAATTATTCCGTCTCCTCCATTCTTATACACTACACCTGCATTTAATCTTCAACATTGTAAGTGTACACAGCAGGTGCGGTGTGTTTGAGTGGAGAAGGCTGACTGATGAGTCTGGAGTTATTTTTGCCTGGTCACATGGAAGTTGTTCTGGGCTCTTTGGCTACCATTCGTACATTATCGCTTTAATTTATTATCAATTTC
The DNA here is from genome assembly GCA_033119425.1 of Bufotes viridis. Taxonomy (NCBI): domain Eukaryota; kingdom Metazoa; phylum Chordata; class Amphibia; order Anura; family Bufonidae; genus Bufotes; species Bufotes viridis. Next base: position 266,411,835 of record CM065589.1, read on the forward strand.
CCTTTTGCAGCAACATCCAGGGAGGTTGGCATCAATCCCATAGACCCTTAACCTCAGAATAATACAGTGCCTTGAGAAAGTATTCATACCCCTTGAACTTTTCCACATTTTTTCACGCATAACCTGAAATGTATTTTATTGGGATTTTATGTGATAGACCAACACAAAGTATGTGTGAAGTGAAAAAAAAAAGAGATACCGTATTTTTCGCCCTATAAGACGCACTTTCCCCCAAAAAAGTGTGGGGAAAAAGGCAGTGCGTCTTATGGGGCGAATGCTGCAGTTTGTATACCGCCGACCGCATGCTGCGCAGTGCAGTCGGCAGGTGTATCAGCGGGCAGGGAGGAGGGGCCTGCATTTAGCTCTGTAATTACAGCGGGCCCGGTGCAGTCACTGTATCCTGATACACCGGGCTCGCTCACTGTAGGAAACCTAACTGTAGGGAATGCTGTAGGCTGATTAAGTTAACAGTAGTCTTTTATCCAGGCTTTACTTACCGTATTAACATTCCGGCAGGCAGAAGGCAGGAGGCTGAGCTGGCGGACGGGCCCTGACAACGTAACTCACTACGTACTGCACCTGCTCCACCTTCTTCATTCATAAAGTGGGCGGAGCCGGAGCGTGACATAGTGAGTAACCTTGTCAGCGCTGGCCCGCCAGCCCAGCCTCCTGCCTTCTGCCTGCCGGAAAGTTAAAGTAGTACAGTAAGTAAAGCGTGCATAAAAGACTACTGTTAACTTAATCAGCCTACAGCATTCCCTACAGTTAGGTTTCCTACAGTGAGTGGGCCCGGTGTATCAGGATACAGTGACTGCACCGGGCCCGCTGTAATTACAGAGCTAAATGCCAGCCCCTCCTCCCTATTGGGGGTCATTCTGTGGATGGCACTGTTATGGGGATTTGTGGATGGCATGTTATGGAGTCTGTGGTTGGCATGACACTGTTATGGGGGATCTGAGGATGACACATATCATAAAATGCTATTTATGTGTCATCAACAGATCCCCCCTATAGCAGCGTCATCCACAGACCCCATAACAGTGCCATCCACAGTCCCCAATAACAGTGCCATCCACAGTCCCCAATAACAGTGCCAGCCACAGTCCCCAATAACAGTGCCAGCCACAGTCCCCAATAACAGTGCCAGCCACAGTCCCCAATAACAGTGCCAGCCACAGTCCTCAATAACAGTGCCAGCCACAGACCCCATAACAGTGCCAGCCACAGTCCCCCATAACAGTGCCAGCCACAGTCCCCCATAACAGTGCCATCTACAGACCCCCCTAACAGTGCCATCCACAGACCCCCATAACAGTGCCATCCACAGATCCATTATAACACCATTAGGCACACCTTTTGGTTCAAAATATTTTTTTTCTTATTTACCTCCTCAAAAACCTAGTTGCGTCTTATGGGCCGGTGCTTCTTATAGGGCGAAAAATACGGTACATGATTTTCCAAAGTTTTAACAAACAAAAATCTGGAAAGTATGGCGTGCATTTATATTCAGCCCCCCAATACTTTGTAGACCCACCTTTCTCTGCAATTACAGCTGTTAGTCTTTTAGGGTATGTGGCTACCAGCTTTGCAAATCTAGAGGCTGAATTTTTTGCCCATTCTTCTTTGCACAATAGCTCAAGCTCAGTCAGATTGGATGGAGAGTGTCTGTGAATATCAATTTTCAATTCTTGCCACAGATTCTCAATGGAATTTAGGTCTGTACTTTGACTGGACATTCTAACACATGAATATGCTTTGATCTAAACCATTCAATTGCAGCTATGGTTGTATGTTTAGGGTCATTGTTCTGCTGGAAGACGAACCTCTGCCCCAGTCTTAAATCTTTTGCAGCCTCTGTCAGGTTTTCCTCCAAAATTACCCTGTATTTAGCTCCATCCATCTTGCCATCAACTTCCCTGTCCCTGATGAAGAAAAGCATTCCCACAACATGATGCCGTCACCATGTTTCACAGTGGGAATGTTGTCACACTGCTGATGTGCAGTGTTAGGTTTCCGCCACACGTAGCGTTTTGCATTTAGGCCAAAATGTTAAACTTTGGTCTCATCTGACCTGGTTTTCTGTGTCTCCTATGTGGCTTGCTTTCAAAAATGGCTTTCTTCTTTCCAGTCATCATAAAGGCCAGATTTGTAGAGTACACGACTAATAGTTGATCTGTGGACAGATTCTCCCACCTGAGCTGTGGATCACTGCAGCTCCTCTAGAGTGACAATGGGCCTATTGGCTGCTTCTCTAGGTAGTGCTCTCTTTGCCTGGGCTGTCAGTTCAGGTGGACTGCCATGTCCTGGTAGGTTTGCAGTTGTGCCATACATCTTTCATTTTTGGATGTTGATGGATTGTACAGTGCTACGTGAGATGTTCTGAGCTTGGGATATTTTTTTATAACGTAACCCTGCTTTGTATTTCTTCATAGCGTTGTCCGTGATCTGTCTGGTGTGTTCCTTGGTTTTCATGATGCTGTTTGATCACAGATGTTCACTTCACATATACTTGCTATTTTGCAAAATTTATTCTAGTAGGTAGCAAGTACAAACAGTACAATTAAACCCCATATGGCACAGCCATCATAAAGGGGCAATAAATGACAAAAAAGGGGCATTTAAAAAATATAAATCTGAGGGGTCAGCAGTAGACTTTGCAATCTATAAAAGGCTTAATAAAATCTGTAATAAGAAGATAAAATCAGCAAAAATACAAAATGAATGGCAGATGGCAGAAAAGAGCAAAGCAAATCCCCAAAAACTATTTATATAAATGCTAAAAAAACAAGGTCAGAGCAGGTAGGTGACCTAAATAACAGTAAAAAAGGAGGGGGGGGGTCACAGAAGATAGGGAAAAGACACAGTTACTAAATGATTATTTTTATTTTTTTTTAGATCTATTTATACAAATGAAGAGAAAGTTACTGATATTGGTGGTTTCAGGGTTGTTAGTACATCCAATAATATACTCAAATGACTAAATGTAGATATGGTCCAAGCAAAGTTAAATAAGGTAAATGTGAACAAGGCTCCAGGTCCGGATGGATTACACCCAAGAGTTCTTAAAAAACTGAGTTCAATTATTGCTGTTCTCCTCTTCATAACGTTTAGAGATCTTCTAGGGCCTGGTACAACTGACTGGCGCAGGCACATGTGAAGCCCAAATTTAAAAAAGGGCTTACAGGTAATAATAAACCAGCAATCTTAACTTCTCTTGTGGGAAAAATGTTCGAAGGACTCTTAAGGCACTATATACAGGAGCATGTGGCTGTTAACCCTTAGGATACTGGAGGTTTTTTCGTTTTTGCGCTTTCATTTTTCTAACCTATTTTCCTTGAGCCATACCTTTTTAGTATTTCCGGTCACATAGCTGTATGAGGGCTTATTTTTTTGCGGGATAAGTTTTACTTTCTAATGCCACCATTAATTATGGCATAAAATGTAGTGGGAAGCGGTAAAAAAATTCCAAATGGGATGGAATTGGAAAAAAAACGTTTTACAGAAGTTGCTCTCACAGAGTTTCGTTTGCGACAAAACTGACCAATGCCCTACATTCTCTGGGTCAGTATGATTACAACTATACCCCATAAGTATAGGTTTTTTATGTCTAAATAGTGTAAAAATTAATTTAATCTTTGATAAAAAAAATGCTTTACATCACCATATTCTGAACCCCATAACTTTTTTATACTTATGTCTACTGAGCTGTTTAGGGACTCATTTTTGAGGGTCAATCTGTAGTTTCTATTGATACCATTTTGGAGTGTGCGTGACTTTTTTATCACATTTTATTCCATTTAGAGAAGTTAGAGAAGCAATGAAAAAATTGCAAATTGGCCATGTTGACCCTTTTTTCCGTTACGCCATTCGCCATATTGGAATTTTTTTTTCTATTTTAATAGTATGGGCGTTTTCGGTCACGAGGATACCCATGATGTTTATATTTATTGTTGTTTAGGTATTTGGTTTTTAAATATACGGAAAGGGGGCTAATTTAAACATTTATATTTTTTTATTTTTTATATATTTTTTAACATTTTTTTATTTTTTGTGATGATTTTGAATCTCATATATGAGCCTATAAATACAGTTTTTTAATTTTTGATTTTGTTCTATCAGGGATTTTTAAAATGAGATTTACACTAGAAATTGCTCATTTTTTATCCTGGCCTGCCATCTGATTGCCAAAATAAGAATTGCAGCAGGAACACTTAAAGCATCATCAGCGAGGCTTACAGTGTTCAGTGAAACTACTGATGCCCACATTGGCCGCACTAGGGCATTGGTAGGAAGGAAATTGCACGTGCGAGCGGGTGCCATGTTTACACATCGCTCCAGCGCTACATGTACGGCACTGGTAGCGAACGGGTTAATAATAACCAGCACGGAAGCACGGGTTTACCAAGGACAGGCTAACCTGATTTGTATTTATGAGGAGGTGAGTAGAAGCCCAGACAGAGAGGTGGTTATGCATGTACTGTAGTGTTCTTGAATTTTGAAAAGGCATTTGATGATGTCCCTCACAGATGTTTAATAGGTAAAGTAAGGTCTATAGACTTAGAAAGTATAGTCTGTAATTGGACTGAAAACTGGCTGAAGAGTTGTGGTCAAGGTTTAGTGCTGGTCATCTAATATTTAATGTATTAATAATATTGAGGATGGGATTAATAGCATTGTTTCTTTATATGCAGATAACACCAAGCTATGTAGTACTGTGCAGTCTATGGAAGATGTCCAAAAACTACAAGCTGACTTGGACATTCTGAGTGTTTCTGCATCAACTTGGCAAATCAGGTTCAATGTGGATAAATGTAAACTTATGCATCTGGTTAGGTTAGTAATATTCTACGTCTGTCATATTTCCTATGGCAAGCAACACTGGGAGAGTCACTTATAGAGGAGGATTCAGTTGTACTTATAGATCATAGATAAAATAACAGCATGCAATGTCAATCAGCTGCTTTTAAGGCTAGCAGGATATTGTCATATATTAAACGAAGCATGGACTCATGGGACAGGGATGTAATATTACTATGTTACAAAGCTTTGGTGTAACCTCCTCTGGAATATGCAGTATAGTTCTGGGCACCAGGCCATAGAAAGGATGCCTTGAGGCTGGAAAAAGTACAAAGTAGAGAAACTAAACGGATAAGGGACATGGGGGGGTCTTAGTTATGAGGAATGATTAAAAGAATTCAATTTATTTAGTCTTGAGAAGAGATGTCTAAAGGAGAACATGATTAACCGATACAAATATATAAATGGGCCATACAAAAAAATATGGTGAAAAACTGTTCCATGTAAAACTCCTTCAAAAGACAAGGGGGCACTGCCTGCATCTGGAGAAGAATAATTTCAGTCTCCATAGGCATCAAGGGGCACCGCCTCCATCTGGAGAAGAAAAAGTTCAGTCTCCATAGGCATCAAGGGGCACCGCCTCCATCTGGAAAAGAAAAAGTTCAGTCTCCATAGGTATCGAGGCTTCTTTACTGTAAGAACTGTGAATCTGTGGAATGTTCTACATCAGGATCTAGTCACACAGCAGGAATAGTGGGCAGTTTTAAAAAGAATGAATGCTTATGAAAATGAGTAGAAATCTGGGTCTCATACCCCGTTTTTCTAAAACTTGCATCCCTATCTATCCCTTGGGTGAACTTAATTGACTTATGTTATGTTTTGGTCAATCACATACAATTTCAATAAAATACATTTAAATTTGTAGGTGTAACATGAACATTTTTTGAAAAGTTTAAGGAGAATGAATACTTTCGAAGCACTACATGTGCAACTGTAGTAACGGGAATAACGTACGGCCTGTTTCGGTGTTTAAAGATGGTGCCCGCTCCTGCTGAATGCTGGTGGCCGCCTGCTTCTTAAAGCAGACACCCGTGGCTCATGTCCGCGACCGGCAGTAATGCCGATCGCGGACATTTAACCCCTCAGATGCTGTGGTCAATCCTGACCGGTTTGTGCTCCCGCTCCCCGTGTGGCCATTGGAGGAGCCGGAGAGTGCCTGCAGCAGCCTGGGTCTCTATTAATGAAACCCAGGCTGCTGCATAGTATTTCTTATGGAGTCAAATATGCAATTTTCTCAAATATTCCAACGCTTTTGCATTAGAATGTATGAGAATAGTAATCTAATGATTGCATGTTATAGTTTCCTATGGGAACTATAGGAAAGTGTAAAAAAATAAAAAAATAAAAAAATATATAATTTAAAATAACCTAAAAATTCAAATCACCCCCCTTTTGTCAAAATGAAAAAAAAAATACACATCATGGGTGTTGCAATGTGCAAAAACGCCCGTACTATAAAAATATGTCAAAATTGTCCCCAAAGGTGTATATAGCATTTAAAGAGGCTCTGTCACCAGATACAAAAAAATAAATGAAATCAGCTCACTGCCTTTGCCAGTCCTCTGTGCAGGGTTCCTTAGGAGAAGCAAATCCACATTGTAGAAACGGGTCCAGCACTCGGGTCTTGGATAAAACCATAGATTTTTTGTTTCAATTATCTTTAAAAAAAAAAAAAACTGTCACCAGGAATCCAGGATCAACCCTATCAAACTAGGCATAATGCCTTGTAGGGCTCATCATGCTGAATAAAACAATATCTTTCTTTTGTCTGTATGCTAAACAGCTGCAGAGATTTCTGTGTTCATATGCAAATGAGCAAGTTCAAGCACCAGGAGGTGGGGCTTAACCCCTTCAGCACTGCTTTGTAACACCCTTTATGCTCTGCTCTGCCTACTCTCCTCTTGACTGACAGGGCTAGACAGCAGCATGCTGAGAACAGATCTGTGTACTAGCAAGTAAGATATGCTTAGAAAGCTCATATACATATTATCATTTTATTCACAAGCATAATATATGATTATAAAGACACCAGTAATACATGTTAGCTTCTAAGCATAAAAAATTTGTCTTCTCGATCTGAAAAGGCTAAGTGATAAGTGCTTTGCTTTGTTTGTAGAGATCCTAAGTGTGAATCTTGGGAGAGACTTCAAGGTTAATTTCTTCAGATTTCTTTTATATATCCTTATCATATTGAGAATAATGGGGGTCATTTATTAAGTCTGCATTTTAGACGCCGGTCTTAATAACCCACACGCATCCACCTCCAGGAGTTCCACAGCCAATCTTAATCTATGCCACCTTCCTAGAACAGGCATAGAAAATGATAAATGAGATGGGGCTGTCAGCCCGCCCCCATGCCCTCCCATGCCACTCCCCCTTTTTTTTAGACCTGGCATGAGTGGGGCAAAGTCTCAAATAACCTTTGATAGCGAGAAAACTAGCGTATATCTGATAGTAAATGACCCCCAATGATTTTAGGGATGACCGGACTCGTGGATGTTAGGGTTCGCCCGAACTTCAGGTCTAAGTTTGTTTTCGGGACCCGAACTTGACCCGAACCCCATTGAAGTTAATGGGGACCTGAACTTTGGTGCACTAAAATGGCTGTAAAATAGTTATAGTAAGGGCTAGAGGGCTGCATAAAGAAGCAAAATGGGGGTAAGAGTAGGACAGTTGCCCTGCAAACAAATGTGGATAGGGAAATGACTTAAAATAACATAGAATAGAAAAAAATAAAAAAAAATAATCTTGAACTAGGAGGCGGGGGTCAAAGTGGAGTAGGAGGTTGAGAAGGCAGTGGACGTGGCGGTGTAGGTAGAAGCGGCTGTGCAGGTGGTAGCTAACACTGTTTTTGTTTTTTTATTTTTTATAAATTTGTGAAGACCCTAAAACATTGGGAAAAAGAAAGAGAAGGCAAAGAGAAAGTGCGCTGGAGTATAACAATGGCTGGGTGCGGATGTTATACTTGTCTACTCAGCACAAGGTATGGACAAGTCCTGTGGGATACGTTCCTGGTTTATTTTAATGAACGTGAGCCTGTCCACATTGGCTGTGGACAGGTGGCTGCGCTTGTCTGTGATTACCCCCCCTGCCGTGCTAAACACGTTCGGACAATACATTTGCTACAGGGCAGGGCAGGCCAGCACCTCCAAGGCGTAAAGGGCAAGCTCAGGCCATGTGCCCAATTTGGAGACCCAGAAGTTGAATGGGGCAGACCCATCAGTCAGTACGTATAGGCATGTGCACACATACTGTTCCACTCTGTTGCTGAAATGCTGCCTCCTGCTAAGACGTTCCGTAGTTGTGGTGTGCTTACAAAGCTTTTTCACATTTCGGCCATGCTAACCGTCCCTTCTGAGTTGCTGATGGTGCCCCAGCTGTGTTGGCGACTTATTCCTCCTCCTCCTCTGCCTTAGCCTTGTGCTTCCACTGAGCCACTGAGCCCCCGCTGTCAGATGTGAATGCAATCAGCAGCGCGTCTACCAGAGTGCACTTGTACTCGAGCACCTTCCGGAATTAAGGACGGCATGTTGTCCTTGTAGCAGGGATCCAGCCGGGTGGCCACCCAGTAATCAGCAGGCACTGCAGCATGTAGTCGCTTATGTGTGTCAGGATGCCCAGAGGCAACGACAAGCTGTCCTCTGTAGTAGCTCCAGTGATGCCCATGAGCTGCTTTGGGTGCCACCCTGCTATAAACATGGTTCCTCCTCCTCATCATCCTTCTCCTCCACCAGAACTGTGCCCTGGCTGGACAGTTGTGTACCTGGCCTCTGTTGGTGCAGGAACCCACCCTCCAAGCCACTTGTGAATCACTGGCCTGATAACCGTGGAAATAATCCCTCTTCCTCCTCCTCTTCCTCCTGTGCCACATCCTCTTCCATTATCGCCCAAAGTGTTTCAAGGAGACATAGAAGTGGTATAGTAACGCTGATGATGGCGTCATCAGCACTGGACATGGTGGGGTACTCGAAACAGCGCAACACGGCACACACGTCCTGCATGGAGGCCCACTCGGTGGTGAAGTGGTGCTGTTCCGCAGAGCGACTCACCCATGCGTGCTGCAGCTGAAACTCCACTATCGCCTGCTGCTACTCGCACAGTCTCTCCAGCATGTGCAAGGTGGGTAAGTCGCATATGAGGCGGTGAGCGGGAAGGCCGAAGTTACGCTGCAGCGCAGACATATCGGGGTAATTTTTCAGGAACCTCTGCACCACCAAATTCAGCATATGCGCCAGGTAAGGGATGTGCGTCAACCCGGCTAGCCCCAGAGCTGCTATGAAATTTTGCACGTTATCGCACACCACCAGGCCAGGCTTGAGGCTCAGCGGCACCAACCACTCATCAGTCTGTTGTTCCATGCCCGTCCACAGCTCCTGCACGGTGTGGGTTTTTTCCCCCAAACAGATGAGTTTCAAAATAGCCTGCTTTAGGTCCCTTTGGCTGTGCTGAAGTTGGTGGTGAAGGAGTTACACTGACCGGATGAGGAGGAAGCAGAGTAGGAGGAGAAGGCAACGAGAAATGTCCTGTAATCCTCGGTGGCGGAAGGACATTCGCCAAACTGCTATCCGCCTCAGGCCCAGCCGCCAATGCATTTACCCAGTGTGCAGTTAGGGAGATAAAATGCCCCTGCCCGTGCTTACTGGTCCACGTATCGGTAGTTATGTGGACCTTTCCACAGATGGTGTTGTGCAGTGCACACCTGATTTTGTCCGCCACTTGGTTGTGCAGGGCAGGGATTGCACGCCTGGAAAAGTAGTAGCGGCTGGGAACCACATACTGTGGGACAGCCACCGACATAAGGTTTTTAAAAGTCTCTGTCTCCACCAGACGGAATGACAGCATTTCAATGGCCAGGAATTATAAAATGCTGGCATTAAGGGCCAGAGATCGCGAGTGGGTAGGGGGGTCCTCTTTATCACCAGTGTTTGGGTGATGGTGGTGTTGCTCCCACATCCTCTGTTTGCGGGGTGGCAGTTGCCACTGTCACTCCAGAGGGAGAGGAAGAGGCCGAGATCGCAACAGAAGAGGGAGCAAGAGCAACCTGAGATCTTTTGTGGATTTTCAGGTGTGTACTCCACTGCAGCTCGTGCTTTGCACTTAGATGCCTGGTCATGCAGGTTGTGCTCAGGTTTACAACATTTATGCCTCGCTTCAGGCTCTGATTACACAGCGTGCAAACCACTCATGTCTTGTCGTCAGCACATTGTCTGAAGAATTGCCACGCCAGGGAACTCCTTGGAGCTGGCTTTGGTGTGCTCACTCCCTCGGTGCGATGGATAGTAGCAGGTATACTGGCTAGAGGACGGCCACTCTGCTTTTGCACCCTGCTCCCTCTTTTGCTGTGCGGCTGGTGCTGTGTGACCATATAATAATATACAACTGGTATTTTCTTTAGATAACTTTTCTGGTCAGGGGGCGATTATGATGAGGGCAATGTGGGCTACCACGTGAGACCTTGTGCTCCAGGTGAGCCCATGAAATTTTGCCCTCATTACACTTTTTGGGTCATTTATCAAACTGTTGTAAAGTAGAACTGACTTAGTTGCCCATAGCAACCAATCAGATTCCACCTTTCATTTTTGACAGCCTTTTGAATTGTTGGCTGATACTGTTTGCACTACACGGAGAGATTAGTATCAGCATTAATACAGGACAGAGAGCCTGTCCACCAGAACAAGCCGCTATTAGGTTGGCTATTTTATTATGTTTCAGCCAGGGGGCTCTTTTGAAGTTCCAGGCTGTTACAGGCTCATGTTCCTGTAAAGATGAATCCTGCTGCACTTTTACAGGGGCCTACTCATCCATCATCTACATACTCTGCCTTCCGCAGTTATAATCACAATTAATGAAACGGTGCCCATCCTCATTACCTCTCGACTGCCCCTGCGCCCTTTCATTTTGTCCTCTGTGCATCTGCGTGATGAGTTGGAGCTTTCGTGGTGAGCTGCAGTGTTGGGAACTTTGAGAGAATGTCAATGTCCTCCAGGCCTAGTGCAGGGCTGAAGACATATTAAAGGAGGAGAGAATCTCAGGTAGGAAAATTATCAGTCTGTAACCTCCCTCTGTCCTGCTGATACGTTCTTGGCCCCCAAAAGAACCTCTTTTCTATGCCCCTCCACTACTTTCCGCATAGATTGCCTTCAACCATCTGTACCCCATCTTCTGAAAGGGCCAGTACCATCTTCTAGGTTCTCTGCTGTCCTCAGAACAGTTCTCTGCCACCTTCTGCCCCCTATGATTGGTAGAATCAAATGGAATTATGACTTTTCTATGTCCACATAATATCTGGATTTTCAGTTACCATCCTCTCAGCATTATACTCCAAAACAGCAAAACAGTTTTCATCAATAGAATCTTCTCACATGAATTTGCCCTAAACAATGTAGGAAAGGAGGGCTTGGAAGTTTTTACCTATGGGATTATTATAAATGATGTATCAACTCTCTCATTGGTGCTACACATCAAGATATAAGCACTGAGCCAATATTGAACAGACCACCGCCTTGAGAATGAATGTCACTAAACCAACATAGCATCTCAGCAACCCAATATCACCCTTAACCTTAGTTCAAATCTCACTTGATATTTGGCAAAACACATTATTAGATATTTTTAAGACATATCTTATTTCAGACTTCATGTCTTATTCTAGACTGATTTCATTTCTGGAAGACCAGGTTCCATCTCTAAGACTGTCCAGCTGGGCATCCATTGGGATACACTCCCTTAATGACTTCCTTGGTCAAAGTGGTACTCTCTGTTTTCAATACCTATGATACCATTATCAAAAACCTCACAAGCACTTTTAAAAATTTCTGCAAAATACAAGACTTCCTCCAACATAGATGTCCCCAAAACAAACCACCTAAGTGATGCACTTCTGAAACACTTGAACAAAAATCTCCAAAGAAAATAGACATTCTGGCCTTTTTTGTGCGTCAATTGATAAAAAGATCTCTTACGCTACCCTGCACATGTGGATTACATGTGTTTTTTCTGTGTGGTTTCTCTTGTTATTTCTGTGTGATTTCTCTTCCGGAAAGACCCTAGTGTAATACAGTACCAGCAAAGTGTATAAAATTTCACAAATCTCATGTTCACTTTGGGGATCATTTACAAAGAAATATACGCCACTTTAGGCTCCATTCACACGACCGTATGTTGTCCGCAAAAACACGGATCTGTTTTTTTGCGGATTAGATGCTGTCCCATTCACTTCTCTTCCATTGCACAGCTCAGCAAAAAAAAAATGAAACATGTCCTATACTTGTCAGTGAAAATCAGGACATGGCCCTATTGAAGTCTATGGATCAGCAAAAAAACGGACACGGATCTGTTTTTTTGCGGACACGGATCCGTTTTTTTGCGGACAACATACGGTCGTGTGAATGGAGCCTTAGTGGCATATATCTGGCACAGATTCTTTTGCACACCATATTGCAGCAGAATCTGCTATTTCTTCCCCGTTCACTCCAGTTATAAAAAAGGGGGTGTAATGTGGCGGGTACGCCAAAGTTATGTTAAGGCGAGTGCCTCTACATAGCTATGGCGATCCACCACCAGCTATAGGGGTTATTAAGACCGGTGTCTAAAACGCCAATCTTAATAAATGTCCCCTTTTTCTTTTTTCATTCTGTGTGCAAATTGACCTGCCATGCATATTTTGAAATCATTTTTGCCTGGATTTCATCCTTTTCGATGCAAGTGTTAGAACTGTGTCAAAACTGCACTAAATCTGTACCAAGTAAAACATGAGATTCTTGGTGTGGATTTTGTTCCAAAAGCCACAGAAATCCACATGGAAATTCATGTGGAATTTCTTCAAGACAGGGTCTGCTTAAGAATATTCTGAACTATAAAACGAGAGCAGAGACGTTAATAATTCCTGCTGTCTTCTCTACCAAGAATTCCAGTTGAAGTGTGGCAACATTTTAAACACACATGGAAAACATGACATTTGTCTTCCCTGTAGGAAAAATATCTAACAATACCACAAATCTGCTCCAATATCAGCAGAGGGATGACAAGAAATTGCTCCTGCCAGAGGCAGGACTGAACTAATATATATTGCTTTACTGCTGTAAAGATGCAGCGGAGTACTTTCTCTCACTAATTATAAAGAGTGGATGAGAACGGAGTTAAATAACAGAACATAGGCCCAGTTAATAGAACAATCTATATCTATTATTACACTGATCTCATGTATGCACATACATGTCACACACACTTTATAAAAGAGCCAAAGGACGTGGGAGTTAACACACTATATATAACCAGCCTCTTACATAAAATTGTTTCATCATATGGGAATTTTTAAAATGCCCATAATATAGTGGACTTTGCTGCTGTGCCAAATTTATATAGAAAAAGCCATGCGCTTCATCTGTACTTTCCGTACAGCCAACAACCACATCACAATACTGCCTCAATCCATGATACAACTGCGCACAGTAAAAAAAAACTATGAGTGCAGGCGACCTGAGGTTTTAATCAGACAGGTAAGTATGGCCCATGAAACATGTTCCATGTGATGCCCACATTTCACAAGTCAACTGTGGCTCGCATGAGCTGAATTCACTGCATCATAGTGATCTGTGATGCTAGGAGTTCCAGCTGACTGTCCTGTGCTCAAATGATACTGTGAGTACAGGACAGTAAACCCATAGTTTGGCTGTAACTCACAGTATCATAAATTATTATGACACAGAAAGTTCGGCTTAGATTGGCCTGGGAAATGCGGCCATCAAATGGAGCATGCTTTACTGCCTACACATGCCTGTCTGAATGCAGCCTTAGACTGCTTTCACACAGTCAGTGTTTGATCAGTGTTTTCCATTAGTAATTATAAGCCCATCTCGGTGGAGGCTTCACTCCAGGTTTTGGAAATCACTGACTGTGCCAAAGCGGCCTTAGCCTGAACTGACACTCAGTTTTTTTTGTGTGGAGTTTGGCATGAATTCTACGTCTAAAATCCATGTGGAAGTTGCTTGCAATACGCCTTCACTGATTTCAATAGGAAAGCTATTTGTTAACGAATATGATGCTATTTTTTCAAGGTTTTAAAAACCACACTGTGGAAAAATGTAAAAAACTGGAATCCCCATCCAGTGTTTCCATTTAAGTCAATGAGAAGGTAAAAAAGCACAAAAAAAACCCCCCCACAAACACATCAGAATAAAACAGACCATTCAAAAAACGCATGGAATTTTGAAGCAGATTCCATGTCTCTTCCTTGCAGAGAATGCCACGCAGACATATTAGTATTCTCGCTTTTCCACCATCCCATGCATCCCACATACTCTGGAACTTCCCACCCCAACATATCAGACTCTCACCTACAGTGGAATCCATAAAAAAAAAAAAAAAACTGAAAACCAACCTCTTCAGACAAGCCTTCAACCAGTTACCCTGCTGCTGCTCTATGGCCATGACCAGCTTTACCCTCACCTACTGAGTCCTTCCGCTATACCTTGTAGATTGTAAGCCCTCACGGGCAGCGCCCTTGGTCCTTCTGTACCAGTCTGTAATTCGTCTTGTTCATGCTTAGTGCATTTGTCTGTATTATGTATGTATGTATTATCATATGTACAGCGCCCTGGAATGAATGGTGCTTTAATAATAAATAATAATAATAAAATAATCTTCCCCTGACTGGCAACCCCACAGTATTATCCTACTGGCTATTCTATACTTCGGAAATAATAATGCAATAAAGATTGCGCTCCAGTAACAGTAACACAGTAACAGTGTTCCCAAAAGTCCCACCAATAGTAATCATTGTCTCCCAGGGTACCCTCTACAGTAATATAATATTAAATTGACCCTTGGCAACTGTGTCTTTATTGCGTTGCAAATTTTAACAAAATCCAAATTGGCTACTAGTTACCACTCTTTTCTATTGCCAATACTGTTTGCTTGTTAACATATCTTTTATTTAATCTCCTAGTAAAATCATTTGAAGTGTTTTAAAATCCCAGCATGTTGCTACTGGACTCATTTCCTTTCCTTTTAGATATTTCAGAACAGTGGAGTGGTGTGCACTCCCACTTCCCATCTATTACTACAGTTCCACTGTTAATGGTATTTTTTATATGCAGTATGCTATTAAAAGCTTTTCACTCTCTGCCCCTCAACATGTTTCTCCAGATCCCTGGTGTCTTCACTGCCCATATCCCACAAAATGCCAGGGATCTGGCGAAATATGGTGGGGTGCAGAGGGTGAAAAGCTTTTAATACTACTGCGGGGACGATATAACAAATACCATTAACAGTGGAACTGTAGTAATAGAGTGAACACCACTCCACCATTCTGAAATATCTAAAAGGAAAGGAAATGAGTCCAATAGCGACAGTCATGCTGGGATTTTAAATCACTTCCAATAAATTTATGAGGAGATTAAAGGGGTTGTCTGGGTTCAGAGCTGAACCCGGACAAACCCATAATTTTACCCAGGCAGCCCCCCTGACTTGAGCATCGGAGCAGGTCAAACTCTGATGCTCTCCCTTGCCATGCGCAGGATCATGCAGGGCAAGGGCTCTTTTATTTACTATAACACACTGCTGGGCGGAGGCTTCAGCCCAGCAGTGTCTTCGGTGACATCACCGGCTCTGATGGGCGGGCTTCAGCGCTGCCCTAGCCGTCTTACAGGCTAGGGCAGCACTAAAGCCCACCCATCAGTGCTGGTGAGATCACGGGGCTCACTGCTGGGCAGAAGCCTCCGCCTGGCAGCCCGAAGGAGAGCCCGGTTCGTCACCGGAACTCCACAAAATGCCTTTGCCATGTGCGATTCAGCGCAGGGTAAAGAAGAGCATCGGAGCATGAACTGCTCCGATGCTCTTGTCAGGCGGGCTGCCTGGGTGAAAATATGGGTATGTCCGGGTTCAGCTCTGAACCTGGATAACCCCCTTAAATAAAATATATATATATATCAGTACAGAGTATTGTCAGTCGAAAAGGATGGTAATTAGTGGCCAGTTTGGCTTTTGGTAGTAGTTAGTAATAGTGTTATAGTGCAATTATAGTGCCCCAAATAGTGATAATACTTTCTGAGTGTACATTAATTGGGTCCTCCCACAGAGGAAGCAAATGAAACAAAGACTAAACCCATATTGCAAAACGTTTATATTTCCTATACAAAATTGACCTGACAAAAATAAGGGAGCAATGGAGATGGGGGAATAAGTTTCTCATGTCTTCAGATTACTCAGCGAAGACTAGTACAGAAAAGCCAACAGCATGCACCTCTGCTTTCAAAAATAAAATTTGATTCATATTTATGTACTCAGCAATGCTGAGAATATTTAAGAGAAATTAATACATAAATTTCATCAAAGATCTTAGAGAGAAAATTGCTTTCATAAAAGAAAAATGTATCACCTTGTTCTAAAGCGTAAGTTAGGCCCATAGGGTGGCTCAGTGTTGGACTAATAATATACATTAAGGATGTTGTTCTAAGAGAAGAAAAGAAAATGAAGTATATAATAGGAGGGGTTATATTGGGAGTGGTAGTATTTTGTTATCTTGGGGGAGCATGGAGTGAAGAGGAGGTAACCTGGGTCTGCCATCCTCGCAAATGGTAAAGGAAAGTAAGAAAAGAGACAAAGTAATATTTAGCCTTTCAAACAGAGATGTCTAAGATAATATCATGGAATGTAAGGGGTTGTCCTATCCTGAAAAAAGGTAAGATTTTAAGACGTTTGAAAAAATATTCAAGAGAGATGTAACTTTAGTACAAGAGACATAGCTGTTAGAGGTGGAATTATCAAAATTAAACAGCATCTGTCAGCAGATTTGTACCGATGAACCGGACCTATCAAATGTGCACTTGGCAGCTGAAGGCATCTGTGTTGGTCCCATGTTCATATGTGTCCACATTGCTGAGAAAAATTATGTTTTTATAAATGCAAATGAACTGTAGGAACAATGGGGATGTTGCCATTACACGTAGAGGCTCTGCTCTCTATGCAACTGCCATGCCCTCTCCACTTTAATTGAAACGGCCAGGGAGTAGAAACATCATAACGCCTAGCCCTTCAATCAAAGTGTAGAGGATGCAGCAGTTGCAGAGAGAGCTGAGCCTATAGCTGTAACAGCAACACCCCCGTTTCTCCTACAGGTTCATTTGCATATATTAAAACACCATTTTCTCAGCAATGCAGGTACATTTGAACATGGGATCCACAGAGATTCCTTCAGCTGCCAAGTGCACATGTAATAGGTCTGCCAGTTTCATAGTTACAAATCTGCTGACAGATGCTCTTTAGAAAGTAACATGGTAAATGAAGTAAGAGGATAAGGTACTACAGAGGGATGGTTATCCAAACAAACATCTGAGATGTCAAATTCAATCTACAGAATAAGACAGCGAGGCAAGATGTATGAGAATGCCCATCAAATTTGGACAGCAAGAGATTGTGGTGTGTAATATTTATGCACCTAGTAGACAAAAAACAAGAACTTCAGCAGATGGATTGGTTCTATCCGAGTTGATCTAACCAATTTAATAATAGTAGGGACAGATTTTAACAGAAAAGTAAAATGAGAGCTGGATAAGTAATCCATGGGAAGGACAAAAACTACTGGAGAGGACACTAGTCTAGTGGATTTTTTGCCATGTACATCATTGGTAGTTTCTTGAAGGTTGCAAAATCAATGGAAAGAAAGTATTAATTTGCATCAGCAGTGTATGGTACACTTTCTCAAAACTAGCAGAAAAACAGTTGGAAGCTGATATATACTCAATTTTGATATTGGATCACTCCCCAATCAGTATATGAATTTCACATTTTAATTAAAGTCCCGATACTTTTAGCTGGAGATTTCAATCAGGGCTAGCATAAGATTTAGTATTTTGTGAGATGTTAGTCAAGAAATGACTATTATTTTTAGAGGATAATAAAACACATGAAGAAGAGCATAGGATGTTGTAGGAGACAGTGAAAACAGCATTGAATGTAAAATTATTAATGTAGTGGCCCTAAAAAATAATAATAAAAAACATACAGTAACATAGTTTGTATGGCTGAAAAAAAGACTTTTATCCATCCAGTTCAGCCTATTATCCTGCAAGTTGATTCAGAGGCATGCAAAAAAAAAGGCACTTTTCTTTATTTTAGAGGAAATAAATTCCTTCCCGACTCCAATAAGGCAATTAGAATAACTCCATGGATCAACGACCCATCTCTAGTAGCTATAGCTTGTAATATTATTACACTCCAGAAATATATCCAGGTCCCTCTTGAGATCTTTTAGTGAACTCACCATCACCACCTCCTCTGGCAACGAGTTCCACAGTTTTACTGCTTTTACAGTAAAAAAAAACCTTTTCTATGTTTGTGTAGAAACCTTCTTTCCTCTAGACATAGTGCAGGCATCCTCAAACTTTAGCCCTCTAGCTGTCGTAAAACTATAACTCCCACAATGCCCTCCTGTAGGCTGATACCTGTAGGCTGTTCGGGCATGCTGGGAGTTGTAGTTTTGCAACAGCTGGAGGGCCGTAGTTCGAGGATGCCTGACATAGAGGATGTCCCCTTGTCACAGTAATGGTCCTCGGTATAAATACTGACCCCTGATTTATTTATATATAGTTATTAGATTGCTCCTCGGTCATCTTTTTTCTAAACTAAATATCCCTAATTTTGATAATCTTTCTGGTTACTGTAGTCCATCCATTTCAGTTATTACAGCTAAATGAAGACTATAAAGACTTAATTTAAATACTTTTCCCAACAACAGAAAACAAATGCAAAATGAAGAAGCTGTTTACCCTTAAAGACCTTTTCTACAGACTCCGCAGTTTGGCCAGTCCCATGGTGTTAATCATAATCACCTGACTCTGGATTCCAGCTCCACTGCAGCCACCCCCCCTGCCCTACAGGTCTCCCCGTATCAACAACTGGTTGCAGTGGTCATGTGTCACCCATGAGATACATGACCCAGGCACAGGACTTTCTAGTCAGGAGCGGAACCATCGGTAGGCAAATGTAGGTGCACTATGACCTTATGTTGTGCGATGTTAGGGCTCAGTGCTGCGTGAAGAGTGCATTGGATCTCTACAGTGGTGCAGCACAGAGAGCAGCAGAGGTTTAGTTTTTGTCAGGTCTGAGCTCTGTATTTAGGGGTGGAGGAGTGTGGTGGGGGTTATTGGGAGAGATATGAATTTGAGGTCTAATCTGGGGTTCGAGTGAATCTGGGGTCTGAACTAATTTGGGGGTGGATTTGTGGTCTCATCTGAGATCTTTATAAATATGGGGTCTAATTTGTGGCTGATCTGGGGTCTGAGTAAATTTGTGGTCTAACCTGAGGTTTGTATGAATGTGGGGGCTGATCAGCAGTCTGTATTTATTAATTATGGGGTTTATATTACTGGGTCTGTCAATAGGTTAGTATAAGTTTAGTGGTCTTCCCAATACATCAGCATTAATTTTGAGGTCTGTCTGGAAGGTCTGTATCAATTTTGGGATCTGGTCAGGAGGTCGGTATACATTTTGGGGTCTGTATGGAGGTCTGTATTCATTTTGAGGTTTGTGGGGAGGTCTGTATTCATTTGGGGATCTGGTCAGGAGGTGTATTATTTTAGGGTGTGTCTGGAGGTCTGTATTAATTTTGGGTCTGTCTGGGGTCTGTTATAAGAAGTGGTTGGCCAGTTATGTACTGTCATTTAAAAATTTATTTTTGAATACTGAGAAAAATGTTCAAAAATGTTACGTTAAATAAAAAAGGTAGGGCTATTTTTCTGATCCCCTGCCTCTCTCCTTCTGCTGCTTTCCAAGACCTTGCTGGTCTCTGTACCTCCAAGTCCCTCTTGCCTCGGACATGTGACAGCTGCAGCCAGTGATTGGAAAGTGAGCAGCAGGGGAT
Organism: Bufotes viridis; assembly: GCA_033119425.1. Lineage (NCBI taxonomy): Eukaryota > Metazoa > Chordata > Amphibia > Anura > Bufonidae > Bufotes > Bufotes viridis. The sequence continues at coordinate 266,431,552 of CM065589.1, forward strand.
CAGTAACGTATCGCTATTTTTATTTTATTACATTCTAAGTAATTTAAAAAAAAACTACAGAGCTGAGCTACCCCATTAATTTTCAGTTCTCACCTGGGGTTTGAATCTATTATGGGACCTAGTCTAGGGTTTGATGCCTAAAGTTTCCTTTGTGTCCCATCATTTTCTTGTTCTGTATCTATATCTTTAAAAACTTTTATTTTGTCAGATTAGTATTCGGAGGATCGGTCAGCACTGTTGTTACAATAATGTGAGCAGACGGGGCAGCAGCAGGCACAGTATTGGTGAAAGCTACAGGATGACAGTGTTAAAGGGGGCAACTAGATTGGGGGTTTCTTGGCAATGGATTTTGGGGATGGACTGCAGATGCAATTAGTGAAAGCCAGAGGCGTAACCAGACTCTCCTGGCCCCTAATGCAAAATCTGCCCTATCTACCATGTGCCATTTAATAATACTGTTGTCTTCTTATGTGGCAGAGGGGGTTTCACCCCCCTGAGCAAAGATGTCTGCACAGTAAACTCTGCAGTCTTCAGGAAAAATGATCATGATGGTCTGGAGTTGGACCAAATGGAGAAGAAAAGTAAAGTGAGCAACTAAAATCTGTTGAGATGTCACCGGTGAGTCAGTGGATTTGCATATGTTATGTCCGTGACTGCTTTATTTGAATTGTGTTTAAATCTAACTAGAAAGTAAAGTCATTTTAAACTGATTGGGGGGGCACAATTTGCCTACTCTGCCTAGGGCATCAAAGTACCTTGTCCCAGCCCTGTTCTTAGTTGCCCCTGGCATAGTGCTTACTGTAATGTTTGGTGGAGGAAGGATAATAATATGGCACCGTTTTTTAGGATTTAGGCTAAATTTCCAGTGAAGTATAATCTTAAAGGAATTGTCCCAGAATAACAATTTACAGAGCTGTAAATAAGCTATCACTGGAAGTCCTATTGACTTTAAATAGAGCAGCAGTGTGCATGCTTGACCACAGCTTCATTCAAAGAGGGGGGCATAGGACCTTAGAGGGCATGTGTCAGCAGATTTGTACCTATGAAACGGGCTGACCTGTTACATATATGCTTGGCAGCTGAAGGAATCTGTCTTGGTCTCATATTCATAAGTGGCCACATTGCTAATAAAAATAAAGTTTTAAAAAAATGAGACTCTAGGAGCAACAGGGGCGTTGTCATTACACTTAGATTAACAAGGTGAGGTAGTGAACATGTCATCATTAGTGATGAGCGAGCATAGTTGGCCGAGTGTTGGTTCGGCTTGAGCTCCGCTATGCTCGGCGCTGGGCTTTACTCGGCTGAGCATCACGTGTATTCGTCGCATTGCTCAAGTCTCCTCCCCGCACGTTTGGCGCCTTCTAAGCAGCCAATCCAGGTCCAGGTAAGTAATTCCCCTCAGTGTAAGGCCATAGCAATGTTAGCTGTAAGCCTTACACTGGTTGGCTGGCCGTAACAAACAATACCATTTCATATAGGAGCTGAGGTCCGGCGCTCGGCTCATTCAGGGAGCAGACAGTAGGCAGGCACAGATAGCGTTTTGCTCTAAACTTACTGATTTCACTCCAAAAACCTTATTGAAAGACCTAACAGTCCTTTTAAGGACTAGAATGTGTGTTTGACAGCAGTGCAGCACCTTTTTATTTTTTAAGAAGGGGGTTATTTCATCACTATCAGGGACACGCGTCACCAGGGACCAATAGTGCAGGGCTTGAAAATCGCTTTGATAACTTCTAAAAGACGGAAAGATTTCCGATTAGTGACATCTACAATACACCATCATTAAGCAGTGTGTTGGGCAGATATTATCAAAAGGGGCTTATTCAATACAGTGCTCCTTGGTACTGAGATATACACTGCACCATCTTAAAGCAGTGTGTTGGGCAGACATTATTAAAAGGGGCTTATTCACTACAGTGTTCCTTGGTACTGAGATATACACTGCACCATCTTAAAGCCGTGTGTTGGGCAGACATTATTAAAAGGGGCTTATTCACAACAGTGTTCCTAGGTACTGAGATATACACTGCACCATCATAAAGCAGTGCGTTGGGCAGACATTATAAAAAGGGGCTTATTCACTACAGTGTTCCTTGGTACTGAGATATACACTGCACCACTATAAAGCAGTGTGTTGGGCAGACATTGTTAAAAAGGGCTTATTGACTACAGTGTTCCTACTACCGAGATATACACTGTACTATCAGAAAAATTATTTGTTCTAGGGAAATTAACCTAACTTTTGCCACATCTGTGTGTGTGTTCAATACGCAACTATTATATCAATTACTCAGCAGAGAGTGATTCAAATTTTGGCCATAGTTAGTTTTGGGCACATCTGTGTGTGTGTTTAGGCCGCATCCGTATATACAGTATTTCAGCAAAGAATAAATTTTATTTGGGACACATTTGTATCCAATATAGAACTACATCCGAATACAGTGTGTATTGTCAAAATTACATTATCTCTGGGCTAGTGTATTGCCGAAAAATTGTATTTCTCTGTCTCCTGTTCATTACAGCAAGCCAATACAGCGTGTATTGTAAACATTTCATTATCTGTGGCCTAGTGTACTCCTGAAAATCTTTATTTTTCTGTATTCAGTACATTATAGAAAGCCTTTACAATGTGTACTGTAAAAATTACATTATCTCTGGGCTAGTGTAGTACCGAAAAATTGTATTTCTTTGTCTACTGTACATTACAGAAAGCCAATACAGTGTGTACAGTAAAAATTACATTATCTCTGGGCTAGTATAGTGCCAAAGAATTGTATTTCTCTGTCTTCTGTTCTTTACAGCAAGCCAATACAGTGTGTACTGTAAAAATTTCATTTTCTGTGGCCTAGTGTACGCTTGAAAATCTTTATTTTTCTGTATTCAGTACATTACAGCAAGCAAATACAGTGTGTACTGTGAAAAATTTCATTATCTGTGGCCTAGTGTAGTGCCGAAAATTTGGATTCCTCTTCCTGCAGTACATAACAGCAAGCCTATACAGTGTGTACTGTAAAAATTTCATTTTCTGTGGCCTAGTGTAGTGCCGAAAATTAGTATTCCTCTGTCTACAGTACATTACAGCAAGCAAATACAGTGTGTACTGTGAAAAATTTCATTATCTGTGGCCTAGTGTAGTGCCGAAAATTTGTATTCCTCTTTCTACAGTACATTACAGCAAGCCAATACAGTGTGTACTGTAAAAAGTTCATTATCTTTGGACTAGTGTAGTGCTGAAAATCTGTATTTTTCTGTGTCCAGTACTGTCCTGCATTAGAAAACTGTGTCTTTAGCGGACAGTAAAACTATCTGCGCCACATCTACACACAAAACCATTAATATGAAGAAGGCGAGCACAAAGGGAGGGGAAAGTGGGTATGACACTGATGGTGCAAGCAGAGGCGGTGGCCCTGGGCGTGATGCTGATGGTGCAAGCAGAGGCGTTGGCCCGGGGCTTGATGCTAATAGTGCAAGCAGGGGCCGTGGCCCTGGGCTTGATGCTGATGGTGCAAACAGAGGCCATGGCCCTATTCGTGATGCTAATGGTGCAAGCAGAAGCTGTGGTCCTGGAAGCAATGAAACTGTGCCTGTGCCTTTATGTCCAACTTAGCTGAAGCTGATCTGTTTAGGGGACAAACAGCACACCGTCGCAGAGCTGTGGCAAGGTATAAGGAAGAAGACCGAGCTGTGGCTCTCGCCACTCAACCTAGAAACAGGCATGGTTGTGTACGATAATGGCGGTAACTTGGTTGCGGCTTTGGAGCTCGGCAACCTGACACACATTCCATGCCTACCCCACGTCTTAAACTTAGTGGTTCAGAGGTTTATCAAAACTTACCCCAATTAGCAGGAGCTACTAGTGAAGACGTGCCGCTTGTGTGCTCATTTCCGAAAGTTGTCCACAGCTTCAGCCGGTCTGTCAACTCTGCAGCAGCGCTTGCGGCTTCCAGCTCACTGACTGTTGTGCGACGTGAGCATGCGGTGGAACTCTATGTGCTACATGTTGGCCAGGCTTTGTGAGCAGCAGAGGGCATTTGTAGAATACCAGCTGCAACATGGTCGTCGCCTTTCAAGTCAACTGCCACTATTCACAAGCGAGGAGTGGGCATTTATGTCATACCCATGTGAGGTTTAATAAACTTTGATGAATCCACACAGATGGTTAGTGACGATAACGCTATTATCAACGTAACCATCCCACTTCTATGTCTACTCAAATGATCGCTGCTAACAATTAAGGAGGATGCTTTGAATGTGGCAGACGAGGTAATGGGGGAGGAGATGACACAGGGTGATAGCTAGCCCTCCCCCAGTTCGTCTTCTCAGCGCAAATTGGGTCATGAAGAGGAGGAGGAGCTGGAGACACTTGCCTCTGCTACAGAGGCTAGTACCCATGGAACTTTAATTCCATCTGTTCAGCGTGGATGGGCAGAAGAGGAGGAGTAGGATGAGGGTATGGAGAGTCATCCTGAAATTGACATCGACGTCTTGCCCGTTGGCACTCTGGCACACATGGCTGACTTCATGTTAGGCTGCCTTTCCCGCGACCCTCGAGTTATACGCATTTTAGGTAAAACAAATTACGGAGTGTTCACCCTTCTCGACCCCCACTACAAAGAGAACTTCTCATCTCTCATTCTTGTGGTGGAGAGGACGAGTAAAAACGTGCAATACAAGAAGGTACTTTTTGACAAATTGCTCCAAAACTTTCCATCTAACAATGCGGCCGCCAGAGTCCGTACTTCCTTAGGCAACTGAGGAAGGGAGACAAGGGGAACCCACAGTAGTTCCAACAGAGGCAGGGCAACACTTTCCAAGGCATGGGACACTTTCATGACACCCCATCAGTAACCTCACCCTGAATAGCGGCCTAGTACTACAGGGAGGGAAAAGTTTTGGAAGATAGTGAAGGAATACATTGCAGACCGTGTCAGCGTCCTAAATGATCCCTCAGTGCCTTACAACTACTGGGTGTCCAAGCTGGACACATGGCACGAACTTGCGATCTATGCCTTGGAGGTGCTGGTATGCCCTGCCTTCAGCGTATTGTCTGAGTATGAATTTAGTGCTGCTGGTGGCATTATAACAGATAAGCGTATCCGCTTGTCCACTGACAATGCTGACAGGTTGACTCAGATAAAAATTTACAAGGCCTGGATTGCCCCTGACTTCTCTACTCCACCAGAGGTAAGCTGAGCTAATGAGGAACAAAATTGCAATTTAAATGTATGCTTTATAATGTACTCAATCCACAAGATTCAGATTTTTTTTTACCCTTTTCACCGCAAAAAAAGGGTATATGTTTGAATCTTGTTTTCTCATCCGCCTCCTCTTCCATACCGAATATATATGCCCTCGCTACAATGTTTTGAAGGGTTCACTCGGCTTCAGGCCCTTAGCTCCAATGCTTTATACCGTTTGCTCACCTGTAGGCCATCACTGCAATATTTTATGGGGTTCACTAGGCTTCAGTCCTTCACCTCCAATGCTTTATACCGTCTGCTCAACTGTAGGCCATCACTGCAATGATTTATGGGGTTCTCTAGGCTTCAGGCCCTCACCTCCAATGCTTTATACCGTCTGCTCACCTGTAGCCCATTACTGCAATGATTTATGGGGTTTGCTAGGCTTCAGGCCCTCACCTCCAATGCTTTATCCAGTCTGCTCACCTGTAGCCCATCACTGCAATGATTTATGGGGTTCGCTAGGCTTCAGGCCCTCACCTCCAATGCTTTATACCGTCTGCTCACCTGTAGGCCATCACTGCAATGATTTATGGGGTTTGCTAGGCTTCAGGCCCTCACCTCCAATGCTTTATACCGTCTGCTCACCTGTAGGCCATCACTGCAATGATTTATGGGGTTCACTAGGCTTCAGGCCCTCACCTCCAATGTTTTATACGGTCTGCTCACCTGTAGGCCATCACTGCATTGTTTTATGGGGTTCTCTCACTTTCAGGCCCTCACTACAATTTTTTTATTGGGTCCGCTCACCTTCAGGGCCTCAACTATAATGTTTTAGAGGGTAACCAGCACGCCCTTGCTCCAAATGTTTTTGAGGGTCACCAGTAGGCCATCAATGATAATTTTTCAAGGGTGTGTATGACACCCCCCTTTATATGTAATAAAGGGTGTATTGGAGTGCCGGTTCCTTGTAATTTTTGACATCCCTTTCACTTAGTGCATAGGCTTTATGAGTGCAGCAGTGTACCTGAACAATTGTACCATATGAATGAGGCCCTCCTTTATGTGTACATACAGGCTGTATTCAGAGTGCTTCTTCCTTGTAATTTCTGGCAGAATTTGCACTGTATATACATTTGAATATCCAGGAAAGAATGTTTCCTAACAATTTTACCTCTAATTATGTGTTGTTGTTTTTTGCGGGGGCGGAACTTTGGGTGTGATTTTTTTCGCTATGTAAAAGTGGCGGACAACTGGGACAATATGGTTCCCAGCAGGACATTGGAGTCCAAGATGCACCCAGAAAGTCCCCATGCTGTTCCAGATCCATTTTGGTGGTGTTTCTGTCACTTTCTGACCTTTTCCAATGGACCAGGCACCCTCCCCTCATCCGGTGCCTGGTTGTCTCCCATTGACTGCCATTATACTTGGGTGCTCGGCCGAGCGCACGAATATCGCTATGTGTTCGGACCGAGTACCCAGTTGAAGAGACAGCTGGGCCTTTAGAAGTAACGACACCCCCCTTGCTCCAAGAGGCTCATTTGCATATATTAAACATTTATTTTTCTGAGCAATGTGGGCACATATGAACAAGGGGCCAACACAGATGCCTTCAGCAGCCAAGTGCACATGTAACAGGTCACCCAGTTTCATAGGTACAAATCTGCTGACAGATGCCCTTCAGTTCTCATCAGTAGGAGTTTCATTGTGAAGTGCTCTGTGGACTGAGCTGCTCCCCCCCCCCCCTCACAACCCTTTTGCCTTATAGAACAGGTTATACTGAAGCTATTCCCACAAAACTATATAGCAATCTGCTAAGAGACACGAGACTTTCAGTCCCAGACAGAGAAACCCTAAAGGTCTAATTTCCGTAAAAAAGACAGGGGTTGTGCCCACTACTAACAATTCAAAAAGAACAATAGCTGATCTCAGGGAGACCAGCTACAAAAACACAGCAGAGCCTCATTTAAGAGTCCCAACACAGCAATCCAAAGCACAAAGCTCCCTAGGAAACAGTAATATGCAAAATAAATGTGGAGCCCCAGTATTGGGTCTACAACACAATGAAAGCCAGAAATCCCTCAAAGGAAGGAAAACCGAGCAAAGGGGTGTCTCTATTACAGAGATCACCAATTCCACCATATTAAAGGCCCCTATGTCAAGATTCCGCTTTTTTACAAGCTTTAAGGATGTGAGGGGAAAACCTAAGCCAGTTATCCATCCACAGACAGCTGTTTCGGGGTATTGCCCCTCATCAGTGTGGAGTAGGATTCTGGATAACCGGGAGCAATGCCTTGGAGACTACTCAAACAGAACAATAGCTGATCTCAGGGAGACCAGCTACAAAAAACACAGCGGAGCCTCATTTAAAGAGTCTCAACACAGCAATCCCAAGCACAAAGCTCCCTGGGAAACAGTAATATGCTAAATAAATGTGGAGCCCCAGTATTGGGTCTACAACACAATGAAAGCTAGATATCCCTCAAAGGAAGGAAAACCAAGCAAAGGGGTGTCTCCATTACAGAGATCACCAAATCCACCATATTAAGTGGCCCCTATGTCAAGATCCCGCATTTTTACAAGCTTTAAGGATGTGACGGGGAAAAACTACTAACAATGAAAATGAAAGCCCTAAGGAACCCGATCATAATTGCCCTATCCTTGATAAACCACATCCTTTAAGGAAGTGCCTGGTCTTCAAAGCAAAGCTCTTTGAGGAACGTAAGGAGCCCATAAGGAGTCATTATATCTGCTTCAGATGCTGTGCATCCACTGAGCATTTCGCCAGAGACTGTAAGGTTCCAGTCAAGTGTTCTGAATGTAATAATGATGTACATGTGTCTGCTGTTCACCTGGGACCAATCAGATGGGGCCTAAAACCAGTTAGCTGGTGCAAGCCCCATTCCAATCAAGGTGGGGAGAGTCATGAAGGGGAGAGTGTCGACCAACCAACCACTACCGTCACGCCCAGATGCACAGAGGTATGCGGAGAAGGACTTGTGTGCGGTAAGTCTTATTATAAGATTTGCCTCCTGGATGTGTTTCCTACTGCACAACCAGAGAAGACCATAAGAATGTGTGCTATTGTAGATGACCAAAGTAATCGTTCCCTAGCTAGCCCTAAGTTCTTTGATCTGTTCAGGATAGAGAGAGAAAATACACCCTACACCCTAGGAACATGCTCTGGTCTTGTGACAACCTCAGGAAGAAGAGCTAATGGTTTCACCTTGAAGCCCATCAAAGGAGATAAGAAACTCTCTCTTCCAGCCCTTATAGAGTGCGACAAATTCACGGACGCAAGGGGTGAGATTCCCACACCTGAAGCCACACAGCTTTACCCTCATCTCAGAAACATAGCCAGAGAGATTCCTCCCCTTGATAACCATGCTGAGATTTTACTCTTGCTAGGTAGAGACATTCTTGAGGCTCATAAGGTCCTTGAACTTTGCAATGGCCCTTTCAACGCTCCATATGCCCAGAAACTTACAGTGGGTTGGGTCATCGTGGGGAATGTATGTCTCAACAGAGCCCTCAGACCCTGCCAAGTACACTCCTTCAGAACTGACATATTAAAAGGGGAAGAACTTCTTACTTCAGGCAGTGTCCCAACCACTACTATGTGCAAGAGGTTCCTTGCCCAAATATTCTAAAAACGTGTTCATCAGAAAGCAGCTTAATTCCCAAGGAGTCAGCTGCAAAAGAATGTTCCTGGACAGAAGGGCAGCTTGTAGAAATGCCTTCAGGATCTCAATTGGAGCTCTCTTCAAGCCCTTCCCAGCTTTGCAGTCCTCACACAGTTTATCATAATGAATCCTATATCATTACTGACAACAAGCCTTCTGATTCATGTAGTTCTGATGAGATACCACAGAAACGTGAGCCTTCCAGTCAACAGTTTGACAATTAATGTAAATCTGTAAAGGAAGTATCTTCTGAATGTTCTATAAAGGAGGTTCCTTCAACAGAGGAAGAGTTCATTTCAGATACGTTGCAAGAACCTTCAGTTCCATCTGCAGTTGTTGATTGCACCCAAGAGGATCACAGTTTTTCCCAGTCTTCAACGGATGAGCACCTTCATATTGCTCAGCCTTTTCTGGAAACCACAGTGAAAAGTTCACCGCCAATGTCCATGACAAATACTGCATGTCAACAACCCAAGTCTGTATGTACAAAGACAAATCCCATTTTAGAAGTGAAAAGCAGACAAGAGCATTTGCGTTCACGATCCATAGACAGAAAGCAATCTAATCTAAATTAGCCTAAAAAAATAAGCGCTCTCACACTAAATCTTTGGCAACATCAAGGAGAACCAAATCTCACTCAGCTTCTAATTAAAGTGACAGACAATCTCCTGTAGTAAAAAAAGAAGAAATCCACAACTGGGGTGCATAAAAGATCACTCAAGAATAAACCAGAAAAGATGGCGTCTGGCGTTTTCAAAGAGCACAACCTTTATAAGTTTCGGTGGAGGCAGGTACAACATCTCACCAGTCAGTTCTTGAAAAGAAAGTACCTCTGCCTCTTGCAAGAAGGCAGAAGGTGGCAAGAACCAAGGCTTAATTTAAAGGAAGGAGATTTTGTTCTGTTAAAAGACAAACTAATCGATCGTCTCGACTGACCTACTGGACTTATTACTAAAGTCGTATCCAGTTCGTATGGGAAAGTTCGTAAGGTGAAAGAGCCGCGAGAGGTGGAGTAATCAATACCTTCTTCCGCCCCGTTACAGAAGTTGTATTTCTCATGCCTGCAGAACTTCAAGGTTGAGATCCCTTCTACCAAAGATACTGATCATCTTCTAAGACTGTTTCCAGTACCAGCTCTATGGCCTAAACTGAAGACATATCCTTTTTTGGTTTGAATAAATGTTCATTGCATGTTTCCTTTTCAGGTTTATGGACATTATTCATCAGGTTTATGGACATTATTCATTGTTATTTTATACAATTCCATTGTATGCAAATAGTGGTATCTACCGATACCAGACGGGGAGTGTTCTGTTTCAGTATCTTGCATTGTGTATTGGTATGTGCCTCTGTTCTCCTCCCCCCTCTGTTTCAGCTTCTGGTTGGTTCAGCCTAGCCGCTTCCTGTTTTCCCAATCATGCATTGCTGTTGGTGTGTGCTCGAATTCTGAGGAGAATCACCATCTTTTTTTCAATAAGAATATTGTTGGCATAATTCTTTTACCATCTGGATTTCATGCACATCTTGTAATACAATCTCTGGATTAAAAGACTACTTGATTAACTCCTGGGTGTCTGATGCGTAAACTGTAAGTGGAGAATGTCTGATTCAACAAGTTACATCAGTGCGTATAGAGGCAGTTCTCTCACAGATGCGTGATTGTAGAAAGCTGACATTTTGAAGCGCCACGGCTCCTTTAACCCCTTAAGGACACGGCCATATTTCACCTTAAGGACCAGGCCATTTTTTGCAAATCTGACCAGTGTCACTTTATGTGGTGATAACTTTTAAATGCTTTTACTTATGCAGGCCATTCTGAGATCATTTTTTCGTCACATATTGTACTTCATGACAGTGGTAAGATGGAGTCGAAAAATGTCATTTTTATTTATAAAAAAATACAAAATTTACCCAAAATTTGGAACTATTAGCAATTTTCCAAGTTTCAATTTCTCTACTTCTATAATACATTGCAATGCCGCCAAAAAAAAGTTATTGATTTACATTCCCCATATGTCTACTTCATGTATCGATCATTTTAGGAATGCCATTTCATTTTTTGGGAACGTTACAAGGTTTTAGAAGTTTAGAAGCAAATCTTGAAATTTTTCTGAAATTTTCAAAAACCCACTTTCTAGGGACCAGTTCAGGTCTGAAGTCACTTTGTGAGGCTTACATAATAGAAACCACCCAAAAATGACCCCATTCTAGAAACTACACCCCTCAAGATATTCAAAACTGATTTTACAAATGTCATTAACCCTTTAGGTTTTCCACAAGAGTTAATGGCAAATGGAGATAAAATTTCTGAATTTTGATTTTTGGGAAAATTTTCCATTTTAATCCATTTTTTCCAGTAACAAAGCAAGGGTTAACAGCCAAATAAAACTCAATATTTATTGCCCTGATTCTGTAGTTTGCAGAAACACCCCATATGTGGGCGTAAACTGCTGTATGGCCAAACGGCAGGGCACAGAATGAAGGGAACGCCATATGGTTTTTGGAAGGCGGATTTTGCTGGACTGGTTTTTTGACACCATGTCCCATTTGAAGCCCCCCGATGCACCCCTAGAGTAGAAACTCTAAAGAATAGCTGTTTAGGGACCGTTTTTATTTTTTGTTTATTGCATAGTTGATCTGACAGGTTAGATCGAGTGCTATTTCTATAGAGCAGGTTTTTGCGGATGCAACAATACTAAATATGACAACTTTTTGGGGTTTTTTGTTTTCGTCTCCACATTCTGAAAGCCATATTTATTTTTATTTTTTGGGCGACTGTCTTATGTAGGGGCTCATTTTTTGTGGGTAAGATGACGGTTTGATTGGCACTATCTTGGGGTGCATATGACATTTTGGTCGCTTGTTATTACACTTTTTGTGATGTAAGGTGACAAAAATGGCTTTTCATTCGGTATTTATATATATTTTTTTTCTGTGTTCACCTGAGGGGTTACATCATGTGTTAGTTTTATAGAACAGGTTGTTACGGATGTGGCGATACATAATATGTATACTTTTTATTTATTTAAGTTTTAAACAATAATATCATTTTTTTAACAAAATAAAATCATGTTTTAATGTCTCCATAGTCTGAGAGCCATATTTTTTTTTTTGGGTGATTGTTCTATGTGGGGTATCATTTTTTGTGGGATGAGATGGCGGTTTGATTGGCACTATTTCTGAGTGCATATAACTTTTTGATCGCTTGCTATTATAGTTTTTGTAATGTGAGGTGACAAAAATGTTTTTACATTGTTTTTATTTTATTTTTTTACGGTATTTACCTGAGGTTTAGATGGGTTAGAGGGTTAGATCATGTGATATTTTTATAGAGCAGGTTTTTACGGACGCGGCAATACCCAATATATATACTGTTTTTTTATTTATTTTACTTTAACACAATAACAGCATTTTAGAAAAAAAAAAGAATGTTTTAGTGTCTCCGTAGTCTGAGAGCCATATTTTTTTTATTTTTTTGGTGATTGTCCTATGTAGGGGCTTATTTTCTGCGGGATGAGATGGCAGTTTGATTGGAACTAGTTTGAGATGCATATGCCTTTTTGATCGCTTGGTATTGCACTTTTTGTGATGTAAGGTGACAAAAATGGCTTTTTTACACCATGATATTATTATAGAACAGGTTTTTACGGACGCGGCGATACATAATATGTGTAGTGTATTTTATTTTTTAAATTTTTATTCAGTGATATGTTTTTTTAATTTTTACTTTTTTTACATTTTGTTTTTTATCCAGACTCACTTGGTTCTTGAAGATCCAGTGGTTCTGATGACAGTATAAAACAGTACAGTACACTATATAGTGTACTGTACTGTATTTTTAACTTTTCACTAGTCTGGTCAGACTTCTGCCTTTAGCAGAAGTTAGATCAGACTTACAGTACCATGGCAAGCAGGACACCTCTGAAAGCGTCCTGCTGCCATGGTAACCATCACCCTCTGCGATCCCATCAAGAATCGGGGGCAGCAAGGGCACAGCAGCCCCGATGGGAGAGGGAGAGAGTTCCCTCCCTGTTAACCCCTTCCATACAGCGGTCCTTATGGACCGCAGCAAGAAAGAGGTTAAACTGCTGACATCTGCAGCACAGATGTCAGCAGTTTTTCACAGAGTGTCAGCAATGTGCTGACACTCTGCTAAAACCACTATACCACCCACGCTGCCCACAACCACCCCGCTGCACAACCAGCGCTGCAAACTGCAGGTCTGGGCATTGTAACAAGGTACCTGCTGAACGATACCGGTACGTCATGTGTCCTTAAGGGGTTAAGCACTGCTGCATGCTCCGTGTGTCACAGATAGAAAGGGGAAAACGCAGATACTTGTTTACACATTGAACAACATCTGCATTTGGCAATGTATTTCATTCTGCCCATGTCACAGATGAAAGCTGAATAGTTGGAATAAAGCACAGCAATTATTTTAATATTTTGCACTACAGTGTGATATGCCCATGTCACAGTTCAGAACCACATACAGGCTTGTTTCCCTGCAGTACTAGTGCTGATCATGTGCCATATTTGCTCATTTGGTCAAACAATTAAAGTGGTTCTCAGGGAATGATTTCAAATGTCTGCCAGCAACCTGTCCTAGAATGTGAGCAGGACTGATTGCCTCCACTTGCAGAGCTGCCTAGGGGGCTGAACCTCACTACACACTACACTGCTCTACTCACCAATATCTAGTATATGCAAATGACAGCCCTCAGTGTCTAATGAGGTCCTGCCCCACAACCCCCTAGGCAGCTCTGCAAGTGTTGACAACCAGTCCCAGGGCCGGGCCGACACAGAGGCTGGGGAGGCTCCAGGCTCAGGGCGCTCCAGCCTCAGGGCGCAGGCAGGGGCCGGCGAGAGGGAGAGGGACTGACAGGGGGGAACCGCTCAGCGCTCCCTCCTGTCATTCCCTGAGCCGGGCCCTGTCAGAGCGCTCCTCTCACCTCCATTATGCTGCTTCAGGCCCCCAGCATCAGGCCCCGCTGCCTCTGGCTCTAACTAGAAACAGAGTAAGCAGGTGGGCGGAGCCTAACGGACCTCCGTTAGGCTCCGCCCACCTGCTTAATGTGAGGCAGCGCTGGGGCCTGATCCTGGAAGCCTGGAGAAGTGACCATAATGGAGGTGAGAGGAGCGCTCTGATGGGGCCCGGCATTAAGTACAGTGAAAATGCCGGGCCCCCTTTCATTAAGTCTGTGACAACATGGGGGCAGAAAGAGCATGACAACATGGGGGGGTAAAAGAGCATGAAAAGATGGGGGAGAATGACGGGGCAGAAAAAGCATGACAAGAGGGGGGCATGACAAATTACTATGTGGGGGCACTGCTGTGTGGTTGAGGGGGTGTGGGGGACATTACTGTGTGGGGGGCAGTGTGGCTGACATTACTGTGTGGGGGGCAGTGTGGCTGACATTACTGTGTGGGGGGCAGTGTGGCTGACATTACTGTGTGGGGGGCAGTGTGGCGGACATTACTGTGTGGGGGCAGTGTGGTGGACATTACTGTGTGGGGGCAGTGTGCGGACATTACTGTGTGGGGGCAGTGTGGCGGACATTACTGTGTGGGGGCGTGTGGCGGACATTACTGTGTGGGGGCAGTGTGGCGGACATTACTGTGTGGGGGCAGTGTGGCGGACATTACTGTGTGGGGGCAGTGTGGCAGACATTACTGTGCGGGGGCAGTGTGGCTGACATTACTGTGCGGGGGCAGTGTGGCGGACATTACTGTGCGGGGGCAGTGTGGCGGACATTACTGTGCGGGGGCAGTGTGGCGGACATTACTGTGCGGGGGCAGTGTGGCGGACATTACTGTGTGGGGGACACTACAGTGTGGGGTGGCATTATACAAAAGCTCTGCAGATGCAACTCCCATGTATTGGGTCACCACAATTTGGGTGGTCATTCACTAAATGAACCCTATTATGGGGAGAATCTGTGGATGACACATATTTGTCCCACAGACACCTCCTCCCCCAAAACAGGGTTAATTTACTGAATGACCACCAATAAAAGAGGTGGGGGTCACATATGCTATTTCATAATGACAGCAGGGCTCGCGCAGTGACTGTATTCTACTACACCCCATCCCCCGCTCACTGGATATAATCTTATTAACTATATAACTGTAGTAAATCACTACAGTTATATAGTTAAGATTATATACAGTGGGGGTAGTAGAATACAGTCACTGCACGAGCCTGCTGGCGCTGTCATCAAAAAAGCAGATACAACCCCACAGCCTCACCCCTTGTATTGGGGGTCATTCCTACATGGACCCTGTTATGGGGAGGGGGGATCTGTGGATGACACAAATGTGTCATCTACAGATTCCCCAATAACAGTGTCATCCATCATAGATCCCCCATAGCAGTGTCATCCACAAGTTGGAGGGGGGGGGGGGGGCGCACTTGGGCAGCTCAGCCTCTGTTGGTGGTGGACCTTGTCCCAGCCCTGACCAGTCCTTTTCACATTCTAGGACAGGTTGCTGGTGACCATTTTAAATCATTCTCAGAGAATAATTTTAAGGTCTGTATTTTCTAGTATCATGTAAGTAATATGTGTGACCAACCTGACATATTAAGATTATTTGGCCAAGAAGGATTTTGCCAATTATAGTGCATGAGAAGTAAAACTCAGCAATATTGAGGCTATAAAATGCAGGAAAAAAAAAAGCAGAACTTCTTCAATTGTTGCATCATAGTGTATCCCCCACTTTGAACACAATAGTGTTTCCATTATCAAACTTCTGTGCTTGTCAACTTACCACTAGCGGGAGTCTAAGGCCCTGATTTATCATCATACTATCACTCAAGTGTCAAAAAGTTTCAAAAATAGAGCATTTGTAACTTATTGCACTTGTGCAAAATGTAAGCGCTTGTGCAAAATTTTGCTACTTTTTTGGACTAGCTTGCACAAAATTTTGTAACTTTTTTACACCACTCACTCCAGTTTTGTAATGTAGGTGTAAAAGTGGGAGCGGTTAGCTATGTAAATGAGCTTCACTTCAGATTTATCATTTAGACTTGTTTTTAAAGTCACAATCTCACTCCAGTTGGAAGGTGGAATAGGAAAACTGGAGCAGCTTATCTAGATAAAAGCAGTAGGTGTAAGGATAAGACAAAGTTATCAAGTAACATGAGACATTTTATAAATGTGGCATAGTACCCCAATGCAGACTTGTGTACCCCAATGCAGACTTGTGTGTGTATTCATTAGTTTGACCACATCTATAGTTGCTGTTCAGCTACAGTCGGTATTGCCAAGCATGAAAAAGTACTTCCTCGGGTCTGTTCTCAGTCAGGAACTGGTTTGCTTTTTCCAGCAATTTCATTCAGATCTGTACATGTAAATTTATTGTAATTGAAGAAAATTGAAGAAAAGTCAGGTTTCTAAGGAATCTATTATTTAAATTACTATTATATGTTATTTTCAAATGGGGAATGTGTGCATATAATAGCAAGTGTAGGAAAGTCTATGAAAAGCATACATCTGCAGGATTTAGCAGCTCACAGACTATTAGCTGGCCTAAAATTTTGCATTCTCCGACTTAAGAATGTAGGTGTGCGCTGTCAAGAACCCATAAAAGGTCATGTTGAGTATCAAAAGAAGAGTCAGAGTGGTACTGGAAGACCTCTGTGAGAAGAACAAAGATGGAGTTTACATTTTATTATGAGAATTACAGCTGTAAAACCATAACCCCATGGCTTAACCCAACAGTGGTTAGATAACATATGAGTCTACATTCATTAGCATAACATTTAAAAACACCTTGTGCCTTGTGCTACCAAAACAGCTCTGACCTGTCAAGGCGTGGAATCCACATTACCTCTGAAGGTGTCCTGTGGTAATGTTAGCAGCAGATCCTGTAAATTGTGAGAAGAGGTTTCCATGGATCATACTTGTTTTTCCAGCATATCCCTCTGATGTTTGATCAGATTGAGACTGGGGAAATTTGGAGCTTATTCAACACCCTGAACTCTATGTCATGTTCCTCAAAACAATCCTGAACAATTATTGCAGTGTACCAGGGAACATTATACTGCTGAAAGAAACTTCAGAGAATATTGTTGTCATAAAGGGGTGTACAATGTTAAAGAAGGTTGTGCTGTACCTTATGTTTCCACCACAACAATGTCTAGAACATCCCACTTCCTCCACCTCTTTGCCTTCTTCCCTTTTTCCCATAGTGCATCCTGGTGTCATTTGTAAGGGCCCATTCAGTCCATATGTGTTTTGCAGCCCGCACATGGCAGACCAGGTGATAGAAATGCCTATTATTGTCTGCAATTGCAGACAAGAATAGGACATGCTCTATCTTTTTTGTGGGACCACGGAACAGAACTACGGATGTGGACAGCACACAGTGTGCTGTCTGCATCTTTTGTGGCCCCATTGAAATTAATCGGTCTGCACCCATTCCACAAAATTGCAGAACAGATGCAGACCCAAAACTACAGATGTGTGAATGGACCCTAACCCAGGTACGGCTCTGTAAACAGAGTGCTAAAGCTTTCTTTCAGTGGAATATTGTCTCAATGTATACCTCCAACATATCCCATGGTTGAGCCCATAGGGTACCACAGTAAAAAAATGCATGGCATGCTTTTTTGTGGCAACCTTCTGTAAGGGAAAATGCTATCTGTTGCAGTTCTCTGTACAGCTGAAAAAAAGGGTATGCAAACGAAAACCAGCCCAAGAAAGGTCAAAAGCATAGTCATTTGACCTCCAGAGGTGGATGGAGTGCTATGGATATGTTTGACATATACACCAGGCAGACTTCAGCCAGGCAAGTCATATACATTAAATTGAGTAGTCCTCAGGACAGCGATACAGATGAACACTGCAACAGGGCAAGGGAGAGGCGTCTCCCTTCCCTGTTCCTCTGATAGGCTGCCGGCACAAGGCCAGCAGCCTATCGGAGGCCCGCGCAGGTGGCACGATGATGTTATCGCGCCGCCTGAGCCGTACTGCTCGGGACACAGGCCGGAAGAGGCCTGGATCACATCGCTGCCATGGAGGTAAGTATAAAAGTTATTATATTATATTATTGTTATTATATGTTATTATATTAGTATAATTTTTTTTTTCTCTGTGACGCGCTGGGCTGGGCTGCACTGGGGGGTCATTGCTGGCACATGGGGGACACTATGGGGGCATGGGGGACACTATGGGGCATTGCCGACACATGGGGGACACTATGGGGGCATGGCTGGCACATGGAAGACACTATGGAGCAATGCTTGGCACATGGGGGACACTATGGGGGCATTGCTGGCACATGAGTGAAACTATGGGGGCATTGCTGGCACATGAGTGAAACTATGGGGTCATTGACGGCACATGGGGGACATTATGGGGCATTGACGGCACATGGGGGACACTATGGGGGCATTGACGGCACATGGGGGACGCTATGGGGGAATTTACTGGCACATGGGGGACACTATGGGGCATCTACTGGGGGCATTGCTGGCACATTATGGGGACACTATGGTGTTGGAGGGAAGAAGAATACTATAGGGGTATATTATATAGGCACATTATGGGGGCACTAAGAAGGGGCATTTATACTGGCACAATCTGGGGGACACTATGGGGGAGTCTTATACTGGCACATTATGGGGGCACTATGGGGAAGAGGAGAGGAGCACTATGTGGGCATTTACTAGGGGCATTATATAGGGGTATTTTATACTTGCACACATTATGGGGACATTAGCTCAACTGGCAGCACTGAGGGAATTTTTTTGCACTGGCACACAGAACGGGAGCACTTTTAAATTAGTGTACATTATTATTATTATTGAAGGTGGCAGGTGAGTTGTTAGGAAGGTAGGAGGATGATGGAAAAGTAGGAACCCAAGATGTCTTTTGTCAAACTGCAGAGAATAAAGAAGGGTGAAAAATCATCATGGCGGTCTGGTCTGAAAGGAGAAGATGAGGAAAGAGAAGGTCTACATCAGAAAAGTTACTGGATGTAAGGTATGTGGTGCTGTATTCTGGATAGCATATGTATGCAAATATGTGGGAGGGGGGCGCTAAGCAGACAGATCCCAGGGGAGGGGGCCTGTTGGGGGTGCTATGATTTGAACCCAAGCGATAACATGGATGGGGTTTGGATAGTAAACAGACAGCTGATGTGGGGGGGGGGGGCTAAGCAGACAGATCACACATGGGGGAGTGGGGATGTTTGTGCTTGGGGGGGACACCATTTTCTACCGCATCGGGTGACACCAGCCCTAGCAACGCCACTGCTTAAAAGTGTTGCGTCACTTCAGCATATAGCATTTATTATGAAGAGAAAGGTAATACAAGCCAATTACTAATGTATTGTTATTATCCATATTGATACCTTTGCTTGCTGGATTAATTATTCCACATATCACATTATACACTTCTAGTTTCCATGGTTATGACCACCCTGCAATCCAGCAGTGTAGCCGTGCTTGCACACTATAGAAAAAAGCACTGGCCTCTCTGGTGGCCAGAACCATGGGAGCGCTCACAAACTGGTGTTTTTTCCTATAGTGTGCACGCACGGCCACAAATGCGTGGGCTTTATGGATTTGGATAATTTCTTTATTTTGTGTACAAAATAATGGAGCAAAGGGTTTATTATTTTTATTCTTTTTTAATTGTTATTTACATTATTTTTTTTTGTTGCTGTTTCACTAGGGGACTTTTATAATGCAATCTCTTGATCGTTCATGTAATATACTGCCTACTCTTGAGTGGTACTCGTCTATGCAGAATTAATTTACTTGTCTACATCATAAGACTTTTAAGGACAAACTACCCATTTATAACCTGTCACAGCATTTAATTTGAACCTCATCAGTCTATGGAACAAATGTGAGATGATCTGTTATGTTTATCTTTTTTGGTACTGGTGTATTTGTTAATTTAGTGTTTTCTTTTTTTTTTTGGGCTTCTTTTAAATAATGCTGTATGCTGTAGCTCTTGCCATGTTTTTAGCCGTTTTCCCGTTATCTTTTCTATAGGGGACAATGCAATTTAAATATATTACTAGTAAGACGGTATGTGCAAAAAAAAAGAAATGGGGAAAAAAAAAATAACTGGTGGCAAAATAAATGCTTGCTCTTATTCTAGCACTGCTTAACTAGAGGGAAAAAAAAAACTTCAAACTTGTATACCAGCAATTCATCCTTAAAACGTCCCTTTTATTGGGTCATATTAAAAACAAAATGTAGAGGGGGCGTGGCCTGCACGCTGATGGCACCTGTCGTGTAGCGCTGTAGCTCGGGTCTCAAGCACTTACCAGCGGCTCACAGCACGGCTTCTAGCCTTTGAATCTCAGCATTTCCTGCTGCTCTACCTTACCTGCCATTATGGGGAAAGTAAGAAAGCGACAAGCTCCAGCAAAGCTGACAGAATTCTTTGGCAAGCAGAGCCCGACTGGTTCCCGAGTTTGTTGAAAGATCTCAGGAGAGACTTGCAGCAGGTGGGGGAACGAACTTCTCACATGGAGGCAAAGATGGCGGAGTTTGCTGCCTCCCATAACTCCCTGATTGATTCGCATGAGGCTCTAGAAGAGGAATTCACTAAACTACAGGCCAAAGTGCAAGATCTAGAGGATCGCCATAGGCGCAATAATATTCGCCTCAGAGATGTGCCAGAGACTGTGGAGCAAGCTGAACTGGAATCTTACCTCCATGACCTCCTTAACCACTACAGGACCGGCTAACGCAGGGATGCGTCCTGCGGGCGGTCCTGTAGTTCTTAATGGACGCATCGGCGCGTCATCTCGCGAGAAGCGAGACTTCCTGCGAGCGCGCGTTCACAGTGAACCGCGTCTCAGGAGTTCTGCTACAGCCTGCCAGCGATGATCCATCGCTGGCAGACTGTAGATGCGAATTAAATCACATCAAAGAGCTATATCAGACGCTGTTTTGTGACCAGCGTCTGATATAGCTGCTACCTGGTCCTCTGGTGGTCCCATTTACTGGGATCGACCACCAGAGGACCAGGTAACTATGTAAAGTTGCACCAAACACTACACTAACCCCCCACCTATTAACCCCTTGTTAACCCCTTGATCACCCCATCTAGACCCCCTGATCACCCCCCTGTCATTGATCACACCCCTTGTAAGGCTCCATTCAGACGTCCATATGTGGTTTGCGGATCCGTGGATTCACGGATCCGCGGATCGGATCCGTGGATTCACGGATCCACGGATCGGATCCGTGGATTCACGGATCCGCGGATCCTCAAAACACGGACACCGGCAATGTGCTTTCCGCATTTTGCAGATCTGCACATTGCCAGAACTATATAGAAAATGCTTTTTCTTGTCCACAATTGTGGACAAGAATAGGACATGTTCTATATTCTTGCGGAACGGAAGTGCAGACCCGGAAGCGCGGATCCGTAATTCCGGATCCGAGCGGGACAAAGTCTGTCCCCATAGAAATGAATGGGTCCGCAATTCCGTTCCGCAAACAGAATTGCGGACGTGTGAATGGGGCATAAGGGTCCCTTATCACCGCCAGTTAGTAAGCTACTTGTTAGGTAGCTAGCGCCCAGCCCACCGCACCGCAGTCACTGATTTTGGAAGAGATTTTTTCATCCACATTGATCGATGCGAATGAAAAAATCTGTGCCGTTCATTTTTTTTTTTTTCAGCCCAGAGGCCGAACGGAGAAAAAAATCTTATTACCCGTATGCTCAATATAAGGAGAATCGCAGATACTCCTAATGCTGGCCATACGTGTAATGATTGTGGAGACCCTCAAATGCCAGGACAGTATAAATACCTCACATGTGACCCCATTTTAGAAAGAAGACACCCCAAGGTATTCTGTGGGGGGTATGGGGAGTTCATGTAAAATTTTATTTTTTGTCACAAGTTAGTGGAATATGAGCTAACTTGTGACAAATTTTTTTTTTTTCTGTGAACTCGCCATGCCCCTCACGGAATACCTTGAGGTGTCTTCTTTCCACAATGGGGTCACTTGTGGGGTATTTATACTGCCCTGGCATTTTAGGGGTCCTAAAGCGTGAGAATCCAAATGCGTAAAAATGCCCTGTGAAATCCTAAAGGTACTCATTGGTTTTAGGGCCCCTTTGCGCACCCAGGCTGCAAAAAAGTGTCACACATGTGGTATCACCGTACTCAGGAGAAGTAGGGCAATGTGTTTTGGGGTGTATTTTTATATATACCCATACTTTGTGTGATAAATATCGCTGTAAACGACAACTTTTTAAATTTTTTTATTCAAAGTTGTCAATTTACAGAGATATTTCTCTCACCCAGCATGGGTATATGTAAAAAAAACACCCCAAAACGCATTGCCCTACTTCTCCTGAGTACGGCGATACCACATGAGTGACACTTTTTTGCAGCCAAGATGTGCAAAGGGGCGCAAATTCTAATGAGTTCCTTTTAGGAGGGCATTTTTACGCATTTTTCTTCTCACGCTTTAGGGCCCCTAAAATGCCAGGGCAGTATAAATACCCCACATGTGACCCCATTTTGGAAAGAAGACACTCCAAGGTATTCGCTGAGGGGCATAGTGAGTCCATGAAAAATTAAACTTTTTGTCAAAAGTTAGCGGAAAGGGAGACTTTGTGAGAAAAAACAATAAAAAATCAATTTCCACTAACTTGTGCCAAAAAATCTTCTATGAACTCGCCATGCCCCTCATGGAATACCTTGGGCTGTCTTCTTTCCAAAATGGGGTCACATGTGAGGTATTTATACTGCCCTGGCATTTTAGGGGCCCTAAAGCGTGAGAAGACAAATGCGTAAAACTGCCCTGTCCTAAAAGGTACTCATTGGAATTGGGCCCTTTGCGCATCTAGGCTGCAAAAAGTGTCACACATGTGGTATCGCCGTACTCAGGAGAAGTAGGGCAATGTGTTTTGGGGTGTATTTTTACATATACCCATGCTGGTGTGAGAAATATCTCTGTAAATTGACAACTTTGAATAAATAAATGTACAAAGTTGTCAGTTTACAGTGATATTTCTCTCACTGGTATAGTAAATGCACCCCAAAACACATTGCCCTACTTCTCCTGAGTACGGCGATACCACATGTGTGCCACTTTTGCAGCCAAGATGCGCAAAGGGCCCTAAATCCAATGAGTACCTTTAGGATTACAGGGCATTTTTACGCATTTGATTCTCACGCTTTAGGACCCCTAAAATGCCAGGTCAGTATAAATACCCCACAAGTGACCCATTTTGGAAAGAAGACACCTCAAGGTATTCTGTGAGGGCATGGCGAGTTCACATGAAATTTTAATTTTTGGCACAAGTTAGCGGAAATTATATATTTTTGTTAATTTTGCTTTTTACAAAGTCTCATATTCCACTAACTTGTGACAAAAATACAATTTTACATGAACTCACCATGCCCCTCACGGAATACCTTGGGGTGTCTTCTTTCCAAAATGGGGTCACATGTGGGGTATTTATACTGTCCTGGCATTTTAGGGGTCCCTAAAGCGTGAGAAGACTGAACCAAATGCGTAAAACTGCCCTGTCCTAAAGGTACTCATTGGAATTCGGGCCTTTGCATCTAGGCTGCAAAAGTGCACACATGTGGTATCGCCGTACTCAGGAGAAGTAGGGCAATGTGTTTTGGGGTGTATTTTTACATATACCCATGCTGGGTGAGAGAAATATCTCTGTAAATTGACAACTTTGAATAAAAATATGTAAAAGTTGTCAGTTTACAGAGATATTTCTCTATGTAAAAATGCACCCCAAAACACATTGCCCTACTTCTCCTGAGTACGGCGATACCACATGTGTGCCACTTTTTGCAGCCAAGATGCGCAAAGGGGCCCTAAATCCAATGAGTACCTTTAGGATTTTACATGGCATTTTACGCATTTGATTCTCACGCTTTAGGCCCTAAAATGCCAGGTCAGTATAAATACCCCACAAGTGACCCATTTTGGAAAGAAGACACCTCAAGGTATTCTGTGAGGGGCATGGCGAGTTCACAGAATTTTTTTTTTTGGCACAAGTTAGCGGAAATTGATATATTTTTTTTATTTTGTTTTTTACAAAGTCTCATATTCCACTAACTTGTGACAAAAATAAAATTTTACATGAACTCACCATACCCCTCACGGAATACCTTGGGGTGTCTTCTTTCTAAAATGGGGTCACATGTGGGGTATTTATACTGTCCTAGCATTTTAGGGGTCTCTAAAGCGTGAGAAGAAGTCTGGAATCCAAATGCGTAAAAATGCCCTGTGAAATCCTAAAGGTACTCATTGGATTTGGGCCTTTGCACCAGGCTGCAAAAGTGCACACATGTGGTATCGCCGTACTCAGGAGAAGTAGGGCAATGTGTTTTGGGGTGTATTTTATATATACCCATACTGAGTGAGAGAAATATCTCTGTAAACAACAACTTTTAAAAATTTTTATACAAAGTTGACAATTTACAGAGATATTTCTCTCACCCAACATGGGTATATGTAAAAATACACCCCAAAACACATTGCCCTACTTCTCCTGAGTACAGCGATACCACATGTGTGACACTTTTTTGCAGCCTGGGTGCGCAAAGGGGCCCAAATTCCAATGAGTACCTTTAGGTTTTACATGGCGGCTCATAATTTAGCCCTGCCCAAAATGCCAGAACAGTAAACACACCCCGCAAATGACCCTATTTCGGAAAGTAGACACCCCAAGGTATTCACTGAGGGGCATAGTGAGTCCGTCTGAGATTTTTTTTTTGTTTTTGCCAGAAGTTAGCAGAAATTGAAACTATTTTTTTTACTTTTTTTTATCAGAAAGTGTCATTTTCCGCTAACTTGTGAAAAAAAAAGAAATGATACATGAACTCACCATGCCCCTCCGCGAATACTTTGGGGTGTCTTCTTTCTAAAATGGTGTCATTTGGGGGGTATTTATACTATCCTGACATTCTAGCACCTGAAGAAACATGACATGTGCTCAGAAAGTCAGAGCTGCTTCAAAATGCCGAGATTCACTTTTTTGCACCATAGTTTGTAAACGCTATAACTTTTACCCAAACCAATAAATATACACTTATTGGACTTTTTTTTTATCAAAGACATGTAGAACAATAAATTTAGAGAAAAATTTATATAGAAATGTAGTTTTTAAAAAAAAAATTTACAACAGAAAGTGAAAAATGTCATTTTTTTGCAAAAATGTCGTTAAATTTTTATTAATGGCAAAAAAAGTAAAAATGTCAGCAACAATGAAATACCACCAAATGAAAGCTCTATTAGTGAGAAGAAAAGGAGGTAAAATTCATTTGGGTGGTAAGTTGCATGACGGAGCAATAAACGGTGAAAGTAGCGTAGTGCAGAATTGTAAAAAGTGGCCTGGTCATTAAGGGTGTTTAAGCTAGGGGGGCTGAAGTGGTTAAGGCAGTGATGCCTGAGGCTACAGAGCGGGATATTATTATTGACCGTATCTATAGAGTGCCTAAGCCGCGTGGTCTGGATGCCTCTCTTCCCAGAGATGTTATCGCACGGCTCCATTTTTACATAGTGAAAGAGACTTTCCAGAGGATCCTGCGCAAAGATCTGGAACCCACTGAATTATTCAAGGGATTATCCGTCTACTCCGATCTTTCAGCAGCAACACTGGCTAAGCGGAAAGAGTTTGCGGCTGTCACTGCCCTGCTACGTCGCCGCCAGGTTAAGTACCGGTGGGGGTTCCCGGTGAAATTGCTCGTCAGCTTTAATGGAACACTGCATGCCTTTTTGTCACCGGCGGAGGCTTCACGCAAGCTTCTTACCAGGGGCCTTACTGAGAAGGACGTCCTCATGGAGTCTGATGCTCCCTCCCGCGCAGAGAAGGTTCGCCAGGAATGGGACACTGCTTGACAAGCAAGTTATGCCATGGCTTAGTTTAGCCGTTTGGATGCAGCTTTCCTTTTGAGTGCTAGACCGGGGTTCAAGACTTTGTCGTTGACACCCCACTACTGTATCCACTGTTTTACTCTCAGTTCGGTGTTTCTCCAGTATTCGCTGGACTCATAAGTTATGTTTTCCTATGTGCACTGTGTTTAGTATTGTCTGGCTGTGTGACGTCTGTGGGGAAAGGAGCTGCTGTGAGTGGAGTTTCTCCTGATTTCCCATGGGGATAAAGATTCTGTCCTTTAATGTGCGGGGATTGAACTCTCCTCACAGACGTAAACAGCTATGGGATGATGTTCTCAAATATAAGTGTGATGTCGCATTTATTCAGGAATCTCATCTCTTGAAAAAAGATGCGTTTAGATGTCGTCACAGAAGGTTACCTGAAATGTATTTTTCTCATGCTATAAAGAAGAGGAAAGCGGGTGTGTTTATACCAGTTAAATCTACGCTAGCCTTTGAGTTAAAAAATTGCATTTCAGACGGGGCGGGGAGGTATGTGATTTTGACATGTACGCTTGATGGTAAACCATTCACCCTAGCCTCTGTGTACGCTCCCAATGTCAGACAGATTGCGTTTTGTAGACGGGTTTTCAACAAAGTGCAAAAGTTTGCGGAGGGGGAGGTAATCCTAGGTGGGGATTTCAATATTCCAATAGACTCAACTCTGGATTGTAAGACGAGCTTTGGAGGCCAACGTCCTGAGCTCAAGGAGACGTTAAATGAATCTACATTCCACGACATCTGGCGGTATCAGCATGGGGTGGAATTGGATTTTACATTCCTTTCTACTGTACACTTGTCACAATCTAGAATTGACTATATCCTGGTTACTAGGCAATTGCTCCCTAGGGTGCTGAGGTCTGACATTGGGTGCGCTACATGGTCTGATCATGCACCTGTGAGCATAGTGCTTGACGATGGTCTTCCCTTACCTCCACCTCCCCAATGGAGACTGAATACGTATCTTTTGAAATGTCCTGAGAGAGTACGGGAATTTGCATCTACACTACAAGAATTTCTGTCCTTTAATAACACTCCTGATGTTTCCACTGCCACCCTCTGGCTCTCACACAAGGCTTTTATGCGGGGGGTCCTTCTTTAGTCAGCTGCAAGGATGAAACGGGAAAGGGATAAGGCTATGAATGAGGCTCTCTCCCAGCTTTGGGAGGCGGAGGCCTGAGGCTGGTATGAAGCGCCTGAATTCCCAATTTTACCATACGGGAGATAGAGCGGCAGCCATGCTAGCTAGAAGACTGAATCGCAGAAAGGCGGCGGCAAAGATAAATAGATTGCACCATTCCAACTCAGTATTCACTCACCCCCAAGATATTGCTGATGCGTCTTATTATGCTTCACTGTATAACTTGAAGGATGATGGTGCTACCCCTCAACCTTCTTTAAGTGTTATTGCTTCTTTCCTGGAGTCCATTTCCTTGCCAGCCATATCGCAGGAAGCTTTGTTATCTCTTAATGAGTCTATTTCGACCTCAGAGATTCTAGCCACTGTAAAATCCATGTCCAGTAATAAAGCCCCTGGACCAGACGGTTTCCCTGCCGAATATTATAAAACGTTTGCCTCGGTGTTGATGCCGCACTTGGAATCAGTGTTTAATGGTTTCCTGACCACATGTGTAAGTCCCCCTGAGATGTTAGAGGCTACGGTATTTACCTTACCCAAGCCAGGGAAATCTCCCACAGCGCCTGAAAATTTTAGGCCAATTTCACTATTGAACACTGATCTCAAGCTGTTTGCAAAGATTCTGGCCTCCCGTCTCAACACAGTACTTCCGTCCCTAGTCAAAGCGGATTAGGTTGGCTTTGTGCCTGGTAGGCAGTGTAGGGATGGTACCAGGAGAATGATTAATCCGATTCAGCTGGCGGAAAGGTCCAGGACCCCCACTGTCCTTGTCTCCCTTGATGCGGAGAAAGCATTTGATAGAGTACACTAGGGGTTCCTGGACCAAGTACTCCAAAAGTTTTGTGGGCCGATACTGAGGGCGATCATGGGACTGTATACCTCGCCGTCTGCCAGGGTCTTGGCCTCTGGGTTTCTTTCCAAGCCCTTTACCATCTCGAACGGCACCCGCCAAGGTTGCCCATTATCGCCTCTCATTTTTGTATTGGTCATGGAGCCTTTGGCGGAAAGGATTCGTACCTGTGCTGGTGTCATGGGCATTGAAGTAGGCTCTGAATCTCATCGTATAGGATTATATGCTGATGACGTTATACTTACCCTATCGAATCCTTTACGTTCTATGGCAGCAGCTTCCACCAGCCTCCAACAGTTCTCGTTGGCATCATATTATAAATTAAATGTTGGTAAAACCAATGTATTGGCTATTAATGTCCCTGAGCCTCTCAAGCAAGAAATCCGAGCGGCCCATGATTTTCACTGGGTGGATAAGTCTATGACTTACTTGAGGATTGAATTGACGCGCACCTATGCGGAACTAGTGCCCGCTAACCTCAAAAAATTAAGGGAGGAATTGCAGGATGATTACTCGAGATACTCTAAAGTGACACTTTCCTGGATGGCGAAAATCCAGACCGTAAAAATGATGATATTACCAAAATTATTATATGTACTCTGATGTATCCCGCTTAGAATCCCTAGAGCCTTGTTAGAGCGGTTGCAAGGGGATATGTTGCGCTTTATATGGGGTAACACCAAGCCTAGAATACAGCGCCGGATGCTATTTCGCCCCCTCAGAGTGGGTGGGTTGGGGGTACCGAACTGTACTGTACCAATATTTTTTAGCGAATTTATTAGATCAGACGATGGAATGGTGGAACCCTGCTTCGCCTCATAAATGGTTAGATATAGAACGGCAGTATGTGAACAGACATTCACTGAAGAATTTTCTAGCTGCATATCTAGTCAAACCGTTCAATCATGCCTTCCCACTTGGTACCATGCAGGCAACCCTATTTGCATGGGCGTGTTTCTTTAAAACCCGTTCTCGTGGCTGGTTGGGGATGGACTCTATCTCGCTTTCTATTATAGAAAATCACATCCCTTCTTTACGGATGACCCCGTGGCTAGACTGCGGAATTGATAATTTGGGCTGTTTATATACCCGGTCAACTTTGAATACATTTGAAGCACTTCACGTTACATATGGTGTTCCAAATACACTCTTATACCAATACTTGCAAATCGGACACTTCTTGACGTCTCTAGCCCCGGGGACGCAGAAACCACAGGAGAGTGTAATATCTGATTTACTTAAACCGGGAAGCAAGAGACGTTCTAATCTGTCGGTGTGGTATCAGCTCTTGCTTATACCCAGCACAGATAGTAAGCCTTCTTTCGTGGTGGCGTGGGAAAGGGGGCTGGGCTCGGAATTCTCTAAAGAAGAGTGGGCAGACACCTTCTTATGGTCCATTAAGTGTACTAAATGTATTAACCACATGGAACAAAGCAGAAAGATACAACTTTGCTGGTATTTAACGCCTAATAGATTGTCACATATCATCCCTGGATACTCACCTTTATGTTGGAGGAAGTGTGGGGGAGCTGGTACTCCGTACCATATGTGGTGGTCTTGTCCTGCTCTCACACAATTCTGGTCGGGGGTTTCAAGAGTTATAGGAGATGTGTCTGGTGTCACTGCCTCTTTGCTACCCGAGTTAGCCATTTTCAGCATAGGTCTCGTGGATGTTCCAGTGGTAGCCAGGGGGGTAGTGGCTCA
This sequence comes from Bufotes viridis, assembly GCA_033119425.1. NCBI lineage: Eukaryota > Metazoa > Chordata > Amphibia > Anura > Bufonidae > Bufotes > Bufotes viridis. Next base: position 266,460,992 of record CM065589.1, read on the forward strand.
TATCTTAGCTGCGGCAAAAAAAAGTTATAGCACGGCAATGGAAGGAGCCTCCCGCCCCCTCAGTGAAGAAAATGAATCAACTGGTTAATTATCACATGCACTGTGAATTTGTATTTGCTCAATCGGTAAAACACAGGATATCAACTCATAAAAAATGGATGCTATGGCTTTCTAGTGTATATGCGACACCGCTACCTTATAGCATATTGTAGAACTGGTGTATTGCTATGACTGTGCAATTATGCGTAGAAGAGAGTGCCGTGTATCTGATCTTGTACCTGGTCTTATGCTGTATCTTTTTTGTTGTATTTGTTTCCTTTATTTGTTTGTATATGACTTTTTATTTAAAATACCTCAATAAAAAATATATAAACATAAAAACAAAATGTAGAAAAAAATACAGCCCATAAAAGTGCTTTTGATAGCTAACATGTTTCTTACATTCTCGTGCTGTCCTTAGGCATGTCATATGAAACACAGAATGCACACCACATTTAAAGAGTAACCAAACCTTTATATGAACTTTTCATATCTTGTCCCTAATTAAACTATTTGTAATAGAAAATTGATTAATAAAGTATATTTTTATGACACTTTTCCCTACCATTCCCTGCTGACATGCAGTTCTCTTAGCTTAGCGGAGCAGGCAGAAGCAGGAGCCCGCTCCGCTCAGCTAATCCGGGCATAGCACATGGTTACAGAGTACCCATGTGCTATGCCAAGAGTTAGTAATCACGGGCAAGGAGCAGCAATTTGCGCTCCTGCCCGTACTCACAGCGCTGCTGCGGCTGCATTGATAAAATGTACTCTGTTTACCGTTGAGCTGTCAGCGGTGTACGGAGAACGGAGTTTTAAGCGCACAGGGAATGGGGTGCTTTAGGTAGGGAAATGTGTCATAAAAAAGAAAATTGATTAATAAAGTATATTACAACTAGTTTTTTTAGGGCATTAGGGACATCATATGAAAAGTTCATATAAAGGTTTAGTTACTCTTTAAAATCACAGAATCACATGTTGTGAAAAGGAGGGGTCGTAATCCACCCTTTTAACTCCATCTAGGATATACAGATTGTAAAGCGAAGTTTTTAATTGGTTCTTCCCCTTTAACTTCTTGACGTTATTTAGTGATGTTTGTACCTGGCCACATTTCTGCGGTATAAGGTAAGTGTACATGTGTACTAACCTTTAGGTAGGGCTAGGAGGGGCCAGTAGAGTAGAAAACAATTCGGGGTTATTCATTTATCAAATATACACCAATTCCTGGAGTATATCTGGTACAGATTGCAGCACAAAGGTTAATTGTGCCGCAATCTGCAAATTTTCCCAGGTCATGCCAGGTCGAAAAAAGGGGAAGAGGGGTACCAACAGGCCTGTCTAATTTATCATTTTCTATGCCTGTTTTTCCCTTGCTGGCATAGATTTAGACAGGCGGAGGTTAAGCCAATATTATGTAGAGGCGCCGCATCAACATAACTTAGGCACATCATGCGCCAGCGTTGTGTATCTGGTGCAGTAGATGACTGGCATTAGAGACTGGAAAAAAAATTAAATATTCAGTTGGAGTTAAAGAGTTAGGGAAAAATAAGGGTTAAGAAAAAAGTGTATAGATTCCTTTAACTGTGCGTCCATTTAGGCGGGGCTTTGACTGTTCTTATAGGTAAATTGCCATCCTGCTTGTACACACATATTTTGGTTTCGAGCCTGCGCAGTTATTAAAAAAAAAAAAAATAATTAAAAAAAAAAAATGAGGTGAGCAGAAGAGCAGGGACTAACTAAGGGTCCATTCACAAGTCCACAAGATGGGTGCGGAACGGATTCGGTCCCATTCATTTTCAATGGGGCTGGGAAAGATGCGGACAGCACACATTGTGCTGTCCGCATCCGCACTTCCATTCTGCATCCGCACTTCCATAGAACATGTCCTATTCTTGTCCGCAGACTCGGATAAGAAAAGGCATTTCTATTTAACCTGTCCCCGACCGCCGAACGCACGGATGCGTCCTGGCGGCGGCAGGTTTATTCCTCCTGGACGCATCCGTGCGTCCTCTCGCGAGACGCGAGAAGACGCGCTACAGCATCCAGTGGAACGCACATGGAACGCACCGCTGGACTCGGGGGAGGTGAGTCACCAGCCTGCCAGCCAATGATCATCGCTGGCAGGCTGGTGATTTTTAAAATCACCTATAGAAAATGGTGATCTACAGTGTATTTACAAATAAATGTAGCTGATAGGGATCTGTGCCATGTGCTGGGTCCTTTTCATCGGTTGGACCCAGCACAGAGCACAGATCCCAAGTAAGTGCACCAATCAGTACATATTAGGCCCTGATCACCCCCCATCACCCTAATTAACCCCTTGATCACCCCCTGTCAGTACATAGTGAAAGTGAAAAAGTGATCAGTGTCACTTTTGTGAACTGTCACTTTTTTTTTTTCACTTGGATTGACTGTTAGGCTTAGCTTAGTTTAGGCCCCTTTGTTAGGTAGTTAGCGTTAGCGCCCAGCCCACCGCACCGCAGTCACTGGATCGCTGTTTAGCGTAGCGCTAATCAGCATTTATACTTTTATAGTATCTGTAAGTGATCAGAACTGATCACAGTCAGATCTATATTAGTATTAGTGTCACTTTAGTTCGCCCTCCACCCCAAACGCAGTGTTTGCCCGATCAGACCTGATCGGTCGCCCACACCTGCGCTCACCCACGCCCGCCTCGCCGCAGTGACAAAAAATTTTTTTTTTGTATCACTGCACAATCTTCACAAGCGCTGCGGCGATAAAAATCAGTTTTGATATTTTTATCAATCGCAGCGGCTTCTGTACTTCGCTACACTCCCATTTGTAAGACAGGCTTGCTTTTTCTTGGTAGTCTCAGGAATACCCCTAAATTTAGTATCCCAAATGGCAAACAAGGGGTATTCTCCTGAAGAGGCCTACAGGATTCTGACCCAGTCGGATGAGGAATGGGAACCCTCATCTGACGAATCTAGCGGGTCAGAATACCAACCTGTAGAAAGCAGTGGCTCTCTGACTCAAAGTTCGGACGAGGAGGTTGAGGTCCCTGATAGCACCAGGCGTACCCGGCCCCGTGTTGCTAGACCGCAGGTTGCGCAGGATCCGCTCAAGGGCAGCAGAGTGGGGCTGGCGCTGCCGGATTACGTGGTGAGGCATACACCAGCAGCGCAGCCCGTCCTGGACCTTCTACCAGCACTGCCGTAACACATGGTGAAGTAGCGAGCACCAGAAGGGCAGTTGAAGCTGGTACGGTGGCACGTGCAGTAATTCCCCGTCGCAGCCACCGCGCAGACAGGCCCGTAGAGCCCCTAGAGTCCCTGAGGTGCTGGCAAATCCTGATTGGCAGTCCCCATCTTCAGCCGCACCATTAGTTCCCCTTTCACCGCCCAGTCAGGAGTTCGGGTGGAGACGGCTCAAATCGGATCGGCACTAGGGTTTTTTGAGCTGTTCTTCACTGCGGAGCTCTTTGACTTAGTAGTGGCAGAAACAAACCGGTATGCCACACAATTTATTACCGCTAACCCGGGAAGCTTTTATGCCCAGCCTTTCCGGTGGAAACCAGTCCAAGTTTCCGAATTTAGAACTTTTTGGGCCTTCTCCTCAACATGGGCATTACAAAAACATGAATTATGCTCATATTGGTCCACGAACCCAATTCATCATATGCCCATGTTCTCTGCTGCCATGTCCAGGACACGTTTTGAGACCATCCTGCGCTTCCTGCACTTTAGTGACAACACCACCTCCCGTCCCAGAGGCCACCCAGCTTTTGACCGGCTCCACAAAATTCGGCCCCTCATAGACCATTTCAACCAGAAATTTGCAGATTTGTATACCCCCGCACAAAACATCTGCGTAGACGAGTCCCTAATACATTTTACCGGGCGCCTTGGCTTCAAACAGTACATCCCAAGCAAGCGCGCCCGGTATGGGGTCAAATTGTATAAGCTCTGTGAAAGGGCCACAGGCTATACACACAAATTTCGGATCTATGAGGGAAAAGATCAGACCCTGGAGCCGGTCGGTTGCCCTGACTACCTGGGGAGCAGTGGGAAGACAGTCTGGGACTTGGTGTCACCCTTATTCGGCAAGGGGTACCATCTTTACGTGGACAACTTTTACACAAGTGTGGCCCTCTTCAAGCATTTGTTCCTAGAACGCATTGGCTGCTGTGGCACCGTGCGACCTAGTCGCCGGGCTTCCCCAACGGCTCGTTACCACCCGACTTGCAAGGGGGCAGAGGGCTGCACTGTGTAACGAAGAACTGCTCGCGGTGAAATGGAGAGACAAGCGTGACGCTTACATGCTCTCCTCCATTCACGCAGACACGACAATTCAAATTGAACGGGCAACCAGTGTCGTTGAAAAGCCCCTCTCCGTCCACGACTATAATCTCCACATGGGAGGGGTGGACTTCAACGATCAGATGTTGGCCCCAGTATTTAATTTCCCGACGCACCAGACGCTGGTATAAGAAGGTGTCTGTATATCTGATTCAATTGGCTGCCTATAATAGTTACGTTCTCTACAGTAAGGCTGGGAGAACAGGATCCTTCCTCAAATTTCAGGAAGAGATCATCGAGAACCTCCTGTATCCAGGAGGTTCCGTGGCCCCATCCACCAGTGTAGTTAGCCGTCTACACGAGCGGCACTTCCCCAGTGCCGTTCCTGGTACCTCAACCCAACCGTCACCCCGAAAAAATGTCGTGTCTGTAGCAGGAGTGGAATAAGGCGTGACACCCGTTATTTCTGTCCTGACTGTCCTGACCGCCCTGCCCTATGCCTAGGGAGTGTTTCCGGAAGTACCACACCCAGGTACACTTAGGATAGGGAATGCACGACACAGGTAGTTTTTATAATCAGGCTCGAGGGTCTCTCAGGATACTAGGTTTTGAGAGACCCTAACACATAGGGTACGGTGCTGCTGTGCTACTGCAGAAGTGTGAAACGGTAGAAACGTCTCCTTTCACTTGGGATAAAGTGCATAATGTACTTCTCACCATCTCTGTGTGATTTACACTTTACACATTGTCCCATGGGAAAGGAGATGTTTCTGCAAGGAAAATAAAGAGTGATATGGTTAAAAAAGAAAAAAATTAAACAGGTAGCAAGAAAAATAAAATCTTGAGTTAGTTCAGGTTTTAAAAGTTCAGTTTTTTTTTCATGTTCAGGTTTTATTCATGTTTTATAAAGTTTGCAACGTTCAAGTCATGTGCCTGCTGCCTGTTTTTCTTCTTCTTTTTTTTTTTTTCCCCTAACCACCCTTTATTTTCCAGGTATACCAACAGACCAACGGACCAACCGATGAAAACGCCGCAGCACTGATGTGCATTCTGAGAGAAGCATTGCGCTGCTGTCAGAAGACACGTGAAGTCGGTGTATGCGGCGCTGCAAGACGAGATTTCTCCTCTGCAGGACAGGTATGTTTGCCCTGGCATTTGAGCTGAGGAGAGGTGTTGGAGTTCATATGCTTTGGCAAACACTTTGTATCAAAAATCTGGCAAAGATGTCTTCCTCCACACCGATCGATTGATCGATGTGAATGGAGAAATCACGTTTGCCAGGACATAGGAGCTGAGTGGGTATGGATGTTTGGGCGGAGCTCCTATGTCCTGGCAATCGCCAGGCCCTCTTTTTTCTTGCATATTTTTGGCAGAGATTTTTTCATCCACATCGATCGATGCGAATGAGGAAATCTGTGCCGCTCATTTTTTCTTTCAGCCCAGAGGCTGAACGGAAAAAATCTCATTACCCGTATGCTCAATATAAGGAGAATAGCAGAAACTCCTAATGCTGGCCATACATGTAATGATTGCGGAGACCCTCAAATGCCAAGGCAGTACAAACGCCCCACAAATGACACCATTTTGGAAAGAAGACACCCTAAGGTATTCGCTGAGGGGCATATTGAGTCCATGAAAGATTGAATTTTTGTCATAAGTTAGCGGAAAGGGAGACTTTGTGAGAAAAAAACAAAAATCAATTTCCACTAACTTGTGCCAAAAAAAAAATCTTCTATGAACTCGCCATGCCCCTCACTGAATACCTTAGGGTGTCTTCTTTCCAAATGGGGTCACATGTGGGGTATTTATACTGCCCTTGCATTTTAGGGGCCCTAAAGCGTGAGAAGAAAAATGCGAAAAATGCCCTCCTAGAAGGTACTCATTAATTGGGGCCCCTTTGCGCATCTTTGCTGCACAAAGTGGCACACATTTGGTATCGCCATACTCAGAAGAAGTAGGGCAATGTGTTTTGGGTGTATTTTACATATACCCATACTTTGTGTGAAAAATCTCTGTAAATCACAACTTTTCCATTTTTTATACAAAGTTGTCAATTTACAGAGATACTTCTCTCACCCAGTATGGGTATATGTACAAATACACCCCAAAACACATTGCCCTACTTCTCCCGAGTACGGCGATACCAAATGTGTGACACTTTTTGCAGCTTAGGTGCGCAAAGGGCCCCAATTCCAATGAGTACCTTTAGGATTTTCACAGGGCATTTTTACGCATTTGGATTCTCACGCTTTAGGGGCCCCTAAAATGCCAGGGCAGTACAATTACCCCACAAGTGACCCCATTTTGGAAAGAAGACACCCCAAGGTATTCTGTGAGGGGTATGGTGAGTTCATGTAAAAGTTTATTTTTGTCACAAGTTAGTGGAATATGAGACTTTGTAAAAAAAAAAAAAAAAAATCCAATTTCCACTAACTTGTGCCAAAAATAAAAACTTCCATGAACTCACTATGCCCCTCAGTGAATACCTTAGGGTGTCTTCTTTCCGAAATGGGGTCACTTGTGTGGTATTTTACTATCCTGGCATTTTAGGGCACCCTAAACGTCAGAAGCAGTTTGGAATCCAAATGCGTAAAATGTCCTGTGAAATCCTGAAAGTACTCATTGAATTTGGGCCCTTTGCACCTTGGTTGAAAAAGTGGCACACATGTGGTATCGCCGTACTCGGGAGAAGTAGGGCAATGTGTTTTGTGGTGTATTTTTACATATACCCATGCTGGTGAGAGAAATATCTCGGTAAATGGACAACTTTGTATAAAAAATGGAAAAAGTTGTGATTTAATGAGATATTTTTCACAAAAAGTATGGGTATATGTAAAAATACACCCCAAAACACATTGCCCTACTTCTCCCGAGTACGGCGATACCACATGTGTGCCACTTTTTTCAGCCAAGGTGCCAAGGGGCCCAAATTCCAAAGAGTACTTTCAGGATTTCACAGAACATTTTTACGCATTTGGATTCCAAACTGCTTCTGACGTTGGGTGCCCCTAAATGCCAGGATAGTAAAATACCACACAAGTGACCCCATTTTAGAAAGAAGACACCCCAAGGTATTCTGTGAGGGTATGGTGAGTTCATGTAAAGTTTATTTTTGTCACAAGTTAGTGGAATATGAGACTTTGTAAAAAAAAAATAAAATCCAATTTACACTAACTTGTGCCAAAAATAAAAACTTCCATGAACTCACTATGCCCATCAGCGAATACCTTAGGTGTCTTCTTTCCGAAATGGTGTCATTTGTGTGGTATTTATACTGCCCTGGCGATTTTAGGGCCCCTAAAGCGAGAGAAGTAGTTTGGAATCCAAATGCGTAAAATGTCCTGTGAAATCCTAAAGGTACTCATTGATTTGGGGCCCCTTTGCGCATCTTGGCTGCAAAACTGTCACACATATGGCATCGCCGTACTCAGGAGAAGCAGGGCAATGTGTTTTGGGGTATATTTTACATATACCCATGCTGGTGAGAGAAATATCTCGGTAAATGGACAACTTTGTATAAAAAAAATGGAAAAAGTTGTGATTTACCGAGATATTGTTCACAAAAAGTATGGGTATATGTAAAAATACACCCCAAAACACATTGCCCTACTTCTCCCGAGTACGGCGATACCACATGTGTGCCAGTTTTTTGCAGCTTAGGTGCGCAAAGGGGCCCCAATTCCAATGAGTACTTTTAGGATTTTACAGGGCATTTTTACGCATTTGGATTCTCACGCTTTAGGGGCCAGGGCAGTACAATTACCCCACAAGTGACCCCATTTTGGAAAGAAGACACCCCAAGGTATTCTGTGAGGGGTATGGTGAGTTTATGTAAAATTTTATTTTTTGTCACAAGTTAGTGGAATATGAGAATTTGTAAAAAAAAAAAAAAAATTTTCATTTCCGCTCACTTGTGGCAAAAAATAAAAACTTCCATGAACTCACTATGCCCATCAGCGAATACCTTGGGGTGTCTACTTTCCGAAATGGTGTCATTTGTGGGGTGTTCCTACTGTCTGGGCATTGTAGTGCCTCAGGAAACATGATAGGTGCTCAGAAAGTCAAAGTGCGGAAATTCGCTTTTTTGCACCATAGTTTGTAAACGCTATAACTTTTGCGCAAACCAATAAATATACACTTACTGCATTTTTTTTTAATCAAAGACATGTAGTACAATAAATTTAGAGAAAATTTTATATTGAAAAGTAGTTTTCTTTGAAAAATGTTGTGACAGAAAGTGAAAAATGTCATTTTTTTGCAAAAAAAACGTTAATTTATGATTAATAGCAAAAAAAGTAAAAATGTCAGCAACAATGAAATACCACCAAATGAAAGCTCTATTAGTGAGAAGAAAAGGAGGTAAAATTCATTTGGGTGGTAAGTTGCATGACGGAGCTACAAACAGTTAAAGTAGTGTAGTGCAGAATTGTAAAAAGTGGCCTGGTCATTAAGGGTGTTTAAGCTAGGGGGGCTTAAGTGGTTAAAGAGCCAGCCATGTGCAGTCTGCAAAATGCAGAACGAAGATGTCCGGTGTCCGTGTTTTGCGGATCCTCAATTTGCGTCCCGCAAAACACCTGGGGACGTGTGAATGGACCCTAAAAGTAATCTAATATAAGAAACCATGTAGTGATGAGTTAAATACGTGATTCTTGAAATGTTGCATTGTTAATTGTTTTTTCTTTGGTTTAATACAGATTATACACAAGAAGAAACAGTGAAGATTATTTAGTTCTTATCTCTTAGGGACAATGTGCAGGGTGTGTAGAGGAAAAAAAATGTACTTTTGTATGTGTGCTTAAATAATAAGTGATTTTAATGATGATTGCTTGCATATAATATAGGATATCTATGGCATTGCATTGATCTTGTTATTCTGTTATATGCACATTTTAGTGTTTTGTCTTGAATAATTGGATTTGCATTTGTTTGTATAACTTTCTGTTTGTAGAAGAGAAAATGAGAAGAATGTGCCTTATTAGCCAGAAACGGGCAACTGAGTTTAAAAGACGTTTCTCTCTCTTTAGTGCATTTCTGGAATGCGTTAATGCGTTGTGTGAATGCATTGTTGAATTACATGAAATCTGGGTACTTGTTCTGTGAAGTCACGACAAAGGAATTCAAGATAGCAAGTAGCACCTGTGCATACTAACAAAGAGTCATATTACCAGAAAGGAAAAAGTGAATGCATAAATTGAGGTACTGAGTGCTAAGGAGACAATGACTGGTGGGGTGAGGATTACAAAGCCCAACCAGGAGGGGATGGAAGAGAACAGGTAGACAACACAGGACCCAAACACAACCTCTTGTGCTCCTCCATTAAAGGGGTTATCCCATGATTATTGTAAAAAATGAAAATCAGACATCATATGGTACTTGACAACCAGCCCTGTACATCACATGGATCCAGAGATTTCCCATCATTTCTCTGCTAGATTTAAATCAAGCTGACAGCAAAAGGGGAGGGTCTTTTCGACTGCAGCTCAGGGGACATGTCCATGCTCTCTCTATCACAGCTCAGCGGGCAGTGAAAGGATGAAACTGAGCATGTGTGGCCATCTCAGTGAGCAGGACAAAGAAACAAGAAAAAGAACAAACAGCAGGTGGCGCTATACAGATACATTTTATTAAATAACTCAGTGGCTATACAAAATTTTACATGCAATTATACAAGTGTTTAGATCCAGGTGCTGGTTTGAAGACTATAGAATATTTTTCATGGGACAACCCCTTTAACTACAAACCACCTCCATGAAGAAAGAAGAGACCTTTTTTTTTTGTCTTTTAGGATGTGTGTTCACTGAGTATATATCTGATATGGCATAGACACTCAGTATATCTGTGTCAGGTGAATTGCAAATGTATTATTATATGGTATGTGTTTTTATAGAAAAGGAAAAATCTTTTAACTAATTATATAATACAGGGAAACTGGGTACATCTATAAACAAAATACCAAATGATATAAAGTATGAAACAGTATATAACATTGGGTATATTAGAAGATTCCTGAAGAAATGTGTAATAATAATAATAATAATAATAATAATGGTGTCAATTGCTAATATCAATAATCAAGGGTATATCATGAAACTGATATTACGTGTTAACCCTTTCTACCCCGGGCCAGTTTTCACCTTCCTGCCCAGGCCATTTTTTGCAAATCTGACCAGTGTCACTTTATGTGGTATTAACTTTAAAATGCTTTTAACTTATCCAGGCCATTCTGAAATAGTTTTCTCATCACATATTGTACTTCATGACAGTGGTAAAATTGAGTCAAAATATTTCTTTATTTCACTTTTTTTTTTAACCAATTTACCGAAAAATTAGCAAATTTCCAAATTTCAATTTCTCTACTTTTATAATAGATAGTAAAACCTCTAAAAAGAGTTATTACTTTACATTTCCAATATGTCTACTTCATGGTTGGATTATTTTGAAAATTACATTAAATTATTTTGGGACGTTAGAAGGCTTAGAAGTTTAGAAGCAAATCTTAAAATTTTTAGAACATTTCCAAAACCCAATTTTTTCAGGACCAGTTCAGTTATGAAGTCACTTTGTGAGGCTAACATATTAGAAACCACCCATAAATCACCCTATTTTAGAAACTACACCACTCAAGCTATTCAAAACTGATTTTCAAACGTTGTTAACCCTTTAGGTGCCCACAGAATTAAAGGAAAATGGGAATAAAATTTTGAAATTTCATTTTTTCTTAGCAGATTTTAACTTTTAATCTATTTTTTTTTTCCTGCAACACATCAAGTGTTAACAGCCAAACAAAACTCAATTTCTATTAACCTGAATCCCCATGTGAATCCCCATCCCCTCAAAAATTGATGTATGGGCGCACAGCAGGCTTCAAAGTAGAAGGAGCACCATATGGCTTTTGGAGAGCGGATTTAGCTGGAATGGTAATTGGGAGCAATGCCACAAATGAAGACACCCTGAGGTGACCCTACAGTGGAAACCCCAAAATAGTCAGCCCATTCTGGAAACTACACCCCTCAAGGTATATTTAAAAAAGGAAAAAGGAAAAATGTAAATATTTTCCAGAAAAAGTTGCTTTACACCCACATTTTCTACTTTCACAATGGGGAACAGGAGAAAATGCAACCCCTAATTTATTGCCCATTTTCTCCTGATTACAGCAATACCCCATATGTGCTTGCATACTGCTATCTGGGCTTACCACAGGGGTCAGAAGAAAGGTGCACAAAATGGCTTCTGGAAGGCAGATTTCACCGGAATAATTGACAGGTGCCATCTTGCAATTGAACACATCCTGAGGTACCGCTAGAGTGGAAACCCCCAAAAAGTGACCCAATTCCGGAAACTACACCCCTCAAGGAATCTTTCAAGGTGTGTAGTGAGCACTTTGACCAATCGGGCGTTTCACAGAATTAGGAAACGCTTGGCTGTGAAAATGAAAAATTACAATTTTTTCCAGAAAAAGTTGTGTTACACCCACATTTTTCATTTTTACAAGGTGTAACAGGACAAAATGCACCTCACATTTTGTTCCCCATTTACCCCGAATCCGCCAACACCCCATATGTGCTAAAAAAATGATGTATGGGTGCATGGCAGGCTTCAGAGTGGAAGGAGCACCATATGGCATTAGGAGAGCGGATTTAGCTAGAATGGAAATTGGGAGCTATGTCGCATGTGAAGACTCCCTGAAGTGGCTCTACAGAGGAAACCCCCAAGTGACCCATTCTGGAAACTACACCCTTCAAGGAATCTTTCAAGGTGTGTAGTGAGCACTTTGAACCATCAGGCGTTTCACAGAATTAGGAAACGCTTGGCTGTGAAAATTAAAAATAAAAAAAAATTCCAGAAAAAGTTGCTTTACACCAACATTTTTCACTTTTACAAGGCGTAACAGGACAAAATGCACCCCACATTTTGTTACCCATTTTCCCCCGAATACACCAACACCCATACGTTTCTTAAAAAAGTATCTATTGACTCTAGGGTCAAACAGCAAAATTCGGAATTTGCTGACCTGAATTGGCAGACATTGATTTTAGGTGCCATGTCGCATTTAAAAGATTCCCGAGGTCCCCAGATATGAAAAAACCGAACAAGTGACCCCATTTCGAAAATAGCACCTCCATATGAACATTTGAAGTGGTAGAAAGGGTACTTTTAAGCAAAAAGGTGTCTCACAGAAGGCAGGAACACCTGTAAAAGCATTTCAAAGCACACATTTGTAAAAATGAAAAATTGCTAGCAGACTCCAATTTTTCACTTTCACAAGGGGTTAAAGGAGAAAATGCACCCCAGTATATGTTCCCCATTCAAGAAACACCCCATATGTGCTTGTAGCCTGCTGTATGTGCGCACAGCAGGCAATCAGCTAAATGTGAATTTGGCAGGCCTGAATTAACAGATATGGATTTGAGGTGCCATGTCGCATTAAATAAATTCCTGAGGTCCCCAGAAATCAAAAAGCCCAACAAATGACCCCATTTCGGAAAGAACACCCCCGTACAAACATGGTAGAATGGTAGAAAGGGTGGTATAAAGAGTACTTTTCAGCAAACATGTGTCTCACAGAAGTCAGAAACACTTGTGAAAGCATTTCAAAGAACACTTTTGTAAAAATGAAAAATTACTAGTAGACCCCAATTTTTCACTTTCACAATGGGTTAAAGGAGAAAATGCACCCCAGTATATGTTCCCCATTTTCTCCCCATTCAGTAAACACCCCATATGTGCTTGTAGCCTGCTGTATGTGCGCACAGCAGGCAATCAGCTAAATGTGAATTTGGCAGGCCTGAATTAACAGACATGGATTTGAGGTGCCATGTCGCATTAAATAAATTCCTGAGGTCCCCAGAAATCAAAAACACCAACAAATGACCCCATTTCGGAAAGTGCACCCCCGTACGAACATTTTAGGGGTGGAAAGGGCACTTTTAACCTAACAGTTGTCTCACAGAAGAAAATATGTAGTGGTTGTTGGAAAATGGATATGCAAGAGAGGTGGACTAAATCATAGATATAAAGTGGAAACCTTATAGGGAGCATAAAGGATGAAATTAAATGAATACTCCATGGGTGAGTGGTATATTTTAAAACACTCCTGCATGAACAGGCCGGGTTTTTAAGGGCAGGTTTCGCAGTGGTAAATGGTGTCCTTCCTAATACCCCTTTTTGAACATACTCTGCATCTTTTTTGGGTCCTTCCCTTTCTTGCTGTTTGGGGGACTTCAGCTGGGAAATGTTGTCCTGGTAAAACACGGCTACTGTGACTTACAGAAGTACTGGGGCCCTCTTCTGCTTGGTTTGGAAGAATTAGGGCCTTGATCACTACTTCTTGAAAGTGAAGAAATGTTCCTGTGTGTCTGTTAGACTTACGCATTGTACATTGCCATCTGTACAATGTATACAGCCAGCTTTTTGTACCACAATTTTGTTTTTTGTGTGGAACTGTAGGGCTTCAAAACTTGATCTGAAAGATCAACCCTGCCCATGTGCTTGTTATAGTCCTAAATGCAGTCTGGTTTGGGGGCAGTGGTATTGGTACCACGTACAGCGGCAGGGGAGCTGGTGTTACTCTAACTGGTGGTCAGTAAAAGGACGTCCCTCTTGTCCTTGTACTTAACCACCAGCATGTTCTCATGGAGGAGAGCCCTGCTTTCACCCTTTCTCAGGGTACTTTTCCGGCATAGAGTTCCGTTAAAAGGGCTCTATGCCGGAAAAGAACTGATCAGGCATATTCCCATGCATTCTGAATTGATAGAAATCGTTCAGTTTGCATCAGTATGCCTTCCGTTCAGTCACTGTCAGGCGTTTTGGCCGGACATAATACTGCAGCATGCTGCGGTATTATGTCCATCCAAAATGCCTGATCAGTCGCTGTGTTGCTAAAGTTGTCAAGGACGGTCTAATTTTAAAAGGCCGATCAAATGTTGGGTCATTTTGGGGTGGGCACTGTGCATTATCGTTGTAATGCAAAAACTTCAGAATCAAATCGAATCTATTCCGGGCCATGGAATTACTGAATATTGGAGTGTGGTACAAGACATCCACACTCTAATAGTTTCTCATTTCTGTTTTTTAACAAGCCCCATATGTAGCAGAAGCCCCCAGAAGATTTTCATTTCTGCTGTTGTAACTGAGGTTCCACCAAGGGGTCTTGCGAATGGCAATATGGGGTTCTGGGTAATTTACTGCTGGACATATACATTTCTTAGGGCCACGATAAAATTTACTAAATCTTCACTTAAAAGATTTAGAAAAAAAACTATTTCTGTGAAGCCTGTGTAGTCAATTTGGATTCCGGAGTTTCCCACAAACTCTGGAATTTGGGGCTAATAATCATCATTGGGTGGGGTCCATATGGTGTCACTCTGGGGGGCTGCCTCTGCTGGGGCGCCTTCTAGAGGGTCCCTCATCAGCAGATGATGATGATCATGAGGGGGTACAGGAAAGCGGCATCCTCTTCTCCCTCGCTGGCAGTCTCCGTATCAGAGGCAAGCATGGAGTTTGCCTCTTCAGCTGAGTATAGTCGTTGGGATGGACGGGCCATTTTTATCTTATTGGGGTGTGACGTGTGAAATGTGGAAACCTTTATTTAGTGCGAGGGGTGTGTATGTAGTGTTTTTACACGTGAAGGGGTTTGTAATAAATTTGAAATTGAATTTAGAAGAAAAGTTCTAAAAAAAAATATATATACTTTTTGCGCAAAAAAAGTTTTTTCTGCAAGAACAAAAAAAAACTTGCAGTGCAAACTGAGCAGACGCGATCAGTAACGGACACTACTGAACGGTGCTCAGTGGTTGCAAAATGCATGTAAGCAGATGGTGCGTTCGTGCAAAAACCTAAAGTGACACTAACTGAAATTATATATATATATATCTAACTAACTACCACTAACTGCAGGCCTTTTTCAAAAAAAAAAATGTAAAAAAAAAAAAAAACCTTAAAAAATGTGCAGATGCTACTGGGCACACTACTGATCAAAAACATTGGCAAAAAAAATAAAATCGGCACAAATGTGAAAAAATTAAAATAAAAGCGCAAACAATAATCCCCAGGTGCTGATCAGGCAGGTACGCACAGAACAGCACTTGGCGGTCACAGCTCGCACACAGAAAAAGTGGTGAAGAGCGGGAAAATGGTAAAAAAAGCCAAAAAAAGTGCACGGACCAAATGGCGTCTGTAAAAAAAAAAAAAAAAAAAAAAAAAAAGGTGGGGACGGGGACGAAGGGTGGTTTAGGCATCTGGAACAACTGCAAATGAAAAAAAAAATCTGTGCAGCTATTCCAGATGTTCTTCTTTCTTCTTCTTTTCAGCAGGAAAGGGGTTCAAATCGCAGTGGTGTGCACCACAAGTCCCAGCAAGCCACAAGAAAGTCATAGAACCTCTCTGCATGCAATCACCAGCTAGAATGGCTGCATACAGGGAAATTCGGACTCTTCCTGTGCAGCTATAGCGCTGCCATTGGCGGGAGCGTTGTTCCAACCAATAGCAGAGCTGGCAGGGGACCCAAAACACTGCATGACCTAGTTGCGGCTAATAGCAGCGATCAGGGCTGCAGGGGGGTGGAAATACCTCCCCCAGCCCTTAGCTAACAGGGCTGGCTGCTCGGCAGAGCAGTCATTGCACCCCGGTTCCCGAGCGATTATGTTTGGGGGCCGGGTGTTCGTCACGCGCCGTAATAGTACGGCGCTGGGCAGCAAGTCACGTCCCGCTGCCCCGTACTATTACAGCACTGGGCGGAAAGGGGTTTAAAGGTTTACACTGAAGATATCAAAAGGTTTATATTGAAGAAGATATCTACAAATGAAAAGACATTCAAACAAATGTTTTTTTTATTTTATGAGAAACTAAAAGGAGGTGACAAATTTTGCAGTGTTATCATGTGACAAAGGCCAACCAAGACCCTTTAGAAATATTGATTGCCATAGTTTATTTATTGTGTTAAGAACAAAGATGAGAACCACCATGAAGTGCAACCTACTTTATGTATAAGTTTTTATTTTGGAAATGTTATCACATATTGGGCCAAATACTGAACCAATAATTGAGAATAATACATGTATATGTAAGTGTTCAAGGACACAGGTATAGGATTTAGTAAAATTTTTGCTTTGGCATAGGACAGCTTGGTTCTATTTGACATGTTATTTAATAACAGTGTTGGACTGACATAAGTCATAATGGGAATTTTTTTTTTATGTTTAATCCATCAGATGTGAGTGTGGTGGGAAGTAAATGACACTAGGAAGTTTTTAAACATACTTCACCCCAACGACGGCTCAAACTGCCATAGACTGAGTTATGGTTAAATAGTTAGGACCGCGCTGAGAACTAGCAGTACATAACGGTGATCCAAGAAATATATAGAGGAGCCGCAGCTGACCAGGGTGAAATCCGATGCTGTTGCGCCGATCACCTTGTCATTCGCACACGCCCAGCGCTCCGGTACACTTTGGAACAATACATTGCAGATGGACTGATCCTCCCGGTATACACACCAACCAAATCCTCATCCCAGGCACGCACAGCCTTCAGGGAAAAAATAGGAACAAAATGGTGCAATACCTCCGGTAATTGTAAAATACACGCTTTTAATTGTACTCACAAGATCCATATAAAACATAGACATAGAATCATGCTGCAATTGCCCGACCCGGGTTTCGTCTGAGCTTCTTCAGGGGCTGTGAACGTTAGACACACCTGAGAGGTTTTTATACCGTCCTGAGCTTGAGCTTCTTCAGGGGCTGTGAACGTTAGACACACCTGTTCACACCTGAGAGGTTTTAATACCATCCCTGTGTGCTCCGGAAGTGCATTGTGCCGACGTCAATAAACAGGTCAGATGAAACAAATAAATAATAGCTACAAATAAGCCACATCATTATGTTACAATATATGTGGCCTCCTAAAATATTAAAACATTTCAATTTAAAAATAGTCAAGTAAAATCATGCTATACACACGGACTTAATATCCCATTCGATATTCAGGCCGCGTGGTTGCAGTGTGCCCAATGTATAGATCCACTCTGCTTCTTTCTTATTAATTTGCTTGACTGGGTCTCCCCCACGCCAATGTCTCCTAACAATTTCCACAGCGCAGAATTTAAGGCCGGTGGGGTCTTTCTGGTGAAATCTCTTAAAGTGTGCTGAGACACTATGATTTTCAATACCCTTCCTGATGTTATTGATATGCTCCGATATGCGGACTTTTAATTTTCTCAATGTCCGACCAATATATTGGAGTTTACATGGGCACTCCAATAGGTATATCACTCCTGTAGCCTCACACGATATATTCCCCTTAATTTTGAATTCTTTATGTGTTGAGGTTGCGGTGATGGTTTCAACTCTGATCATTTTTTTATCCTCACTATATCTATTACGGCAACCCACACAGAAGCCGCACCAAGTGAATGAGTCCCGATATTTATGTTCATTGGTTTTCCTATTCACACACCCATGGACTATGCGGTTATTAATTGTGGGGGCCCTTTTAAATATAAAGGGAGGCTTTTTAGGCAGGATATCACCTATGGTGCTGTCATTTTTTAGCACATTCCAATTGTGATTAATCACCTGTTTAATTTGCGGACAGTAAACTGAATAGGTGGTAGAGAAAGCAAACTTATATTTATTATTCCCTTCTTGATGGTTCCTATTGATATTATTTTCTCTCTGTACTACCATGGCCCTATTTCTGATTTCCTCTTTCTGTGTTAGTAGCTCCTCTCTGTTATATCCCTTTTCTACAAAGCGGTCTACAATGATACTACTCTGCTCCTCATAATCCTTCTCCTCAGTGCAATTGCGTTTAATTCGTTGTAACTGTCCCTTAGGGACATTGCATATCCATGGTTGGTAGTGGCAGCCATTTCTCTCAATGTAACCGTTCCGGTCAGTGGGTTTAAAGTAGGTCCTGGTTTTTAAACTTCTATGCTCAATCCAAATTTCCAGATCTAAAAAGTGGATTAGTTCTTTACTAATGTCCTCGGTGAGGACAATGTTCCACTGACTGTTGTTCAAAGCGGCAATCATTCCTCTCAGTCCTTCTTCCGTACCATACCAAATGCCTATACAATCGTCTATAAATCTCCTCCATAGTATCAACCTCCCCCCTTCTATGTCCTTATGTAATATGGGGTTAATGCTAAAATTTTCCCAGTAAGCCATAAATAAATTCGCGAAACTAGGTGCGAATTTCGCGCCCATTGCGACGCCCGAAATTTGGAGAAAGAATTCTTCGCTGTACCAAAAATAATTGTGATGGAGGCAATAAATAATACAATCAATAATAAATGTTTTATGTTGTTCATTCATTTTCTCATCCTGATCCATAAAAAACCTTACTGCCTCTATACCTATTTCATTGGGTATGATAGTATACAATGAAGATACATCTAAAGTGACTAGGAGGGTTTCAACAGGGACATCCTTCACATTTCGTAAAATGTCTAAAATATGACCTGTATCTCTCAGGTAGGACGGAGTATTAGGAACGTATTTTTGCAAGAATATATCAACATATTCTGACACGCGGCTGGTAATGGAATCTAGACCCGAAACTATCAGTCTCCCGGGGGGCCGTTCTGCATTTTCATGCACCTTAGGGAGATAATATATAATCGGGGTCCTAGGATGTGCATTGTTCGAATATAAATATTCCTTTTTATTAATGATCCCTTGGGCTAGCCCCTTATCTAAAAGGGTTTTTAGATCTTTTTTATATTCATTGACCGGATCAGTTTTAAGTTTCCTATAGGTGGTGCAGTCATTCAGGATCCTCCGCAACTCATTATCATAGTCAGATTTATTTAAAACAACGACCCCCCCCCCCCTTTGTCCGCTGGCTTTATCACCATCTCTGTATTGTCCTCTAATTTCTTCAATGCTTCCTTTTCCTTTTTATTAAGATTCCCTTTATCTCTACCACCTCCCCTAATCTGTTCAAGACCCTTCAGAACTCCTCTTTTAAAGGCTTCAATACATTCATTTTCTTTGTTGTTCGGGTAAAAGGATGATTTATTCCTGAGGTTTGTATACTCATTGCTTTTTCCATCATCACACGCTTTTATAGGATTTTTCTCTAAATATTTACAGATATTTAACTTGCGTACATACCTGTGTACATCTAAATACATCTCAAACTTATTTCCTTTGTAAGTAGACGCAAATTTAAGGCCTTTATTAAGGACTGATATTTCTTCCTCTGTCAGTGTGTGTGAGCTTAGATTATAAATTCCTAGGGATTTCCTCTGTCCTTCTTGGCATCTGGACTTGCGGTGCTTTCGTCCTCCCCTTTTTCCTCTATATTTATGAACATAAATATCGGGACTCATTCACTTGGTGCGGCTTCTGTGTGGGTTGCCGTAATAGATATAGTGAGGATAAAAAAATGATCAGAGTTGAAACCATCACCGCAACCTCAACACATAAAGAATTTAAAATTAAGGGGAATATATCGTGTGAGACTACAGGAGTGATATACCTATTGGAGTACCCATGTAAACTCCAATATATTGGTCGGACATTGAGAAAATTAAAAGTCTGCATATCGGAGCATATCAATAACATCAGGAAGGGTATTGAAAATCATAGTGTCTCAGCACAGTTTAAGAGATTTCACCAGAAAGACCCCACCGGCCTTAAATTCTGCGCTGTGGAAATTGTTAGGAGACATTGGCGTGGGGGAGACCCAGTCAAGCAAATTAATAAGAAAGAAGCAGAGTGGATCTATACATTCGGCACTCTGCAACCACGCAGCCTGAATATCGAATGGGATATTAAGTCCGTGTGTATGGCATGATTTTACTTGACTATTTTTAGATTGAAATGTTTTAATATTTTAGGAGGCCACATATATTGTAACATAATGATGTGGCTTATTTGTAGCTATTATTTATTTGTTTCATCTGACCTGTTTATTGACGTCGGCACAATGCACTTCCGGAGCACACAGGGATGGTATTAAAACCTCTCAGGTGTGAACAGGTGTGTCTAACGTTCACAGCCCCTGAAGAAGCTCAAGCTCAGGACGGTATAAAAACCTCTCAGGTGTCAACAGGTGTGTCTAACGTTCACAGCCTCTGAAGAAGCTCAAGCTCAGGACGGTATAAAAACCTCTCAGGTGTCAACAGGTGTGTCTAACGTTCACAGCCCCTGAAGAAGCTCAGACGAAACCCGGGTCGGGCAATTGCAGCATGATTCTATGCCTATGTTTTATATGGATCTTGTGAGTACAATTAAAAGCGTGTATTTTACAATTACCGGAGGTATTGCACCATTTTGTTCCTATTTTTTCCCTGAAGGCTGTGCGTGCCTGGGATGAGGATTTGGTTGGTGTGTATACCGGGAGGATCAGTCCATCTGCAGTGTATTGTTCCAAGGTGTACCGGAGCACTGGGCGTGTGCTAATGACAAGGTGATCGGCGCACCAGCATCGGATTTCACCCTGGTCAGCTGCGGCTCCTCTATATATTTCTTGGATCACAGTGATGTACTGCTAGTTCTCAGCGCGGTCCTAATTATTTAAGTGTCTGTTTTGGAAGGGGACTGAACCTATCCCCTTAAAGAGTGCCGCTGCTTTAGTGTGGAACACGCAGTGTCAAATTTCTTGTTTGTATAGACTGAGTTATGTTGGACAGAGTTGAAACCCATGGACTGAGTTAATCCTGAACTAAATTTATTTTGAAGCTGATTTATTCCTGCTAAAAAATAAGCAACTGTTCAAGTTTGTGCAGGCTGTATCAGCTATTTTGCAGAGCCATGACTGTCAACCTCAACAGTGCCCAGGAACTGACTGACAACCTCAGCAATGCCCAGGTGCTGCCTAAGTTAACAATACCAAGTGTGGTAAGATGCCCGTCTGCCACTCAACGAGAAAAGACTTCAACTACCAGTCTGCCATGCAGAGTAAAGCCTTGCTGCTTGCACTACTGTTGGACCGTAAAGCTATATATCTGCCCAAGACTTCCTGCAGTAAACAAACCAATCAACAGGGTTGATGACCTTACAACACCCTGCAGACCAGTAAGGGGAGGAGCTCCTGGTGTCACAGCTCCTCCCACAGATAAGGTTATGAAGAAGGGGTAAGAGACTGAGCTAGACGAGGTGACAAAGACTGGACTTTTAGTAAGAATGGCTGAAAACTGGGAAAGTTCACATCTATATCCTGGTTTGAAAGAACACGTAGTCTGGTGTACAGAGCATCAAGAAACTGAGAATTAACTTGGGAGTGTTGGGAGAACCCTTTAATTGGGATGGGGTGACGCCACTACCTTTATTGAAGAGACAACGTCGACGGACGAAAGGAGGATTCTAAAGTCACGATCAAGAAACAGCACCAGAGATTGAGCATTTAAGAAGATCAGAAGACTAACGAAATTTTTGTTAGTCCAACATGCATACAGATTTTTGTTCTTGAGAAGCCCAGTGGTCCCAAGGTGGTTTCCTGTTAAACAATTAGGGGTAGTATTCTTTAATGAATAGCATTGATAAATTATATAGAAAAGGTCACTTATTCTGTAGATACCTTTATGGAATTTTCTTCAAAACTAAGGCATACCACAGTGTAATAGCCATTGAACAAATTTATAAATATTTTGGTTTGTTTTTTTCATTTTGAAATGAATAAAAGTGGAAGAACCAGGGGTGGAATGTAAAGTGAGGTTTGTAATTGGTTCTTCTCAACTTCATGAAGTTATTTTGTGATGTTTATACCTGGCCACATTTCTGCATATGAGGTAACTCTACATGCGTACTGACCTTTAGGTTGGGCTAGGAGGTGCCAAAAGAGTAGAAAACACTAAGGCTACATGCACACGACAGTGAAAAAAAAAGTCCGTTAAAAACGGACACACTGTCAGTTTTTCATGGCCATTTTGCATCAGTGTGTGCATCCATTTTCTGGCCATGTGTCCGTTTTTAATGTACATTTTGCATCCGTTTTGCATCAGTTTTTCATGTCCGTGAAAAACGGACATGAAAAATGGATTATAATTTGATTGGCAGTTATTTCTAGACCCATCCTTCTGACTGCCATGATCTGTGGGCGACAGTGTCATGGGGGATCTGTGGGTGACACTGTTATGGACGGGATCTGTGGGCGACACTGTTATGGAGGGGATCTGTGGGTGACACTGTTATGGGGGGGATCTGTGGATGACACTGTTATGGAGGAGATCTGTGGGTGACACTGTTATGGGGTGAATTTTCCATTTTAATCTATTTTTTCCAGTAACAAAGCTAGGGTTAACAGTAAAACAAAACTCAATATTTATTGCCCTTATTCTGTAGTTTGCAGAAACACCCCATATGTGGTTGTAAACTGTTGTATTGCCAAACGGCAGAGCGCAGAAGGAAAGGAACGCCATATGGTTTTTGGAAGGCGTATTTTGCTGGACTGGTTTTTTGACACCATGTCCCATTTGAAGCCCCCCCGATGCACCCCTAGAGTAGAAACTCCAAAAAAGTGACTCCATCTAAGAAACTACACACCTCAAGGTATTCAAAACCGGTTTTACAAACTTTGTTAACCCTTTAGGTGTTCCACAAGAGTTATTGGCAAATGGAGATGAAATTTCCGAATTTCTATTTTTTTTTACCTTTCCTCAAAAAAAGTGTAATATAGAGCAATCAAAAATCATATTTATATCGTTGAACTGACAGGTTAGATAGTATGCTATTTCTATAGAGAAGGTTGTTATGGATGCGACAATTTTTTGGGTGATTGTCCTATGTAGGGGCTCATTTTTTGTGGGATGAGATGGCGGTTTGGTTTGTATTATTTTGGGGTGCATATGACTTTTTGATCGCCTGCTATTACACTTTTTGTGATGTAAGGTGACAAAAAATGGCTTTTTTGACAATGTTTTTATTTTTTATGTTTATGGCGTTGACCTGAGGGGTTAGGTCGTGCTATATATTAATAGAGCAGGTCCTTACGGACGCAGAAATACATAATATATATACCTTTTTTATTTATTTAGGTTTTACACAATAATATCCTTTTTGAAACAAAAAAAACATGTTTTAGTGTCTCCATAGTCTGAGAGCCATATTTTTTTCAGTTTTTAAGCGATTGTCTCAGGTTGGGTATAATTTTTGCGGGATGAGGTAGCGGTTTGATTGGCACGTTTTGGGGAGTCATATGACATTTTGATCGCTTGCTATTACACGTTTTGTGATGTAAGGTTACAAAAAAAATGGCTTTTTTTCGCTAGTTTTTATTTCATTTGTTTTACAGTGTTCACTTGAGGGGTTAGGTCATGTGATATTTTTATAGAGCAGATTCTTACGGACGTGGAGATACCTAATATGTCTACTTTTTAGTTCTTTTTTTTACATTTAACACAAAAAAGCATTTTTGAAACAAAAAAATCATGTTTTATTCTAAGAGCCATAGTTTTTTTTATTTTTTGGTCAATTGTTTTAGGTAGGGGCTCATTTTTTGCGGGATAAGATGGCGGTTTGATTGGTACTTTTTTAGGAGGCATACGCCTTTTTGATCGCTTTGTAATATACTTTTTGTGACGTAAGGGGCCAAAAATGGCTTATTTACACCATTTTTTTTTTTTTTAATGGGGTTCACCTAAGGGGTTCAGTCATGTGATATTTTTATAGAGCAGGTTTTTACGGACATGGCGATACCTAATATGTGTACAGTATTTTATGTTTTTCATTTTTATTCAGTGATATGTGTTTTCTTTTATTTTCACTTTTTTCACTTTTTTATTTTTTATTTTTTACCTAGACCCACTTGGTTCTTTTAGATCCAGTGGATCTGGGTCTATAAAATACAGTAAGTACACTATATAGTGTACTTACTGTATTTTTTTTTTTACTTTAGAAAGCCTGAATAGACCTGCCTATAGCAGATCTATTCAGGCTTTCAGCACCATCGCTTCAGTAAGCGTCCTGTCTCCATGGTGACCATCACCCGCTGCCAGAAGGGAGCAGCGGGTGATGGGGAGGGAGGGAAGCTCCCTCCCTCTGTGACCCCATCCTGTCGGGGGGCTGCATAGGCACGGCAACCCCCGATGGGAGAGGGAGGGAGCTCCCTCCCTGTTAACCCCTTCCATACCGCGGTCCGTACGGACCGCGGTATAGAAGGGGTTAAACTGCTGACATCTGCAGCACAGATGTCAGCAGTTTATAGCAGGGGGTCAGCAATGTGCTGACCACCTGCTATACCCCCCCCTGCACAGCCGCCACAAAAATAGCGCTGCCGGGGGTCAAAAATGTTTTTAAAAAATGGACATTTAACTGTCTGATCCGACAAGTCAGAAATCGTTTTGCAGCCGATATGGGGCCACCATTCATGGCCTGTCTACACGTTTTTAACGGCCGTGAGACGGGTGCCTTCCTGTCAATCGGCCGTTAAAAACTGACCCATTGATTTCAATGGGTCCGCACAGCCGTGAAAACGTCCAGAAATAGGACATGTCCTATTTTTGGACGGACGCTATTCACTGGCGGTTTAAAGAACGGCCATGTGAATAGCTCCATAGACTTACATTGGTGACGGCCGTTACTTAGACGGCTGTCACACAGCCATTTTTCACTGTCGTGTGCATGAGCCCTAAGCTTTGGAACAGAGAGCTCAGCTCTATTTAAGACATCATCAGGGTAAGATGTCTTTCTACCATCACCTATCTTTGTATCATATGGGCATCAGCTGAGTGCCATGTTGGGCCGTGGTCGATGGAGCCTGTCCACTTGTCTGCACGACTGTCAGTGACTGCTACTTTAATTAAGTCTATTTTTTCCCGGACTTCTGATTTTCCAATCTCACGATAATACACAGATGAATACTGCTGGTTAGTCTTCGCTTTTTATATATGTTCAACACCTATTATACCTATCAATAAAAATACATAATATCTGAGCTTAAATTCAAGTATCTAGGATCTCCGAGTCCAATCTCCACCTCTTGTGGGTTTAGACCTACTACCCTACTACCTGTAGATGTGTTAAATCTTGTTTATGTCTATACAGAAAATGATGGGAAGCTGCCGTCAAATTAATATATGATAAATGGTCTTATGGGTTGGTCTCTGGAAAACTTGCACCTATATTTTTTGACTATTTTTTTTTTGTTTGTTTTGATGCATTTGAATACAAGCCACATCTCTTGGATACACAGGACTGAATGTCTAAACAGCTTTTTTCATATTAGTATTTTTTTTAAAAAAAGTGCTAAAGTCATGTGTGTCGGGACCATTTATTGAATTCTATAGTTTCAAGTAACAGGACATAATAAAAAAAATATACAATTACAAATTACACAAGGGCTTCTAATCAAATACTATTGATTAACTGATTATCAGAAACTGTAACTACCTCTGTAAAAGCAAACATTTTGGAAGTTTGCTGATCTGAAGCATTCAGGTCTGTGTTAACACAATGCCAAGGAGTAAAGAAATCAGCAATGTTCTTAAAAAGCAATTGTTGCTGTCCATCATTCTACAGTGAGACAGATTATTCACAAATGGAAAACATTAAAAGACAGTTAATCTTCCTAGGAGTGGACATCCCCACAAATTCACCCCAAGGTCAGACTGCGCAGTGCTCATAGAAATAGCAAAATTTAAAGTGTAATTATCATATTTTTTTATTTGCTAGTTTATTAGAGCTAGGCATGTATACCTGAGAAAGTCTGTCAATGATTTCCAAAACATCTCTAATTACCTTATAATAACAGCTTTCATTAATGTTCCCTGTTTCTTTCCACTGGTTCCTCAACCACTTCCCGACAGCCCACTGACTATAAACGTCCTGGGCGGTCGGGTTTATCTCTGAATGGACGTTCTGGAACGTCCTTTTAGAGATGGCAGTTGCACACTAATCATGCAGCTGCCGAGTGTGGGGCCCACTGTCAGTGACAGCAGGGCACCCCAGAGAGAAGGCAGAGACCGTTCCTGTGTGTCCCTGCCTTCTAGATCGCTGTATACAAAGCACTCAATGACATATTTGGTATTGTTGCATCAGGAATGACCAGATCTATAAAAATATCACATGATCTACCCACCCCATCAAGTGAACGGTGTAAAAAAAAAAATTGAAAAATGACACCAAAAACTTTGCCTCCCAAAAAATTAGATAAAAGCCAAATGTATAGAAAGAAATAGAAAGCCAAATGTACCCAAATTGGTGCCAATAAAAACTACAGCTTGTCTCAAAATAAGCCTTCACGCAGCTCATTCAACAAAAAATAAAAAAGTTATTTTATTTCTCTAATCAATGGCATATATATCTGTTATCATAGTTTAGTAAACTCTTTATGCAGTTAAGCTGGGTTAAGCCTATTTTTTCCCGAACTTCTGATCCCACGATAATACACAGATGACTACTGCTGGTTAGTCTTTGCTTTTTATATATGTTCAAAACCTATTATACCTGTCAATAAAAATACATAATATCTGATCTTAAATTCAAGTATCTAGGATCTCCGAGTCCAATCTCCACCTCTTGTGGGTTTAGAGACCTACTACCCTACTACTTGTAGATGTGTTAAATCTTCTTTATGTCTATACAGAAAATGATGGGAAGCTGCCGTCAAATTAATATATAATAAATGGTCTTATGGGTTGGTCTCTGGAAAACTTGTACCTATACTTTTTGACTATTTTTTTTGTTTGTTTTGATGCATTTGAATACAAACCACATCTCTTGGATACACAGGGACTGAATGTCTAAACAGCTTTTTTCCTATTAGTATTTTAAAAAAATTAGTGCTAAAGTCATGTGTGTCGGTGTGCAGTAACAGATGCCAAAATTGATTTTTTGATAAAAACATGATAATTACACTTTAAAACTCTACAGTCCTCCGTTAGTATTTTAAATGTTCAAGTTCATGACAGTACAATTAGAAAAAGACTGACGAATTATAGCTCGTATGGAAGAGCATAGAACAACAACAATATCAAACACCCCAGCAAATCTACAACAGAATGGCTGAAAAAAATTAAAATAAAGAATCAAGGTGTTGCAATGGCCCAAAGTCCAAAACTCAACCCAACTGAAATGCTATAGCGGGATCTTAAGGTTGCTGCAATGGATAGATGAATATCCACAAACCTCAATGTGGGCCAATATTCTTCCAGAATGATTACTTCAAATAACTACTTCTAAAGCTGGTTCTACAAGCTATTGATTCATGGGTATACTTAGTTTTTCACATATGGCTTTTCCATTTTAATTGGTTACTTAATTTTTATATAGTGCACTGCTTTAATATTCTGATCTTCTAAAATGGATAATTGACCTGATGTTTGTTGCATTATGTAGGAGTAGGAGAGGTATTTTGGCACTATGCTGCTGGAGGTGGTTATTATGGTTCCCTGTCAGAATAACGCTGACGTAGGCTGCAGACAAGGCACAGTGGAGTACTTAGCGCTCCAGCTAAGAGGTGAAGGACTATAGTGTCCTGTGCTACAGACAAGCCAAAGGCCTGGTTCTTTACTCTGTGACAGCTATAATTGTGATACTGCTGGCTATGAGTGCTTAGTTTGTACAGCCAGATGACACGGACATCTATCATGGCCAACGAAAACTCACAAGTTTCCACTCAGAAATAATATGTAAGTCAATACCTACAGGAGAGGATTACTATTTATTTTCCTTACTCCTTGGCTTCTTTTTAGATTGCCTCCAATAAATACAGAAATAAAACCATACACCAAATAAGAAATAAATACAGGCATCTTTATTAACCCTTTAGTGACAAAAAAATATGCCTTTTTTGGAGGTCACTAAGGCTTAGGCTGGGAGGCTGCTGTTTTACAAAAGCCTGGTCTAGGCGCTGCACCTGTCAGTATGGGGAATTGGCCCACGTAACCCGGTAAATGCCACGGGCAGCATATCAGCCTTTACAGAGGGAACATGGTTGACAAAGCCTCAGGACGGGCCGAAATGCATCCCTGTTATGACTAGAGTTGTTTCGATACCAAAATTTTGATTCAGTATCGATACCTGGCCACCAATAATGTCTTTTAATACTGGGAACAGGGGGGACACACTGGCCACCAATGTTTTAATACAAGGGAGGGGGGGGCGGGAGCACTGGCCACCAATGACTAGTAACGTTTCATATATAAAATGCAGGCAGAAGAAACACACTGCCGGCACCTGCCTGTGACAGAGCGCTGCGATCCGCGGCAGTTAACCCCTCAGGTGCAGCACCTGCGGAGTTAATTGCCTCTAATCGCAGCGTCGGTCACAGGCAGGTGCCGGCAATGTGTTTCTTCTGCCTGTATTTGTATATGAAACGTTACTAGTCATTGGTGGCCCCTCTCCCTCTACTGGTGGCAGCGGCAGCACAGGGGGAGGGGGAGACTGCCTCCTTCTCCCCGTACTGCCGAGCAGAATATGGCCGCGCTGAGAGTGGCGCAGCCTAGTATCGATAAAACACAATATACTGGCACAGCCTAGTATCGATAAAACACCAATCCTGGTATTGAGCTCGATACAAGAGAAAAGTATTAAATGGGTATCGAAACTTCGATACCCGAAACAACCCTAGTTATGACAATAAAAAAGAGATTCATAATTTGAAGATAGTGAAGTGCCGGGATTTCTTTTCATATTTACAAAGGGAACAGACTCCCTAAGTCTCTCATTGGTACCTCACAAATGAGATCGCAGGTTGCTGATGTCAGTGCTCACAGGTGGGGGCCTACTGAATGGGCCTCTCTGGCACAGCCTGCTGGTGAATGTCAGTATAGCAATGACACTAAAATACATTGTACTACATGAATATTGCAATGTATTTTAGAAGTGATCAAAAGATTTTCCATTGATAAAACACTTTTGAATGGAAAAAATAGCAATCATAAAATCTCCTCCACATATTTGGTATCACCCTGTCCATAATGACCCGTATTATAAATTATCATGTAATTAATCCCATTTGGTGAGCGCTGAAAAAAAAAAGAAAGAAATGCCAGAATTGTTGCCTTTCGCATCTTCACCACAAAAAAACTGAAAAACAAGTGTTAGGCCCCTTTCACACGAGCGAGTTTTCCGCGCGGGTGCAATGCGTGATGCGAACGCATTGCTCCCGCACTGAATCCTGACCTATTCATTTCAATGGGTCTGTGTACATGAGCGTTTTTTTTCACGCATCACTTGTGAGTTGCGTGAAAATCGCAACATGTTCTATATTCTGCGTTTTTCACGCAGCCCTAGCCCCATAGAAGTGAACAGGGCTGCGTGAAAAACGCATTGCATCCGCAAGCTAGTGCGGGTGCGTTGCGTTTTTCACTGATTGTTGCTAGGAGATGTTGTTTGAAAACCTTCAGTTTTTTTATCACGCGCGTCAAAAACGCATCAAAACGCATTGCACCCGCGAGGAAAAAACTGAACAACTGAACGCAATCGCAGGCAAAACTGAATGGCTTTGCCTGTGAAATCGCACAGTTTTCACTGAACGCATCCGGACACTCTCGTGTGAAAGAGGCCTTATACACCCCAAAATCATACCAATGAAAACTACAAGACATACCACAACATTTTCTTTAAAAAAAAAAAAGGGTTTTAATTGTACAAAAGTAAAAAAATAAATATATTTGGTATCGCTGTAATCATACTGACCCAGAGAATAAAGTTAACATGTTATTTATGTCAAAAAATGAAAGCAGCAAAATTTATAATGTAAAAACTCAGTGGTGGTATTATTGTTTTTTCCCATCCCCATCCCAGAAAGACTTAACAAAAGTTAATCAGTAAGCTATGCTCTGCAAAAACAAGCCGTCATATGACTACACTGACCGATAAATAAAAAAGCTATAGCTCTTGGAAGGCAACAGCGAAAAAATGGAAAAAAATTGACTTGGTCAAAATAGTTCCAAAATAGGCTGGTCACTAGTGATGTCGCGAAATTCCGCAAATGGAAGGCGAATTTTAAAACCCACAGGGACTCTTTCTGGCCACAATAGTGATGGAAAAGTTGTTTCAAGGGGACTAACACCTGGACTGTGGCATGCCGGAGGGGGATCCATGGCAAAACTCCCATGGAAAATTACATAGTTGACGCAGAGTTGGGTTTTAATCAATAAAAGGCATAAATCACCTAACAATCCTACATTTTTTTGAACAACGTGGTTTAAAACATCTAGTGTGTGTATACGATCAGGTATGATGTTGTATCGATCAGGGTTACGGGGTTGTATCGATAAGGGTTACGCCCGCTTCACAGACATTGACAGACCAAACTCCCCTTTTAGAGGACCGCAAACAACCGCAAACAGTCCATTTGCACAACCGCAAACTCCCCATTTGCACAAGGTTGGATACCAAGCTAGCCACGTCCCGGTGATGTCATTGAAGGTTTCTTCTTCCACCCAGCCACGTACATCACCAAGGGTCCCCGAAAGGTTAATTGAATTGATTTTTCAAACGGGGAAATGGTTAAAAAAACGCTGGCTCCCTCCCCTTTGTTTTTATCCACGGTCACTGCGTCTGCGCCGTGCAATTTACTGTCACATCCGATATGAGTGGTATTTTCTGTAGTACTATTCTCATCAGTTTAATCCCTCTAACGTCACCAATCTGGGGGCCATTTATTGAATTGATTTTTCGAACGGGGAGATGGTTAAAAAAAACGCTGGCTCCCTCCACTCTGTTTTAATCCACGGTGAAGGCGTCTGCGCCGTGCAATTTACTGTCACACCCGATATGAGTGGTATTTTCTGTAGTACTATTCTCATCAGTTTAATCCCTCTAACGTCCCCAATGTGGGGGCCATTTATTGAATTGATTTTTCGAACGGGGAGATGGTTAAAAAAACGCTGGCTCCCTCCACTCTGTTTTAATCCACGGTGACTGCGTCTGCGCCGTGCAATTTACTGTCACACCCGAAATGAGTGGTATTTTCTGTAGTACTATTCTCATCAGTATAATCCCTCTAACGTCCCCAATTTAGGGGCCATTAATTGAATTGATTTTTCGAAAGAGGGAGATGGTTAAAAAAACGCTGGCTCCCTCCACTCTGTTTTAATCCACGGTGACTGCGTCTGCGCCGTGCAATTTACTGTCACACCCGATATGAGTGGTATTTTCTGTAGTACTATTCTCATCAGTTTAATCCCCGTTACATCCCATATCAGGGATTGCCTTTTGTGAAAAAAAATTTAGGCCGGGTACCTTCGACTGCCTTCACAGTGACAGACCAAACTCTCATACACCAAACTGAATTGATTTTAGGAACCGGGAGATGGAAAAAGCAGCTTGGTCGGTCCTCTTACTCCCAAATTGGGGCACTGCGCGTGCCAGAGCAATGTGCTGTGACACCCTATATGAGTGGTGTCTTAACTTGTACTATTCCTATCAGTTTAATCCCTGTTACGTACCCTATCCGGGGACGTGTGTAGAATTGATTAACCATTGTCGAATTAGCGAACCATTACGACATCATGAAATAATTTAGTTCTGAGCTCTGTACTTGCTTTGTATTGGAATTGATGGGGATTTTTTAATTGTCTGCATTATTTCTAATAAACTATTAAGAGACTTTATTATGATTTTTTATTTTATGTATTAAAAACCCATACAACATAAAAATAAAAAAAAAGGTAAATTAATGTTTTCTCTATGAAATATTATCCAGTCGCTTTTGGTCTGACCATAATGAAGCAACGGCCTTATCATCTGGGGTGTGGCAACATTGCCAACACACTCATAGAGGTGATGATTGCTTCATTGTGATACGCAAGCCCCTTTACCACAACAAGGTAACGATCACGAAGGGGAATTGACACTTGTATGTGCCTTTTTGTTTTGGTTTGTTTTTGCAGCCACAGTGCTGCACCATAGGACAGAAAAATTAGGCATGTACACATGCCTGAAAAATAATGGCATTGTTGCAGCTGCTATTGTAGCAGCGGCCGGAAAAATTGATGTTTTCCAGGCAGAAAAGTGACTAAAACATTGCTGCTTGAACCCTAGTTGGTGGTGGAGAATTCACGAAAGTCATCCGGTATGCAGACATTAAATACAGCAGCGTGGGGACCATTTTGAGGCCAAGGCATGTAATCAGGCCTTTCGTTAGTCAAACTTATCCCCCACTGTCAGTCCCTTCGGGATCCATGCCTCATTCATCTTTATGAAGGTGACGTAATCAACACTTTTTTGACCGAGGCGACTTCTCTTGTCAGTGACAATGCCTCCTGCTGCACTGAAGGTCCTTTCTGACAGGACACTTGAAGCAGGGCAGGCCAGAAGTTCTATCGCAAACTGGGATAGCTCAGGCCACAGGTCAAGCCCGCACACCCAGTAGTGAAGGGGTTCATTGCTCCTCAGAGTGTCGATATCTGCTGATAAGGCGAGGTAATCTGCTACCTGTCGGTCAAGTCGTTCTCTAAGGCTGGATCCCGAAGGCCTGTGGCGATGTGTAGGACTGAAAAAGCATGTCCTCAATCAACAACACATCTGTAAATCGTCCAGTCCTTGCCGCCGTGGAAGGAGGAGGATTACACTCACCTCTTCCCCTGTTAGATTCCAGTTGTGCTGTGACATCCCCCTTATAAGCTGTGTAAAGCATATTTGTTAGTTTGGTTTTGAACTGCTGCATCCTTTCCGACTTTCGGCAATTTGGTAACATTTCTGCCACTTTCTGCTTATATCGGGGGTCTAGTAGCGTGGCCACCCAACACAGGTCGTTCTCCTTCATTCTTTTTATACGTGGGTCCCTCAACAGACATGATAGCATGAAAGACCCCATTTGAACAAGGTTGGATGCAGAGCTACTCATTTCCCGTTCCTCGTCCTCACTGATGTCATTGACTGTCTGTTCTTCCCCCCAGCCACATACAACACCATGGGTCCCAGATGTCATGGGTGACAACAACGAGCACCCTGGGGTGCCTGCTGTGGTTGGTCTTCCTCCTCCTCAAAGCCGCCACATTCCTCCTCCGACTCCTTTTCCTCATACTCCTCTTCCAGCGTTGCCGCAGGTCCGGCAAGCGATGATGACAAGGCTGTTTCTGGTGGTGATGGTGACCACAATTCTTCCTCTTCACGCTCATCTACAGCCTGATCCAGCACTCTTTGCAGGGCACGCTCCAGGAAGAAAACAAATGGGATGAGGTCGCTGATGGTGCCTTCGGTGCGACTGACTAGGTTTTTCACCTCCTCAAAAGGACGCATGAGCCTACAGGCATTGCGCATGAGTGTCCATT
Source organism: Bufotes viridis (assembly GCA_033119425.1). Lineage (NCBI taxonomy): Eukaryota > Metazoa > Chordata > Amphibia > Anura > Bufonidae > Bufotes > Bufotes viridis. The sequence continues at coordinate 266,494,457 of CM065589.1, forward strand.
AACATGGCAAAAAAATTCCCAGCTCCGCAGAGGCTGTCCTAGCACCCCGGTCATACAAATACTCGTTGATGGCTTTTTCATGTTGGAGCAGGCGGTCGAACATTAGGAGTGTTGAATTCCAATGTGTCGGGCTGTCGCATATCAAGCGCCTTACTGGCATGTTGTTTCGCCGCTGAATATCGGAAAAGTGCGCCATGGCCGTGTAGGAACGCCTGAAGTGGCCACACACCTTCCTGGCCTGCTTGAGGACGTCCTGTAAGCCTGGGTACTTAGACACAAAACGTTGTACGATGAGATTCAACACATGTGCCATGTACGGCACATGTGACAACTTGCCCAAATTCAATGCCGACAACAAATTTGTTCCATTGTCACACACCACTTTGCCGATCTCCAGTTGGTGCGGGGTCAGCCACTGATCCACCTATGCGTTCAGGGCGGACAGGAGTGCTGGTCCTGTGTGGCTCTCTGCTTTCAGGCAAGTCAACCCCAAGACAGCGTGACACTGTTGTATCCTGGGATGTGGAATAGCCCCTGGGGAGCTGGGGGGATTTTGTTGATGTGCAGCCAGACACCGCAGCAAAGGAGGACTCAGCCGAGGAGGATATCGAAGAGGATAGAGTAGGAGTAGAGGAGGTGGCAGTAGGTCTGCCTGCAAGTCGTGGCGGTGTCACCAACTCCGCTGCAGAGCCACGCATTCCATGCTTGTCAGCCGTCAGCAGGTTGACCCAATGCACAGTGTATGTGATATACCTGCCCTGACCGTGCTTTGCAGACCAGGTATCAGTGGTCAGATGGACCCTTGCCCCAACACTGTATGCCAGAGATGCCATGACTTCCTTTTCAATGATATTGTAGAGGTTTGGGATTGCCTTTTTTGAAAAAAAAATTCGTCCGGGTACCTTCCACTGTGGTGTCCCAATAGCGACAAATTTTTTTAAGGCCTCAGACTCCACCAGCTGGTATGGTAAAAGCTGGCGGGCTAAGAGTTCCGTCAAGCCAGCTGTCAGACGCCGGGCAAGGGAGTGACTCTGTGACATTGGCTTCTTATGCTCAAACATGTCCTTGACAGACACCTGACTGTGGGCAGATGAGCAGGAACTGCTGAAGGTGAGAGGCGGTGTGGCGGTTGGTTGAGAGGGGGCAGGGAGGACAGCAGTGGTTGACGTGGCTAAAGATGCTGGACCAGGAGGAGCATGGTGGCTTTGAGTTTGTGTGCTGCTTGTACTCATGTGTTGATCCCATAGGCGTTTGTGATGTGACATCATGTGCCTTCGCAAAGCAGTTGTACCGAGGTGGGTGTTGAACTTCCCACGACTCTTACTTTTGGCAAAGGTTGCAAATGGCATTGCTGTTATCAGAGGCAGACACAACAAAAAAATGCCACACTGCTGAGCTTTGCAATGACGGCATTCTGGTGGTCGCAACAGCATGCATTGACTGGCGTGCTGTCTGGCTGACCCCGGGTGCCGATACATGCTGTCTGACTGTGCCACTAACTCCTTGCGATGACATCCCCCGAGTTCCAACTCGTCTCCTCATTCTCTCTGTCTCCCCTTCTGAACTTTCCCCCTCTTCTTCTCTTCGAGCAGGCACCCACGTGGCATCCGTGGGCACATCGTCATCATCAACCGCTTCACTTGTATCTGACACCTCAGCAAAGGAAGCAGCAGCGGGTACAACATCATCATCATCATCACACTGTACGTCCATGTGTCTAATCCTGCCTGACTGAGACATATCCCTGAAATCTACATCATCTGGCAATAATGGTTGCGCATCACTAATTGCATCCAACTGATGTGTAAATAACTCCTCTGATGGATTAAGTGAAGCGGCTGTGGTGGTGGTGGAGGCGGGCGGGAGCGTGGTAACTTGAGAGCAGGTGACCGAAGCTGAGCTGGAGGAGGATGGTGCGTCAAGGTTCTTAGCGGAAGCTGTTGAAGATTGGGTGTCCTGTCTAAGCCAGTCAACTATGTCCTCAGAATCTTTCTGAACACTAGGCATTATTCCAGCGACAGTGGAAATCACAGCACCACGACCACGACGGCCCCTGCGGGGTGGCCTGCCTCTGCCTGTCATTTTTTTTTCAGATTAGTGGAAGTGGGAAGTGGGCCTGACACACACTGGCAGCAGGCAAGCAACTAAAATTAGACTACTGTCTAAAAATTAAATGCTTTATTTATCGGCAAGCTACTGTGCCACCCAGTATCAGTGGTTGGCACTGGCAGTGGGCACACTACAGTCTGTGGAAGTGGGCCTGACACACACTGTCAGCAGGCAAGCAACTGAAATTAGACTAATGTCTAAAAATTAAATGCCTTATTTATCGGCAAGCTTGAAGCTCCTGTGCCACCCGGTATCAGTGGTTGGCACTGGCAGTGGGCACACTACAGTCTGTGGAAGTCGGCCTGACACACACTAGCAGGCAAGCAACTGAAATTACACTAAAGTGTAAAAATGAAATGCCTTTTTTTGATGCAAAGTCCTGTGCCACACGGTATGACAGGGGTGGGCACTGGCAGTGGGCACACTACAGTCAGAAGAAGTCGGCCTGACACACACTAGCAAGCAAGCAACTGAAATTACACTAAAGTGTAAAAATGAAATGCCTTTTTTTGATGCAAAGTCCTGTGCCACATGGGATGACAGGGGTGGGCACTGGCAGTGGGCACACTACAGTCTGTGGGCCTGCAGCTCCTCACACAGACAGGCCAGGCAACTGCAATATATATATGGAGAGAGAAAAAAAGCAGACTAATGTTGCAGCCCTAAAAAGTGTGTGGTGTCAAAAACTACTGTGGTGTCAATCACAAAACGCGCGACAAATGCCCCAAAAAAAGCTCAAGTACTTGTTTATGCGTATGGCGTTTTACAGCACGTTCGTACGCGCTGTAAAACGCTCAGGTGAGAACCATGTCCATAGGGAAGCATTGGTTTACATGTGTTGAGCGTTTTACAGCGTGTTCGAACGCGCTGTAAAACGCGCAAGTGTGAACTTAGGGTAAGACTGCAGCTTCCAAATGAATCTAAAATGGATGCTGTTCAGGAGATGGGAGTGTCTGGGAGGGAGGGTATGCTACTGATTGGCTGGAATGTGTCTGCTGACTGTGAGGTACAGGGTCAAAGTTTGCTCAATGATGATGTATAGGGGGCAGCAGACCGAACATTGCATGTGTTCGCCCGCTGCGTCGAACGCGAACAAGCTATGTTCGCCGGGAACTGTTCGCCGGCGGATAGTTCGGGCCATCTCTACTGGTCACTAAGTTGTTAATTAGAGATGAGCGAATTTCCGCTTATGAAATTTGTTCACACTTCATTTGATGGTAAAAGATGAATTCCGTTAAGGATTCTGTAACCACGGACCTTAACTCAATTCTATGATGGCATGCATAACGGAATGCCTTTAGAGACATTCCGTTATTCATTTCAATATAATAGAAGTCTATGGGCTGCAAAACGGATCGGTCCCGTTTCCGTTATGCAGGAGAGGACTCCAACGCATAACAGAAATGGGACGATCTGTTTTGCAGCCCATAGACTTCTATTATGACGGTCACTAAAGGGTTAATTAACAATTAAAATACATAGTCATTTAAAATGTAGATAAATTCCACCCATTATAGATCTGAAGTTGCTTCATTCAAAACTTTGTTAGAATGCTGTACAGAGATCCCTCTCCTTACAGCTATCAAATGTATGGGCTCTGCGGAGGTAACATTCGTTATCTCCGAAGTCTCGTGACTTTGATGAATAACTTCGGACTTCAATTTTTCAACCTAAAACAATTTTAAAACTGGGATGCGAAGTCGGCTTCGGTACCTACTGGTACCTGGGTACTGAAGCTAATTTCCGATTCCAGTTTTAAAATTGCTGTAAGTAGTACTAATAAGAAACCGCTGGAGGAGCAATTTGCTACTAAGTCACATGACTGGGTATAAGAAGGCATGTTAGAAGGGCAGAGTTTCTCGCAAGCAAAGATGAGCAGAGGTTTACCAATCTGTAAAAATAACCTGTCTAAAAATCGTGGAACAATTTCAGAAAAATGCTCCTCAACATTCAATTAAAAGACTTTGAATATCCTAATATCTACAGTACATAATCCACAAAAGATTCAGACAATCTGGAGAAATCCATGTGCACAAGAGACAAGGCCAACAGTCAATACTGGATACTCATGATCTATGGGCCCTCAGGCTCCACTGCACTAAAACAGACATGTTTTTGTACTGGAAATCACTGCATGGCCTGCAGAACACTTCCAGATATCGGTTCACCATGCAATCCATAAATGAAAGTTAAAGCTTTAATCATGCAAAGAGCAAGCTACATGTCAACACGATCCAGAAAAGCCACAGTCTTCTCTGGGAAAAAGATTATTTAAAATAGACTGGGGCAAAATGGAAACCTGATCTGTGGTTAGAGGAATCAAAATTTGAAATTCCTTTTGGAAACCACAGACACCATGTACTGCAGACTCATGAGGAGAGGTACCATCCAGATTATTATCAGGGCACAGTTCAAAACTCTGTATCTCTCATGGTATGAGGCATCATTAGTGCCTATGTTATGGGCAGTTTACACATCTGGAAAGCCACTATCAATGCTGATAGAGATATAGAGATTTTGGAACAACATATGCTCTCATCCAGATAATGTCTCTTTCAAGGAATGCTTTGCATGTTTCAGCAAGACAATATTAAACCACACACTGCACCTATTATAACCACATGGCTTCACCAAAGAAGAGTGCAGGCTCTGAACGGGCCTGCCTACAGTTCAGACCTTTCACAAACAGAAAACATTTGGCGCATCATGAAACAAAAAATTTGGCAAATAAGACCCAGGACTGTTGGGCAGCTAGAAGTTTCCCAGAAATTTCCCAGAAGTTTACAGACTGTTGTTAAGAGGAGATGCTACACAATGGTAAAAAGGTTTTTTTTTTGTTTTTTTTTTAGATGTGCTGCTGCCATAAAGTTCTAAATTAGTTAATTCTTGTCATAAAATAAACATGTCTGTTTAAAAATCTGATATTTGTTTGATGTTCTATTGTAAATAAAGTATACACATTGCACTGTGTTTTTATATTTTACACAATGTCCCAACTTTTTTCTTGAATTGGGGTTGTACGTATAACTGTGTTGTAAGGTTATTTTACAAAATTAAGCACAAATTGATTCTATCCCCTTTGATTATTATAGCACCTTCTATATACTTTGTAATTATATTCCTTGCAATGTAGTGAGTAAGGGACAGTTAGATAACATATACAAACCCCCCATTGTGCTGTGAAGGCCATAATCAAAGTGGTTAACTCATAGGACATGCATACTCCACTTTTCACATCCTTAGGAGGAGGGGCTGAGAAATATAAACCTTTGTGCACATAAACAAATAAGGGAGCACCGCTGAGAACATCATCCCGGTAGGATGTTATAGATCACCATCTCTCTCTCTCTTATATTATCATGGGGTGTTGGCCATCTGGAGGAGGGGCTGAGAAGTATAAACCTTTGTGCACATAAACAAATAAGGGAGCTCCGCTGAGAACATCATCCAGGTAGGATGTTGTAGGCCACTATCTCCTTCTCTTATATCATCATGGGGTGTAGCCATCTGGTACGTGGGTGGCGTAGCAACAGGAACCTCCCCCTCCCCATTGTATTGTGCAGGCCAGGTGATTGATAATTATTTATTCTGTATGTGATTTGTCTGTTTTACCTTACGTTTAATAAAACTTAATAAAACATTTTTTATCACTTAGCCTATTTAAACCTATTTATTCTCAAATCATTGAATTCACCTTAAAACAACAATAGCAAATGTACTGGTAAACTATATATTATTTAAAACAGAGCCCCAAATTTAGGAATAACTCACTAAATCAAAGTATCAGAAATTAATTATTGAAGAATAAAATATACCAAATACTGACCACATAGGCTCCCCTCCGCCCCAGTGCTGTTTCACAGTTGTTTCTTGTGGTGGTCTTTTTGGCTCAGCTCCAATAGGGCAGAGCTGTGATCTGACTACAGATTAACTGCAGTGTCTGTAGGTAGTCTGAGGTAGTCTTTGATATATTCTTTGCCTTATCCTTAGTTTAGGATGCTGCTCCCTCCCTCCTCTGCAACCCTGCCTGTTTAGATTGGCTGCTGTGTTTCAGTACAAGCTTATCACAGTCAGTGTGCGGAGAGATGAATACATTGTGATAATTAAGTAATTGCTGCACATATAATGAGAGGAATGTGCCTTAGTAAGGTTTAATCATGTTATGATGGCATCCCATGCCTGCCACTGCTCCAATCTCTCTGGTGAGCATGGCAGTCGCTCTGCTGGCCTGCTCTTGTGCTCTGATGGCATGGATCTGCTGGCCTTCATCTATTCCTTATGGAATAGCCTGACTGCTCCTTCAGGTCATTGCCTGTAGGGTATGCGCACTCTGTTCAGCTCTTGAAAGGCTATTGCACAAGCACTCTAATTTTCCCTAGCCTATGGCCAGACACTCAGGGGTACGTAAAGCACCTTACTTTGTGGTAGACAGCCTGAGCAATAGATTCCAGTTTGCTAGTTCCTGCAAAGGTGTGATGATTATGTTTGTTTACCTGTGTATTGACTTCTCTTGGTTTCCTGGGTTTTGAACCTTTGCTGCTTGTCCTAACTTCTGCCGGATCTCCGTACTGATCCTGAGCTGCCTGTACTGACCTCAGACTGTTTACTGGATTTCACCAACTCTGCCTCTCCTGACCTCGGACTCTCCATGACTGTGATTTTGCATGATCTCTTGGCGTTCCTCACCGGTGTCTCTTAACCCTCATTGGTCAGCAGGCATTTGAACAGTGACTGCTCCTAGAGGTAGCAGCCTGGAGGTTCCCCTGCAGCGAACTACAGATCCTTGTTTTGGGGTTAAAGAGTCAAATTGTCCTTTGGAGAAGCCCCAAGACAAATCTGTTCTAGTAGGTCCATCCCCCCTGTGTACGCAACCCCATTACAGACCTGGCCAATTTACATTTTTGTGTTTCCGTTTTTTCATTTCCACCTTCTATGAGCCATAACTCTTGAATTTTCCATTCACATAGCCGCATGAGGGCTTGTTTTTTGCAGGACAAATTGTATTCTTTAATGGCACCATTTAAAGGGATTCTGTCACCACCTATAACCCCTGTGAGCGAAATATATGCTCATGTCCAGGGTAATATTATGATTCCTAAGGTGGCCTTATAAAATCGATTTGTGGCTTTATTTTGCTAAAAAACAGGTTTTACTAACCTGTCAATCACTCATTTAAGGTGCCCAAAAGGAGGTCCGTTGATCCATGGTGCACGGCCGCACCCATCGCCATTCGGTGCCCAGCGCCGGCTTCCCTGTGTTCAGCGCTGCCTACTACACCTTGAGCGAAGTGCGCATCAGGCCGGCGCATGCGCACTTTGCAAAAAGAAGCAGATACCAGCAGTGCGCACAAACGGGATCTGGAAGCAGGAGGGAGACGCGGTGCAGAGGTGTAGTAGGCGGCGCTGAACACAGGGAAGGCGGCGCTGGGCACCGAACGGCGATGGGTGCGGCTGGGCACCATGGATCAACGGACCTCCCCTTGGGTACCTTAAATGAGTGATTGACAGGTTAGTAAAACCTGTTTTTTTTAGCAAAATAAAGCCACAGATCGATTTAGTAAGGCCTGCTTGGGAATCCTGATATTACTCTGGACATGAGCATATGTTTAGCTCAGAGGGGTTATAGGTGGTGACAGAATCCCTTTAACTTACCATAGCTTGTATTGGAAAATGGAAAAAAATGTTTGTGGTATGAAACAAAAACCCACAATTCCATCATGCTTTTTAATTTTACAATGTTTAGTATGTTCTAAAAATGACATGACAGCATTATTTTGTGGGTCGGTACAATTACGGTGATACCCAATTTTTGTAGTTACTATTATGTTTTACTACTTTGCATCACCATATTCTCACACCCATAAACTTCATATATTTTTGCCTACAGAGCTGTGTGAGGGCTAATTTTTTGCAGTGCAATCTGTAGCTTGCATTGGTAACATTTTGGGGTACATATGATTTCTTTTATCAATTTGTAGTCCATTTTTGTGGGGGGCAAAAGGACCAGAAAAACAGCAATTTTTTTTTTCAGTTAAAGCACTCATACACAAAAAATGTTTTTATTGTTGCAATCAGTGGATGTGGAACCACTGAGTCAGCCAAACGGTTTGACTTTGGCTAAACCTAAGAGTGTTATCCTAGCAGTCTCCTGATATTTACTATTATACCCCTAAACAGGAATCTGGATTTTGCTGCAGAGGAGCCATCAGACTGCTACCTCCTGGAATAGTCTTGGAGTGGTTGACAGCTGACTGACAGGGGTCAGAGACACTGCTGTGGGGCACTGAGAAATCAGGCAAAACTCGTTAGTAAGGGTACTTTCACACTTGCGACATGGCTATTCGGCAGGCTGGTCCGGCAGGTGAACAGCCTGCCGGATCCGCCATGCCGCAAGTACCCGTGTGCTGCCGCTCCGTCCCCATTGACTATAATACTATTACGGTAGTGCGCGGTGCTCCGCCGTAGCTCTGCCCCCGCCCCATTATAGTCAATGGGGACGGAGTGGCAGCACACAGGTACTTGTGGCATGGCGGATCCAGCGGGCTGTTCACCCGCTGGAACAGCCTGCCGGATAGCAATCCTGCAAGTGTGAAAGTACCCTAACAGGCCAAGATAAAAGCAGGTAGAGTCCGTGCAAATCCATGAAATAAGTCTGTGGTCAGGGGAGGCAGCACAGGTTCAATGAGGTAATCAGGCACAAGTCAGGTCACAGAGTGTCAGAAATTGGGCAAAGGTTATACAAAAGCAAATAGCACACCTTAAGCAGGGACTAGCAAGCTAGATCAACCTATTGCTCAGGCAGAGAATAAGACAAACGGCATATATATAGCAGAAGCTGATTTAACTCAATAGAAAAAGCCTAGTTGCAAACAGAGTCAAAGGAGGGTTTAACCCTCATAGTACTGCAGAATGAGATGAGGTTCAATGAAGAATATCCCCAACAGACACACAGAACACCAGCGCTCGGGCCTGCTGCAGCACTACAATTGCAACAGACACAGGTTGACTGGATCAGTGGTCATGAGTCACCAACATAACATTTATATTTTATTACTTTGGACATTTTCAGATGTCTATATTAATCATGTTGATTTTTTTCATTTATTTTTAATATCTAGTTTTTGCTGTAATTTTTAGTCCCTTTAGTGGACTTGAATATGTGATCTTCCAGATGGCTGACTATTCACGAGGCCCCAGGTTGCCTAAGTAAATGATTAGCTTCCCATGAATTTGAAATATGAAGGCTCTGATTAGTGTACAGAGGTAGACCCCTGCATTCTTCTAGGTGCTGCGGTTGCTAGTGACTGCGGCATTTGAGGGGTTAAATGAACGGAATTGGGGCCATCTCCTTTGTGTACCATGTGGACTATTTTCCGACGGTGTCATCCCTTACAGGGTGATGCCCGTGGCCTACCACCCCGGATTCAGACTCATTACACAGAGACCTGATTAGAGACCTTTGGAAGAGTTCTATCTTGGAGATGTCAAACACTCATAAATTTAGCAGGAGTTGTTGTTGAAGGTATAGTATAGTGATATTTCTTTTGTCCATAGGGACATATGTGGCTACTGTTGGAGGACATGGCAAAGTGACTGTATCACAAATTGTACTAGTGTGAATTACAGTACCAACAATGGAAATCAACAAAACACTATGAGGCTTGGAACAACACAAGAGAAACGTTTCTATCAGTCAACTAAATCCATAGAATGAAGAAAATCACAGCAATTCAGAATCACATCTGTTTACTTGAACAAGTGCTATTAAATTCAGACTAAAACAAGAAACAGACATATAAAAAGATCCACATCTGCATATATCCAAAACATGCTTCAATTTATGCCATCAGAAAAAAAAATTTGGTATGACAAACCACAAACAAGTAGAAAACACAGGTTATTTAAAAACATATAAAATACTGCAGAAACCTGCCAGTGACAATTGACGCTGGCCACCAGTAAGGCTTCTTTCACACTAGCATTTATGTGGATCTGTCATGGATCTGCAAAAACGCTTCTGTTACAATAATACAACCGCATGCATCCGTCATGAACGGATCCGGTTGTATTATGTCTTATATACTCTATTGAAAGTCAATGGGGGACAGATCCGTTTTCTATTGTACCAGATTGTGTCAGAGAAAACGGATCTGTCCCCATTGACTTACATTGTGTCCGTTTGGCTCCGCTTCGTCAGGTAGACAGCAAAATGCTGCAGGCAGCGTTTTGGTGTTCGCCTCCAGAGCCGAATGGTGACTGAACGGAGGCAAACTGATGCATTCTGACCGGATCCTTTTCCATTCAGAATGCATTAGGGTAAAACTGATTTGTTTTGGACCGCTTCTGAGAGCCCTGAACAGATCTCAGAAACGGAAAGCCAAAACGTGGGTATGAAAGTAGCCTTATGTCAAGGATCCCCACATGAACTTAATCCTAATTGAACCCAACCGTTAATCCATCTCACAGTATTGGCATATAAACACACATATATGTTAAAAGTAATAATCTAATAACATGTCAAGGGTTAACAATATTAAGATTATTATAGTGGCTCACCCTCCAAAAACAAACGGCCAAGGTGCTCACCTCTGGATACACCCGTCTCCAAAAACAGGAATGAAAGATAAAGGAGGGGCACACTAAATATCTGAGATGGACAAAAATAAATTTATTATAAGCCAATATGGCACCTCTACTCACATCAAAGATTAATAGTATGTAATTAAACAAATATAATATAAAATAATATAAAATAGAGTGGCCCAAAAAATAGATCAAATAATATAAACTATAATAAGTGCAAATAATGTGCAAACAGCAATGATGTGCAAACTGCTAATGATGTGCAAACTAGATAAAGTGCAAAGATGCTGAACTCGTGGAATTTGTGCGCAAATAGCACAAAGTAGGATGATTGAACTGAAAAGTTTAAACTGTGTATCCAATTTTGTATCAGTTCAGGCAAGTATAGCCGCTTGAAATAACATCACATAATAATGTACCAACGCTAGTTATTTCTCCAAACCAGTGTTCCTGTTTGATCAATGTAATTCCAGACTGCTGGCATCTCTGGCAGTTAAATCTTACATGCGGCAAAAAGTCAATATAAACTTGCCAGCATATGTCGTTTGTGAATCATATGTTAGCTTTCCAACAATAATAGTTCATGAAGCATACGTTACCGCTATGCTAGCAATCCAGGCTATCTTCTTTTTACCGCTCAGACCTTCGGTGTCCCGTTCGGTCTTAGGCCTAACGTGGCGTCCCACATGACCTGGCGTTTTTTTTTTGGCAATACGTATGAGCAATTCTGTTGGGTCCTCTTGATCTTTATGCACTGGAGTTTTCTGTTAGTTGTTTTTGTCTCTTCTAAAAAATGTCCAGAAAACAGAAGGGACTTCTTTAGATATAAAATTCCAGTGTGTTCTCAATCTTTGCTGTCAATGCCAAACGCGTTTCGGGGGCACTTCCCCCTTCCTCAGTGGCTATGATGGAAAGTAACTGCATTCGCCTTATATAGGTCTGAATTAATCGCATTGTGTGATAGTGATAGAGGTGTAATAAAAGAAGTGGACTGAAATATTGTCAGATCCATATATATATATATCAAATTTCAACAAACCTATAAATCCCCTATATAATAAAATAGTTCATTCATACATAAAAAAATTTAATGCGTTTTTAATGCGTTTTAGATGCGTTTTTTCTACCATTAGGTGTATCCCATCGCAGTGAATATTGTATTGTAACTAATATTCATTAATATATTGTATCATCATAATAATGGTATTTATTGTATTACCTCCTTCATCAAATTAAAATGTAGTGTGAAAATGTAGTATAAAAATGTAATATAATGTAGTATAAAAACGCCGTGCAATAAAGGAACTAGACATCAGACATCATAAAGAAAGAAAATAATGAAAAAGGGGGCGGTCTGGATGGAAGGGAGGCTCCAAGTGCTGATATACAGCTTGACTTGGATCCCACATCTCTCCTAGACAGACCCCTCTACAGAAATCCGAATAACTCTAGATCAGCATTCAGGTCCTTTGGGATCATGGTGTTAAATTCAAATATTCTGCGTGATTCCTGTCTGGACATCATCATTATATGATTACCACCTCTCCACGACCTCTTTATTTTTTCAATTGCTATATACTTTAGGGAAGACGGTCACAATTATGATGCTCCTTAAAATGTTTGGATACCAAATGGAGCTCGTATCCTTTTCTTATATTAGAAAAGTGTTCTCCTACCCCAATATAGAGTTAGAGGAATGGCTAGGGAATCTTTTTTTGAGCCTAAGGAACATAAACAACAAGAAGATACATTACGCATAGTCCTCCCATATCATGCTCAATATCGCCATATAGAAAGTGTCATTCACAAACACTGGCATTTTCTATTAGATGACAAAATAGTAGGCCCACTATTAACAAGTAACCCAAAAATAACATACACAAAAGCGGTTAATCTTGGTTTGAAAATAGCCCCTACAGTTAAAAAAAGATATAGCGGAGGTGAAGTGGTAAAAACAAATCATTCCAACTGTTGACCACAAAAGGCTTTTTTAGGTGCGGGAGATGCCTGACTTGTAAGACCACTAAATTCCCCAAAAAAACAATACAAGTGTTGTCCAGGCAAAATACATTTAAAATGGATATACGAGATTTTTTGACATGCGATTCCAGAGATGTTATATATCTCTTGGAATGGGAATGCCAAAAACAATATATCGGCAGGACAAGTAGGCCTCTAAAGAAGAGAATAGAACACTTTTCTAATATAAGAAAAGGATACGAGCTCCATTCGGTAGCCAAACATTTTAAGGAGCATCAAAATTGTGACCGTCTTCCCTAAAGTATATAGCAATTGAAAAAATAAAGAGGTCGTGGAGAGGCGGTAATCATATAATGATGATGTCCAGACAGAAATCATGCAGAATATTTGAATTTAACACCATGATCCCAAAGGGCCTGAATGCTGATCTAGAGTTATTCGGATTTCTGTAGAGGGGTCTGTCTGGGGGAGATTTGGGATCCAAGTCAGGCTGTATATCAGCACTTGGAGCCTCCCTTCCTCCCGGACCGCCCCCTTTTTCTTTCTTTATGATGTCTGATGTCTAGTTCCTTTATTGCACGGCGTTTTTATACTATATTTTTATACTACATTTTCATACTACATTTTAATTTGATGAAGGAGGTAATACAATAAATACCATTTTTATGATGATACAATATATTAATGAATATTAGTTACAATGCAATATTCACTGCAATGGGATACACCTAATGGTACAAAAAACGCATGTTTAAGAAAAAAACGCATTAAAAATGCATATGCATTTTTATATAAGAAAAAAAATATTTGGGATTTTATGTATGAATGAACTATTTTATTATATAAGGGATTTATAGGTTTGTTGAAATTTGAGATATATATATATATATATATATATGTGATTAATTCAGACCTATATAAGGCGAATGCAGTTACTTTCCATCATAGCCACTGAGGAAGGGGGAAGTGCCCCCGAAACGCGTTTGGCATTGACAGCAAAGATTGAGAACACACTGGAATTTTGTATCTAAAAAAGTCCCTTCTGTTTTATGAACATTTTTTAGAAGAGACAATAACAACAAACAGAAAACTCCAGTGCATAAAGATCAAGAGGTCGTTAGGACCCAACAGAATTGCTCATACGTATTGCCGAGGCTTAAAGTATAACTGTCAAATTTTTTTTTTTTTTACTATTGGATTCTGGTGATTAATATTACCTTGTTGGCCCTGTTTTAATTTCTGATTCTTAAATAAATAACCCCTAAAAGCCACCTAAAAGTCCCCAGTATTGGCTATATTTACCTGAGATAAAATCAGGTTGCTATGCTCCTTCCCTCTACCAGATAGAGGACGGAGCACGCTGCGTGCACTGGGAACTGATAGTGAGTCAACATTGTAAGGGAATGTATAAAAAGCCAGGTTCTTCCTGACAGGAGATAACAGTGCTGGGCTGTGTGTGTGAACTTCTCCACATGCCTCTGCTTGGCAGACACTCCCTTAGCAGTGAAGGACGATGTAGAGCCCAGTGTATAAATGACAGCCTTATCTGATAAGAGGAGAGCTTGTAGGAGGACTACAGGCTTCAGCCAGACCTGGGAACTTTACTGCAAATCCCCTATACAGAGCTGGTCTTCACTAACTTCACTGCAGGTGTCCTATGGATTAGCCTCAGGGCTGAGGGCAGCCATTTTAACAGAATAGTGAAATTTCAGTTTTATGCAGACTGGTTGCTAAGGGCTGAATCTTATTAAATAAGGGGTAAGTAAGTCTAATAGTTATTGATTCAGGTATATTATCATATTAGTAACTACATATATGAAAACTGAAATTAGGGTCTAAATGTGACAGTTATCCTTTAAAAAAAAAACGCCAGGTCACGTGGGACGCCACGTTAGGCCTAAGACCGAACGGGAGACCGAAGGTCTGAGCAGTAAAAAGAAGATAGCCTGGATTGCTAGCATAGCGGTAACGTATGCTTCATGAACTATTATTGCTGGAAAGCTAACGTATGATTTACAAACTACATATGCTGGCAAGTTTATATTGACTTTTTGCCGCATGTAAGATTTAACTGCCGGAGACGCCAGCAGTCTGGAGTTACATTGATCAAACAGAAACACTGGTTTGGAGAAATAACTAGCGTTGGTACATTATTATGTGATGTTATTTCAAGCGGCTATACTTGCCTGAACTGATACACAATTGGATACACAGTTTAAACTTTTCAGTTCAATCATCCTACTTTGTGCTATTTGCGCGCAAATTCCACGAGTTCAGCATATTTGCACTTTATCTAGTTTGCACATCATTAGCAGTTTGCACATTATTGCTGTTTGCACATTATTTGCACTTATTATAGTTTATATTATTTGATCTATTTTTTGGGCCACTCTATTCTATATTATTTTATATTATATTTGTTTAATTCTATACTATTATTTTTTGATGTGAGAAGAGGTGCCATATTGGCTTATAATAAATTCATTCTTGTCCATCTCAGATATTTAGTGTGCCCCTCCTTTATCTTTCAAGGGTTAACAAGTGCATATAATATACAATGATGCGCAAAGTGTAAAACATGTAAAACATAATGTAGTATCAAGAAAGGAATAACAAAAGGTATAGGAAACCTGAATCATTACAAACATAGTGGTGGCCCATGTAGGAGAGCAAACCCCATGCGTATCGCCACAATTCGGCTTCCTCGGTGGTGATATATACAAGTCAGTTATCACCCCTGAGGAAACGGAATTGCAGTGATACTTGTAGGGTTTGCTATCCTATATGGGCCACCACTCACCAGCACTTTGGTAACGTGTATGCATTTTTATGTAGCATCTGCCGGCTTGTTTTATGCATGTAGTATATGTCTTCTCCATAATATTTTGTATATTTTTGAATTTTTAGCATGGCATGATTTATCTATAGATGGTTTACTGTCTGCTGTAGTTAGATGTACTTCAGGTCCACTGGACATGGTGATTAAATACAAGGTGAGAGCATATTTCATCAGAGTACCCACTAGGAGCTCCTGTTCTGGTCCCTTAAGACCTCAATAAAAACAACAAATACATGTTACTAGTATTATAACTAGATAATTACTGTGAAAATAAACCCACAAGGAACTACTTTTTAGATGTTTGATAGACTGCCAGCAAATATTTTAAACGGAGTCTGTCACCAACTTCAGTCATGTCAAGCTGTTAATACCACGTTGTAGGTCACAAGATAACGCAGATAACACATGGTACCTTTTTTTGCCACTTTTGGAGCTGCAATGCTCCAAAAAATGAAGTTTTCAAATAGGGTTTGCAAGTGCCCAGGGGCAGTGTTTGCTGCTCATAGTGCCCAGGCCCCCCAGCCTTGCTCAGCGAAAACTCCTCTTTCTTATCGCAGTTCGCCTGCCCAGTATCCATGTGATGTGCCTATCTTCAGTATGTGCCTGCGAACACCAGCGCCACTGTGGGCACCGGCATACTTCAATCTAATGGGGATGCGCCACTTACTGGCCTCCATTGTACAAGCAGGAGACCGCTCCGCTGCCGACAGTGGGTATGCTCCGGCACATGCACGGGCCGGTGCTGGTGTTTGTGATCGGCACATTACATGGATACTGGGCAGTCAAACTGCGATAAGGGGGAGGAGTTTTTGCTGAGTAACGCTGGGGGGGCCTGGGTACTTTGAGCAGCAAACACCGCCCCTGGGCACTTGCAAACCACATTTGCATATGGTGTAAACTTCATTTTTGGAACATTGCAGCTACAGAAATAGCTTAAAAAGGTACCATGTGTTATCTGTGTGTGTGACCTACAACGTGGTATTAACAGCTTAACATGACTGAAGTTGGAGACAGACTCCCTTTAATTAACCACATAGTGCCCACTTACCTAGAAGCAGATTTAGGCTACATGCACAAGACAGTGAAAAACGGACATGTGATGTACATTTTTTTTAAACGACCATGAAATGTATATTTTAAGACCAATGGTCGTCTTTGGGGTTATTCACATGGCAGTTTTTTTTAACTGTCAGTGAAAAACTGACGTCAAAAAATAGAACATGCTCTATCTTGTCCGTTTTTCACTGACAGACTGCCCCCATACAATTGAATGGGTCCATTTTTAACGTCCATCTCTCAGAAAGGCATCAGTGAAAAAAACGTCCGTTAAAAATGTCAGTTTTTAACAGCCGTTTCTTTCACTGTCGTGTGCATGTAGCCTAACTATACATGTTATCAGAAGCATATTTTCCCTTACAGTTTCATTAGTACAAGTAGCTGTTAACTATGTTGCTTCAGTTTTCTGACTTACCCGCTGCACCAGGCAATCACTGATATTTGTCTGTAAAGCAAATAGACCACATAGTGATAAGACAGGATGAAAGTCTAATTAGACCAAAGATCTAAAGATGGGAAGGATCTGACCTGCTTGTGCTACAATGTGGAGTGTATTACCACCACTGGGCTTCATTGAGATTACTACATGAATCATGCTGGTGGCATGTCTTCTGCATGTGCCATGTGTGTCAGGCGGATAGTCTTCACACCTGTCCTGCTGAGCAGAATAATGGAGGGGAGTGGGGAACTGACAACTCCAAGCAGCTGAGGCTGTAGAGACACTCTCCATGGTGCTGAAACTGTGCTACAGGAAATGCACACTATCACCGGCTATGGGCAACTTCAGTGTAAGACCTCATGCACACCACCAGATTCGTACTGAGGTCTGCAAATCACGGACCCCGGCCGTGTGCATGCCCCCATTTATTTTCAAACGCCTCTAGAAATGTCCTATCCTTGTCCACAAAACTGACAAGATTAGAACATGTTCACTCTTTTTTGTGGGGTCTTGTACTGGACATACAGATATGGACAGCACGTGGCCACATTGAAATGAATGGGTCCGCATCCGATCTGCATAACCTTGGATATGTTAGACCACTTTCACACAGTTACTGCCCTTTTAGTGTTTTGGTCAGTGATTTCCATCAGTGAATGAGAGCCAAAACCAGGATTGGAGCCTCCACAGAGATAAGGTATAAGGGAAAGATCTGCTCCTGTTCTGTGTATAGAGCCGCACCGGGTTTTGGCTCAAAATCACTGACCGAACACTGACGTGTGAATGTAACCTCGGTGTTTGGTCAGTGTTTGATCAGTGATTTCCATCAGAGATTGTGAGCCAAAACCAGACACGAGTCAAAAACATGGAAAAGGAGCAGATTTTTCCCTTATACCTTATGTCTCTGTAAGCGTCCACTCCCGGTTTTGGCTCACAATCACTGATGGAAATCACTGATCAAACCAGTAAACACGGAGGCCACTTTGATGCAGACAGTGTTTGGTCAATGTTTGATTAGTGATTTTGAGCCAAAACCAGGTGCAGCTCTAAACACAGAACAGGAGCAGATCTTTTCCTTATACCTTATCTCTGTGGAGGCTCCAATCCTGGTTTTAGCTGGTTAACAGAGCAGGGACTATGTGAAAGCAGCCTAACATACTGAATCCCAGGTTACGAGAAAAGAACAAGGCTTTAACTTGCGGACCCTCAGGATGCTACAGATGTAACGTCTTAGTCTGTTTATGCAGCAGAGCTGAGTTTATCATCATCATCTGACAATGCACAAAAGAATCTGTGAAATGACAAATTCAGCTCTGCAGCATCTCCAGTTTTCTAGTTTCTGGATAAACCAAAATAGCTCAAGCTTTTTGCCAGTAATTTAAAAGAACGGCAATAAAGTGGGAATTGGCAAGACACTTCTGGGTACTAGGGGTGGACATGTGTGCCTCTGCCAGCCTTTCTGCTAAATGCAGGCACTTTGGATGGACCAGTGATCTTGCTCATGTCACCGATCAGCTCAGATCACTCATCATCCCCTCCAGCCAGGCTTGACTAATGCAATGCCATAAATGTGCACTACCCTACCTAGGATGGCGCTATGATGATGCATATGTGTGAGCAATCTGAATTATTCAAGGGCTTGAAGGGGACGTTACCATTACACGGCTGGTAGAAGCTTCTACATTACTGGCATCACTCCGCTGCCATGGTCTGATCGCAGCGTGCCCCCTTCACCCACCCTCATAGACACTGCACTACCGGCACACAGCGAGGTCGCCGGGCTCAGGATCATAGCGGCGCGTGCTGCGGGGGGGGGGGAGCAGCCCAGCAGTCCACCGCGACCTTGTGAAGTCCTTGGCCGGCTTCGATACATAACGCATGCCCCTCTCCATCCATAGGTACTTAGCGGCTCGCACATAGGATGCGCTGGCCCCGCCCCCCGCTGCTCATCCTGGGTGTGAGCTCCGTGGTGGGCGTGTCCAGAGCAGGCGGCTGAGGAGAGCGCCAGTGTCCCGGGCAGGTGTAGTAGAGGCGGCTGCACGGGCTCTTCCTCCCCACACCGCTACCACCAGCGGCTCCACCTCACTCCCCTTATTACTTTACACCAGCCACCTATCCACCTCTATTTTTTTATTTTTTGCCTCCCCCCTCCCCATTTTTCCAGGACCTGGAGGATGCAGCAGATCTCTCCAATTCATAGAGCAGGGAGATCGCAGGGATAAGAGAAAGTCCTAAGAAAAAGCGGGTGGCACGCCTTTCTTTGTTTGCCTCCTAAGATCAGGATATCAGCAGGGCTGCTCTCTCCCACTGCTGAAGGGGCATTTTTTATTTTTTTTTTAGAATATTTTTTTTTATAGTCCTGCTTTGTAGAATCTCAGAGAGCACTGCATGGCTTTAATGTAGAGCAGCCTGTTCAGTGCAGCCAGAGCATCCAGACAAGCCCACCTCTAGAAGAGAGCTGCTGCATTCCCCCCATCTGGGCACAGCATCCTTCCAGGCTGACAGCTAGAGGTAAGTTGCATGTATGTGATCGGAGAGTTCACCATCCATAGCCAGCCTCTGGTAACACTGACTAGCATCTTACTGAAGTTATGTGATTGGGTAGTCTCAGGTGGCGTTTACTCACCGATCGCCTACTTTGTAGGCAGCGTTCACACCACGCTGTCCACAAACGTCGCCCGCCTATTCTTCTCTGCAAAAGGTACAAGGATAGGACACGTTCTATAACGTGCGGACAGCACACGGATGACGTTCATCAGCTCTCCATATTTTTTGCAGCCCAACAGAAATGAATGGGTCTGCGGATCGGGTATGGACCAAAACTACGGTCATGTCAATGCTCCCTTAGGGGGCTGACACACTTTGGTTTTTTGATGCAGTCAGGTGTGGATCATAACAGGAGAGAAAGTATTCGGGCAAATACGACTTCTCCCCTCTTTTAATCGACTCCTGGTTTTGGCGTCAAAAACTGCATCAAAAAACCTGAATGTGTGTCAACACCCTTAAGGTAGGTTCACACTGAGTTCTTTTGGAAGAGGTTTTGAGGCAGTTACCTTCAGGTTTTTCAGACAAAACCCAGAAGTGGATCTAGCAGGAAGAAGTACAAGTCCTTCCATCTTTTCTAATCCATTTCTGACTAAAGAATGAAAAAACCTGCTCCAAAAAACTCCACCTAACTCCACCCTTACCCTTTTCTATTCTAGTATGGAAGCATATGCTGAAATGCTTAGGCTGAGTTCACACTTCAGTTATTTCCATGAGTTATTGTGAGCCAAGAACAGGTGCAGATCTTTCCCTTATACCTGATCTCTGAGGCTTCACTACTGGTTTTGGCTCACAATAACGGATGGAAGTAACTGGTGTGAACTCCGCCTTACTCTGAATATCTCCAGCCAGGGCGCTGGCGTGCTGTGGAGCAGCGGTAAGGCCACTTTCGCACAGTCAGTGTTTGTGAGTAGGGATGAGCGAATCGACTTCGGATGTAACATCCGAAGTCGATTCGCATAAAACTTTGTTTCAATACTGTACGGAGCGAGCGCTCTGTACAGTATTAGAATGTATTGGCTGCGATGAGCCGAAGTTATTGCTTCGTGAAGTCTTGTGCGACTTTGCATATTAACTTCAGAAATTGATTTATACTGTAAAAAATCATTTCCTGGACTCCGGTTCGGTTCCAAGGGGTACCTAGCGCTTGCTCCGTACAGTATTGAAACAAAGTTTTATGCGAATCGACTTCGGATATTTCATCCGAAGTCGATTTGCTCATTCCTATTTGTGAGCCAAAACCAGGTGCAGGTCAAATACACAGAAGCGGTGGAAATCTTTCCCTTATCTCTGTATAGATAGGGCTGCTCCTGGATTTGGCTCCCAATCACCTATGGAAATCACTGGTCAGACACTGACTGGGGAAGGCGGCCTAAATCACATTTCCCTTTACAAAGATGTGCAGTGCGATCCCTATGAGTAGTGATTATTCTGGAAGGGGACTGCTGGGCAGACATGTCACTGCAGGGGACTAAACCTGCAGATGGTGATGGCAGCTACCCCACATTCTGCAGGCACGTCTCCTCCACAGCACATGGTCCATGGATTGGGCTAAAGCACCGGTTTGTGTATGGTAACAAGTAATACTGCCTGTCCTGTTCACACTATAGTGCGGCAGTAGTGCCTGATACCACAGCAGCGGGTGGAATTGCTCTAGGCTATTCCATAGTGTGCACCTTTGAGGAGAAAAATCCCTATTAATCCCATGTTAACCGCAGGGCACGTTAGCTAGAGTCTCAGCCTTGGTCGGTAGCGCACTTACTACCCCATAGCGAAGAGAAACCGCATGTGGTGCGGTAGTCACCGCTGTGTGTGTGGAGAAAGCCGGTGGCGGCCATTCCCCGCAGCTTTGTAGCCGGGGCGCTCAATCAGATTCACCTGCCGCTAGGCTTTCAGGGTTAACGTTCCACTCGCCCCGCCTCCGTGACGTCACGGCTGGAAGCTATATCTTGCCCTCGCGGGCGGCGGCTGCTCTCTAGTAGCTTAGTAGTGCTGCGCGGGGTGCGCACGGAGCGGCTGTCCTCGTTCTCGCGGCTTCTGCACGAGGAAAGTAGCTTCTCGCCTGGTGTGCGCTTCCAAGACGCTCCCGGATGCTGAGACGGCGCGGTCTGTCTGAACGACCTAGACATGTGAGTGTGGCGGGAATGGTGGTCCGGTGCGCCCCTTCTATATAAGCTACGTCCGCGGGGTTAGCTTTTTCTTCAGCCGCTGCCATTTGCCGCCTTTTATTTGCATCTGTACGCGAAGGAGGCGCACATGGCGGGGGGTGTCTTTACCTCAGACTTGGCGCCGACGTCTCCGCCCTAAATCTCCCCTCACCTTGTGACTGACCCCCTGTAATGGGAAGAAGTTAGGAGGGCTGTAGTTGGCGCCATGTGTCGGCCTGAGGGGAGTGTGACATTAGGAATAGCGGGGGTCGTCTCTATCCCAGGAGAGGCCTGCAAATCCTGGCCAAATGACAGATATATATGTGTATATCTATATATAATATATACCCTAGTGCACGGTGTGCCATCTTCTCCTCCATGGCACATACCTGTTGGCGGGTATGGCGAATTACGCCACTTTTCAGCTGTATCCCGGCTATTGCTTGACCTGTGTAGCCAGTTTAGCACCTGCTGTGCAGTGCTGGGGTATGTTCACATGGCTTCTCTATTCAATGAGATGGGGAATCCGCAATTCAGTGTTTTTTTTTTTTCCCCCCTAGCAATGTTAAAAATCGCACTGTGAAAAAAGTAACATGTCCATGTTTTGACGCAGGATCTGCATCCAGGGTCCCCATAACTTTTTGGCGCGGCTTTTCTGTGAACGCAACCTTAGGGTACGTTCCCATGAGGCTGGGTTGTTGTCCCAGTTATCGGCCTGGGGCTTGTGTAAAATCGCTGCAGTAAATGTGCCTCCTGTGTGTACTTGACCAGCCGTGATGAGGATGGATTCCTCCTGATCAGCATGTTAGTCACCGCAGCAGAGCGCTTGGGAATGTCCGC
Source organism: Bufotes viridis (assembly GCA_033119425.1). Lineage (NCBI taxonomy): Eukaryota > Metazoa > Chordata > Amphibia > Anura > Bufonidae > Bufotes > Bufotes viridis. The sequence continues at coordinate 266,516,993 of CM065589.1, forward strand.
AGTGTGGATGCGACTTGTTCAGATTTACTATGGATTCCACAGCAGGATCTTTTTACTTGCAAGTCTGAACGAGCGCCAGCCTTTCCATTGTGTGTGAGAGTAGTCTCTCGTGTTGCCCTTTCCAAAAAAAAAGCTTCCTTCTGTAGAGTAGGAGTCGCCCTCAGTGTGTGTTGGGGGTCCTGATTGGCGCCCCGCCCCCCACCTCTCTGATATACACATGCTGTAATGGGGCACATGGATGGAGGTTGGTCGTATAGACATATTTACTACCGGTAAATTGCACCCAGCTAATCCAGTGTTTCAGACGCCCTTCTAACCTTTTTAACCCTTTACTGACAAGGGAGCATGGCTTATCAAAAGGAAGACAAATGGGCGCAGCTTCTCAGAAAGGGGACATTGGTTAGTGTTAAAGGACAAGGCTTATGCAACCCCTTTAATCACCCCCCCATGCACGCGCCCTTTGTATACATTATATCTACCCGCTTCATGGCTGCTGCATCTCCCTGAGTCGTTGCCTGTGATGCTAGGGAGGCTCGTCCTCGTCGCGGCCTTGCTGTTGGCTGCCCCTCCATTGCTGGATGTTTTGATCCGAGCGAATGGGAGATGCAGCACCAGCCATGCAGGGATCCAGAGCTTTGCGGGTGCTGTGGGCAGGAAAGTATAATGTATACAGGGGCCCAAGCTTTGGGGGGGGGGGGGGGGGGCATTATAGGGGTTGGCTAACCCTTTTAATTGCATCTCCATGCATCAAAAGTTTAGCACAGTTTTGAAGTAAAACTAAAGCAAATTATAGGTAGTAAAACATTAGACAGCCTATAGATGGCACAGATATATCCGCCAGCATCCACCAGTATGTTAAGCTGGCGCATTTTAAGACTCTTGTGTAAGTTTACACTCTTGCTTTTTTACAGTATTAAAGGGGTTATACAGGAATTTAAATTAATGCACTATCAATCATAGATATTAGATTGGCAGGGGACGACACACAGACTCTGAGCACTGCGACCTCCATGTGATGTCACTGTACATCAGTCACATGGTCTAATTTCAGCTCATGCCCATTCAAATCAATGGGGCTGAGCTGTAGTACTGGGCACGGCCATGTACGGCGCTGTCCTTGGTAAGCTGGCGGGAGGTAGCTACACTCACAAGAGCTTCGGTGAGTACGGCGGCTCCCTGATACAGCTGATCGGCGGGGGTGCTTGGACTCAGTCCTCCGCAGATGTGGTAATGATGACCTATCCAGAGGATGGGTCACTATTGGGGGAATGAGCGAACTTAGTTTTGGTGAATATGGTGAATTGCGTTTCTGTTACCACGGACCATGACGGAATGCATAACAGAATGCCTTTAGAGGCATTCCGTTATTCATTCCGCCATAATCGAAGTCTATGGCCAGCATAACGGTTCCGTCCCGTTTCCGTTATGCAGGAGAGGACCTTTTATGCTGGTTGGAGTTGTAGTTTTTTAGGGGCAAACTGCAGGGAGGCAGTTACAATAACAGCCTCTGCCAGGCTGCAGCAGTGATGCAATGTTTTGGCTGTAAGTGACGTTCCTCCTCTTTGCTCCTTTATATTTGTCTGTGCGCACTTTGTCCCACAGTTGAATAAGTATGTTGGCAGCCTATACTTGTGCCATGTGCTCTTCAGATTCCTTCACACAACCCATCCTAGAGCTCCCCCTAGTGAGGACAGATTTCTGATCCGGCAGGCACAGGAGATGTCTAACAGATGGGCCCCTGCCGTAACCTCTGGCATTAGTGAAAACTCAGGTGCTGGCGAATTAACATCTTAGGTGCCACGGTCAGTGCTGACCGCCCCATCTAAGGGGTTTACAGAGGGAGGGATTTCCCTCTGTCGCCCCATTGGCTCTTGTGATCGCAGGGCACCAATGGCTGTGAAGTCAGCCTGAGGCCATACAGCTACGGGACCCAGGTAGAGTATCATGGGCAACTGTCTGTGTAAGGCTCCGTATTTTGCGGAACGGGTGCGGACACATTCATTTCTGTGGTCCACAAAAGTTGCGGACATCACACCGTGTTGTCTGCATCCGTTGCTCCACGGAACGCACATGGGCCGGTGTCCGTGTTTTGCGGATCTGCAAAACACTACGTTTGTGTGAAATGTGAATGTAGCCTAACACTGACCATTCCAATGCAAAAAAGATCAGACCATTGAAATTCTCCTATTAGGACAAAAATAAAAAGTTAGTGTTTTTAAAAAATAAAGTTTTAGGTAAAAAAAAAAACTCGCCTTATCAAGCCATTTAAAATTGAAACAAGACATTTTGGGTATTGCCGCTTCAGTGATGAATGGCTCTAGAAAATTCTCTTGATTTATCCAGTCAGGTGAAACAGAAAAAAAAAAATTGATGTTGCTACGACTGGCTCTATGAAAATAACACATGGCCGTATTTTTCTCCCTATAAGACGCACCCCCCCCCACTCTTCAATGGGGGGGGGAAGATGTCAGTGCATCCTATGGAGTGAATATTTATGAGCGCTTCCATAATGGATGTGCTCATTAGTAGAGGAGGACCAGGAAGCGGTGAATGTAGTGCTCCCTGTGCGGGATCTGTACTCGCCGATTATGGTTCTTCTTTGGCCGCTCGCTGTGCTGTGTCCTGCGCACAGCATGAGGACTAGGGATCGACCGATATTGATTTTTTAGTACCGATACCGATATTATGTGAACTTTCAGGCCGATAGCCGATATTTTCTGCCGATATTCTGAGCATTTTCATTTTTGAGAAAAAAAAAAAATTCTACACAAATCTGCTGAAAAGGAACATGTTTATGGTTAATGTTTAGCTTTTTTTGTAAATCTTTTCTATTTAGACTTAATATTTTGTTATATGTGTTTTTTTTTAAAAAACTTCACAATCCCTTTAATGTATATGTATGTGATACAATAAGGTCGGGTGTGCACACTTGAAGAATATGACTTTAGGAGTAATTACCATATCGCAGTATAGTGACTGCGCAGCCTGAATGAATGGTGGGTAGTGGTATGGGCCGGCTCACTCAAATTCCTGCAGCAGGAGGACAGCAAGGCACCCTTACTGCAGTGCAGTGCACACACACGTTCCTGCCACCAGCCGGAGCACTGAGCCCTGCAGAGTTAACGTGCGTACGCCACAGCGTAGCCTAAGTATGTAGTCCCGTCCGGGGGCGTTCCGGCCGGGCAGGCCCACACACCCATTCTGCTGTACTCCGATCGAATCGCGATCCTCCTTACTTCTGACAGAGCAAAGACAGGCAAATCATCTCTAACAGGTGCGCCAGTGTAGTGGACGCAATATCGGCGGTATCGGCAGTTTACATGCCGATACCGATACTTTGCAAAATGCTCAATATCGGCCGATAATCGGTCGACCCCTAATGAGGACGTCCGCACACTCTGTGACCGCACTCTGCGGGAAGAGCGCTGGGTTTCGGGAGCGGTGGTGGCGTCCAGAGCAGGAGAGGTAAGTTGACTTATATTTTTTCTCTGGTCTGAGGTCTGCTTCACATGGGGGGACTTAATAGCATGGAGGTCAGATTGGGTGTCTTATAAAAATTGGGCATCTGGTCTAAGATCTGAATTATTAATTATTTTTTTTCTTATTTTCTTCCTCTAAAACTGAGATGCGTCTTATAGGGCGAAAAATGTGGTAAAAAAACCTATGCCTGAACAGCCATTTTTTGGTCACCTCAGCACCCCCAAAGCGTATCAAATGATCAGAAAGTTGTATGTGACCCAAAATGGTACCAATGAAAATGTCCCCTTATCCCGCGAAAAACTAGCCCTCCCAAAAGACCATCACCAGAAAAAAATGTATATGGGTTCCAGAAAGGACTGTGCAAAAACAAAATGCTTTGAGTTAGTGGTAAAATGTAAAAAAAAATATATATATACATAAAATCGGTATCTGTTTAATCGTACTGATCAGCAGAAAAAAAGCAACCCATGGCGCCCATGCTTCTCTCACAGGCAGTCGCACTGGACAAGATGTCATTAAGAGGCCGAAGAGACCAGCTTGGGAGCCATCAAAGCGTATGTTCACACTGATATTTTTTAGCATGGATTTTAGCTTGGATTCAGATCTTCTCCATGGATTTCAATGGAGAATCTGCATGTAAATTCATACTGCGCTTGCGGTTTTCCATTCTTGATGTGAATTCCATGAGTAATTAGTGTCCACAATTCCCACTGACAGTGGGCAGGATGAAAAACTCCATCAAAACTGTCATGGGAAAAAAACATATCCAAAAAAGGTGAATTCTGAAGCAGATTCCACATCAATCTCTTTTCATCCTACAAAAAACTGAACGTACCCAAAAGAACCAAGAAACCACTGCCGGAGAGAAGTATACGTTTTAATTTTTTTATTTTCCCGCAACTCACTTGTGTTCTGCAAGTGAAATTCACAAGATTTTTTTCAGTGGAATTGTTTGGGAAAATTTCCAAAGCAATTCAGCAACATGTGCTGGTACCCTAAATGGGAGAGAGGTGCCATTCAGCGGCTGGAAGGTGGGCATAACCGCGTATAATTAAGGGCTCATGCACACAGCTGTAGTTTCGGTCTGCTTCCGATCTGCAATTTTTGTGGACCTATTTATTTCAACTGGGACTGCAAAAGATGTGGACCGCTTCAGGTCGCCTGAAGAGAAAAAAATCGATGTAAAAGGCAAATTAATCGAATCCCAAGTTTCATCCCTTCATTCATTTCTGTGGTTTTTTTGATTTGCTGTTCAACGTGTGCAGAGAAGTGAATGCATCCATAGAGCCCATAAATAAATCACATGACTGCTGCCATCTTGTATCTTATGGATGTGGAGGGTAAGGTTGCACCGGGTATCGAACATTCGATGCCTAGTCGATACTTTTTCACCTGGATCGATACGATACTGTGACTTTCTTTTTCTGTGCAGTACTGCAGTCTGGTATTGTTTCTCATTAGAGAACATGGTGCTCACCGCGTCCGGTGCGTGCCATGTTCTCATCAGCAGAACAGTGGAGAAGGAACGTGGTCTCCGCTACCACTAATTAAAACATTAAGGGGATGGTGTTCTGAAGCTGCCACTGCGCCTCCATTGAAAATACTGAGGAAGGGGGGCCCTGTGACCTCTGGCCACTGCGCCACGAATAAGAATACTGAGGGGGGTCTGTAGCCACCAATGAAAATGATTAACCGCTAAATGCAAATGTATGGAGCTGGCAGTGGTGGTAAATGGCGATCCCTTAGAACCCTGTCCCCACTGAACGCTGTCATTTAACCCCTTAGCTGCCGCGAACAATGTGAGGGGTTACACAACTGTGTTCGGCGGGCTCGCTGTTCCCCATCATTGCAGACCACAGCAGCCTGCTCCATACATTTGCATTTAGAGGTTAATTATTTTCATTGGTGGCTGCAGGCCCCATCCCCTCCCCCCTCGTCAGTATTTTCATTGGTCCGGTGGCAGCTTCCAATCGGAGCCCTAGCAGTGAGATCCCGAGGCTCAGATCGGTTACCATGGTAGCCTGGGTACTACTGGAGCCTTCAATGACTATCATGGTAAGGTCCCTGCTGCCGTAAGCTTACTAGGTATCACGGCATCCAAAAAAGGATTAGAAAATATTAAAAAACAAAAACACGTGATTCGCCATTTTTTAGTTACCTTATTCCCCCCCCCCCCCAAAAAAAAATAAATAAAAAAAATAAATAGGAGTATTCTATTATGTGCTGGGCGAGAGCACAGTGCTCTCAAAAAAGGCTGAAATGGCAAGAAGCGTGCCTAACCTGCCGCTCCATTAGGATGTTCTTACAGAACCCGAGTGGATACCCTGAAGTAGATTAATGTGCCCGCATTGCAGAGAAAAATTGTTTTAATATATGCAAATGAGCATCTAGGAGCAATGGGGGTGTTACCATTACACCTAGAGGCTTTACACCCTCTGCACTTTGACAAGGCCTGGCAGTGAAATCTTTCACACCTGGTCCTGTCAATCAAAGTGCTGGGGGCGCAGCAGGCGCAGAGCTGAGCCTCTAGAACAGCAACGCCCCCATTGCTCATAGAGGATCATTTGCATATATTGGACATTTTTCTCAGTAATGCGGGCACATATGAGCACGGGACCAACACAGATGGCTTCAGCTGCCAAGTGCACATGTAACAGGTCAACCAGTTTCATAGGAACAAATCTGCTGACAGATGCCCTTTAACCTCTGTGCAGGTCACAAAATGTACTTGCAACACTCTTCCATAGAAGTCATTAGGTTGGCTGAGACTAAGGTTTTGTATGTCCTTGATGGTGCTGGAAAACTAATCTCTGAATTGCTGTTTACAGCTCAAAGCAGCTGCTCAGGCAATATGGCTCTCCATGTTAATTTATCGAAAATGCAATAAGAATAAGGCTACTTTCACACTTGCGGCGTGTGGATCCGGCAGGCAGTTCTGTCCCGCTGGATCCGGCATACCGCATGACAACTGAAAGCATTTGTAGACGGATCCGGCTACAAATGCATTGCAAGTGGGGATCCGTCTCTCCGTTTGCCATGCGGATAGACGGATCTGTCTTGTATTTTTCTACGCAGTATTAAAGGTCTGTGCATGCGCAGACCGGAAGGACAGATCCGTCCTTCAGTCATTTCTTAATGCCGGATCCGGCAATAATTAATGGGACTTAATGCCAGATCCGGCATTCCGTCATTTGTTCAGGACAGAGATAAAAACGTTCACATACTGAACTGAAGACATCCTGAAGCATACTGAACGGATTTCTCTCTATTCAGAATGCATGGGGATAATCCTGATCAGTTTTTTTTCTAGCATAGAGCCCCGACGACGGAACTCTTTGCCAGAAAAGAAAAACGCCAGTGTGAAGGTACCCTAAATCAGAAAAAAAAAACTGAAGAATGTTTTGGTATATAGTCGTCATTACTTTATAATAAAGACTATATAATGTGTAAGCATATAAGGTAAGGCATATCTTTTAGTGGAAACATTCCCATTACTGCCTCTTAGTAATTGCTGCAGTGGTGACACCTTAAGCCTCATTCAGTGTTCAGTCAGTGCTTTTAAGCCAATACCAGGTGCGGCTCTAAACTCAGAACAGGTACAGATCTTTCCATTCTACTTTGTCTGGAGGCTCCAATCCTGGTTTTGGCTCACAATCACTAATGGAAATCACTGACCAAAACACTGATGTGTGAATGAGGCTTTACTCTTTTAGTCATGTTAGCATTCTGGCAGACTTGCTGATTTCAGTGGTCTATCAATCCTATGACAGCATTCAGTAGTTCTAGGGTACTGACCTGCCTAAAGCCCACATCACGTGACATCGCTGTGAACCATGTTCACCCTGCCCACCTCCAGATGATAATTGACCGTTTTCTTTCATATGCACAACAGGAAAGAAAGCTATCAGTCATCGTCCGGAGTCGGGGGCAGTGAGCTTCATCAGACTCGTCTTTCTCACAGCACTGGTGTGGGATTTTGCAGGTTAGTACTCTAAAACTACTGAATGCCATCACAGCAGAAACAGACCGCTGCATTCAGTTGGTCTGTCATTACACTGTGGTGCCATCACTGAGGGCAGCATATGGAGTCTGACAGGTTTTGATAATGATGGTCCATCAACAAAGGCACCTTAGGTCATGGAAAAGTTAACTTGACGTCAGCAGATGTTGTCATTATTTGTCCCTGCACCTCACGTGACCGAACAGGAGATGGTGAATGCAGTGTATTTGTAAAAGAAAGTATGTTACAAAGCATCTAATAAGCAGAATGAGCACAGGCTTTAGGTCTTGGACAACCCCTTTAATTATGTGCTTTTACCCGTATTTTACAGTTCCTTGCAGTAGTCACTCACTACTCGGTTATGCACCCTTTTACTTTCTGGATCTGCCTGACCTTTTACACAATTTTTAGTGAGTCTGTGACCTAATCTGAGCATTTGTACCTCAAAATACAGCCGGCGGAAGTAACCAGCCGCAGCAGAGGGCTGTAGTGAAGCCAAAGAAGGGGAGGGTTCGGCACATGCACAGTGAAACTCCCTGTTCCTCTGCCCATAATGGGCACAGCAGTGCACAGGTGCAGGGTAAGTTGGGCGCGGTGCAGGCACAAGATTTGTGAGGGAGAGGTAATAATAGGAAACGAGCGCGGGCCAAAGGGGAGAAAGAGGCGTGGTTTTCTTGGCAAATCGCCGAGGGGCCTGGGCACTTGCTACAGTAACGCCGCCCCTGGACACTTGCCGAACCTCATTATCATAAGTCTTTTTTGGAAGATTTGTGCTAGGGACAGCACAAATAAAGCTACCATTGGAATAAGGGCAAAGGAGTCTATAACCTGATCTGGCGGGTCTAAAACGCTCATATTAGGGGACAGATTCCCTTTAAAGGAGTTTCCCCGGAGCACAGTATTGATAACCTATTCTGAGGACAAGTCATCAGGATCAAAACCCCTTTAAAAGGTTTTTCTGTGCTTAGAAAGCTAATACATATTACTGGTTTATGAACAGGCAGAATATATGATTATAAAGACACCATTAGTATGTATTGGCTTTCCAACCACTCTTTTCGATATGATAAGGCTATAGCCTTGGAGGTAAGTGGTCAGCTTTGCATGTATATGTCTCCGGTTTAAATCCCAGGATAGACTTGAGACTTCAATTTTTTTATTTTTTTTCTCATTTAACCCATAATAAGCTATGGCCTTACTATATTAAGAATAGAGGTTTTCTATGCTCAGAAATCTAATACGTATTGCTGATTTATTCATAGACACAATGCATGATTTGAAGGCACCAGTAGTATGTATTAGCTTTCTAAGTATAGAAAACAATTATTTTCAATATAGTAAGGTTACAGACTTTTATTATGGGTTTGAGGGAGGAAAAAATAACTGAAGAAAAAACCTAGGAGCCTTTCCTGGGATTTAAACCTAGGGCATCTACATGCAAGCACAGCCATTTACATTGAGAACAATATTCTTCTATACTTAGAAAGCCAATACATTAGCCAATATTACTACATTAAAATCATATATTGTAACATAGTAACATAGTAACATAGTATATAAGACCGAAAAAAGACATTTGTCCATCCAGTTCGGCCTGTTTCCTACAAGTTGATCCAGAGGAAGGCAAAAAAAAACCTGTGAGGCAGAAGCAAATTTTCCTCACTTAAGGGGAAAAAAAAATTCCTTCCCGACTCCAATCAGGCAATCAGAATAACTCCCTGGATCAACGACCCCTCTCTAGTAGCTATAGCCTGTAATATTATTACACTCCAGAAATAAATCCAGTCCCCTCTTGAATTCCTTTATTGTACTTACCATCACCACCTCCTCAGGCAGAGAGTTCCATAGTCTCACTGCTCTTACAGTGAAGAATCCTTTTCTATGTTTGTGTACAAACCTTCTTTCCTCCAGACGCAGAGGATGTCCCCTTGTCACAGTCACAGTCCTGGGGATAAATAGATGATGGGACAGATCTCTGTACTGACCCCTGATATATTTATACATAGTTATTAGATCTCCCCTCAGTCGTCTTTTTTCTAAAGTGAATAACCCTAATTTTGATAACCTTTCAGGGTACTGTAGATCCCTCATTCCAGTTATTACTTTAGTTGCCCTCCTCTGAACCCTCTCCAGCTCTGCTATGTCTGTCTTGTTCACAGGAGCCCAGAACTGTACACAGTACTCCATGTGTGGTCTGACTAGTGATTTGTAAAGTGGTAGGACTATGTTCTCATCACGGGCATCTATGCCCCTTTTGATGCAACCCATTATCTTATTGGCCTTGGCAGTAGCTGTCTGACACTGGTTTTTGCAGCTTAATTTGCTGTTTATTAAAATTCCTAGATCCTTTTCCATGTCAGTGTTACCGAGTGTTTTACCATTTAATATGTACGGATGACTTGCATTATTCCTTCCCATGTGCATAACTTTACATTTGTCAGTGTTAAACCTCATCTGCCATTTTTTGCCCAAGCCTCCAATCTATCCAGATCCTCTGTAGCAGAAAACTGTCCTCTTCAGTGTTAATTACTTTACACAGTTTAGTGTCATCTGCAAAAATAGATATTTTACTGTGCAAGCCTTCTACAAGATCATTAATAAATATATTGAAGAGAATAGGGCCCAATACTGACCCCTGAGGTACCCCACTAGTGACAGTGACCCAATCTGAGTGTGTACCGTTAATAGCCAATCTCTGTTTTCTGTCACTCAGCCAGTTACTTACCCACATACAGACATTTTCTCCCAGTCCGAGCATCCTCATTTTATATACTAACCTTTTATGAGGTACGGTGTCAAATGCTTTGGAGAAGTCCAGATATACGACATCCATTGATTCGCCGCTGTCAAGTCTAGAACTTACCTCCTCATAGAAGCTGATTAAATTTGTTTGGCATGACCGATCCCTCATGAAGCCATGCTGATATGGCGTTATTTGCTTATTTTCATTGAGATACTCCAAAATAGCATCTCTTAGAAACCCTTCAAACAGTTTACCAACAATAGATGTTAAACTTACCGGCCTATAATTTCCAGGCTCTGTTTTTGGACCCTTTTTGAATATTGGTACCACATTTGCTATGCGCCAATCCTGTGGCACATTCCCTGTTATTATAGAGTCCGTAAACAGTTTAACCTGCACATCTGTTGTTCTATCAGGTCTATTGGTTAATACTAAGTCCAGTATGGCCGTCCCTCTAGTGGGGTCCTGAACCAGTTGGGAAAGGAAATTGTCTTTGGCTATTGCCAAGAACCTGTTTCCTTTATGGGATGTACAGCTTTCAGTTTCCCAGTCTATATCTGGGTAGTTGAAGTCCCCCATGATAACGACTTCATTATGATTGTGCCTGTGAATTATTTTCTATGCATAGAAAACCTATTCTCAACATGGAAGGGCTATAATAAGTAGTGTATCTGAAATATACAGTACATGCTAGGACACATCTCTGCCCTCAGCATGCTGATATCCAGCTCTGGCAATCAAGGAGAGGTGGGGACTGTGCAGGGCACATGGGGTGTTACTTGCAGGGTTCTACGCACTCTACTATAAGAGAGGCTCTTCCCAGCAATTTTCCTTATCCGACTTGGGAAGGTGAAATTACATTTGAAACGCTCTTTGCTGATTTCAAATGGAATCCTATGGTGTATCTGACCTCTTGTGCACCCAGTCAGGAGAATAGTCTTTTAACCCGTTTTGCTGTCCAGGAAGGAGTATATGAGAGACAAGCGCCTAGGCATGTGGTTTTCCATTTCAGTTTATAGGAGTTGTAATTAGTCTTGAGCAAACTTGTGTTTTCATAGTACGGTGTACAAGGTTCGGGTTATCTTAGAATTCTGCTACCACGGACCATAATTTATGGTCCGTGGTGGAGGAATCCATAATGAACCTTGTGTTTTCAAGTTTGGCATACAAGTTCGCTCATCCCTAGTTGTAGTAATCAGGCTTGAGCGAATGGAGCTTCGGATCATAGATCTGACGTTGATTGGTTCAAAACCTTTGTTTTTAAGGCTACTTTCACACTAGCGTTTTTTGCGGATCCTTTATGGATCTGCAAAAACACTTCCGTTACAATAATACAACCACATGCATCCGTCATGAACGGATCCGGTTGTATTATGTCTTCTATAGCCATGACGGATCCGTCTTGAACACCATGGAAAGTCAATGGGGGATGGATCCGTTTTCTATTGTTCCAGATTGTGTCTGAGAAAACGGATCTGTCCCCATTGACTTACATTGTGTGCTAGGATGGATCCGTTTGGCTACGCTTCATCAGGCGGACAGCAAAATGCTGCAGGCAGCGTTTTGGTGTCCACCTCCAGAGCGAATGGTGACTGAGCTGACGCAAACTGATGTATTCTGAGCGGATCCTTTTCCATTCAGAATGCATTAGGGCAAAACTGATCCGTTTTGGACCGCTTTTGAGAGCCCTGAACGGATCTCAGAAATGGAAAGCCAAAACGCTAGTGTGAAAGTAGCCTAATTCTAATTCCGTACAGCATTAAAATGCATTGGCTCTGTGTAGGCAAAGTATACTGATGAGAAGTGACTTCAGGAGGAGAGGGAGAGGACATTCAAGAGCAAAAGTTTAAGCTGGGGTTGGATATGAGAGAAGGACTTGGGCACTTTGAGTACTTCTTAGTGTTGCTAATTGGGTGACTGGTTAGAAAAGCAAAAATCCATAGTGAAAAAATGAATTTGTGCTGTCAGTCAGTAAGTCATACAATATCTACCATGTATGAAAGCTACAACTAGTCTTACAAAAAAATCCTCCTAAGGCTCCATGGATGGAAGAATGAGTCATGACTCTTGGAATGTAACACAAAAGCAATTTTAGTTTTATTGTACAGAAGTGGCAGAGCATGATCTCATGGAAAACTAGTGGTGTTCTTTTGGCCCTAAAAAGCTTCATCCGAAGATGTTAACCCCTTTATAGCCACACCATGTAAATTAATAGGCCTTACCCCTGTATCTCCAGCCTGTTAAATAACATGGTGAGTTTGATGATGCACCGCTGCATGCAGTGCCATTGGCAGGTCGTGTTCCATCACTGGAAGGTGCCTCCTTCTTCCAAATGACTACTCAGATACCATAAACTCTATTGGCCACAGCAACTGGGTGGTCAGTTGTCTGTGACTGGAGTTGTCCCTGATCACAAACTATGACAGAAAATGTCTGCTGTGTAAAACAGCAGGCAACCGCCAGTACTGTGTCTGCTCCGCTCGTAAGCGGGCTCCATGTTTAAAACACAAAAATCCACTATATTTTCTTAATAAAAATAAAAAAATTGGATACGGCTAAGTTCACGCTTCAGTTATTTGGTCAGTTATTTCCATCCGTTATGGTTCATTCACATGTCTGCAACTGTTTTTGCTGGGCTGCGGAACAGAAGTGCAGATGTGGACAGCACACTGTTTGCTGTTCGCATCTTTTGCGGCCCCATTGAAAATGAATGGGTCCGTTGTGGAACGGATGCGGACGTGTGAATGGACCCTTATTGTGAGCCAAAACCAAGTGCAGGTCAAAAACACAGAAGAGGTTCAGATCTTTCCATTATACCTCATCTCTGAGTAGGCGTCACTAAAAGATTTGGCTCACAATAACTGATGGAAATAACTCATCAAATAACTGAAGTGTGACTGCAGCAGGCATCCCTCAGCAGTCTACTGCAGGTATACAGGCCATCACTGATACAGGCACATCACTGCTGCTGTTTGTAGATAAACAGCGACATTACAACTGGAACAGTGCTGCTGAGAATGACACTGGAGAAAGGGGCGAGTATAAAGTCATTTTAGGCCTTGTCTGAGTTTTTGAATCGTATTGGACAACCCCTCTAAGGACATAGTCTAGTTTGGTAATCAAAATTGTTGCGGTAATTTTAGATAATGTTTCATAAATCAATAGTACAGGTGAATGTAAGAAATTTTGTAATATATCTTATCAGAGAAAAATGTTTGTGTTATCAGTGGTTTCTTCTGCTCCCCACACTTTTCTAAACTTACCTTCTCTCTAAAATTTGAGAAGATGGGCTACCTGCACATTGAAGGATCACCCTCATTGAAGTCTGTGGAATGAGCAGAGGGGAGGAGGGAGGTGCACAGAGACACAATGATTCAGCAGCTAATAATGACCCCAACTGCTGTATTTACATTTATTTTGCTCAGTATGTCTCTATAATGACTTTTATAGTGCTTCTGAGTTGTGGAGCCACATCTGCTGTCTACATGTGTGTTTAGTCCCCTTAAAGGACTTGAACCAGTGATTATTATTATTTTTTTTTGATCACTTGTATTTGTCTTTGACAGGTACAGGAGGTAATAGTGGGTGCTGAGAAGGCCCCTGGCTGCACAACTACTACTCGGCAACCCACAATAGTGACCATTGTGTGCTGATCAGAGGAATCTGTTCCTCAGCCCTCTCAGATGCCAAGATATCTGAAGGTTTAAACTACTGGGATTGGAGTAATCACCTGTCCCAGCAGGGAGAGCATGTGATGGCACAGGCTCAACTCCTGATGTACTGTTATAGTACTGAGCACCTCCGCTAATAAGCTGTTTCAGGGAGGCACTGCGCTTCCCGGAGCTCTGGCGATGCAGGCTCCTGGCAGCTTTCCAAGGACAGCGCTGTACATCGTATAGTGGTAGTGCTTGGTATTGCAGCTCAGCCCTATTGACTTGAATGGCGCTGAGCTGCAGCTTGGCCATGTAAATGATGCACAGTGATGTCACTGGCCTAGGAAGAGGCTGCAGCGCTTAAGGCTTCTTCTAATAGCTGACCGACTGGGGTCCCGGGCGTCGCACCCCTGCAGATTTGATAAGTCATACATATCGCTTCCTGGATAACCCCTTTAACCATATCCACTTTTCTTGACATTTGCAAAAGTGACAAATGGAGAGAAGTATCAAAATGTAAAACATGCCTTAAATGGCAGGCAGATATGAAGTGTTCAATTTGTGTTTTATTTATGCCACAAATGGCTTAATAGATTCCCCTCTTAAACTTAAATGATGAAAGGTGACCCCATGCTTCAGCTTTATCACATCACATGCTGTAAATTGTTTTGGCGGTGTTCTCACACCTTTCTTGTGCTGCTTTTTCTTTACTGAATGCACTTTTTTTTCTAGGTGAAATAACCCAGTGGGCAAAGTGACCAGTAGAACAGTTTTTTACACTGAGGTTTATTTAAAGGCTACATTATTAAACAGCTCTTTGCTTGCAAACCAGTGAACACATTTGAGTAACCTCTAGCTTTCTGTATATCCAAAAGATGTCTTTCCAGTAGAGGATTTTCAAATGGGTCAGAGTTCTGTCAGATTGAGTTAGACTTCTGGTATACCTGACTTACACCTACACCAGTAAAAATGTGTGACGCCAACAGAATCGGAAACAGGTGACTGAAAGAAAATGGATGTGGAAATCTTTACAGAAATTCCTAATAGAAATAATAGAAATAGAAGCAAAGGCAAGGAATAGGAGGTAAACCATAAGTGACAATAAAAAATATTTAGAAACAACGTGTGGTGAGGCACCAAAGTACTTCCTTCACACACATCTATATACAGTATCCCACAAGTGTGTACACCCCTCGAATTCTTATGGGACCACACTGAAGATATGCCACTTTGATATAATGTAAAGTAGTCAGTGTACAGCAGTGTAAATTTGCTTTGCGCTCAAAATGCCGCTGTTTTCTAAAATGGGTTAATTTATGGATGTAATTGCTGGTCTCCGATCGGTTACCATGGCAGCCACGATGCTACTGAAGCCCTGGCTGCCATGGTCAGTTCCCTGGACTGCAGAAGATCGTCTTGTCATAAGCATTTCAATTAAAATGACCATATTGAAATCAAATCAATATGTGGTAGTCTTATACCGTGAGTATAGCCCAAACCCTATATTGTAAATGAAAAAGTTGGGGGTCGTTTTATACGCCCAGTCTTATACACCGGAAAATATGCTATGCATATGGGTATTGCCGCATCCGTATCGACCAGCTCTATAAAAATATCACATGATCCATACTGTCAGGTGAAAAAAAAAAACTGTGCTTAAACCTTCCCTCACAAAAAGTGTAATACCAAGCGATCAAAGTCGTATTTAGCCCAAAATGGTACCAATCAAACCCTCATCTCATCCCGCAAAAAATTAGACCGTATCTAAGACAATTAAATGGCAACACAAAAACAAAATTTTATTCTGTTCAAAAATGCATTTGCTGTATAAAACATAACAAAAATAATAGACCTATTGGGCATCGTCACATCCGTAACAACCTGCTCTATAAAAATCACATGAGATGCCCCCTCGACAGTTTTTTGTGAAGCTGCTGAAGGAGGTCAACATGATCATATGTGGAATATGTTGGCAGATAGTGAAGCGTGGCCAGGGTCGGCCCTGTGTCAACATATGCTGTGTCACCATAAAGTGGCCTGGGAGAACTGTGGCTCCGATGTGGTGGTGTAGCCTGCCGCAGCAACCGGTGCATTACCCAATGGCACGCTGCACCCGATTTCAGGCAGTCAAGGCTCCACCACCTCAACCGAAGGATGCTGTCTGTCGTTCCCATCGTCTGCTGGTCCTGATGCTCCTGCTGCTTCTCCTCCTCCTCCTGGTCAGTCATTCCGTCAGCAATTGATCACTGAAGCGATTGCCAAGAGACAACAGTGTGCGTGCACGCATACAACGGAGCTGATTGTCCTCCTGTCCAAGTTGCTTGCGCTGCAGTCCCTCCCTTTCCAAGTGGTGGACTCTGCACCTTTCCGAGAACTGATGGCTTGTGCCGAGCCGGGGTAGGGAGTCCCAAGCCGTCATTTCTTTGCCAAAAAAGCAGTACCAGCCCTGCACACACCTGTAGAACAGAAGGTGGGCCAGTCCTTGAGCCTGTGGGTGTCTGCCAAAGTGCACGGCAGTGCCGACGTGTGGAGCTGTAACTACGGTCAGGGACAATAAGGTTTCCTTTACGGCCCACCGTGAAGGTGGTTCCTGCACAGCCACACCAGCAATTTGGCCAGGTGACACCGCTTCCACCTCCACGTTCTCACGCCGTTGTCCAGCGACAATGTCTGCCTCCTCAGCCTCCACTACAGGGACAAGTCACAGTGCCCCTTCAACATACCACATGTGCAGGGCACAACGGTGTCATGCTGTTCTGCACCTGGCTTGGCGAACGAAGTCACAAAGATGAGGAGCTGCTCCATGTGATTTATCAAGAAATCGAATCCTGGCTTTCTCTGCGACAACTCAAAATCGGAATCATGATAACCGACAACAGGAAGGACATGGTGTCTGGTGCTGCGTCAAGGAAGGCTGAGCCATGCGCCCTGCATGGTACACGTTTTCAATCTGGTTTGCTCAGGCCCTATGAGGACGCCACATTATTTGTCAGTCGCCAGGATTATGGGATGAACAACGTCATTACACTGCTGTGTGTCCTGGAACTGATGGTGGTAACAATGACTAGTCAGGTGACTGGAGACGTGGTGTCTAGATCTCACGGCCACATGAGCTCTGTGAGGGTTGAACTGGAGGAGGAGGACGAGGACATTGGAGCAAAACAATCTGTAGAGAAATGGTTGGTTTTTCTACACAGGTGACAGGAGCGGAGGAGCTACAGGGCAATGAGGAAGACAAGACAGAGGACCCAGACACACCATGGCAGTATGCAGTGAAGATTGAGGCAGAAAGTCCCTCGGAGTCACTTACACAAATGTCCGATGGATGCTCACTTGCGTAGTAACAGCCGAATTGTCATCATTCGGCAGAGGGATGACTTCTGGCTCTCCACTTTGTTGGACCCTTGCAACCGGTCCAAAATGGGTGTCTTTTTTACACCCACTGAGAGGAAGGGAAAACTGAACTACTACAGAGACATCCCATGTAGTCAGTTGGCTGCTGCGTATCTGTGTCATTGTCCGTCCTCTCGCCAGTCTGACTGGGGGGGGCCCTCTGCGCTCGCGTTCCATTGCTATGGCTGCTGGGAAGGGGTGGGGTGGCAGGAGCAGCCTGAGTCTACAGTCACTGATGAGTAGCTTTCTTCACCCGGATAATGAAGAAACTACTCACCAGCAGCAGGTAGACCTGGAGCAGGACCTGAACCAGCAGGTGGTGGCATACTTGCACAGCATCCTGCCAGCTGTCATTGAAGATCCGCTGGACTACTGGGCAGCCATACTGGATTTTTGGCCGCAACTGGCCGAGTGTGCCCCAGAAAAGCTGTCCTGCCCGGCCAGTAGTGTGGCGGTGGCCATAGTTACCCTAAGGAGAACTCTCCTGTCCACCCAAAATGTGGAGAGACTGACCTTTGTCAAGATGAATCAGGCGTGGATCAGCCAGGATTTCAACCCACCAATGCCTGATGCATCTGATTAGATCATCCTTACCGCCTCACCCAAACCTTGAAAAAGAGAGACTGGTTTCTTCTGGCTACCTGCCTCAGCTACTACTCTGATGCTGCCACCTGCCTGATGGCACACATCTGATGCCAAGTGTTCTTTCTTTCACCCACCTTCGTCAGCGGGTACTGGTATTGACACCCACCACCCCACTCTGTCACGGGGTCACTTTGTGGCCACCTGATGCTGCTGCTGCCATCTCCACACTGTCACCTTGCTACTCTGTGGTATCCTGATGCTGCTGCCATCTCCACACTGTCACCTTGCCACTCTGGTATCCTGATGCTTTTGCTGCTGCCATGTCCACACAGTCACCTTGCCACTATGTGGTATCCTGATGCTGCTGCTGTGATCCAGCGCCCAAGCAGAAGCACCGCCACTACAGATCCCGCTGAGGAAGGTCTGCATAAGGCCGAAACGTTCGGGGACAAATTTATTATTTATTTAATGTGGCTATATGCTGATTACCCAGCCTGGATGTACACAACAATTAACTGTGAACACTGAACTAATAAAATGAAATACTTTGCATATGAATTGGTTTGCCGTGGATTAAACCTAATATAATGTCATACCCACACTGTCATTGTGCCGCTCTGTGGTCTCCTCAAGCTGCCGCGACCTTCAGACAGTCTCATTGTGCCACTCGGTGGCCTCTTCATACTGCTTCCACCTCCACACCCTGTCATTGGGCCACTCTGTGGACTCCTCATGCTTCTTTCACCCTCCTCACTTCATGACTGGTCCACTATTTTGGCTTTCGGCCTGGCTGACATTTATTTGACCTTTTTTCTGATCTGTCAGAAGCAAAGAAATATGAGACTCACAACGGATCTTGTCTGTGTAGCAGCTGTAAGGCCTGTATGGTCCCATCAGAATTGGCTTATGATTTGGTAGCCAAAAGCAGGAGTGGGTTCAAAACACAGAAGACATGCAAATATTCCATTCACGTGTCATCTCTCTCGGTTTTAGATCCACTCCGTTATTTTTGGCATTAGTAATACTGATGGATTATTGAGCAAATGCTGACCGAGTGAAGGCGCATGATCCCCAGTCAGGATCCGTTTTTTGTGGGTTATTGTTCTGACGGATCAGTGGAAAGGCAAATTAATCAGGGACTTCAACACAAACGTACTGCTGACACCCTCTCCACTCTGTTAGGGGGCTCTACTTGTATAAGCGTTTAATAGAACAGGTTCTGTAGACATCTATGTGGAGTCAGCTGACGACGGTGTAAAGGGAGTGCGCTTCTTCTTGGTGCCAACATCGACCTGTAAGGCTGAGTTGATACTTGAGTTATTTGGTCAGTTTTGGCCCCCTGACTGCCCAAATAAGTGGTGTGCAGGGATTCTGAGAGCGACGCCTGTCATCTGCATGTCATACAGACTCCCAGTATTATTTCACTACCACAGCAGACTCCCTATTAGGGGTCGACCGATTATCGGTTTGGCCGATATTATCGGCCGATATTCATGATTTGCACAGTTATCGGTATCGGCCCCTAACCAGGCCGATATACCGATAACTGTGCTATCACAGAACATGAGGGCGCCGGTCTCAGCGCGGCCATGTTCCCTCAGCAGCACAGGGGAGAAGGAGGCAGTGTCTCTCCCTCCCCCTGTGCCGCGCTGCCAATGGAGAGAAGAGGAGGAGGAGGGGCTGAGGGCGCACTGGCCACCAATGAGAGAATAGGAGGAGGGGCTGAGGGCGCACTGGCCACCAATGAGAGAAGAGGAGGAGGAGGGGCTAAGGGCGCACTGGCCACCAATGATAATAGCGTTTAAGAGATTACAAACGCAGGCATTAGAAACACATTGCCCAGACCCTGCCTCTGATAGAGCACTGCGATCCACGGCAATTAGAGCGGTGCGGCACCTGAGGGGTTAATTGCCGCGGATCGCAGTGCTCTATCAGAGGCAGGGTCTGGGCAATGTGCTGCTAATGCCTGTGTTTGTAATATCTTAAACGCTATTATCATTGGTGGCCAGTGCGCCCTTAGCCCCCCCTGTCCACAGTATGAAAAACATTGGTGGCCAGTGCGCCCTCCCCCTTCTCTTCAGTATTAATATCATTGGTGGCAGTGGCCACAGGGTCCCCCACCTCCTCTCTTCTGATCGGAGCCCCAGCAGTGTAATGCTGGGGCTCCGATCGGTTACCATGGCAGCCAGGACGCTACTGAAGCCCTGGCTGCCATGGTCAGCTCCCTGCTGCTGTGTGCCCATTGCACAGGGCAGCAGGGACAGTGTGAAGCCCTATTCACCCTGATAGATCTCTATTAGGATGAATAGGACAAGGGATGTAAAGAGCACAGGTTCTACACCTAAGGGGGGAAATGGTAATAAAATAAAAAGTAAAAAAATTTAAAATAGTAAAAAAAATCAAAATATTAAGTATAAATTAACCCTTTTCCAATTTTACATATACAATAAATAAAAAAACATATCGCCGTGCCCAAAAAGTCCAAACTATTAAAATATTTTTTTTTAAAAAGCGTTGAACGCTGTAACAGAAAAAAAAAATCCAAAAATTAAAATGCACAAAATATCGTCTATCGGCCTGAAAGTTCACGAATATCGGTATCGGCTCTAAAAAATCAATATCGGTCGACCCCTACTCCCTATGTGTGTTACTGCAAGACACAGTGTACTACACCCCTATAAATGCTCTCTGCAGCTCGGAAATAGCTGTTTTTTAAAGTAAATTTGACGCGAATAAACTCGGATCTAAGCAAAATTTCGAAAAATTCGGCGTTACTGGTGGAATCAAATTTTTGAGAAATTCACTCATCTCTATTCATGACCTATCCTTCGGATAGGTCAGCAATATCAGATCTGTGTGGCTCTGACACCCAGCATTTGTGCCAATTGGCTAATTGAAGAGAAGGCTGCGCTCTGTGCAAATGCTGCCTTCTTTTAATTGATTAATTCCAAGCCGTCCCATTCACTTCTATGGGACAGCTCATTCCTATAGACTTGAATATGAAAGAACCATCCAATAGAGGTGAATGGGACAGCTTGTAATTACACCAGATCATTGCTGCGATGTCGACGGTCAGCAGGCAGACAATGAAGGGAAGGCTGTGCTTGCACGGAGAACGGCTTTCTGTTCAACCAGGTCCGACATCAGCGCCGAAATGACCTGAGGATAGGTCATCAATATTAAAATTCTGGAAAACCCCTTTAAAAAGTCATTCACCATGGATCCTAATGTAGCGTCCGTCATTATGACCGTCAAATCAGTGCTGCATGCTGCAATTAGAAATGAGCGAATTTCATATTTTGAAATTTGTACACACTTCGTTTGGTGGTAAAAGGTGAATTGCGTCATGGATTCCGTTACCACGGAGTATAACGCAATTCTATGATACAATGCCTTCAGAGGCATTCAGTTATTTATACCTTTTGCAGCCCATAGACTTCTATAGTATCTGTCCCGTTTCTGTTTTGCAGGGGAGGCCTCTAACGGAAAAAGGACGGATCCGTTTTGCAGCCCATAGACTTCTATTATGACGGAATGAATAACAGAATGCCTCTAAAGGCTTTGTATCATAGAATTGCGTTATACTCCGTGGTAACGGAATCCATGAGGCAATTCACCTTTTACCACCAAACGAAGTGTGTACAAATTTCATAAGCAGAAATTCGCTTATCTCTAGTTCTGATACGCAGCCTGCTGTGCTGAGCTTTTCAGGCACTTACCTTGACACAGCCTGGAGAATTTTGGATGTTCCCAGGCCTGTCATGGCTAACTAATTGGAGCACAGCAATTTCACAGTGAGGCTCCTGTTGAAAGGCAGAGTTTTACCCCCTTCCTCTGTCTAACCCCACATATGTCACAGTCACTTTTTATATTAACATCTGAGGGGTTAAATGACCTTGTTTGCTGAATTTCAAGTGTCATCGCAAAGTCCAAGCGAAGTTTTCGTTTTCCTTTTTTTTGTAGTAGTATTTAACGCAATGTAAAAAAAACAAAAGTGAAAGGGTTTGAAGACTTTTTCCGATCGCATTTTATGTATGTAGACATAAATGTATCTAGATATCTCTCTTGTGTGAGAACTGCATGCTACTTAACCCCTCAATCACCAGGCCGGAAAAGGCCTTATGATGAGACACTTTTTTTGTGATTTAGTGCACGTGGTGGTTTAACAGTTTTGCGATGTATGGTGCTCCGAATGAAAGGTCAGCACCAAGCACCGCGTACTGAGTGATTATCTGCACGCTATCTCCATTGTTGCAGCCGTGCAGGGTAATTACAACTTCTCTCATTCTTTGGACTGGGACAAACAGTTATAATTACACTGCTCGGCTACAATGTAGTTGGTGCGCGGGTAAACACCAGAGAGGATGCAGTGTGAGGGCCAGACCACTGCTCATCTGATCCCTGGGACCAGTTACTATCTTTGGAACGGAGCACCCAAAGTGAAGAAATGTGCCCCACACATGCACTATGTCTTCTCCATTCACTTTTATGTGAGTTCTGAAAGTAGCTGAGGAAGCATTTTTGGAAGACCCATAGAAGTCAATGGAGAGCGCACCTGGCATGCATGACCACCTCTCCATTCACTGTTTTGGGACTGCCAGAAATTGCTGAATCAGCATTTTCATAACTCTGAAATAATTTAAAGGGGTACTCTGGTTATATTAACTATCCACAGGATTTGGGCATAACTATTAGATCGGTGGGAGTCCTACTGATAGGACCCCCACGAGAACGGAGCCTCTACCTCGTAGAACCTCCTGAAATAAAGGCAGCAGCTGGTTATTCATGTGCTCAGCAACTTCATTAATTTCTTTAGGAGTACAAGAGATAGCCTAGCTATGTATCATGTACTGCTACCTCCATATATAAACCTTAAGACAGGCCAGAGCACAAGCTGTGTCTCCTAGACCTTGATAGTAGCCACAGAGCAAGGTAGGCCATGCTGGACAGGATCATGGGAGATGGTGTACTCTGCTCAGATTTCTAGTTTATGGACCGTTTAAAGGAGAAAAAGTGGAATGAACACGCAAACATCACAAATTATATTTCACTCATGTTCCACACATTTAGGGGGTCATTTACTAATCAGAAATATGCCTATATTAGGCATATTTCTGGCGCAGATGGTGTAGCAAAGGTCCTTTGTGTCACTATCTGCAACTTTTCCCCACTCACGCCAGGTCTACAAAAAGTGAGGGGGAAGGGGATGGGCCGGTAGGCCTCTCTCATTTACCATTTTCTATGCCTGGTTTAGGTGTAGAAAATGGTCTAAATATAAGACAACTAGGAAGCTGTCTTACATTTAGAATCGGTGGTGGATACGCCAAAGTTATGCAGAGGCTGATCGCTGGCTATAGGGGATATTAAGACTGACATCTAAAACGCTGGTCTTAATGAATGACCCTCCTTAGTCGGGCTTCTAATACGTGTTTTCGGTGAGTGTAACATGCCGTATTTTTCACTTTATAAGACGCACTGGGGGCAAAATGGTAGTGTGTCTTTTAAAGCGAATGCTGCCATTTTTACTCTGCTACCACTGATACATCGCCGGCCGCTATGCTGCACAGGTGGGCTGCGATGTATCAGCGGGGAGGCAGGAGGGGCTGGAGGCTGGCAATACTCGCGCGGGGCCTGGTGCAGTCACTGTACTCTAATACACCGCGCACAGCAGTAAAATGTAGTTATGTAATGCTTATTCTTTATTAAAGTAGCACAAGCCTCTGCATTAGTACTTACTATCTAACTACTGTAGCAGGCAGGCCGGTCAGAAGTTGCTCCGTCATGCTCCTGCTTCATTATTAATGGGGGACGGAGCTACTCCCACTTTACTAATGAAGCAGGCGTGTGACTGAACGAGTGACGTTACTCCACCGGCCTGCCTGCCTGCTGCTGTAGTTAGTAAGTACTAATGCAGAGGACCTGAAAAGGGGCAGTCTCCTTCTCCCTGTTCCAATGCTAGCAATTGGCAATCAGAGCGGTAGAATATACCGAGGGGCCACAGCGGGCGAACGGAGCAGCACCCAGGAATAATAATACATGCAGTGAGATCCCTGGGCGCCGCACTACATATCCTGATAGTTTACAATGTTTGGACCCATGAAAGGTCCTCTCTAATAAAGAATAAGCATTACATAACTACATGTTACTGCTGTGCGTAGGGCCCAGTGTATTGGGGGTTACTATTTACACAGGGACACTGTTATGGGAGGATCTGTGGATGACACATATATATCTTTCACAGATCCCCATAACAGTGTCATCCACAGATCCCCATAAGTGTCATCCACAGATCCCCCCCCCCCCCATAACAGTGCGTCATCCACAGATGCCCCATAACAGTGTGTCACCCACAGATGCCCCATATTAGTGTCATCCACATACCATCATTATTCAAAAGCACGCCTTTTGGTTCACTTTTTTTTTTTAATTTTCCTCCTCAAAAACCTAGGTGCGTCTTATAATGCGAAAAATACGGTACATCCTCACGGTTACACTACAACGGCTCAAGTAAATAGTGCCGCCTTAGATGAAATAGTGTTTCTTTCTAGATTGTCACAATTCAGAAGGTGCAGGAAAAAAGAGAGGCCTGGGGGTCCTAGCAGTAGGGACCAAAATGAGCAGACATTTATCGCCTATCCTGTGAATAAGTGATAAATATTCAATGTGACAAGACTACTTTAAGAAATTACCAAAATCAGTATAAATTGATGCGTGTCTTAAAATTCCCGTTGGTAAGTTCTTTGCCTAAAAAAAGCATACCTAGAAATGCTTGTTTTGTGCACCAATTTTGGAAGCTTTCTAAATGTATTTTTTGTCAAATAGTGTTTGAGTGCTGGTACTTTCATTGATGCTTTTTTTTCTTTCCATTCCTAGCAATGTTATATGACAAAGTATATGCCCCCCTATAATGTTGCTGCCAAAGTGTCATTAAAAAAGCAGCACACATTGGCACTTGTCTTTTCAAGCAGGGCATAAAAATGGATGTCTATGGGAGACAAAAAAGACAGTAAAGGAGGCTATAATTTAAAAAAAACAAAAAAAAACTAACCATTACTGACCCAAAAAACCTTGTGTCAAAAAAGATTGCGGTCAGCTACGGTATCTCATAAAAATGAGTACACCCCTAACATTTCTGTAAATATTTTATTATAACTTTTCATGGGAAAACACTGAAGATCTGACACTTTGATACAATGTAAAATAGTCAGTGTACAGCTTGTATAACAGTGTAAATTTGGTGTGCCCTTAAAGCAGCGTTTCTCAAATAGTGGGGCGCCCCCCCATCGGTGGCGCGAGGCTCCGTAAAGGGGGGCTCCAGGTGACAGGAGATGAACGCTTCCACTGTGGAAGCGTTCATCTCCATAGTAATCTGTATCGCCGTCCTCTGGACAGCGATACAGATCGCTGTGCTGTGCGGCAGGGAAGGGAGAGGCGTCTCCCTCCCCTGGTCCTCTGATAGGCTGCGGGCCTTGTGCCCGCAGCCTATCAGAGCGTTTCAGGCGGCGCGATGACGTCATGGCGGCGCCTGAGCAGAGTGCAGAGCGGGACACAGGCCGGAAGAGGCCTGCATCCAGCGCTTCCAGGGAGGTAAGTATTGGGTGGGTGGGGGACCCTGGACCCTATTGGGGGCGGGAGAGCCTGCACATAATTTGAGGGGGAAAGAGCCAGCACATGATTTGGGGGAAGCCTGGACCCTGCACATGATTTGGGGGAGGGTTAATGTAGCCTGCACATGATTGGGGAGGGGGTTAATGGAGCCTGCACATGATTTGGGGGGGTTAATGGAGTCTGCACATGATTTGGGGGTGGGGGGGGGAGGGGGGGTTAATGGCCCTCACCTGTGGGGGGATTGGTGTACTTAAAACAAATTTATTTACAGTCGCGCAAAATGTTTTCTTCTTCCTAGGGGGGGCATGACAGAAAATAATTGAGAAGCACTGCCTTAAAGTAACTCAATACACAGCCATTAATCTCTAAACTGCTGGCAACAAAAGTCAGTACACCCATAAGTGAAAATGGCCAAATTGTGCCCAAAGTATCAATATTTTGTGTGACCACCATAATTTTCCTGCGCTTCCTTAACTCTTTTGGGCACGGAGTTCACTAGAGCTTCACAGGTTGCTACCGGAATCCGCTTCCACCAAGGATGTTAGAGACCTTGCGTTCCCCAACCTTCCGTTTGAGGATGCCCCACAGATGCTCAAAAGGGTTTTGGTCTTTAGACATGCTTGGCCAGTCCATCAACTTTACCCTCAGTTTCTTTAGCAAGGCAGTGGTCGTCTTGGAGGTGTGTTTGGGGTCGTTATCATGTTGGAATACTGTCCTGCGGCTCCGTTTCTGAAGGGAGGGGTACCTGCTCTGCTTCAGTATGTCACAGCGCATGTTGGCATTCATGATTCCCTCAATGAACGGTAGCTCCCCACAGATGGCAGCATTTATACAGCCCTAAACCGTGACACCACCATGCTTGACTGTAGGCAAGACACACTTGTCTTTGTGCTCCTTACCTGGTTGCTGTGACACACGCTTGACACCATCTGAACCAAATAACTTTTCCTTGGTCATCAGATCAAAGGACATGTTTCCAGTAATCCATGTCCATAGTCTGCTTGTCTTCACCAAACTGTTTGCTGGCTTTCTTGTGCATCATCTTTAGAAGAAGCTTCCTTCTGGGACGACAGTTATGCAAACCAATTTGATGCAGTGTGCGGCGTATGGTCTGAGCACTGACATGCTGACCCCCCCTTTAACCTCTGCAGCAATGCTGGCAGCGCTCGTACGTCTAGAAAAGACCACCTCTGGATATGATGCTGAGCATGTGCACACAAATTCTTTGGTCGACGATGGCAAGACCTGTTCTGACTAGGGTTGGGCAATATACCGGTGGCTGTGATATACCGCGGTATTAAGAAACTGCGATATGGCGATATCACAGTTTCCTAATAACCGCGGTATTTAATGACGTCATAGGAGCGGTCGCACGTGTGCCGACCGCTCCTAAAACATCCATGTCAGGGCCGAATTCCTGGCGCCCGGGACATGTAGTAAGTAGCCCGACCTTAATAACTATTGTGACGCAGGCTCCCGGGCAGCGCTCTGTTCCTCCATGCGCCGTCTGCCCCTTCATTCATAAAGTGGGCGGAGCATGGAGGAGCAGAGAGCTGCCCGGGAGCCTGCGCCACAATAGTTATTAAGGTCCGACTTCTTCTACAGAGATTAACTACATAAATACTGGATCAGAGCTGCGGGGCCGGTGTATTACTGCAGAGTAACACTGCACCGGCCCCGCAGCTCTTATCCAGTATTTATGTAGTTAATCTCTGTTCCTCCATGCTCCGCCCACTTTATGAATGGAGGCAGACGGCATGAGGAAGAGCTGCCCGGGAGCCTGCACACAATAGTTATTAAGGTCCTGCTACTTCTAAAGACATTACAGTGTTGGGGGCACTGTGGCTGACATTGTTATGGGGGATCTGTGGATGACACATATATAGCATAAGATGCTATATATGTGTCAGCCACAGTGCCCCATAACAGTGCGTCAGCCACAGTGCCCCCATAACAGTGCGTCAGCCACAGTGCCCCCCATAACAGTGCGTCAGCCACAGTGCCCCCATAACAGTGCGTCAGCCACAGTGCCCCCATAACAGTGCGTCAGCCACAGTGCCCCCCATAACAGTGCGTCAGCCACAGTGCCCCCCATAACAGTGCGTCAGCCACGGTGCCCCCATAACATTGCGTCAGCCACAGTGCCCCCCATAACATTGCGTCAGCCACAGTGCCCCCATAACATTGCGTCAGCCACGGTGCCCCCATAACAGTGCGTCAGCCACAGTGCCCCCCATAACAGTCGTCAGCCACAGTGCCCTCCATAACAGTGCGTCAGCCACAGTGCCCTCCCATAACAGTGCGTCAGCCACGGTGCCCTCCCATAACAGTGCGTCAGCCACAGTGCCCTCCCATAACAGTGCGTCAGCCACAGTGCCCTCCCATAACAGTGCGTCAGCCACAGTGCCCTCCATAACAGTGCGTCAGCCACAGTGCCCCCCATAACAGTGCATCATACAGTATAACGTCTCCTTGCGGCTGCCCCTGTGCCCCTTACAGTATAACGTCTCCTTGCGCTGCCCCCATACAGTATAACGTCTCCTTGCGCTGCCCCCATACAGTATAACGTCTCCTTGCGCTGCCCCCATACAGTATAACGTCTCCTTGCGCTGCCCCCATACAGTATAACGTCTCCTTGCGCTGCCCCCATACAGTATAACGTCTCCTTGCGCTGCCCCCATACAGTATAACGTCTCCTTGCGCTGCCCCCATACAGTATAACGTCTCCTTGCGCTGCCCCCATACAGTATAACGTCTCCTTGCGCTGCCCCCATACAGTATAACGTCTCCTTGCGCTGCCCCCATACAGTATAACGTCTCCTTGCGCTGCCCCCATACAGTATAACGTCTCCTTGCGCTGCCCCCATACAGTATAACGTCTCCTTGCGCTGCCCCCATACAGTATAACGTCTCCTTGCGCTGCCCCCATACAGTATAACGTCTCCTTGCGCTGCCCCCATACAGTATAACGTCTCCTTGCGCTGCCCCCATACAGTATAACGTCTCCTTGCGCTGCCCCCATACAGTATAACGTCTCCTTGCGCTGCCCCCATACAGTATAACGTCTCCTTGCGCTGCCCCCATACAGTATAACGTCTCCTTGCGCTGCCCCCATACAGTATAACGTCTCCTTGCGCTGCCCCCATACAGTATAACGTCTCCTTGCGCTGCCCCCATACAGTATAACGTCTCCTTGCGCTGCCCCCATACAGTATAACGTCTCCTTGCGCTGCCCCCATACAGTATAACGTCTCCTTGCGCTGCCCCCATACAGTATAACGTCTCCTTGCGCTGCCCCCATACAGTATAACGTCTCCTTGCGCTGCCCCCATACAGTATAACGTCTCCTTGCGCTGCCCCCATACAGTATAACGTCTCCTTGCGCTGCCCCCATACAGTATAACGTCTCCTTGCGCTGCCCCCATACAGTATAACGTCTCCTTGCGCTGCCCCCATACAGTATAACGTCTCCTTGCGCTGCCCCCATACAGTAGAACGTCTCCTTGCGCTGCCCCCCATACAGTAGAACGTCTCCTTGCGCTGCCCCCATACAGTATAACGTCTCCTTGCGCTGCCCCCATACAGTATAACGTCTCCTTGCGCTGCCCCCATACAGTATAACGTCTCCTTGCGCTGCCCCCATACAGTATAACGTCTCCTTGCGCTGCCCCCATACAGTATAACGTCTCCAAGTGTTTTTTTCTTCTAAATGGGCATTTATCGTGATATATATCGTTATCGCGATAAATTTCTTAATATCGTTATCGTGGCAATATTTTTGATATCGACCAACCCTAGTTCTGACTGGAACCTGTCTTGTTAAACCACTGTATGGTCTTGGCCACCGTGCTGCAGCTCAGCTTCAAGGTGTTGGCAATCTGCTTATAGCCTAGGCCATCTTTATGTAGAGAAACTATTCTTTTTTGCCGATCCTCACACCTGAGACCTTGTAACACTAACAAGTCACATGACACCAGGGAGGGAAGACGGCTAATTGGGCACAATTTAGGGGTGTACTCACTTTTGTTGCTAGTGGTTTAGACATTGAGCATCTGTGCGGCATCCTCAAATGGAAGGTGAAGAGCGCAAGGTCTCTAACATCCACCAGCTCCGTGATGTCGTCATGGAGGAGAGAAAGAGGATTCCAGTGTAAACTCCATGTCCAAAAGAGTTTAGGCAGTGCTGGAAAATAATGGTGGCCACACACAGTATTGACACTTTGGGCACAATTTGGCCATTTTCACTTAGGGGTGCACTCACTTTTGTTGCCAGAGGTTTAGAAATGGCTGTGTGTTATTTTGAGGGCACACTGACTTTACACTGTACCCTGACTACTTAACATTGTATCACAGTGTCATATCTTCAGTGTTGTCCCATGAAAAGATAGAATAAAATATTTTCAAAAATGTGAGCGGTGTACTCATTTGAGATATTGTACTTTATTTCCTATGTTTTACTGTTAGAGTATAGGGATCACTAACGTACCACACTTTTTGGAGAGAGTTTTTGTGTGATCACTTTTTTTGTTTTCCTCTGAGTTTACCTCAAATGTGAACATTCGTATAGAAGTGCAGGAGAAAAGGTGGCATGTAGGCTGTTAAATTTGTGTATGACCTGACAATATTGCATGCTTTAGCTTGGATTACATTAAGGGCTGTATACAGGACTGATCCTGTCTGGGGAAAGGAGAGGAAACCTTTCTGTGCTTCCCCCAGACGGGCCGCCATCATTTGGATGCACAGTGTACAGCTCTCATAGGAATCTGCTGCTCTGATGATATTCCTGTGTAGCTAATGTCGATTCTTCTAGGCCAGGATGATTGTAATGCTGTATTTGCATTTTATTGCTTATCTAACATGCGGTACTTTTTGTGTCCATATTGCAGACGGCAACTCCAAACTAACATGGCAGTCAGACTGTGTGATGTGGCTTCTCTGCTTAGAAGTGGTTCGTGGGCAGCAGAGCCTTGGACTGGGGTCTGTGGGATTTTCCTTAAATTTCTGTAGGCTTTTAATAGTGAAATGAGGTCATACCAAAACTGTGCAATCTTTTTTCATCCATTTTTTTTTAAATTCAGCTTAACGTTATTGCTAAATTTCTACTTGTTGTAGTTTATACAAATTACATTTTTTGAACATTATTGACTTGGCCTTGTTTGGAAAGGCTTCAGAATGAAGCAGATAAAGGTCCAAATTTAACTTGGATATGTTTTGGTATGGTCTCAAAGACCATTTTATGAGCAGTCACCGCTTTATAATTCCGTGTGTACATTTCTCACAGATGAATTGATGTCTCATTCAGTTTAGAGATTTCATGTTGGCTATATAGTGAGAACAGTTTTGTTGATCCTATCAACACAATATTCATTACTTTGTGAAACTTTCAACACGAGTATCATTTTATTCAGAGCAGATGGTCCTATAGCTGAGCAATGCTATTATTTCAGCACACCCGGCCTAGTGCAGCTGTTCACTTGAATGTTGGCTTAAGATCTCATGTTTGCCACCTGAAAATAAATTTGCGATTGGGCAAAAATTATATTTTACTATTTGCAGAATACGGTCAAGACATTAGGGCAGTTTTCCCCATTCTGTCTAATAATTTGATACTGTAGACTAGACAGCATAAAGATGCACCAGATTTATTACAGCGGCTCATGCCAGGCTGATGAATGTGGTGCATGTTTTTATCTAACTTGATACCGCCTCTTGGTTGGTTTACTTTGCGCCAACATTTTTGTACCATTTTGGTGCATGTTGGCACATCTTAAAGGGGAATTACAGTTTGTTATAGTTAATCTCCTATCCTGTAGATGGGGGATTATCAGATCAGCGGGGGTCCTACCGCCGGGACCCCTACCGATCAGGAGAAAGGGGACCCCTTACCCACTGAAGCTCCTCTGAAAATAATGGAGTGGTCAGTCGTACATGCACACAGCTGCTCCATTCATTTCTATGGGAGTTCTGTAAATGGCCAAGTACAGTGCTCGCCTAACTCCCATAGAAATGAATGGAGTGGCCACATGCATGTCTGACCGGCAGCTCTGTTGTTTTCAGGAGAGCTGCAGTGGGTATCGATTCTCCATTCTCCTGATCAGTGGTGGTCCCAGTGGTAGGACCTCCAACGATCTGATCCTTTGGATAGGGGATAACTTTAACCAACTGGAATACCCCTTCAAGCTATGTCCTCTTCTCTCTAAGCGAAGCCAGGCACAAGAATTGTCTGAAACGCCTAATAAATGAAGGCCATTTTATGCCACAAATGAAGATTCTCACATTTAGCTTAGTAAATCTTCCCCGTTATCTTTATTTCTGTTCAACAGAGTAAATTGAAGAACGGTCCAAACATTTAGTATAGCTGTATCAGCTGAATTTTTTAAAATATATTTAGCCCCCTTCTCAACATCCGTTGTACATGTAATAAAGAGTTTATTTTTAAGATGTCTCCCAAGCAAGAGCTGAGCGGGGGCCAATTTGTTGCTGTTATACGTAGGAGACATCCACTGGCAATGTCTGATCAGAGAGAGACTCGGATCATGGACATATAACCCCTTAAATGCAGTGATGAAGTTTGTGGCATCGGAGGGGTCATTTATGGGGAGCAGGCTGCCCCTGGTGACTGAAGGCCCTTTCCCCAAATGTGTTTGCTGTGGCAGCAGGGGGCCTTATGAAGGCTTCAGGTCTGCCACAGTAAAGTTCCTTTAAGCAGTTTTACATAGACTGCAGTGGTAGACCATTTATCCCATACACTTATCATTGTTACAGGAAAAAGAATCCAAATGTGTTTTTTGTTACTTAGTTTCCGAAAGGCATACATAACATAAAATGGCATCAATAAGAACTACAGATCACCCTGCAAACAGTGATCCTTTACATGGCTCTGGAAAAACAGAAATTGAAATAAAGTTGTGAAAACAAATTAATCTGCATTGTATTCTGACAAAGAAAGGACGACTTGGATGTCAAAAGCCTCTGTCTGAATCAGGCCTAAGAATGAAAACCATAGAATTGTGCTAGTGCATTTTTTCAGTTCAATCCCATTATTTTTTTCAGTTTCCCCCTATATCACACCGGTGCCAGTACAACTTCTCCTGTACGACAAACCCTTGTATGGCTGCGAACAGAATGGACAAGTAGACAAACATTTTGGTTTTTGGAAAATCTGAAAAATATAAAAATACGATTGAGAGCTATATGGTTTATATGTATAGCATACAAGATTACCAGTTTGGCTGTGTCCTTTTCCACATGACTGGTACATTATTTTTCACTTGCAGCAGAGAGAAGAATTGATTTCTGCTGCGATATGCTTAGCTGTACACACAGCTTCATGGCATTGCAGCTCCTTACTGGGGTACGGCTGCACCAGCGGGTTTCTTGATGCAGTTTTGGAAGCCAAAACCAGGAGTGAATTCAGAAAAGAATTGGTATCTGTCCTTAACGTTTTTTCCTTTTACGATCCACTCCTGACTTAGGCCTATTGCACACGAACGTGTGCGTCCCGCCGCGGTATTGCGGACCGCATATGTGGATCCACAATACACGGGCCCCGTTCCGTGTGCATTCCGCATCACGGATGCGGACCCATTCACTTCAATAGGTCCGCAAATCCGGAAATGCGAAACGGGCTCACTGATCGGAACACTACGGAAGCACTACGAAGTTCTTCCGTGGGGCTTCGTCTCGTACTTCCGTTCCGCAAAAAAATAGAACATGTCATTTCTTTTTGCAGGATGGATCGTATTCAAATGAATACAAGCAAAAAAGGGAGTGGCAGCTCTCACCTGTTGAAACTAGCAACCATCGAACAAACGAGCACGGATGGTGCACCTGATAGCAGCTGAGCAGAAGGAAGAAAAAGATCCAGCTCCAGCAGTGGATGGGATAGAATTAAAGGGGTTCTGCAGTTTGTTACAACTGATGATCTATCCTCAGGATAGATCATCAGCATCTGATCGGCCGGGGTCTGCAGGAGCGCCGCGGACTTCTCACTGTTTACCTCTGCTAGCGCCCCGCCCAGTGACGTCACGACTTGTATCCAAGTGGCGTGGGCGAGGCTAAACTCTGTTCACTGAATGCAGCATAGCCCCGCCCGCGCCTCATGATACAAGTCGTTACGTCACTTGGCAGGGCGCTAGCAGCGGTAAACAGTGAGAAGGCCACGGTGCTCCTGCAGCGCCGCTGCCTTCTCAAACAGCTGATCGGCGGGGGTCCCGGGTGTCAGACCCCGGCCGATCAGATGCTGATCTATCCTGAGGATAGATCATCAGTGGTAACAAACTGCAGAACCCCTTTAAATTTACGTCTTTATTAAGCGATTAAAATCTCCAAGTCATATTGACACCATTCATGCCAGTATTGTCAACGCGTTTCGGACCAGATAATATGCACGGTCCTTCTTCGTGACAGACATGACAATACTGGCATGAGTGGTGTCAATATGACTTGGCGATTTTAATCGCTTAAAGACTGAAATTAATTCAATTTCATCCACTGCTGGAGCTGGATTTTTTTCTTCATTCAAGTGAATGGGTCCGCAATCCACTGCGGCTGCCCCACGGCCGGTGTTCGTGCATTACGGCTCGCAGCATGGCCATGGGGTGCACATGTTCATGTGCAATAGGCTTTAGGCTTCCAAAACTGCATCAAGAAACCTGAATGTGTGGCCGCACCTTTAGGATTTGCTTTGTAAAATTGAGATTAAGAGGTGCATTATCAGTTCATCCCTATTATAGAATTTGTCATTTGTTGGGCATTTTCAGCTAATTTTCAGGGGGAAGTCTCCTTAGGCACGCCCTTTGAAAGCTGAACCAGCTGTATGAAAAAGCCCTGTGCAAGCCCAACACTTTTGTAACACATGATAGTTTTTTATGGAACTATAGGTCTAAATCTTAGTCAAAAGAAATATGTTCTTAATTAAAAGTATTGGACCATTTGTCTGGTGCAAATTCATGTTCTGTGAACATTTCATTGATTGCCTTAGAATTTGCCTTCACCAAGTAGGCTTTAGGGTATGTTCACACTGGGCAGATGTGCTTTGTGGATTTCCATGCAGCAAATCCACAGCATTTTACCAGCAAAGTGGACGAGCGTTTAAAAATATCTCAGCCACACACTGCGAGAAAGATCTTCTGAGTAGATTTTCTGCATGTCAAGTTATGATGTGGATTTCCAACTCTGATTTCACTTTTTGCATTGTAGCTGAAAATCCATGACAAATTTGGTGTGGGATTTTATGCTGTGGAAACTCGACAAAATTCATGACAGAAATTTTTTTGAGGGAAAATCTGCCGAATCCTTTCCATTATTTGTGGGATATCATTTTTACTTAGTTCTCTGCTAACACTTAGACATTTAGGCTGGGTTCACACGAGCATGTCCGGATGCGTTGCGGGTGCGTTCAGTGAAAACTGAGCGTTTTCACAGGCAAAGCCATTCAGTTTTGCCTGCGATTGCGTTCAGTTGTTCAGTTTTTTCCGCGCGGATGCAATGCGTTTTGATGCGTTTTTCACGCACGTGATAAAAAACTGAATGTTCACAAACAACATCTCCTAGCAACCATCAGTGAAAAACGCAACGCACCCGCACTTGCTGATGCTATGCGTTATTAACGCAGCCCCATTCATTTCTATGGGGCTGCGGATGCATTTATAACGCATAAGATAGAGCATGCTGCGATTTACACGCGTTGCAGAAGTGATGCGTGAAAAAAAACGCTCATGTACACAGGCCCATACAAATGAATGGGTCAGGATTCAGTGCGGGTGCAATGCGTTCACATCACGCATTGCACCCGCGCGGAAATCACGCTCGTGTGAATGCAGCCTTAGGTGGACATGTATCTGATTGGATATGTCAGTTTTGTGGTCTGAAAAAGTCCCAAGTCATGGCAACTGTGACATTTCATGATCCTCGCCGATTTTTTGTGATCTATGTTTAAGAGCTAAAAGTGAGATTAGACCTGGATTATGGCTTATTTACTATGTGCAACTTTTGCAAAAGTTGTGACCGATGCCAGGCAACTCCCATGTGTACTCTTATACCTAAAGGTGTAAACCACACTCACGCCACATATATTATTAAAAGGGTTTTCTGGATAGTTCATCAGTATCTGATCTATGGGGATCCGACACCCAGGACCCCCCGCTGATCTGCTGTTTGAGAAGGCACCAGCGCTCCTGTGAGCACCACCGCCTTCACAGCTTACCAAGCGCAGCACCGTACATTGTATGTTTGTGCTTGGTATGGCACTCATCCGCATTCACTTGAACGGGGCTGAGCTGCGCCTAAGCGACGTGACCGATGAATGTGACATCACTCGCCTAGACAAAGCAGCGAGAAGGCCGTGGCGCTCACAGGAGCCCCGTTGCCTTCTCGCACAGCTGTTCAGTGGGGGTCCTGGGTGTAGAACTCCCACCAATCAGATACTGATGACCTGTCCTGAGGATAAAGTCATCAGTATTAAAATGTTGGAAAACCCCTTTAAGGTGCACGACTTCATAAATTTGGTGTAGACACACAAAGCAAAGCCAGACTTAAACCTGACGCAAAAAAGACTGTATATGATAAATGACCTCCAAACAGTTTAAGATTATACACTTTTTATGTCTTAATTAAGCATTTTAATGAGTACTTGTAGGCTCTCCTGAATGCCTGTATTCTTTTTTTGCGTTTTCATTTTTCTTCCCTATCTTCCTTGAGCCATAACTTTTTTTTTTTCTGTTCACATAGCTGAACAGGACAAGTTGTACTTTCTAATGACACCATTTAATATTGCATACAATAAAGTAGGAAAAAAAATCCAAATGGGGGTGGAATAGAAAAAAATAACAAAAAACGCAATTCCTCGACCGTTATATGGGTTTTGTTCCCATGGCGTTCCATTTGCGGCAAAACTGACCTGTGCCCTTTGTTCTCTGGGTTAGTACGATTACAACGATACCACATGTATAGCTTTTTATGTCTAAATAGTGTAAAAATAAATTGAAACTTTTAATATAGATATATATATATATATTTATATATATATATATATATATATTTATTTATTTTTTTAAATGTTTTTACAGGACTATATTCTGACCCCCGTAACTTTTTTTTTATATCTACTGAGCTATGTGGGGGCTCATTTTTTGTGGAACAATGTGTAGTTTTTATTGACATTTTGGAGTGTCTGACTTTGATCACGAGAAGCAATGAAAAAATGGCAAATTGGCAATTTTGACCTTTTTCCATAACGCCATTTGCCGTATTGGAAAAATATTTTTATATATTAATAGTACGGGCATGCTCTGTAGCGGTCATACCCGTAATGTTCGTATTTTAATGATGTATTTATTTTTTATCATACGTTAAGGGTAGCAATTTAAACTTTTAGAGTTTTAAAATTTTTATACATTTTTTAAGTTTTTACTTTTCGATGATTTTAAAGCTTGTGTTTGACAGTACGAAATCCAATTTTTAAAATTCTGATCATGGATTTTAAAAATCCATTTATTACTGGGAATTGCTCATGTCTTATGTTGGCCTGGTGGCCAAAATAAGAATTGCAGCTTAAATACCCTGAGTCTTTTCAGCGAGACCCAGTGTATTTAAATCCATTACTGGCATCCTCACTGGCCACAGAGGATGTTGGTAAGAAGCGAGGTTTTTCATCCTTTAGATGCCGTGATCTCACTTGATCACGGCATCTAAAGGTTTTCACTACCGTGATCGGCATTATTATTGCCTGATCCCCACTGCTGGGTTTTCACATCTCGAAGTAGAGACTAGGGAGATCAGGACAAACATACCTTGTGTGGTGCTTTTATTATCGACAGTGGTGTGAATATGATTTTTTATTCTGAAAGGCTTTGCCCTTGCTGAGGAAGTGGTGGTCATTGCATGTAGATGCTTCACAGCCTCTCCTGTCTGTATGCTATATAGCTGTCACTCTATCAAATGCAGAAGACATTTCACAGTGAGGCACTGCAATCTAGGCACTTGCAGGGGTAAAACCTGGCAGAATAAACATTTATATTTACACTACTCCTGATAAAGCTCCACAACTGTAGGCAGACTACCTGTAGGCTAGGTTTACACTGAAAAATCCATAGCAATAAAATCTCTAGATGAACAGGTCATGTTGGTGGGTGTTTTAGTGGAGTTTAAAAGTGTTTTAGAAGAGTTTGAATGATATTTTTCTGCTTCCACATTGACTTCTATGGAAATCCACAATTACTTTTTTTTTTTTTTTAAACCCCTTCTACCCAGGACAGTTTTCACCCTCCTACCAAGGCCATTTTTTGCAAATCTGACATGTCACTATGTGGTAATAACTCTGGAATGCTTTTACTTATCCAAGCAATTCTGAGATTTTCCTGTGACACATTGTACTTCATGACAGTGGTAAATTTGAGTCAATATATTTCACTTTTATTTATGAAAAAATCCCAAATTTACCAAAAATTTTGAAAAATCCTAAATTTTCAAAATTTCAATTTCTTTGCTTTTAAAACATAAAGGGATACCTCATAAAATATTTATTACTTAACATTCACCATATGTCTACTTTATGTTGGCATGGTTTTGTAAATGTCATTTTATATTTAAGACGTTAGAAAGCTTGAAAGTTAAAAAATTTTATTAAATTTCCAAAACCCGCTTTCTAAGGACCAGTTCAGTTATGAAGTCACTTTGTGGGACTTGCATAGTAGAAACCACCCATAAACAATGCCATTTGAGAAACTACACCCCTCAAGTTTTTGTGTGATGAGGTGACGGTTTGATTGGTACTATTTTGGGGGGCATACGCCTTTTTGATAGCTTGGTGTTGCCCTTTTTGTGGTGTAAGTTTTTTTTTTTTTTTTTTTTTTTTTTACAGTGTTCACCTGAAGGGTTGGGTCATGTGATATTTGTATAGACCTGGTTGTTATGGACGTGACAATGCCTAATATGTATACCAGGGTTGCATCGGGTATCGAATTATCGATACCCAATCAATACTTTTGTACCGATATTAATTTGATACCGGGATTTGCCATTTACCGATACTAGGCTGGGAGGGGCTGTGGCCACTGCGCTACCAACGAAGAGAAATAACCTATTAATGCAAATACAGGAGGCTATCTGTTTTTGCCGCCAGAACCCACCTCCTGTATTTCTGTTAATGGTTTAAAAACATTGGTAGTGCAGTGCACCCCCCCTCCCAGTATTAAATTATTGGTGGTGCAGTGTGGCCCCCAACGCCCCCAGTATTAAATCATTGGTGGCAGTGGCCACAAGGTCCCCTCCCCTCCTCCTCATTTGTGGTGCAGTGGCAGTTGTGACTGGAGCCCCACTAGTGTAATCCTGGGTCTCTGATCAGTTACCATGGCAATCAGGACACTACTGAAGCCCTGGATGCCAAGGTAAGCTCCCTGCTGCTGTGTGCATAAAGCACAGGGCTGCTGGGAGAATGTAAAGTCGGTGAATAGGACAAGTGTTTAAAAGATCCCAGGTTCTAGCCCCTAAGGGGGGAAATAGTTTTTTAATAAGTAAAAAAAAAAGTTAAAAAACCCACGAAAATATAAAGTATAAATCACCCCCTTTCCCAATTTTACATATAAAGTATATAAACAATAAATAACCATATTACATATTGCTAAATAATAAAAAATATCTTATATGCGGTGAACGCTGTAACAAAAAAAAAAAACTGCTTGATTCGACATTTTTTAGTCACCTTTTCCCCCCAAAAAATAGGATAGGACTGTTCTATTATGGGCCGGACGTTCCATAAAATGCATAATGCACCCGGCTTTTTGGTGTTTTATTTTTTTCACGTGATATGAAATCGAGTATCGCAATACTTTTTTATGGTATTGAAATCGAATCAAAATTTGGGTATCGTGACAACCCTAATGTATGCTGCAAAGAAAAAAGGGGGTCAGTCAGCCCATCCCAATGTGCAGGTGCGAGCTGCCATGGCTAGAAACACAAAGAAAAAAACTATGCAACATAACTCTGCAAACCAAATAAAGTACAGTAATGCCATAGTAATAGAAAACATTCTGGTGCTAATGCTGCGCTTATTTTGTAAATTTGAAATTCTTGGCAAATATATTTTGTAAAAAAATTTTTGGGCCCGTCAGCCAAACGTCAAGGTGATCTCAGTAAGACGGGAACCTAACACTAAATCCTACTTGTAATGTGCCATAACGGCCACCATAAAATTTAGGGAGTGCAGGTTCCACATGCATGCTGGCTCCACTCTGCTTTTTATCATTTTTGGTGCCAAAATGGCCTCCATTAAATTCAAGGAATGCAGGTACCCGTGCTGACCACGGCATATGCTGGCAGATACAGCAGGCGCCCAGCTATCATTGACTGCCGGGCCCCTGCACTGATCGGGCAGGCACATGAGCAGTGCCTGCCCGATCAACATAACGTAATAGTATGTCAAATTGCATAAAGTCACCTGCCACTATGACGTACTCAAGCAATTTTCAAGTTTGGCACTGAAAAAAGTCCACTACGAGAACAAGGTTTGCAAATGGTCAGGTTTCTTACAATTGAAGTCAATGGGAAGCTGTTGATGAAGTTTTAAATGTGGATTACGCAGCCAAAAACACCCTTTTTAAGCTGCAGAATCAGTGAGAGATTTTGCCCATGTGAACATAGCCTTAAAGGGAACCTGTCACCTCCAAAAGCCGCCCCAAACTGCTAGCAGTACCTTTAAGTAGCTGGCAGTGAGTTTCTAATGATGTATTTCTTACTGAATTCAGATGAGGCAGTAGTATGAAAAACGATCTTTTATCCTCCGTCCGCGCTATTTTCCAGTCAGGCTTGAAGTCATGGGGGCAGCGGCCTCCTTGCTTCAAGGCACGGTAAGCACGCCCCCTTCCCTGCCCCTTCGCTGTGACTGACAGCCGGCTGTTCAGTAAAGCTAGCCGACTGCCGGGCATAAGTGCCTCTCATCTGAATTCAGTAAGAAATACATCATTAGAAACTCACTGCCGGCTACTTGAAGGTACTGCTGGCAGTTTGGGACGGCTTTTGGAGATGACAGGTTCCCTTTAACTATGCATTGTTCCTCTCTTACTCCTCCAGGGACTGTAACCACACAGTCTGATGATTCTATTGACTAGAGGAATAGTGATGCAGAGTTGTCAGTTTATTCAGACCTTTCCACAGGGAACGGCACAATGTGGAATTCTAAGGTGTTCCAACATGGTTTCATTGGAAAGCAAATATTTACTATAGACAGACATGTCACGGAGGCTGACAGGTCCTCTTCTGATGCCTGCACAATACAAGGGTATTACCAACTCAATGGACTCCCCATCAAAAGCTACTAAAATGAGCAGTTCTATTCATTTATAAAGAAAAAAAGCTGCTGCTAGGGATGAGTGAATCGGTGTTCATCTGAGCATCCTGAACTGTGGGGGGACCTTCTCTCTGCTGGCAGATTAAAATGCTTTTCCAAGACGATTACAACTGGTGATCTATCCTCAGGATAGGTCAGCAGTATCTGATTGGTGGTGGTCCGACAACGGGGACAATTGTAAAATTAGTTTTTGTGGCAGAGCAAATACAACACTAACGGCTGGCTGTATGTGTAAGAAATAATAGAAAGCATAGAGCTCATTAAC
The DNA here is from genome assembly GCA_033119425.1 of Bufotes viridis. Lineage (NCBI taxonomy): Eukaryota > Metazoa > Chordata > Amphibia > Anura > Bufonidae > Bufotes > Bufotes viridis. The sequence continues at coordinate 266,558,065 of CM065589.1, forward strand.
ATGGAATTTCAAAATATGATTATAGTGTATCTATCTGTATGGGAAGTACTGGTGTGCTGGGCTGTATGTATGAGCTGACTACCTCCCCCCACCTTCCTAGTCAGACACAACACTCTGTAAATGGCAATGACCAGAGTGCCAATTTGGTACAAGCTTTATAGAGCTATGTTAGCAGTCAAATACTTGGTTTTTAAATGGCATCTGTCAGCATGATGAACCCTATTAAACCAGGCATACAGCCTGGTAGGGTTGATCACGCTGATAACGATACCCTGATTATGACAGTAAAACTGGATTTTGATTTATATGCAAATAAGATTATTGGAGCACCAAGGGGCCAGGCAGTCCTGGAGCACCAGATTTGCACTCCATAAGCTTGTGTGTCTCCTCCCCTTCACCTGCATTGACAGGGCTAGACCTCTCCAAGCAGCGCAGATTCCCTTTTAGCGATGCTGATGTCTGTCATCTTGTGCCTGTGTTGTGTTTCCCTGTTGTGCAGGTGAGATCTGACAGGTTGCAGGGCTTGCTAAATGGGAATTGGCACTGCTTTAAGAGGAGCAGATAATGCACTGTGCAAGTGCTGAGACTGGGACACACAGTGCAGGCGTAAGAGGAATGGGCTAGACCAGAAGTCTAGTCCTGTTAACCTAAGGGAAGAGAGAGGGACTGAAGCCCAAGGGGTGTAGCAATCTGGTACTCTGAGGTCCCTGGCTGGCCCCTTGGTGCTCTGGTAAACTTACTAAATTATGATAAATGTATTTTTATTTTTTTTTGTTAATCAGTGGGGCAATGTATTGTTATAATCAGGGTATAACTTATCGGCATGATCAACTCTACCAGGTGTATGCCTGGATTAATAGGGTTGATCATGCTGACAAATGCTCTTTAAGTTTTTCCTATTCAGCGGCGGTTTTGCTTTTTGACCTTTTGGCCTATTTATTACAACTGTTGGCTGTTTGCACATGACTAATTGTAGAGGTGGAAGGTTCTGACAGCTTTTCTCCCCTCTCCCCTGTATTCTGTCTCGCTAGCAGGTAATTGCTGCCATGGAAACCCAGCTGTCCAATGGTCCCACCTGCAATAACACAGGCAACTGTCAAAACACCATAAACAACTGCGCGTCACCAGTGGACTCCAGCAATACGGAGGACAGCAAGACCAACCTAATAGTCAACTACCTGCCTCAGAATATGACCCAAGAGGAGCTGAAGAGCTTGTTTGGGAGCATTGGAGAAATAGAATCCTGTAAACTAGTCAGGGACAAGATTACAGGTATGCTACAAACATTTCATGGAATATCTCCCTGTCCAGTCAGCAGTATCACCAGTGCTTGTTAGAGAGCAGGTTATCAATAATGGTGAAAAGAGAAATGGTACAGGAGTGCAACGTTTTGCTCAGAGTGGAAATAAAGCTGTTCTGTTTGAGTTGTTTAACCCCTTAAGGGTGCAGCCTGCAGGATAGGGGTGTCTGAACTATGGGCTTCTGATCACTAGGAAACACGGGGCTGTGTTCTCCGGTTTTGACTGGCAAACAAGTACAGTATGCATGTCTGCTGCCCCATTCAACCTGGGGAATACAGGTCCTATTCTAGTGATCAATGGGAGCCCCAGTTGTCAGATCTTTGCTAATCAGACACTTCTGCAGATCAGGGGCAAGTTGTTTTAAAATGATAACCTCTTTAATATCTCAGCCCCATATTTACAATGTGACATGCCACTTTGTATTCTCTTTGGTATGCTTTTACTTATATACAAGATACTTGGATTGCTTATTTTCCTTATGCCCATAAAAGCACCCTTGAGAGACTGCCTCCATCCAGGACAGGAAACTGGAGCTTACGTGGGGAGCTCTAGAGGGGCTCTGCCCCTATAGCACCAGTTCCTGTCCTATGGATAGGACTTCAGAGTGGAGAGCTAGGGTTAGGCTGCAAGGGCCCCTGGTGTGCATTAATTATAGGGGTTACCTGTTGCGGCCTAAGACTCCACTAGGAGCCGTCTGCTAAGTCTGGGGCAATCTTTCTGGGCCCTGGACTTATTTCTGTTGGGTCGGTGTTCCTGGGCAGTCCCAGCGTAACCGGGAGGTGATGCTGGCACGCTGGATCCTCTTGGTGGTGTTTGCGGTCCGGGCATCTCTGTCTTTCAGCCTAGAGTGACTTAGAGGCGGGGGGCGGGCCTAGTCTTCTGCGCGTGCTGTACGCACGAACCGGAGGTTGCGTAATGCAACTTCTGGTATTTCTGAACAAACTCCAAAAAAGCAGTTACCTACCAAGTAACCTAAGGGAAAAAATGTGGTAATCCCTCAAATAAAACGCCAAAGCGAGACCACACTATTCCGGGCATATAAATACACTGATATCTTTATTAAAGTACACAATACATCAGATTAAATAACATACATATATATTAAAAATTGGATCCCAGCGTGACAATAAAGCGATGGTGTCAGAAAATACATACAAAACAGGTCGTATTACCTAAAAGTGATAGGGAGAAAGGATCATCACAAAAGAGTAAATGTAGAGAAGTCACTTATCCCCACACCAAACACAGGCATCATCTATCCTTGGTATGTAGCTCAGTGCAATGCAAGGTGGAAACATAAGGTCCAACCTCTAGCTAATACATATACTTTAAGGTATAGCCATTAGGTAAAGAAAGATACAGACCGCAATGAGCGACACCACCGCCAACACCCGACGTGCGTTTCGCCTATCCGGCTTCTTCCAAGGGGTCATTGGGTAAATGAAAGATACAGACCGCAATGAGCGACACCACCGCCAACACCCGACATATGTTTCACCTATCCAGCTTCTTCCATTCGTCTATTTCTCGTACCCAAGCCAGATGGATCATTCAGAATGATTATAAATCTGAGAGACTTAAATCAGTCCCTCAAATACAAAAAGTTCAGAATAGAATCTGTACAGTCTGCAATAAAACATCTCTTCAAAGACTGTGTAATGGCTACCATAGACATAAAGGATGCCTGCTATCACATCCCAACTCATGTTGATTTTCAAAAATATCTGAGTGGCTGTGTCTATGGAAGGCCAAGTTCATCATTTACAATACAGAGCCCTTCCATTTGGAATATCTCAAGCATCCTGGCTTTTTATGAAACTGATGGTAGAGGTTATGGCCCAGATAAGGGAAAGAGACATTCCGGTTATTCCTTATTTGGAAGATCTTCTGGTGGTTGCAGAATCCGTAGATCTCTTAACTTCTCGTCTTCTAGAAGTAATAGAAATTCTCGCAAAACTTGGGTGGCAAATAAATTAGGAAAAGTCAAAACTGACCCCTTCTCAAGAATGTGTTTTTCTGCGTTGCATTCTCCCTCAGTGCAAGATATCTCAGATAAGAGAAGACGTGCGGACTCTAGTAGCCTCAAAAAATTGAACTATCAGGCAAGGGATGGCAGTATTGGGCAGAATGATCTCCAGAATACCAGCTGTGATTTGGACCGTTTCGCTCCAGGACCCTTCAGTGGCAGATTCTAAAAGAGTGGCAGGGGTCAGTGTCCCTGCTGGATGCCCCACTTCCTCTCTCCCCTCAGGTTATACAGTCCTTAGGGCTTCCCATGGGTTCTACAGGAGCAAGTAATCATCATTACGGATGCCAGTCCATCCGGGTGGGGGGCACTTTGTCAGTGGGGGGTTCTGCAGGGAGTGTGGAGTTCAACAGAAAGCCAGGATTCCCAGAATGTGAGGGAATTGAGAGTGGGTTTGTTAGCTTTGCGAGGTTTCCTGCCCAGATTACGGGGGAAAGGAGTAAAAAAAAATTCAGACAAAGTTACGGTCGTATCCTACCTAAACAGGCAAGGAGGGACCAGGTCAGAAAGTTTTATGTCCTTAACTGCAGAAATTTTTTCTCTAATCATTCCTTATGTTCCCTTTATCAAGGCAGTGCACTTAAAGGGAACAGAAAATAAGGTGGTGGATTATCTAAGCAGAAACCATGTGGATCAGGGATAATGGTGTTTAAATCAAGAGATCTTCAGTCAGATGGGCCAGCTATGGGGCCGTCCTCAGGTAGACAGAACAAGAAATGCAGCCTCTTCCTTTCTGTAAATCTGAGAGATTTTCCATCTGGGATAGACTCCTTCTCCCGTCTGTGGCTTTCCTCTTCTAAGACTTCTTACGAGGGTATTGCAGAAGCTAAGGCAGGAACAGACAACGCTCATTCAATTGCCTCTTTCTGGCCAAGGGCCTTGTGCACTTGGCTGAGGAAGCTATCCCTTTTAGATCCCTGGATTCTTCCGGACAGGAAGGATCTTGTTCCAGGGTCCTGTTTTACATCCAACAGTCTGTAACTTCATCTAACAGTCTGGCATTTGAAGGGGAAATTCTAGAGCATAGGAGTTTATCTAAGGAAGTTATATCTACAGATGTAGCAGAGCCAACACTCAAACTCTTAACTCAAAATTAATTAATTCATCCTGTTATCTTGAAGCAAAAGCCATTGAAAAGCAACTGAAGGTGTTTGCTTAACGCATTTTGTTTAGATCACATGTCTCATAAATCATGTCTACTACATCTATGCTCTCTCTTATCATGTAGGAAAGAAGTAACCGCCACTATTTACCTTAAAGTATGGAAGACATTCTTACATTTTTCTAAGGCCCCGGTAGATCCTTTGAGTCCCCCTCCTGTGTCCAAAATTCTAGATGTTTTGCAAAAGGATCTTGATAAGAACCTAAGACTTGGCACTCTTAAAGTACAGGTTTCTGCCCTTAGTGCTTTCTTTGATTTCCCCATTGCCAATCATCCTTGGATTAGGAGGCTCTTTAAGGCAGTCAGTAGAATTAAGCCTGTGATCAGGTTAATCTAGTGTTGTCTAAGATGATGGAGCCTCCTTTCGAACATCTACAGGATTTATCTATTAAAACGTTGTTTTTTAAACAGCTTTTCTGGTGGCCATCACCTCAGCCAGGAGAGTGGGTGAGATTTCTGTCTTTTCAGCTTCTCCCCCTTATATCCTGCTGGATAGAGTGCTCATTAAGCCAGATCCATCTTTTCTACCTAAAGTGGTCTCTGTTTCATAGATCTCGAGGTATTGTTCTCCCATCTTTGTGTCGGTCCCCAAAGAATGAGAATGAAAGAAGGCTCCGTTGTCTAGATGTTAAAAGATGGCTGTCTGAATATCTGAAAGTCAGTGGAGGAAATCCTCCAGGCTATTTGTGCAATTTGGATTAGGAAACAAGGGTAATAAGGTTTCTTCTAGAACTTTAGCCAGATGGATAGTTGGGGCTATCGCTTTAGCCTATTCCTCAATGGGTGAATCTCCACCTTCGGGAGTTGGTGCTCACTCAACCAGATCCATTTCTATTTCTTGGGCAGAGAGGGCCGATGCATCCTTAAAACAAATTTGCAGGGCTGCTACCTGGAAGTCTCCATGTACTTTTTTTGACACTACAAGTTAGATTTAGACTCTAAGGACCGTCTGTCTTTCGGGAGAAAAGTTTTGCAGACAGCGCGGCCATGTTCCCTCAGCAGCACAGGGGAGAAGGAGGCAGTCCCTCCCTCCCCCTGTGCTGCGCTGCCAATTGAGAGAAGAGGAGGAGGAGGGGCTGAGGGCGCACTCGCCACCATCCCTTCAGTATTACTTTCCATTTGTTTTTTATTAATGTTTTTTATTAATATAACAGATTACAAAGACAGTCAATAGACAGACATTAAGGTATTATCAATATACAACCTCTAGGGTACTCAGTCGCCGTGGGCATAGATCCATTAAGTCTTACTTAGCATATTCCGCAAGATCAAACAGGTTATAAAATACAGTGGGGGAGTGGTGAGGCATATTGACTTGATACCCAAGGTAGCCATTGATTAAGAGTTTTAATCCTATTTTCCATAGATGTGGCGTAAACCATTTCACACACTAAGTAGTAATTAACCTCTTGTATCACTGATATTAAGGGCGGAGTGGTAAGTTGCTTCCAATTTCTAGCTATTGACATTCTTGTCGCAGCTAGGATGTGAGCCACCACCCACACCTGATCTGCCGGTAGTTCATCTAGGCCGATGCCCAGCAACACCATCTCGGGGTGATGGGCAACGGCGAAGAGAAAATAGAGCAGATAAGATCCTCCACATTTGCCCATATTGGTCGTACTGACGGGCACAGCCACCACATGTGCAACGATGAGCCTAAATTTCCACACCCCTCCAACAAAGATGAGAAGTATTGGCCGTCATTCGAGCCAGCCTGGAAGGAGTCCAATACCAGCGGAGCTGCACTTTCCTAATCTGTTCAACATGATTAATACACTTAAAGCTCTTGTATGACCACACAAAAGCTTTATGCCATTGGTCAAGGCTAAACTCCCTGCCTATTTCTGCCTCCCATGACAGCATACATTTTAGTTTCTGATTATATTTAACTAATGCCAGTATAGCATAAAGAGTCGATATCTTAGGTCTGTTACCCACACCTTCCACTACATATCTAGCCAATAAATTCTCACTGATGGCAGGTTGATGGTGAGGCAGTGTATATAGGCAATGGCGTATTTGTAAATATTGATAGAACAATTTGTTCGGTATCCCATATGCCTCATGCAGCGATTCAAAACTTAATATCCTGCCTCTATCATACAACTGGCCAATCAGCTGTATACCACAGGTGTGCCATATAATCAGAGATAGGTCGGGTATAAGATATTCCACAATTGCTAAAGGGAGTTTTTGTATTGGAAGACAGCTAAGATGTCCAGCTGTGAACCATCCCTTCAGTATTAATATCATTGGTGGCAGTGGCCACAGGGTCCCCCACCTCCTCTCTTCGCATAGGAGCCCCAGCAGTGTAATGCTGGGACTCTGATCGGTTACCATGGCAACCAGGACGCTACTGAAGCCCTGGCTGCCATGGTCGGTTCCTGCTGCTGTGTGCCCATAGCACAGGGCAGCAGGGACAGTGTAAGATCCTATTCACCCTGATAGATCTCTAAAGAGCACAGGTTCTACACCTAAGGGGGGGAAATGGTAATAAAATAAAAAGTAAAACAATTTAAAATAGTAAAAAAAATCTAAATATTAAGTATAAATTAACCCTTTTCTAATTTTACATATACAATATATAAACAATAAATAAAAAAAACATATCGCTGTGCCCAAAAAGTCTAAACTATTAAAATATTTTTTTTAAAAAGCGTTGAACGCTGTAACAGAAAAACAAAATCCAAAAATTAAAATGCGCAAAATATTGGTATAAAATATCGGCTATCGGCCTGAAAATTCACGAATATCGGTATCGGCTCTAAAAAATCAATATCGGTCGACCCCTAATATATAATATATAATAAAATGTCCTCGCAATCAACTGGTGCTAGAGGGGCAGAGCCCCTCAAGAGCTCGCCACGAAAATACCTGTTTTCTGTCCTGGATGGAGGCGGTCTCTCGAGAGTGTTGTCATGGGCTCATGGAAAAAAGATTAATGGTAAGTGTAATCCTGAATTTTGCGACAGTGGCCCAGGTTTACTTTTGTCTGCGTCACAACATGCGGATCATGGACCTATTGAAGTCAATGGGTCCGCACAGTGATCTGGAGTGCGCATGGCCAGTTCTGTGTTTTGCAGATCCGCGGTTTGTAGTCTGCAAAACGGACACGGCTAAATGGACCCTAAATCAACACACAGTTGGAATAGAGTCGGAGAAAAGTGTCTATCTCTGCACCACGGCTATGTGTATGTTCCTCAGATTATTTTTCCTTTTTTACAGTGGTTAATTGAGAGAAAAAGCTCTCCAAACTGTTAGGCTACTTACACACTAGTGTTTTAGTTTTCCGCCATTGAGATCAGTCATAGGGGCTCAATACCGAAAAAAAACGCTTCAGTTTTGTCCCCATTCATTGTCAATGGGGACAAAACAGAACGGAATGCTCCAAAATGCACTCCGTTCCATTTGGTTGCGTTCCCAGACCGGAAAGCAAACTGCAACATGTTGTAGTTTGCTTTCCGTCCTTACACAGTTTCTCCCAAGTATGACGCTACCCAATTCGTGGTCATAAACAGCTGTTTGGGGACACTGCAGGGCTCAGAAGTGACTATTTTTGTTGAATGAGCTGTTTGAGGACTTTTTTGTGAGCGGAGCTGTAGTTTTTAGTACAGTTTTGGGAGCACATACAGCTTCATTTTTTGGGAAGTGGCCAAAAAAAATCTAATTTTTGGTTTTTATTTTCTTTGGTGTTCACTGCATGGTATAAATAATTTTATTTTATTCTTTTCATAGGGATATTCATTGTGAAAGACTTTTTTTTTTTTTTTTTTAATCTGCTTATTATGGACATGGCGATACTAATGTGTAGTATTTTTTTTTTTTTAATTAAGACTGGATAGAAGTTAAAGGGTTTCACCCCAAAAACCCATTTTTCAACACTCACGTTTTTCTCTGCAAAATTGCCCCCACATTAAAAAGCTTCTTACCCTATTGCTGTACCTCCTACAGATCTTCAGAAAATCACTTTAATTGCAGATGTCAATCACAGTTGATGGGGCCCAGGGCAGCTTCAAAATGGCCGGTGCCCCTCCTCCTCCAGTGGCCAAATCCCGTGCCTGCTCTGAGGGTACGGATGTCCGTGCCTGCGCACTGGATACCCCGATGCTTCTGCCAGTAATCGGGAAACCAGTTCGCAGGCGCAGACATCCGAATCCTCAGCGCAGGAGCGGGATTTGGCCACTGGAGGAGGAGGACAAGCTGAAGACACTCGGCGGGCCGTCTGGGTGAAAGGCGGAGTGGAAAGTTATGAAGATGAGTGTGCGGCCTGGGCATCGGCTGTTATGACGCCTCCCCTGGGCACCTTCAACTGTGATTGACATCTGCAATTAGTGATTTTCTGAACATAGGAGGTACAGCAATAGGGTAAGAAGCGTTTTAGTGTGGGGGCAATTTTGCAGAGAAAGATATGAGTGCTGAAAAATGGGTTTTTGGGGTGAAAGACTCCCTTTAAAAAAAAAAAAAATCTATTGAAATTGTATTATTTTTCCAAATGTGCCATGACTAGGGACTTGAAACTGGAATATTCTAGTTGCTAGTAAAATACATTACAGTATATCTATATTGTGCAGTATTTTGCCTGTCTGTTTTACACTGTCGCCAATTAGACCCTGCCTCATGTGCCATGGGGGCCACCTCCATCTGTAAATCACTTGGATGCCATGGTTACTGTTCAGTAGTGTCCGTAAGATTGCTGTACGGCAATTTGTACAAGGAGGCTAAACTTCAGAAAATAGTGGTGTGTGTTTAAACTAATGCCGTTGTTGTGGTTTTATTTTTTATTGCAGTTGATGAAAATAACAATATTTATACTATTTATCTTTAGTGTTGATCTTGTCCAGTCAGCAATCCCATACAGTCATATGGTGTAGTTTGTGATTTCTTTTGCGGAGTCATGGAGGAAGGCTTATCAAAACTAGTTGAGCTCTGACAAATGAAAGGTGGAATCTGATTGGTTGCCATGGGCAACTAAGCCAATCTTCCTTTCCACCAGATTTTATAGATTTCCTCCATGGAGTTTCTATCACTTTTCAGTGCTGCTGGCTGAGATTTTGTGAAGCAAAATTAACTTCCCAAAATCAAGGGGTGTTTCTTTAGTCCTCTTTTAGTCCTATTTTGGCACCTTTAAATGCTGTTAAATGGATGCAAACAGTTCTGTAGACTGATGCTCTAATTTAGCACAGAAATTAGAAGCTAATATAAAGCATGGATTCTGGCTGTTAAACCACTTTGCTTGTCACTGACAACGGCCATATCTAAATGGTTAGTTAAATGTAGGAGGCAGGTCCTTCTGTTACCCAATTGTTGTCCCCATAACGCAGTCTATAACACAGTTTATAAAAGACATTATTTTCTAAAAGTGGTAAGACATAGCAGATTGCATATTTGACATTGTCATGTTGGGTCTTTAAAGATGGCTCACGCTTACCTCTCATCCATGATTGGAGCTAACTTCGCACATGGATTTTAACCCCTCAGATAGGTCAATAAAGAACAATGTATATGCATGGTCATTTACTATGTGACTGGGTAGCTCCCCCACATAGAGAGTGGCTGAGCCGACCAGCTGCTATGGCAGCCTGGAGGCTTGTAAAGGCTCCAAGGCCTGCCATAGGAAAATTCCCATCAAGCTCCACCTGTGATGGGGCTTGGTTGGAACACACTGATTGTCCCATAGACTGCAATGGGAAATCATTCAGTATATTTAAATGATCAGACGATCACGTTAAAGTCCTAGGGGAACTAAAAAGTGACAGTTTGTTAGGCTGAAAAGACCTCTGTCCATCCAGTTCAGCCTGTTAGCCTGCAAGTTGATCCAGAGGCGACTCCGCCCCCCCCCCCCCCCCCCCCCCATGAGGTCGAAGCCACGGAGACAAAAATTAAAACCTCAAAAGTCAAATCACGACCCTTCTCCTTACAAAAATAAAGTTATGGCTCTTTGAAGGCTGAAGGTGGAAAAAAAAACAACTAAAAATTGCAGTGCCAGGAAGGGGTTAAAAGGGTTTTACGAGACTTATTTACTGATGACATTCCAATGACCGCCGGAAGATCAGCTGACTGAGAAGGCACCACAGTCTTCTCGCAGCTTCTTCTCCTAGGCCAAACGACATTTTCAATGGTCACGTGGCCTAAGGGCAGCTCAGCCCCATTGAAGTGAATGGGGCTGACCGCGATACCAAGCACAGCTCAGTACTATGTACTGTGCTGTGCTACATGAGCATGAAGAAGGCTGTGGTGCTCACAGCTAGTACCTTCTCAAACAGCTGGTTGGTGGGGGTCCTGGGTGTCGGTTCCTGGATAGGTCAACTTTTGGAAAACCTTTTTAAAAAGCAGTAAATATTTCTGTGCATATTATTGGAAATGTCCCATTGGAGTTAAGAAAGCCTTGAAAGTTTAGATATGTATTTTTTTAATGATGTTCCAAAGCACACAGTTTTATTTTATCTGTGCTTATAATTGCCACTACCAGGCTAAAAGCCAGGCTTCTCCTTAAAGGGAACCTGTCACCAGGATTTAGTGTATAGAGCTGGGGACATGGGCTGCTAGATGGTCGCTAGCACATCTGCAGTACCCAGTCCCCTTAGCTCTATGTGCCTTCATTGCGTCAAAAAAAGGATTTTTGTGATATGTAAATTACCCTGATATGAGTCCTGTGTCCGGAGAGGAGTCAAACTTCCTGAGCGCAGCACCGCCCCGCGTCCTCGGAATCTCCTCCTTACTGGCCGACGTCACATAGCTGGAGCGCCGAAATCTCGCGATGCGCGAGCTAGCGCATGCGCAGTGTCGGCATCATGTTCCTATCCTGTGCTGGCATCAGCACAGGGAACAAACTACGCATGCGCTAGCTCCCGCATCGCGAGATTTCGGCGCTCTAGCTATGTGACGTCGGCCAGTAAGGAGGAGATCCCGAGGACGCGGGGCGGTGCTGCGCTCTGGAAGTTTAACTCCTCTCCGGACACAGGACTCATATCAGGGTAATTTACATATCACAAAAATCCTTTTTTTGACGCAATGAAGGCACATAGAGCTAAGGGGACTGGGTACTGCGGATGTGCTAGCGACCATCTAGCAGCCCATGTCCCCAGCTCTATACACTAAATCCTGGTGACAGGTTCCCTTTAAAACATGCTGGTCTAAACTGCTCAGGGTGCTGTGTGAACATAAACTCACTGATCCCCTACCGCTACTCTACTGATGCTGCCTGTCCTCTGCAGTTGTCTTGGTCCTACACAAGGTCTTGTGACCACTGCAGCCGATTACTGGCTATATCAGGTCACCACTGCAGCCGCTGATTGGCTGCAGTTATCTGTCTGCTTCTGTGTCGGACTGTTGTATTATTATTTTTCTTGCCCTTCTATTGGAAATGCCAGACCAAGTTCCTTTTCTTTTAAATTTTACCTGCATTGTCTTTAGTTCTGTTTTATAAAGGACTTACCCCATGAATGAAAAAAAAATATAGATAATATACAGTCTACAACTAATGACCAGTGTAATATGTCTGCAGTGTATTCTAAATGAGTTTATATATGGAATTCACCTACATAAAGTATAGTGTTCAGTAATGACCCTGTGGCTTCAAAGTAGTCTCACGTCATTTTCACCAGATGTAGCCGAGCTAAAATTGACTAACACGTCAGTGCTTTCCTGGTTAGCTCATGACAAAAGCCATTCCAATTAATTGAAAAGTTAGTTATCTTTTTCTTGCCATTCTTTACTTAACACGTTAACCATCAAGTTTAACTCAGCTGAATCTGTACATAACTAACAGCATTGCTCCACATCCCAAACTTACCTGTGTGTACTTATTCTATAAATGACTCCCAAGTGCCCAGCTGGACGGGCTTCGCTATGGGTGCCTTAGGGAGCTGTTTTTCAGCAGAAGAAGTGGTTTTTCTGGACATGGAATAAGGACACAAAGTACACACAGGTATTTGGTGAAAATGACACTCTTCAAAGGCATTTTCCAAGCAGGAGATATTGATGACCTACCGTCAGTATAGGTAGTAAATATCAGATTGATGGGTGTCCAGTCTGATTGGGAGCTGTGCATCAGTATGCCACTACCCATTGGACGGAGACGTCTGCTTTCAGCTCTACCCACCTTTCAGTTTCATTGGCGGTATCAGACTCCCAATGATATTTTGAGGACCTATCCATATTACGTCTCTACTTGGGGTCATGTATCATTGTACATGCCCTTATTCCTCTCCTTTCTGCAGTCTGTCAGTGCATCCCACACTGTTAGCTGAAGTGGAGTTAGCGTTTAACCTGGTCTGTCTCAGGCTAAATAGCAGCTGTAGGTACGAGCTATTGTTTTAAAGTTGAGAATCTGTGATGCAGCTAAAGAAAGCACATGTAGAAACCGGATTGGGAGTAAGCTGCGGATGTGTAGCTCTCACCCTGCGAATCGCTGGCTGTTTAGTCTTATCCTTATTTTAAAGCCTAGATTCTCAGCCTTTAAACAGGGCCGGGCTCATCTGCTATACAGCTTGAGATGGAGAGCGATTAGTAGCAACAATGTACGTCCTTGGCTGCTTGGAGTTGGAGGACTCCTTTACCCTAGGTACACACCTAAGCGTTTTTCAGCGCCTTCAAACGCGCTGTAAAACGCACAACATGTGGAAAGCCATGCTTCCCTATGGGCATGGTTCAAATTTGGGCGTTTTACAGCGCGTTTGAACGCGCTGAAAAACGCCAAACGCTGTCGCTTCAGCATGAGCTTCTTTTGGGCGTTTTAACGCACCTATGGACCATGCTGAAATAGGGGAGAATCACTGAATCGCGCGTATGATGCGCGTTTCTTAGTTACTAAAACGCGCATCATACGCGCGATTCAGAAACGCTTAGGTGTGTTCCCAGCCTTAAGCTTTTGTTATGATTACAATTGTCATGTTCTCATAAAAATATACTGTTGAGTCCAGTGTACTAGACTGCCTCATTTGCATGAGTAACTAGCTTCATGACATTGAATTCTATTACACCAATTGTACTGCATTAATTGAACAGTCGCTGCATTATTAAAAAGGACCATGTCTAGTTTAGTAACTACTTGCAATCCCTGTGTAATAACAATTCTAGAACATCTTATTCTTATGATGCTGCGGTGCTGGTCCTCTAACTCCTACAAGAAGTTTGAATGACGCTTCAACACTTTAACCCCTTAAGGACCGGGCTCATTTTTGCAAATCTAACCAGTGTCACTTTGTGTGAATAACTTTAAAACGCTTTTACTTATCCAGACCATTCTGAGATTGTTTTCTCGTCACATTTTGTACTACCTGACGCTGGTAAAATGGAGTAAAAATAAAATAAAAATGTATTTTTTAAAAAATACCAAATATTTTGAAAAATTGGCAAAATTCCAAGTTTCAACTTCTCTACTTCTATAATACATAGTAATACCTCCAAAAATAGTTATTAATATTCATTCCCCATATGTCTACTTCATGTTTGGATCATTTGGGGAATGTTACAAGGCTTAGAAGTTTAGAAGCAAATCTTGAAGTTTTTCCGAAATTTTCCAAAACCCACTTTTTAAGGACCAGTTCAGGTCTGAAGTCACCTTGTGAGGCTTACATAATAAAAACCACCCAAAAATGACCCCATTCTAGAAACTACACCCCTCAAGGTATTTAAAACTGATTTTACAAACTTTGTTAACTCTTTAGGTGTTCCACAAGAGTTTATGGCAAATGGAGATGAAATTTCCGAATTTCTATTTTTATTTTTTATTTTAATCCATGTTTTACAGTAACAAAGCAAGGGTTAACAGCCAAACAAAACTCAACATTTATTGCCCTGATTCTGTAGTTTATAGAAACACCCCATATGTGGTCGTAAACTGCTGTACAGGCACATGGCAAGGCGCATAAGAAAAGGAACGCAATGTGGTTTTTGGAAGGCAGATTTCACTGGGTTCATTTTAAGCTGACATGTCACATTTTAAGACCCCCTGATGTACCCCTAAAGTAGAAACTCTCCAAAAAATGACCCTGTTTTTGAAACTACAGGATAAGGTGGCAGTTTTGTTGGTACTATTTTAGGGTACATATGATTTTTGGTTGCTCTATATTACACTTTTTGTGACAACACAAAATAGCTGTTTTGGCACAGTTTTTATTTTTTGTTATTTACAGTGTTCATCTGACAGGTTAGTTAGATCATGTGGTATTGTTATAGAGCAGGTTGTTACGGACGTGAAAATACCTAATATGACTTTTTTTGGTGGTTTCAGTTTTACATAAAGCATTTTTTTTAATGAAAGCCATAATATTTTTTTGGGTGACTCTTATGCTGATTTTTTTCGGTATGAGAGGACGGATTGATTGGTACTATTTTAGGGTGCATCTGACTTTGATCCTTGGTATTACACTTTTTGTGATGTAAGGTGACAAAAAATAGCTTTTTTGGCACAGTTTTTTTTTTCATGGTGTTCACCTGAGGGGTTAGGTCTTGTGATATTTTTATAGAGCATGTTCTTACGGACGTAGCGATACCTAATATGTATACTTTTTTTATTTACTTTAACACGATAAAAGCATTTTAGGAAAAAAATTAAAATGTTAGTGTCTCCATAGTCTGAGAGCCATATTTTATTTTTTGGGCGATTGTCTCACAATCTAGGGGCTCATTTTTTGCGGAATGAGGTGACTGTTTGATTGGTACTATTTTGGCGTACATAGGACTTTTTTGGGAAGCGAGGTGAGCAAAATTTAAATTCCATCATAATTTTTTTTTTTTTTATGGCGTTCACTGTGTGGGGAAAGTAACATTTTATAGATCAGGTCGTTACGGACGCGGTGATATAAACGTGTAGTTTTTTTTTTTTTTTTTATCAGTGATAAAGAATTCTTTTTTTCACTTTTTTTTTTTTTTTTTTTTGACCCAGACCCACTTGGTTCTTGAAGATCCAGTGGGTCTGATGCCTATATAGTATACTACACTACAGTACACTATATAATGTACTGTAGTGTATTGTGACTTTACACACAGGCTGATCAGGCTGCTACTTCCTTTAGCAGAAGCCTGATCTTAGCTTTACCATAGCAAGCTGTAACCGTTTGAAGGCGTCCAGTTGCCATGGTAACCATCAGCCGTTGCCACAGCAGAGCAGCGGCTGATGGGGGAAGGAGGGAGAGGGGCCCCTCCCTCTGGGTCAAGTATCGGGCGGTTGCAATGGCACAGCAGCCCCTGATGGGAGAGGGAGGGAGCTCCCCCTCTCCATATAGCGGTCCCTATGGACTGCTGCATGGAAGGGGTTAAACGGCTGACGTGTGTGCCAGCACAGATGTCTGCTGTTTCAAGCAGAGTGTCAGCTGTGTGCTGACACTTCTAAACTGCTCGGCCATCCTGAAAATGAGAGGGGAGGTGGGGGATCACTCGCCTTCCCCACAAGATGTACGGAAGGTGATTGGTGGTGTATATTACACCACCGATCACCCTCTTATATCTGGTCACCGGAAACCCGAATGACCCGGAAACGCAGCAAACTGCAGGTCTAAATTGACCTGCGGTGTGCTGCAAACGCCGATAAGGGGGGGGGGGGGGGAGTCACAGGACCCCCCTCGGCATTGTCAAAGAGTGCCTGCTGAATGATTTCAGCAGGCACTCTGTTCCGATCACCGCCCACCATACGGTGGTGAACGGAAATGCACGTACTGTGTCCTTAAGATGTTAACGGCTATGTACTTGTTCGAAAGCAATCTTTGTTTATTGCATTTTATTCATTTTTGGCTAAATCATATTTTCGATTTGACATATATATTAAAAATATTGAGCTGTTTAGTCACAAAGGGTTAACAGTTTTTCTAACTCTGACTGGTACTTTGTGCCTGTCATCTAATAACTTATTTCTAACTTACTAAGAGGTCAAACACACTTATTTAAAGAGGACCTGTCAACACTCCTGACATGCCTTTTTTAATAGTTTCATGCATACTCCATGTAATAATTCTGGATCATCTGTTCTTATAGCTCTATATTGTACCATTCATCTTATTCCTACTAGAAGTTTATGGATATAGGTACAGATAGGAGTTACCAGTTAGGGGTGTGTCCCTGTACAGTCTGGAAATGGTGGTACTGATTGGATAGAGTTAGTCTGTACAGGTACACACCCTCCAACTGGTTACCATCCCTCTGTACCCTTACTGCAGACTGCTAGCAATTCAGTAATTACTTCTAGTAGAAATAATCAAAGAATGGCACAGCATTGAGACATAAGAATAGATGTTTCAGAATTATTACATGGGGAATGCATGACGCTATTAAAACAGGCATGTCTGGAGTGGTGACAGGTCCTCTTAAAGCCACATTCATATCGGTAAGATGAAAACTGAGCTATAATAAGTGAGGAGCCCGTCAGTTCCCCAACTGATGGAAAAGAGAAAATCCAGAGGCTGCGCAACTACATCATCTCGGCTATGTGCTGAAAAAAAAGCTCCATATTTTTAATAAAGGTCAATGATTTTTAATGTGTTTAATGCAATAATAAACAAAAATAAAATGCCTGCAAAGGAGTACATAGCCTTTAACCCTTTCCCGACCAGCACCTTAATAGTACAGCGCTGGCCGTGTCTTTAACCAGCTCTGGACCGCATAACGCTCGGATGCGTCCAGACGGCGGCTGGTTTACTCCTCCTGGAAGTATCCGTGTGTCATCTCACGAGACGTGAGATTTGCTGTGAACACGCGCGCGCTTTCACAGCAGCGCACAGCTCGGCAGTTATACTACAGCCTGCCATCGATGATCAATCGCTGGCAGGCTGTAGATGTAAAATGCATCACATCTGTTTTCTTAACAGCGTCTGATATACCAACTACCTGGTTCTCTGGTGATCCCATTTGCCGGGATCGACCACCAGAGGACCAGGTAGCTATGTGAAGTAGCACCAAGCACCACACTACAACCCCCATGTCACTTATTAACCCCTGATAACCCCATATAGACTCCCTGATCACCCCCCTGTATGGCTCCATTTAGACGTCCATGTGTTTTGCGGATCCACAAAACACGGACACCGGCAATGTGCTTTCCGCATTTTGCAGATCCGCACATTGCCAGAACTATATAGAAAATGCTTTTTCTTGTCCGCAATTGCGAACAATAGGACATGTTCTATATTTTTGCGGAACGGAAGTGCAGACCCGGAAGTGCGGATCCGCAATTCCGGATCCGAGCGGGACAAAGTATGTCCCAATAGAAATGAATGGGTCCGCAATTCCGTTCCGCAAACAGAATTGCGGACGTGTGAATGGGGCATAAGGGTCCCTTATCACCGCCAGTTAGTTAGCTACTTGTTAGGTAGTTAGCGCCCAGCCCAGCCCACCGCACCGCAGTCACTGATTTTGGCAGAGATTTTTTCATCCTCATTGATCTATGTGAATGAAGAAATCTGTGCCTTTGAATGGAAAAAAAAATCTCATTACCCGTATGCTCAATATAAGGAGAATCGCAGAAACTACTAATGCTGGCCATACATGTAATGATTGCGGAGACCCTCAAATGCCAGGGCAGTACAAACACCCCACAAGTGACCCCATTTTGGAAAGAAAACACCCCAAGGTATTCAGTGAGGGGTATGATGAGTTCATGTAAAACTTTATTTTTTGTCACAAGTTAGTGGAATATGAGACTTTGTAAAAAAAAAACTGATGCATTACGAACAGATCCTTATCCCTTCAGAATGCATTGGGGGCAAAACTGATCTGTTTTGGACCGCTTGTGAAAGCCCTGAAACGGATCTCACAAGCGGACCCAAAAACGCCAGTGTGAAAGTAGCTTTTGCAGAAAAAAATCTATTTCCGCTAACTTGTGCCAAAAAAAAAAATATTCTATGAACTCGCCATGCCCCTCATGGAATACCTTGGGGTGTCTTCTTTCCAAAGTCACATGTGGGGTATTTATACTGCCCTGCCATTTTAGGGGTCCTAAAGTGTGAGAAGTCTGGAATCCAAACATATACCCATGCTGGGTGAGAGAAATATCTCTGTAAATGACAACTTTTTAATTTTTTTTATACAAAGTTGACAATTTACAGAGATATTTCTCTCACCCAGCATGGGTATATGTAAAAATACACCCCAAAACACATTGCCCTACTTCTCCTGAGTACGGCGATACCACATGAGTGACACTTTTTTGCAGCCTGGGTGCGCAAAGGGGCCCAAATTCCAACGAGTACCTTTAGGCTTTACAGGGCTGCTCACAATTTAGCCCCACCCCCAAAATGCCAGAACCGTAAACACACCCCACAAATGACCCCATTTTGGAAAGTAGACACCCCAAGGTATTCACTGAGGGGCATAGTGAGTCCGTGGGAGATTTTTTTTTTTTGCCAGAAGTTAGCAGAAATGGAAACTTAAATTATTTTTTTTTCCTCAAAGTGTCATTTTCCGCTAGCTTGTGAAAAAAAATGAAATGATACATGAACTCACCATGCCCCTCCGTGAATACTTTGGGGTGTCTTCTTTCTAAAATGGTGTCATTTGGGGGGTATTATACTTTCCTGACATTCTAGCACCTGAAGAAACATGACAGGTGCTCAGAAAGTCAGAGCTGCTTCAAAATGCCGAAATTCACTTTTTTGCACCATAGTTTGTAAACGCTGTAACTTTTACCCAAACCAATAAATATACACTTATTGCATTATTTTTTTTATCAAAGACATGTAGGACAATAAAGTTAGAGAAAAAATTATATAGAAATCTAGTTTTTTTTTTTTTTTTAAAATTACAACAGAAAGTGAAAAATTTCATTTTTTTGCAAAAATTTCGGTCATTTTTGATTAGTAGCAAAAAAAAAGTAAAAATGTCAGCAGGGAAATACGACCAAATGAAAGCTCTATTAGTGAGAAGAAAAGGAGGCAAAATTCATTTTTTTTTTTTGCAATTTCACCCCATTTTAATTTTTTCAGCTTCCCACTACATTATATGCACAATTAAATGGTGGCGTTGGAAAGTACAACTTGTCCTGCAAAAAAACAAGCCCTCATATGGCTGTGAATAGGCAAATAAAAAAGTTATTTCTCTGGGAAAGCAGGGAGCGCAAAACGAAAACGCAAAAAACCAAATGAAAAACTCCGGGCCTGAAAGCGTTAAAGGGGTTGTTGCGTGAAAATTGACAACGCATGAGGTCCTTCTGCAAAAAGAACAGAGCTCTACTTCCCTGATCAATCCCGTTCCACTGCTTCGGATCCCATGGCCAGGTTCCAATTACTTTACGTTGTTGACAGCATGTGACCACTGCAGCCAGTCACTGACCATAGTGTTGTACCGAAGAGGCCATTGTTTGGTTGCAACGGGCATGTGTTGTCGACGTGATACCACCGCTGCTCTGCTTCTCATGGCCAGGTTCTGTTCACCTGGCAACAGCAGTAGTGAAGTCACGTTGACAACACTTGACCGCTGCAGCCATACACTGTCCTCTTTGTTACAATATCAAGGCCAGCGATATGTCAGGTAAGTGACATACAGTTCTTTTTTGCAAAAAGATCCCATGTGTTGTCCAAGCCACCGCTGTAAGGCCTAGTTCACCCTTCAGTGATTTGGTCAGCGATTTCCATCAGTTGTTATGAGCCAAATCTGTCAGGATGGCAGCAGCACTTTCTAATAGGGAAGGTCTTGAGCACAGGGACACCCAAGGCAGTGTAATGGAGTCTGCAGCAGCACTGTGTGCAGTATTAACAGGACCTGACAGGTGGCAGATTTTCAATTATTCTGAAATGACTGTTATATAAAAGTTTATGAAGTCTATCTGGCAGGCGAAAAGAAATTCACATTGATTGTCTGCCATTCCTTGTTTTTCTTCACTTCCTGTGAGATTTCAGATAACCTTAGATATTTGTTCCAGGTAAAATTTAAGACCGTTTGAATATCTGCCCTTAGAATCCAGATTAACCCCTCCTGGACGAGATCCATTTTCTTTTTTTTTCTTTTTTACTCCCCGTCTTCCCAGAGTCATACCTTTATTTTTCTGTTCACATAGCCATATGAGGGTTTGTTTTTTTGCAGCACAAGATGTACTTTCTAATGCCACCATTTACTGTTGCTTACAATGCATTGGGCAAGCTGGAAAAAAAATTCAAAATGGGTTGGAATGATTAAAAAAAAAAAAAAATAATAATTCGCCATAGTTTTATGGGTTTTGTTTACAGCCTTTCCTATGCATTAAAAATGACCTGTTACCTCCGGGTCAGTACGATTACAGTGATACCACATTTATATAGTTTTTCTTGCTATTTACTATTGGGGAAAAAAAACAATTTTTTAAATTTGTCTATTGACTTCTATGACTTCTTGATCACTTTAAAAAAAAAAAAAAAATTTGGATGGAGGTGAATCAACAAAAATGGCAAAGCTCTGATTTTGATTTCTTCCATTACGCTATTTGCCGTATGGGATAAATATTTTTATGTTTTAATAGTATAGGCGTTTTTCACATGCAGCGATGTCTATGGTGATTTTTTTTTTTATTTATTTTAATTTTGTGCAAAGGGAGGTGATTTGAACTTATATATATAATTTTCTTTTGCACTTAATAGTTCCCCCTAGGAAACGTAAACATGCAATTATTAGATTGCTTCTTTCATTAGCGTTGGCGTCTGAGCATTTCCAGTGGAGCCCTGCCACAGGCAGGGTCTCTATAGGGACCTACCCGTGGCAACCTTGTATCATTCAGGAGGACTGGGGCTGCTGCACACTCTCTCTGGCTAACCTGAACCCCACTGGAGGGAGGTGTTGCACACCTAAGAGCATGTGATCCTGGATTTTTGAGCTCTTAGATGTGGTGGTCACATTTGACCACGGCATCCGAGGGGTTAAATGTGTGTGATTGACGTTCTAAATGATGGTAAACATTAGCCCCAGTGTCTGCTGTTATCACCACAAGGGGGGAAAGGGCACCATAACTACCCGACTCCTAGTGTAAATTTATGGTCGGTGGTTAGGAAGGGGTTAAAGGGATTTTATTGTAGCTTTGAGTATTTTACAGTGCAGACTGCTTATGGAGGTCTGAATCCCTGTCCAAGGAGCCCTCCAGTTTGCCCTCCCAGTGCTAGTGCCTCTTAAATCAGTTTGGTACAAGGAGAGTGGTTTGTTCCTGTTTCTTCTACTTTATCTGTTTGTGACTAGGTAAGTGAAGGGCACGTTTACATGGCAGTGGTCATTCCTCCTCGCTGTCCCATCATTCAGATACAGCAATCATCGCTCCTGTGTGGGATGAAGGACTGCTACTGTGCATCTGCAATCACTGAGCAGCAGGTCCTGTTTACTGAGGGTGGTGTGCTGCTAACAGACAGAATCCACAGGCCTAAACTGTGCCTCCCTGGGTAACCCTCGTCCCATCTGTCATTACGGAGTCCTAGACAAACAGCAGAAACTAGAAGAGGCCCTCTGTTATGGATGTCACATTATTGCTATCTGGTTTTAGTTCATGTTTGTGGGTTTTTATATTACAATCTCTGATCTGCCATTGACCTTTTATGCTGTGTGGTCAGTAGTCGGTCATTCTTACCCAGACTAAAGGCTCATGCATATGAACGTGTGTCTCGTGCCTGTATTGTGAACTGCAAATGGCGGTCCTCAATGCACTGGCACCATCCTTGTGCACGCCTTTCGACTTGGATGGGTCCGTGATCCGCAAGAGATGGCCCGCACTGCAAAAAAATAGGAAATGTCCTAATGTTTTTGCGGTGTCGAGGTGTGGATCGAAATCCCACAGAAGCAATTCATAGCGCTTTCCGATCCGTACCCCTGCACTGCTCTGTATCTTGAGGATTGCGGACCCTTACGAGTCAGTGGGTTTTACGAAGTGCACATGGCCGGTGCCTGTATATTGCGGACCTGCTTTTTGCGGTCCGCAATATGGGCAGGGCGCACACACGTCCTAAGTAGAATGTGTTATGGCTAGAGATGAGCGAACTTTAAAAAAAAGTTCGGCGTTTGGGTTGTGGTAATCGCCGCATCCCGCTATGGATTCCACTACCGCGGACTATCGCGGCATATGGAATCCATAAGGGGCGGCTTCCACCAACCCGAACTGTTGAACAGCTGAAGGACCTGGGGTGACGTCACAGTCATGTGATCAGTTCAGGGGGCGTGGCTCAGTACGGGATCAAATCCAGTGCTGAGCCACGCCCCCTGCACTGATCACATGACGGTGACGTCACCCCAGGTCCTTCGGCTGTTCAACAGTTCGGGTTGGTGGAAGCCGCCCCTTATGGATTCCATATGCCGCGGTAGTGGAATCCATAACGGGATGCGGCGATTACCACAACCCGACTGCCGAACTTTTTTTTAAAGTTCGCTCATCTCTAGTTATGGCGCATGTTTCTGACCTTATTACTGCTCTGTCCAAGCTCCAGGCTGTAAAGAGCTGTAATCAGCATCCATTTGTAAGGTCCCATTCTATCGGACTCTGTTTTTATGCCAATGTAGTGTTTTTTTATCAGACCTATTTGAAAAATAAGTGGTATGCTCCCCCAGTAGTTTCAGCCGAGTGTATGGTGGGTGTGTTTATTTGCCTGTCTTACAGACAAGTGCTCAGGTGAGACTGAGGATCTACTATCCTGTACTCACAGCATCATAGATCCCTGTCAGTAGGCAATGCCGTTGGGCTGAGACTTGGCTGTAATGGAGGTGTATGAATACACGTGTTACTTGTCTGAAACTGGCACCAGTCTAGAAGACCTCCGTAGTGTGGTGCCGTATGCCAAAGAGGCTCATCGGCCCTGTTTGGGAGGCCTAATGCAGTCAGAAAATACTGCCGAAGCGCTTGGGAGCATCATCGAGGCTCCCGTATATGTGACAGCCGGTGTCTTCAGAACACGTCAGGGAAAGTGACACCTGTGGCTAGCTTGAAAAATATCTGCTGAGCTTGCAAATAACAACAATAGGACGGCTTCACCCGATTAGTTCAGATAGGATACCACCCGGGTGCTCACTTGTAAAGGTCCAGACCCATCGACTGGCAAGAATATCAAAAATAAGTGCAGAATCAAGGGCACACCGGTATTAATCACCTGGGATCACATCTAATTAAAGTTTATTGAAAATACTAAAAAACACTAAAATTGCTGTCCAATAGTTTGCGCACTTCAACTTGGATGGTACTGACAATCACTTCATCGTCATTACATGCATACAGGCTTGCCACAAAAAACCTGCCGTAGCAGTCACATAAAGTGCATAGTGCTAAAGTGTCTCCCCAAGTGCTTCAAGTAATAATACAGTTAATACATATACCAATATAAAATACTCATGTGCAAATCTCCGGTCCTGTGCAAAAATTCATGTAACAAACAAATCAATTACTTATCAATTCATATAACAAAATAATATGTGCAATCAAATAATGTGTTAAAGTCCGTGCAGTAATGGCTAGGCCGCGGTCGGTAACCACTTTTCCCACAACAAAGTTTAAATGTTCAGTTATTTGACTTGTCCCTCATAGGAGCATCGCTGGTGCATACTACTCATGAGCACATTGATGTATAGTCATAGCAATACCGGTATGCTTATTGCTCACGTCCAGCTGTATTCCTCACCCGATGGTGAAAACGGCCCTCTGCCGGCTGCACCGCTCCCTCCTCCACCCCGAGATGCCCGCACCCAGCTGCCTTACCGTGATTCAGACGCTCTTTCCCGTCACAGTCTCTGCACGCCCACGGCGTCCCACAGGGCGTTCTGGATACACGCGGCGTCCCACGTGTTCTCCCACGGCAGTGCTGGGTCTTAGGGCCCTTTCAATATCTATTAGCTTCACAGTCTCGTATGTGCATAAGTAATTATTTAGATCACTATCAGGGACGGAGGGGGATGATGATCCAACACACCACCAGTCTCCCAGACGCGTTTCGGGGTATACGCCCCTTTTTCAATGGGTTACCTGTGGTGGGTGTTACGTGGATTTATATAGCTGATTCCCTAATTAGACTTGTGTGTAGACATAAACCTGGAATGGATTTCTTCTTCAGTGGACATAGCAACATATTTCCAATAGGCGACCATATTTCTTCATTGTGGCATATATTCCACATGCGTGACATTTCACATTACTTTAAAAAAATTACCATAAAAATATGTTCATTTTAATAAATAAGAAACAGAATCATTAAATATAGAAACCTCATATAATATGCATGAAAAATATGAACCGATGGAGAGGATTCAAACTTGCTTGAAGAACAGAGGGGAGGGAGGTGTGGGGAGAGAGGGGGTTGAGGTGTCGGTAATACGGCCAGACCTCGACCCCCAATCTCCCACACACCACCCCCCTTATAAGAATCCAAATATCTCCATTTCGGCGTTTAATCCTTTTGGCGTTTCCATTTCGGAGTTCGAAACCATTTTTGAGTTCGAAACCATTATTCCAAAAGGATTAAACGCCGAAATGGAGATATTTGGATTCTTATAAGGGGGGTGGTGTGTGGGAGATTGGGGGTCGAGGTCTGGCCATGTACCGACACCTCAACCTCTCTCCCCACACCTCCCTCCCCTCTGTTCTTCAAGCAAGTTTGAATCCTCTCCATCGGTTCATATTTTTCATGCATATTATATGAGGTTTCTATATTTAATGATTCTGTTTCTTATTTATTAAAATGAACATATTTTTATGGTAATTTTTTTAAAGTAATGTGAAATGTCACGCATGTGGAATATATGCCACAATGAAGAAATATGGTCGCCTATTGGAAATATGTTGCTATGTCCACTGAAGAAGAAATCCATTCCAGGTTTATGTCTACACACAAGTCTAATTAGGGAATCAGCTATATAAATCACGTAACACCCACCACAGGTAACCCATTGAAAAAGGCGTATACTCGAACGCGTCTGGGAGACTGGTGGTGTGTCGGATCATCATCCCCCTCCGTCCCTGATAGTGATCTAAATAATTACTTATGCACATACGAGACTGTAAAGCTAATAGATATTGAAAGGGCCCTAAGACCCAGCACTGCCGTGGGAGAACACGTGGGACGCCGCGTGTATCCAGAACGCCCTGTGGGACGCCGTGGGCGTGCAGAGACTGTGACGGGAAAGAGCGTCTGAATCACGGTAAGGCAGCTGGGTGCGGGCATCTCGGGGTGGAGGAGGGAGCGGTGCAGCCGGCAGAGGGCCGTTTTCACCATCGGGTGAGGAATACAGCTGGACGTGAGCAATAAGCATACCGGTATTGCTATCACTATACATCAATGTGCTCATGAGTAGTATGCACCAGCGATGCTCCTATGAGGGACAAGTCAAATAACTGAACATTTAAACTTTGTTGTGGGAAAGGTGGTTACCGACCGCGGCCTAGCCATTACTGCACGGACTTTAACACATTATTTGATTGCACATATTATTTTGTTATATGAATTGATAAGTAATTGATTTGTTTGTTACATGAATTTTTGCACAGGACCGGAGATTTGCACATGAGTATTTTATATTGGTATATGTATTAACTGTATTATTACTTGAAGCACTTGGGGAGACACTTTAGCACTATGCACTTTATGTGACTGCTACGGCAGGTTTTTTGTGGCAAGCCTGTATGCATGTAATGACGATGAAGTGATTGTCAGTACCATCCAAGTTGAAGTGCGCAAACTATTGGACAGCAATTTTAGTGTTTTTTAGTATTTTCAATAAACTTTAATTGGATGTGATCCCAGGTGATTAATACCGGTGTGCCCTTGATTCTGCACTTATTTTTGAGCTTGCAAATAGTTAATATTTTTAAACTTGCCCTCTTCTGCTTTGAATTTATTTTCTAAAAGCTTTAAGTATTTACCAAGTGATCTATTCTGCATCACTTAAGAATACCTATTTATTTATTTTTTTACTTCTTGCTGATTATTTTTTATAGTTCCCCCAAATGTAATCTGACTTCACACCTGCATTAAATTTCATGCCGCTTTCTTTAAATTGTGTTTTTTTTATTATTTTTTTTTAAATGTCCCCTCCTGCTGATTCACCTGCATTTTCTTTTCTGCCATGCTTTGCGGATTTACAAACTGGCATTTCCTAAAATAGAAGGTATGTGAACATTACTTTTATAAATATATTACTGTACTTTTTGAACCCCTTGTGCCCTTGTGTGTTTTGGACTTGACAACCCCTTCATATTATTGACTCGTATTGGCATGAATTAGTTATGCAGAAAGGCTACAACTGTCTGCACTGTTAAGCAAACCAGTAATTTATATGCCCTTTTATGCTGCAAACCTATTTCATTTGTTCATAGTCTGTCATGGAAAGTGAAGTTATGGGTATGTTAGTTTTTGTAGCTGTCATAACCAGTGTTTTAAAAAATAGAGAAAAGACCTTTTTAACAATAAAAAGTTTGCTGTCACTTATCCCGAAGAGACATCAATATGTGTCAGCCATGCCTGTTGTCACTCAGTAAAAATACTAATGTGTACATGGTCAAAGGCTGCCCAACAGGAGCAGGATCATAGCTGTCCTCAGTCATGTCTTACATATTTGTGTTCATAAGTTTGAGCCAATGACATTTCAACTTTGCCTGACTGTAAGTTCATAAAAACCTATAGTAGGTGTAAAGAATTTCACATTTTGGTAACCATACAACATTTTGTATCCTTTTAGTGTGTTTCTATTCATCAAATGGACTATGAATGTGTGTTTTTTTAAGTAATTGCTTATAAGTTGCCCAATAGACAGAATTGACGTGCAAGTGTCATTTTTTTCTTTAACCCCCTTCAGGACACATGACGTACCGGTACGGCATGTTTCCTGAGTCCTTAAGGACACATGACGTACCGGTACGTCATGAGTAGTTCCGATCACTGCTGCTCAGCCGGCAGTGATCGGAACAAGGTACCTGCTGAAATCATTCAGCAGGTACCTTGTTACAATGCCCAGGCGGTTTGCAGCTCTTTTAGCTATCTCTGATCCCCAAACAAAGAGTTAATGCCCCCTGCAGCGCCCAATCATATTATGGCTGCGTGGGTGCAGGGGGGGGGCGGGGGGCGATTGCGATCCCACGCCCGCCTCCTCTGTAACATTCCCTGGTGTCTAGTGGATCTATCAGAGTGTCGGCACATTGCTGACACTCTGATAGAAACGGCTGGCATCTCTGCTTGATCAGATGCCAGCCGTTTAACCCCTTCTATACCTCGGTCCGTACAGACCGTGGTATGGAAGGGTTAACAGGGATGGAGCTCCCTCCCTCTCCCATAGGGGGGCTGCTGTGCCTTTGCAGCCCCCCAACATGATGGGATTGCAGAGGGAGGGAGCCCCACTCTCTCCCCATCCATCACCTGCTGCTCTATTATGGCAGCGGGTGATGGTTGCCATGGAAGCAGAACACTTTCAGAAGCGTCCTGCCCTCCATGGTGCTGAAAGTCTGAATAGACCTGCTAAAGGTCTATTCAGACTTTGTAAAGTACAAAATACAGCACAGTGCACTATATAGTGTACTGTATTATACAGACACCAGATCCACTGGATCTACAAAAGCCAAGTGGGTCTGGGTAAAAAAAAAATGTAAAAAAACACATATCACTGAATAAAAAAAAAAAAAAAGAAAATACACTACACATATTAGGTATCGACGCGTCCGTAAAAACCTGCTCTATAAAAATATCACATGACTGAACTCCTCAGGTGAACGCCATAAAAAACAAACCCAAAAAATTGTGTAAATGAGCATTTTTGGCACCTTACATCACTAAAAGTGTAATACAAAGCGATCAAAAGTATGCCTCCCAAAATAGTACCAATCAAACCGCCATCTCATCCCGCAAAAAATGAGCCCCTACCTAAAACAATTGGCCAAAAATAAAAAAAACTATGCCTCTCAGACTAAAACATGATTTTTTTTGTTTCAAAAATGCTTTTTAGTGTTAAATGTAAAAAAAGCCTAAATGTAGACATATTGGGTATTTCCACGTCCGTAATAATCTGCTCTATAAAAATATCACATGATCTAACCCCTCAAGTAAACACTGTAAAAAAAAATTAATAAAAACTGTCAGAAAGCCATTTTTTGTCACCTTACATCACAAAAAGTGTAATAGCAAGTGATCAAAAAGTCATATGACCCCCCAATTAGTGCCAATCTAACCGTCACCTCATCCCGCAAAAATTATACCCAACCTGAGACAATTGCCTAAAAACTGAAAAATATATGGCTCTCAGACTATGGAGACACTAAAACATGTTTTTTTTTATTCTAAAAGGATATTATTGTGTAAAACCAAAATAAATAAAAAAAGGTATACATATTATGTATCGCCGCGTCCGTAAGGACCTGCTCTATAAAAATATAACATGACCTACTCCCTGAGATGAACGCTGTAAACAAAAATAAAAACGTAGTCAAAAAGCCATTTTTTTACATCACAAAAAGTGTAATAGCAAGCGATCAAAAAGTCATATTCCCCCCCTCAGATAGTACCATTTGAACCGCCATCTCATCCCGCAAAAAATAAGCCCCTACATAGGACAATCGCCCCAAAAAAAAAAAATGGCTCTTAAACTATGGAGACACTAAAACATGATTTTTTTTGGTTTAAAAAAATATTGTGTAAAACTTACTTAATATGTATACTTTTTATTTATTTATATATCGCCGCGTCCATCACAACCTGCTCCATAAAAATAACACATGACCTAAACCCTCATCTGAACACAGCAAAAAAAAAAAATACTGTCAAAAGCCATTTTTGTCACCTTACATCACAAAAAGTGTAATAGCAAGCGACCAAAATGTCATAGGCACCCCAAGATAGTGCCAATCAAACCGCCATCTCATCCCGCAAAAAATGAGCCCCTACATAAGACAGTCGCCCCCAAAAAAAAACTGGCTTTCAGAATTTGGAGACACTAAAAAATAATTTTTTTCAAAAATGCTTTATTATGTAAAACTGAAGCAAAAAAACCCAAAAAGTAGTCATATATGGTATTGTCGCGTCCGTAACAACCTGCTCTATAGAAATAGCACACAATCTAACCTGTCAGTTCAACGATGTAAATAACAAAAAATAAAAACTTTTCCATTTTTCCAGTAACAAAGCAAGGGTTAACAGCCAAACAAAACTCAATATTTATTGCCCTGATTCTGTAGTTTGCAGAAACACCCCATATGTGGTCGTAAACTGCTGTATGGCCAAACGGCAGGGCACAGAATGAAGGGAACGCCATATGGTTTTTGGAAGGCAGATTTTGCTGGACTGGTTTTTTGACACTATGTCCCATTTGAAGCCCTCCTGATGCACCCCTACAGTAGAAACTCCAAAAAAGTGACCACATTTTGGAAACTACAGGATAAGGTGTCAGTTTTGTTTGTACTATTTTAGGGTAAATATGATTTTTGGTTTCTTTATATTACACTTTTTTTGAGACAAGGTAACAAAAAATAGAAATTCTGAAATTTCATCTCCATTTGCCAATAAATCTTGTGGAACACCTCAAGGGTTAACAAAGTTTGTAAAACTGGTTTGGAATACCTTGAGGGGTGTAGTTTCTTAGATGGAGTCACTTTTATGGAGTTTCTACTCTAGGGGTGCATCAGGGGGCTTCACATGGGACATGGTGTCAAAAATCCAGTCCAGCAAAATCCGCCTTCCAAAAACCATATGGCGTTCCTTTCCTTCTGCGCCCTGCAGTTTGGCCATACAGCAGTTTACGACCACATATTGGGTTTTCGTGCAAACTGCAGAATCGGGGGAATAAATATTAAGTTTTGTTTGGCTATTAACCCTTGCTTTGTTACTGGAAAAAATGGATTAAAATGGAAAATCTAAATTCAGAAATTTTATCTCCATTTGCCATTAACTCTTGTGGAAAACCTAAAGGGTTAATGACGTTTGTAAAATCAGTTTTGAATACCTTGAGGAGTGTAGTTTCTAGAATGGGGTCATTTTTGGGTGGTTTTATTATGTAAGCCACACAAAGTGACTTCAGACCTGAACTGGTCCCTAAAAAGTGGGTTTTAGAAAGTTTTCTAAACTTCTAAGCCTTGTAACGTCCCCAAAAAAATGAAATGGCATTCCCAAAATGACCGATACATGTAGACACATGGGAAATGTAAATCAATAACTTTTTTGGGCGTTATTACTATGTATTATAGAAGTTGAAAAATTGAAACTTGGAAAATTGCAAATTTTTCAAAATGTTTGGTAAATAATTTTATTTTTTTTTTAAATAAAAATGAAATTTTTCGACTTCATTTTACCACTGTCATGAAGTACAATATGTGACGAAAAAACAATCTCAGAATGGCCTGGATAAGAAAAAGCGTTTTAAAGTTATCACCACATAAAGTGACACTGGTCAGATTTGCAAAAAATGGCCGGGTCCTTAAGGGGTTAAAGAAAAAAGTCAGATGTCCATGGTCTTGCTCTTGCACTGTGCATGTTTAATAGGCGGCTGGTGAAGCTGCTGTATATGAGGACCTTTCCACATTTTCTCTTTTTTTTTTGATTATTTTTGCATGATCTAGCTCTTCCACCTGATCTGACACTGGGCATTGCGAGATACTGATGACCTATCCAGAGTATCTCCAGCAGGCTGTTCCGGGGGGTAAACAGCCTGTCGGGTCCGCGCTGCCACTAGTGCACGCGTGACCCTGGACTACTGCTCCAGCGCCATTGACTATAATGGGGACGGGCTGGAGTTCCGACGGCATCACGGCAAACGTGTTGAGAGGCGGCCGGAATAAAAGTACGACATGTCTATTGGAACCAAGCAGATTGCACCTTTCATTTTCCAAATGAGCTCTGAAAAATGAAAGGTGAAATCTGTTTGCTGTTGGCAACTAAGCAAGTTATCCTTTACACTATTTTTATTAAATCTACTCCCAGTAGAAATTTAAATTTTGCATGGACATAAACCAGACCCTTTAGGCCATACCCTTTCACACGTGTAAGTTTTCCACGCGGGTGCAATGCGTGACGTGCATGCATTGCACCCGCACTGAATCCTGACCCATTCATTTTAATGGGGCTGTGTACATGAGCGATGTTTTTCACGCCTCACTTGTGCGTTGCGTAAAAATCGCAGCATGTTCTATATTCAGCGTTTTTCACGCAACGCAGGTCCCATAGAAGGGAATAAGGCTGCGTGAAAATGCATTGCATCTGCAAGCAAGTGCGGATGCAATGCGATTTTCACGGATGGTTGCTAGGACGATGATGTTAATAAATAGGGATGAGCCACGGGACCCCATTCAAGTCCACTTACTTTATTTTCCATTTTTACATGGTTATGATTGAAAATAGCATTCTTTACTACAGAATGCTAAGTAAAATGTCCATTGAGGGTTAAAAAAATAAATAAAAAAATGACCTCATCTACTTGATCGCGCAGCCGTTATAGTCTTCTTGCAGGACCTGCCATGGGACCTTTGACTTTATCACGCTCACCACGTGGTGAGCACGGTGACGTCAGCACGGTCCTACTGAATAAAGATAGAAGAACCATTCACCAGGACCTGCGCTGACGTCGCCGCGCGATGACGTCAACACAGGTCCTTTTGCAGGTTCTGCAAGAAGAAGGAAAGAGGGCGATAATGGCTGCGCGATCAAGTGGATGAGGTGAGTAATTTTATTATTTTTTAACCGTCAATGGACATTTTACTTGGCATTCTGTATTAAAAAATGCTATTTTCTATTATAACCATGTTATACAGAACACCGAACCCAAATCCGAACTTCAGTGAAGAAGTTCGGGTCTGGGTACCAACATTTAGATTATCACGCGCGTGCAAAACGCATTAACACTTTGCACTCGCGTGGAAAAAACTGAACAACCGGTTCCGGTTCGGCAGCTCATATCCATTATTGAAGTAAACCTAACCTCTATTATCGTGGCCAGAATTACTAACTATTGATTCGCAGTCTCCCTCAGGTTCGGCGCTCAGTCCTTCCATGCTCCTCCTGCCCCGTCTGCCTTCTTCATTCATAAAAGTGGGCGGAGCCGGCAGGCGGGACATGGGGCGCATGGAGGAACTGAGAGCTCAAGCTGCCAGATTCCTCCAAGCACCTCATGTCCCTCCTGCGCGCTCCGCCCATTTTATGAATGTAGAAGGCGCGCGGGGCAGGAGGAGAATGGAGGGACTGAGCGCCTAACCTGAGGGAGACTGCGTATCAATAGTTAGAAATTATGGCCACATTAATAGAGATTAGGTTTACCTCAATAGTGTATAGGAGCTGCGGGGGCCGGTGTATGAAAGAGTCAAGCTACACCGGCCCTCTGCGAGTGTAAACTGCCCCCCCACACACACACTATGATGGCACTTATGGGGGTCTGTGGATGACATTAATGGGGGATCTGTGGATGACACTTATATAGCATAATATGCTACATATGTGTCATCCACATAGCCCCCTAACAGTGTCATCCAGAGAGCCCCCATTAGTGTCATCCAGAGATCCCCCCCCCCATTAGTGTCATCCAGAGGTCCCCCCCCCAATTAGTGTCATCCAGAGATCCCCCCCATTAGTGTCATCCAGAGATCCCCCCCATTAGTGTCATCCAGAGATCCCCCCAATTAGTGTCATCCAGAGATCCCCCAATTAGTGTCATCCAGAGATCCCCCACCCCCCAATTAGTGTCATCCAGAGATCCCCCACCCCCCAATTAGTGTCATCCAGAGATCCCCCCATTAGTGTCATCCAGAGATCCCCCATTACTGTCATCCAGAGATCCCCCCCATTAGTGTTATCCACAGATCCCCCATTACAGCGTTATCCACAGATCCCCCATAACAGTGACATCCACAGATCCCCCCCCCATAACAGTGTCATCCACAGATCCCCCATAGTGTCATCCACAGATCCCCCCATAACAGTGTCATCCACAGATCACCATTACAGCGTCATCCACAGCGCCCCCATAGGTGACATCCACAGTGCCCCCATAGGTGACATCCACAGTGCCCCCATAAGTGACATCCACAGCGCCCCCATAACAGTGACATCCACAGATCCCCCATAACAGTGACATCCACAGATCCCCCATAACAGTGACATCCACAGATCCCCCATAACAGTGACATCCACAGATCCCCCATAACAGTGACATCCACAGCGCCCCCATAACAGTGACATCCACAGATCCCCATAACAGTGACATCCACAGATCCCCCATAACAGTGACATCCACAGATCCCCCATAACAGTGACATCCACAGATCCCCCATAACAGTGACATCCACAGATCCCCCATAACAGTGACATCCACAGATCCCCCATAACAGTGACATCCACAGATGCCCCCATAACAGTGACATCCACAGTGCCCCCATAACAGTGACATCCACAGTGCCCCCATAACAGTGACATCCACAGTGCCCCCATAACAGTGACATCCACAGTGCCCCCATAACAGTGACATCCACAGTGCCCCCATAACAGTGACATCCACAGTGCCCCCATAACAGTGACATCCACAGTGCCCCCATAACAGTGACATCCACAGTGCCCCCATAACAGTGACATCCACAGTGCCCCCATAACAGTGACATCCACAGTGCCCCCATAACAGTGACATCCACAGTGCCCCCATAACACTGACATCCACAGCGCCCCCATAACAGTGACATCCACAGCGCCCCCATAACAGATCCCCCTGGATGCACATTGGTTGGAAAACACTATTATATTCCCATTTATTAATTTATTAACACTTGTACAAAGGAAAAGAAAAGCCGTTGTCCATAGCAACCAAATTCCAGCTTTAATTTTTTTCATTGCTATCAGTAACTGCGGCGCTGTTTATACGAGGTATCGGTAATTGGTATCGGCGAGTACTTAAATAAAAGTATCGGTACTCGTACTCGGTCCTAAAAAAATGGTATCGGGACATCCCTAATCACTACAGTGCTCCACAAATTCGAGCTTTATGGAGAATAGTCAGAAAGAAGCCGCCCCATAGGTTCCATTCACATGTCCGTGGTGTATTGCGGATCCGCAACACACCCGACCGGCACCCCCATAGAGCAGCCTATTCTTGTCTGCAGCTGCGGACAAGAATAGGACATGTTCTATTTTTTTTCAGAGCTGCAGATCGGAAGTTCGGTGGCGTGCTCTGGAGATGCGAAAAGCACACTGTGTTCTCTCTGCATCCATTCCATCCCCATTCAGAATTAATGGGTCCCCACCCGTCCCGCATAATTGCGGTACCATGGCGGACACTGAACGCGGACATGTGAAATGGAGCCTTAGTAAAAGACACATGAAAGCCTATCTGGAGTTTGCATAAAAAGCATCTAAAGGACCGACTGTGAGAATCAAGATTGTTTGGTTTGATGAACGTTATGGCCTCAGTTGTAAGTGTCATGTCTGGAGGAAACTCTTCTGCCCTACTCCATCTCTGCAGTGAAGCATGGTGGTGGCAGCATGATGCTTTGGGGGTGTTTTTCAGTGGCTGGGAAAGGGAGACTGGTCAGACTTGAGGGAAAGCACAATGGAGCAAAGAACAGAGATTCATGAAAACCTGATCCAGAATTCTCTGGACCTCGGACTGGGCCAGAGATCCACCACTCAACAAGACATTGATTTCACTGAGGGGGCTCCAATCGTGAGGCAAAGGAAGCTGCATCCCTCTGCCTTCACTCACTAGTGCCGTGATCAGCCTGGATTGTGGCACCTGAGGGGTTAAGTGACGGGGGCAGCGTGATCGCAGCTCCCTGTCAGTGTGGGTGGGTGCATGATGTATGATACAGCCAGTACTCACCGGGTATGGAGCGGGCCCGCTCCATACACCCCCTCACACATTATCCCGAACATTTACATGATATTGTGTGAAGGGGTTAATTGCCCAGTCCTAGTCTGAAGACTTTCCGAATACATACTATACACAAGCTATCTATTTGTACTATATAAAAAAAATACATTCAGTGCAGCAGTATTTTTCTATTAAAAAATATGTATGTAGTGTTAAAACACTGTAATTTTTGTTCCAAATCCAAGGGAAAGCCACAGCATCAGAGAATCGGTAGAGGAACATTTTTAGGAAAGCCCAATGACGTTTTCTACACTTAGTTGTGGATTTCACATTCTGCCACATCTGAATATGGCTGAAAGCTTGCATATGTATTACTGTGATTCGCTTCATCCTAATATATCCATTAGAGTGCAAGGAAACGGATCAGCTCGTCAGTCCTAGTCTAGTGTAAAGTTGGGTAAAACTGCAAGACATTTAAAGTTTCTGCAGGTTGAGTGTGTCTCAGAATGACAGAGGTGGGTATAGTACAATAGGTGTAATCATCCTGGCTGGATGGGGTCCTTGCCACTATGCTATTTTTATCAAGCTGTTCTCTCTCAACACAATGCTTCGAAATAGCCTGTCTTAACAATAGAGCCAAGGAAAGAGCAGTTATCCCTGTGTCTGCTTCACTCTGCCTCGGGTGTCAATGTTCAGAAAATGCTTGCAGAGGTATATTGCTATTAAAAATAAACACCATTCTTTGCGCCAAGTCTTCATGTGAAAGTTAAGTTAAACCTTTCAAAAGAATAGAATGCATTCCCGTCATACCGTTCATCCATAAGGTCACTCTCTACGTGTACAATATTTCCGGTACTGACTCGCATTAGGCCATGCCCGTATCCAAAGTTTTATCTATTGAAGCATGAATCTATAGCAGTTTACAGAAATCTAAATTTTTAGGTTTCCTTTATGGTTCTTAAGTTGGTACTTAATTTTCAGCTAGTAAACTTTAAAAGATTTAGTGCAAGTGAATAGTTTTACAGAATATTACTCATGTGGCAGAAGACAGCTTAACATGAATTTTTGGAAATGCGGTAGGTTTTTTAAATTAACGGCACATGCTATATTTTTCAGATTTTTGGCTGTTTAAACATGGCCTGTGTGGTCTACAGCTAGTCAGATATATTGATATTTATCTTGGTTTCTGACCAACCAGTCTGCAGACTGCATTTCTATTTGGAAAATTGACATTTTATGTAACTGAAGTTATATCATTTTGTAATATACTGCTTTTCAGTTTCTCAGTTTTCCAAAGCTTTGTTTGCAGTCAGTGAAGCCGAATATGATTTACATTAAGAGGCTGAAAACCTGAACAATGTAGTCCTGCTCACAGTGTAGACAAGTGTATCCAGTCCCACCAGCTCTGTAAGGCTGGGGTCAAATTGCGTTTTTCCCATCCCTTTAACATATACAAAAAACGTATATGTTAGAGGGATTATGTGTTAGGAACTGGTATGCCTACCAGATAGGGCGGCCCTTACAGGTGGAAGCCCTTTTTTTCCCCCTAAAATACCCCTCTGTTCCAACGCTGTGTCCCCGACTGTTTTTGGCACCTGATATGTTAATTTAGACTATAGGTACAGGGAGGAGGAGACATCTAGTTTTCTCGGTGGGCATCTCCTTCTTCCTAGCTGTAGCTCGATCCAATCGAAGTGGACGGCGTCACAGCCGAGGAGAAAAAACAGCTCGCCTTCCCCCTGGCTGTGACGCGATTTGTTGCGGCCTACAAATTGTGGATCCGCGTGCCTTCCTCATTTTGTGGAACGGAACGGCCAGCCCCTAATAGAACTGTTCTATCCTTGTCCGTGATGTGGACAATAATAGGACATGTTCTATTTTTTTGCAGAATGGACATACGGACATGGAATGCACACAGAGACATTCAGGTTTTTTATGCGGCCCCTTTGAAGTGAATGTTTCTGCATACAGAATGGACACGGACCAAAAAATGTTTGTGTGCACGAGCCCTATACGTGTGCCACTGTGATAAGTAAATACACTATATCGACCAAAGGATTGAGATTACAGGAGCTTTTGTGGCATTCCATTTTAAATCCATAGGCATTAATAATCTGGAGTTGCTCACCCCTTTGCAACTGAAACAGCTTCCACTCTTCTGTGAAGGCTAGCTACAAGAATTTGGAAAAATTGTTGGAATTTTTGCCATATCATCCAGAAGAGCATTTGAGGTCAGACACAGTTGGACGAAAGAGCCTAGTCTGCAGTCTTCATTCCAGTTCATCTCAAAGGTGTTGGATGGGGGTTAAGTTCGGGGTTCTGTGCAAGCCAGTCATATGTCAATCGACCTTTAGTTGCTCGGTGAAAAAAAAATTGAAATTTTGGGTCCATGGCCTGGAAACTCCACAGGTTTTAATCCCATTGAGAATCAGTGTTCAATCCTCAAAAGCTGGAGGACAACACAACACAGAAATTATGATAAACTCCAAGCACTGATTGTGGGACAGTGCGTTGCCATCAGTCAGGATTTGGCCCAGAAGCTGATATCCTGCATTCCAGGAAAAAGTCTTAAAAAAGAAGGCTCAACACTGGACATATTTAATCTTTGCTTAAACTTGATGTATTTGTCAATAAAAGTTAAAGGGGTTGTCCGTGTTCAAAGCTGAACCCAGACATAACCCCTTCTTCGCCCATTCAGCCCCTCTGAGATGAAGATCAGAGCATTTTATGCTTCAATGCTTTCCTTTGCCCTGTGCTGCTAGGTGGAAGCCTCTGTCTAGCAGTGTTACCGGTGAGGTCACTGGGCTCGCTGCTAGACTGAAGCCTCCGCCTAGCATAGACCCAGTATGTCACCGGATCTAATGAAAAAGCCCTTGCTCTGTGCGATATTATGCAAGTGAAGGGAGGGCATTGCAGCATAAAATGCTCTGATGCTTATCTGAGAGAGGCTGCCTGGGTGAAGAAGGGGATGGAGACAACCCCTTTAAAAATAAAATTATGAAATGATTATAATTGTACTTTGTGAAAACCAAAATTTTTTATCTCAAAACTTTTGCCCACAGCTGTATGGTAGCTGAAATCTTGTCTGAAAGCCCTTTTGGAATATTTAGGTACATGGCAATAGTCCAGGACTGAGATATGCACATATCTCCTATGGCCAAACGCTTTAATGTGGCATATTGTACAAAACAAATACACCAT
This sequence comes from Bufotes viridis, assembly GCA_033119425.1. NCBI lineage: Eukaryota > Metazoa > Chordata > Amphibia > Anura > Bufonidae > Bufotes > Bufotes viridis. The sequence continues at coordinate 266,596,436 of CM065589.1, forward strand.
GAGGTCCAAGAAGCTGTATTTTTACTGATACATTATTATTTGCTTCGCTGGGGCGCTAGAATAAAAATCTTATCAAGGGTGACCTTTAGTGGTTACTGTGTACTATGAGGGCACTCATATTAATTCACCTATGTAGAGGTGCTGCCGGTAACATGACAAACTAGCAAAATGCTCTCGAGGGGGGTTAAATGACAAAGTTTACCATTAGCCTAAGATTTGTGGCTCACGAATGGATGACTGAGAATTTCGTTTTCTGGCTACTTTTGTCTGAGGATAAAAAGTTACGAAAAATCTCATGAAAAGAATACTGCCTCTAGAAACTTGCCACAGCGTATTCCATGGCACGCATAATATACCAAAAACACACTTGGTGAAATTTCACAAAACCTCCCTTTTTTATAGTGGTTTTATGGTTTCTGTGGAATCGTTCGCATACATCTGGTGATGCCAAAGGTCAAGCAGTGCCAATGAGAAAAATACTGCATGCTCAATATATGACTGGCACCATCTGTGTATAGACGGCGGATCTGTGCCCTGACATGCGTATATCAGTTGTGTCCGGCCTTAAATCATTCTTATAAATCAGGATATACACTAGTTGATTTACAGTATGTTGGCGCGCTATTGTCATGTATTGAGTTCGTAATGTGAATTATTGAAATTCTTGTAAGACCTTTTTCAGATCCTATTAGATGTTTGTGGTAACGTTCATCTTCATAATGTTTTTATCTGAATGCAGCATTTTGTATACCACAATTTTTTTAAATATTTTAATAATGCAAAGTAATAGGTGCACAATATTCCAGTGACTTTTTTTGGTTTGTGTCCTAAACCATGGCTTTTTTTTTGTTTGATTAGGTCAAAGCTTGGGTTATGGTTTTGTGAACTACATTGACCCCAAGGATGCTGAGAAGGCCATCAATACCCTGAATGGACTAAGACTTCAAACCAAAACCATTAAAGTAGGTCCAGCTTTTTATGTTTCCATATATAATGTTGCCTTTCTCCAGTATTTTTGCTACTAACCTATTTGGCCTTTGATGTGCCGTAAACCATAATCTTTCTTATACTGTGGGTTAAGGAAAGATGTGCACATTTATATTCTTTACAAACTGACACTATTGGAATCTGCTGACCCAAGTTGCTTGTTACTACAGTCGTCTTGTAGCAGCATTAGGCGGTTAGCCTAGTATGGCTGTATTGAAATGTCTGAGATCTCCCGGTGATTTCTAAATGTAACAATCATTTGCCTGCATCCAGTATATCGGACTCCTGCCACTGGCAGCCAGCTCCCTCCAGTGCCACGTTATTGAGGATTTTAGTAAATGCTTATTCCGTTACTGTAGAGCGCCTTTTCTTAGTACTGTGTTGAATCATTCTCCTGTTTTTCCTTCAGGAAATAGAAGCATAAACTGACAACTGGGTCCTAGGGTTCTTGACAGGTGGAATACTAAGACCTAGTTAATGTTTCCAGGAGGAAAGGCTAAGGATTAAACTGTGCTACCAAATTGTTTTTAAAGAAGTATCTAAAGGGCATCTGTCAGCAGATTTGTACCTGTAAAACTTGGCTGCTCTCCCTGCAACTGCTGTGCCCCCTGCACTTTAATTGACAAGACAGAGGTGATCGAATTTAGGCCTCATTCACACGTCCGTGGTGTGTTGCGGATCCGCAACACACCCGGCCGGCACCCCCCATAGAAATGCCTATTCTTGTCTGCAAGCTGCGTACAAGAATAGGACATGTTTTATCTTTTGCGGAGCAGCGGACCAGAAGTTCGGCGCCAAAACCCGGAAGTTCGGGGCCGCGCTCCGCGGAAGCGGAGAGCACGTAGTGTGCGCTCCGCTTCACGTCCTGCACCATAGAGAATGAATGGGTCTGCACCCGTTCGGCAGAATTGCATAACGGATGCAAACCCATTTGCGGACGTGTGAATGGGGCCTTACACTGTCTGGCCCTGCAAATCAAAGTGGATGGGGTGCAGCAGTTGCAGAGAGAGCTGAGCCTCTAGGAGTAATTTGCAACGCCCCCGTAGCTCCTAGAGCCTTATTTGCAAATAATAAAACATAATTTTTCTCAGCAATTCAGGCACATATGAACACGGGACCAACACAGATGCCTTCAGGTCACACACAGGTCAGCCAGTGTCATAGGTACAAATCTCCCGACAGATGCCTTTTAATTATAGGGATGTCCTATATATTCATGGCCATCGGGCATGGTCGTGTGCATGAGCCCCAAAGGTGTTTTTTTTTTTTTTTTTCCTCTGCAGTCTACCTCAAAATGTTTCATCATTTTTTTTAACACATGGGGCTCTCTTATATAGAATTACAGTGGATAAGAATATTTTGTAGGTCTTACTCAGGCAAAAATAATCTGATATGAAACAATACAGTTTTTCCATGTTCTGTTTTAAGATAGTTTGTTCAATAAATGTTTAATCCTGTTAACCTTTTCTGTGTATAGGGATGTCTAAGGATGAGCGAACTTGTGTTTTCAAAGAATTCCGTTATGGATTCCGCTACCACGGACTATACATTATGGTCTGTGGTAGCGGGAACCATAACGTAATTTTTAGATAACCTGAATCTTGTATGCCGAACTTGAATTCACAAGTTCGCTCATCCCTAGCGATGTCAAATGAGTACACTGTACCCCATATGAGATTACCATAGCACCAGGAACCCTATTTCTATTTTCTGTCATAGGGTCTCAATACCAGAAAAAAATGCTTCAGTTTTGTCCCCATTCATTGTCAGTGGGGACAAAACGGAACTAAACAGAACGGAATGCTCCAAAAAGCATTCCGTTCTCATACCGTAGAGCAAACCGCAGCATGTGGAGCGAAACGGATCCGTCATGACCCACAATGCAAGTCAATGGGGTTTAACTCTGAAACAACAGAAAACGTATCCGTCCCCCATTGCCTTTTAATGGAGTTCATGACGTCTTGGCTATGTTAAAGATAATACAACCGGATCTGTTCATAACGGATGCAGATGTTTGTATTATCAGTAACGGAAGCGTTTTGGCTGAACCCTGCCGGATCCAGCAAAAAAACGCTAGTGTGAAAGTAACCTTGGCTTTACACGTATAGCCCTCATGTAGTTTTATATGCACCTTTGTACGGGGAAGATAACCGTCTAGGTACAAAGCTTTTTCTGTAAAGGTGTGAAAGCAGATATTGTTGGGCTAGGACATGCAAACAGTTGTTTTTTTTTTACTTTTATCTTTTTGTTGAACACCAGTGATCTGCGTATGTCATCTCTACATTCCTCTAAGCCCCCTCCGTATAGAGAATTCCTGTGATGTCCTAACTGATGTCACCAGGTTGCCTAGCGTGTGGAAGCAGCACTCAATTTGAGCACTGTTTTCTGTGACAGATTATTATTCAGTGTGTTTTCTGTGACTGCTCTTTTCAGTTCCCATTAGAGTACAGCTATGGGCCATCAGTGTGACAGCCCAATCCTGCAGTGCTGTCAACCTCTCCACATCGATTATTGCAGGCACTAGGTTGGGGCTGGGGAGAGCAGTATATACATACCTCTTGTGGAGCTTTTATCAGAAGCAGTTAGAATATGAAGTTTGATTCTGCTGAATTCTACTCCCTCGAATACCCAGGGTGTGGCTTCACTGTGAAGTGCATTGAGTGGAAGGGCTGTAAAGAGGTTTTCCAGTAGTTCAGTACCGATCGCCTAACCATAGCGCCATCCCCATGAAAAAAACATGGACCGTCCTTAAATGTAATGTGACTTTCTTCATGGCGGGGTGTATCTTCAGCCTGGTGTTGGGTGGTATTTTTACAAATTGCTAGATGTCTACTTGGGTGTGGTGCATAATCTACCACCATAAAATTGTCTTGTTTTCATACAGAATTGACCACTTATGCTACCAAATAGAATTTTGGCTTAAAAAAAAAAATGTATTTTCAGATGTTGATTTTTTTTTTTTTGCTTTTTTTTTTTTTTTTTGTCCACATACGTGATGTGTAGACGTCTTGTCACAGAGTAGCATTTTCATTCGAGGAAATGATTCAGTAACCTCCAGTGACTTCCTAGTCGAGCTAAAGCTGGCCATATCAGTTAATGCCATCATTCCTTCTTTTGTGACATAAGATTTAGGGACTAGCCATAAGACAGTCCTGTGCATATGCAATTGGATGCAAACGTTGCTAATACCTTGTATTTATCAATAGAAGCCCTGGACTCGGGAGTCAATTCGTCATTTTTAACCTCAAGTCAATGAAATTGTGTATGACCAGCTAAAAGGGGTATTCCAGAATCTTAGTATTGGTGGCCTGTCCTCAGTATAGATCATAAGTATCTGATCAATGGGCATCTGACCCCGCTCCCCAGTCAAGCTATGCGCAGATTCTGCTGTGGTCACAATGCAAGGATGACATTTTTCAGCAGTGTTTAATCCACGTGGGAACATGATCCTGCTCAAATTCAGGATTTAATGAATACTTAGGCATGGGCTGCATGACAAATCCTACTCAAATCTGCTAACATTCCACGTGAATGCAAGTGAATTAGATTTTTTTTTAAACAAAAATGAAAAGAATGATCATACTTATTCTTCTTGCGAGTTTTACACTGAAAAGCAGCACAGCCTCATTAAAGGGGTTCTCCACTGATTATTATTGGATAGATCATCATTATCTGGTCAGTGGGGGTCTGACACACTGAGAACAGTGCATTTTCAAATCAGCTTGGTTCCTGAGTGTCAGACCCCTGATCGGATACTGATGACCTATCCAGAGGATAGGTCATCAGTATCAGAAAATCGGATGTTGAAGGATAAAGTACCTGTGATATCACCATATGACCAATAACAAGTGGATGTTACTGGTCACATGGCAATGACATCATCAAAGGTCCTTTAACCTATGAGCATCCAGTGCCGTGAGGACCACGGTGAGTTTCTCTCTCCTGCCTTCCCATTCTCTTCCTTCCTTCTTTCTTTCTCCCTGACTCTCCCCATCAGGCCACTCCATTATTTCATGGTGGCAGTGGCCAGCTGCATTGCACTAAGGAGAGAAGGATGCTTTTCCTCCTTCTCCACTGTGCGGCTGCTGATGAGAGCATGGCATGTGCTGTACTTTCCGCATGCAATGTTCTCTGATGGGGACTGTTACTAACTGCACTAACGAAAAATGCTAATCCCAGTATTGAACCAAACCGGGAAAAGTATCAATAATTTGCAGCCCTACTTTCTATTGACACTATTTAATATTGCATACAATGCAATGGTAAACTGAAAAAAAGTTCATATGGGGTGGGATTGGGAAGAAATATGATTATGCCATAGTTTTATGCATCTTGTTTTTACAGCATTCACTATGTGATAAAATTGACTTGCGTCCTTCATTTCAACGATACCACATTTATATAGTTTTTCCTGATTACTGAGAAAAATTAAAATTTTGGTAAAAATATATTTTTTCTTTTCATCGCCATATTCTAACCCCCATGACTTTTAGTTACATCTATGGAGCTGGGACGATTACTTTTTTGCGGGACGATCTGTTTTTTTTTTTTTTTTTATCCATTTTGGCACATTTTTGACTTTTTGATCACTTTTTTATTACATTTTTGGGGTCGTTGACATGGGAAAAAAAGGTAAATCTGCCCTTTTTTTTTTTTTTGCTCTACCATTCACCTTATAGGATACATATTTTGTATTTGAATAGTATGGGCATTTTTTGACTCGGTGATGCTTATTTTTGTGGAAATGGTAATTTTAATTTCTATATTTTTATTAAAAATTTTTACACTCCCAAGGGGACCTTAAATTGCAATCATTAGATTGCCATTTGTATTAAGTAATCAAATTTTATCCATTACAGAATAAGGGTACTTTCACAATTGCATTAGAGGATTCCGGCAGGCAGCTCCGTTGCCGGAACTGCCTGCCGGATCCTGAAATCTGTATTCAAACGGATAGCATTTGCTTCCGGATGTGGATCCGTCTAACAAATGCATTGCAATACCGGATCTGTCTCTCCGGTATCCTCCGGAAAACCGGATCTGGTATTTATTTTTTTTTCTCAGATTTAAAGGTCTGCACATGCGCAGAACGGGAAACCGTATCCGTTTTTCCAGAACGCTTGGTACCGGATGCGGCATTAATACATTTCAATGGAAATCAATGACGGATGTGGCAGTCCGGCAAGTGTTCCGGAATTTTTCCAGGGAGAAATACCGTAAAAGGACTGAACTGAAGACATCCTGATGCATACTGAACGGAATGCTTTCCATTCAGAATGCATTAGGATAAAACTGAAGCGCTTTTTTTCCGGTATTGAGCCCCTGTGATGGAACTCAATACAGGAAAACTTTAACGCTAGTGTGAAAGTGACCTAAAAGAATCAAATATTCCATTGCAGGCTCTGTACAGACTCTGGCCTATTAGTACTATGGAACGCCATTCCCAATCTCTTCCGGTTTTTTACCTTTCAAATGCTGTTATCGATCACAGCCATTAGCCCTGGCTGTCTGCTGTGTGAAGTGTCTGCTGGGAAGGAGGTTAAAGTAGCAAAACAACTACTATATAAGGGTGGGTTCACACTAGCGTTATGGTTTCCGTTATGGCCTTCCGTTATAACGTGGTTATAACGGAACATAACAGAATCCATAAGACTGAAGGGCGGATCCGTTCTTTTGCCCATAAACTTCTATTATGATGGAATGCAAAACGGAAGCCATTAAAAGGCATTCCGTTTGCTTTCTGTCATAATACAAGTCTATGGGAAAGCATAACTGATCCATCTGGTTTCTGTTATGCAAGACGGAAAACAAAGTCCTGTGGAGAGGACTTTGTTTTCCGTCTTACATAACATAACCCAGACAGATCCGTTATGCTTTCCCATAGACTTGTATTATGACAGAAAGCAAATGGAATGCCATTTAAAGGTTTCCGTTTTGCATTCTGTCTGGGCATTCCATTATTTTCCGTTATAACCATGTTATAATGGAAAGCAATAACGGAATCCCTAACGCTAGTGTGAACCCACCCTAAATTTGGTATTGCTGTAATAAAACTGACCTGCAGGGCAATAAATTATAAAAAAGCTTGATAAAATCTGTAAATGGGAAAGAAAATTGGCAAAAATACAAATGTAACAGCAGTTGGCTAAAGATAAATCCCCAAAAATTATTTAAATATATAAATGCTAAAAAAAAACAAGGTCTGAGCAGGTAGGTCCCTTAAATAACGATAAAGGGGGGTTAGTCACTAAAGATAAGGAAAAGGCAGAGTTACTAAATGTTTTTTTTTTTTTTTTTTTTAGCTCTATATACAAAAGAGAAAGGAGCTGATATTGGTGGTGTATGCCAAATAAATGTGGAGCCCCAGTTATGGGTCTACAACACAATGAAAGCCAGATATCCCGCAAAGGAAGGAAAACCAAGCAAAGGGGTGTCTCCATTACAGAGATCACCAAATCCACCATATTAAGTGGCCCCTATGTCAAGATCCCGCTTTTTGTACAAGCTTTAAGGATGTGACGGGGAAAACCTAAGCTAGGTATACATCCACAGACAGCTGTTTCGGGGTGTTGCCCCTCATCAGTGCGGAGTAGGATTCTGGCTAACCGGGAGCAATGCCTCGGAGACCACCCAAACACAACAATAGCTGATCTCAGGGAGACCAGCTACAAAAAACACTGCGGAGCCTCACTTAAGAGTCTCAACACAGCAATCCGAAGTACTGGCTTAAGTTTTCCCCGTCACATCCTTAAAGCTTGTAAAAAAAGCGGGATCTTGACATAGGGGCCACTTAATATGGTGGATTTGGTGATCTCTGTAATGGAGACACCCCTTTGCTTGGTTTTCCTTCCTTTGGGGGATATCTGGCTTTCATTGTGTTTGTAGACCCATAACTGGGGCTCCACATTTATTTTGCATATTCCCTTTTCCCAGGGAACTTTGCACTTTGGATTGCTGTGTTGAGACTCTTAAGTGAGGCTCCATGGTGATTTTTGTAGCTGGTTTCCCTGAGATCAGCTATTGTTGTGTTTGGGTGATATTGGTGGTGACCTGGGCTGTTAGTACATCCAGTAATATACTAAACTGGCTAACTGTAGATATGGTCCAAGCTAAGTTAAATGTGTTCTCGGGGAATTTAGAAAATGAAAATACTTAAATATTACTTTATTATAAATATATTCCCAAATTCCTTTCATTAGTTATAATGGCTTGTTTTCTCTGGGGAGCAATAATTAGGAGAAATAAAATGGGTGCCGTCCTATTAGTACACACAAAACCCGTGCTTACCACACAGGAAAACAAGTTACTTCACAACACTGAGGTAAAGAGCTGCCTCTCTGCTCTGCTGTTCAGGGATTATGGTCCTGAATACAGTTTAATATGATCTTCAGCTGAATCTCTGTAGGAATAAAGTTCATGAAGAGACATTAAGTACAGAAAGGAGGTGGGGATGTGGCTGTGTCCTGCTGTGGGATTAGGACAGCGGCTATTTTATTTTTCCTAATGATGGCTCTCCAGACAAAACGAGCCATTATAACTAATGAAAGATATTTGGGAATATATTTATAATAAAGTAATATTTAGGTATTTTAATACCCTTTAAAAAGGGAAAACATGAACAAGGCTCCAGGTCCAAGAGTTTTTAAACAGCTCAGTTCAGTCATTGTTGTGCCCCTTTTTAAAATTTCTCTAGGGACTGGTATAGTGACAAGTGACTGGCACAAGGCAAATGTGGTCCCCATATTCAAAAAGGGATCTATGTCCTCTATCTGTAATTATAGACCAGTTAGTTTAACTTCTGTTTTGGGAACATCTTGGTAGTAGTAATCTCTGTGCATCGTATGTCCTAGGGGATGTAACACTAGGGGAGTAATTTGTAGAGAAGGATTTGGATGTACTTGTAGATCATAGATTAAATAACAGCATACAGTGTCAATCAGCTTCTTCGGCGTGCGCTGCTGTGACGCCGTCGGAACTCCGGCCCGCCCCATTATAGTCAATGGGGCCTGGAGCGGTAGTCCGGGGGCACACTTTCACTAGCGGCAGGACGGATCCGACAGGTTGTGCAACCAACGGAACAGCCTGCTGGTCCATGCCGCTAGTGTGAAACTAGCCTAAGGCTACCAGGATATTGTCATACATTAAACGAGGCATGGACACGCGGGGCAGATATGTAATATTACCACTTTACAAAGCTTTGGTGCAGCCTTATCTGAAATATGCAGTTGAGTTCTGGGCATCAGTCCATAGAAAGGATGCCTTGGAGCTGGAAAAAGTACAAATGAAAGCGATTAAACTGATAAGGGGCATTATTTCTTAGGTCTGAGGGGAGATATGATTAACCTATTCAGATATATAAATGGGCCATACAAAAAATGTGTCGAAAAACTGTTCCATATAAAATACCCTTAAAAGACAAGTGGGTCACTGCCTTCAACTAGAGAATAAAGTTTCAGTCTCCAGAAGTGGCAAAGCTTCTTTACTGTAAGAACTGTGAATCTGTGGAATAGAGTACCTCAGGACGTGGTCACAGCAGGTACAGTGGACAGTTTAAAAAAGGGTTTACATGATTTCTTGAAAGTAAATGACATAAATGCTTAAGAAAATGTGTAGAAATCTGAGTCTCACTTCCTTCTGGGATTCACGTCACCACCTATCCCCTGGTTGAGCTTGATAAACTTATGTCTTTTTTTTAACCGTATTGACTATGTAACTATGTAAATAAGGTTTTCGTCCTTTTTAGTGCACAGTGAATTTTCCCATTTTCCAATAAAAGATATGGTAAATAAAACTGTGTCCTACAAAAACGAAAATCATCCAGCTATGTGAAGGGAAAATTTAAAAAAAGTTATAGCTTTTGGAAGGTGGGGAGAAAAAACTGCCATAAAGCCCATATTGATGGAAATCTGAAGTGATAGTTGACCTTCTGGAAGTTTCTCCCATCCAAATACACATCATGGGTGTCGCAATGTGCGAAAACGCCGATACTATAAAAATATAAAAAAATATTCCCCATACGTCAAACAGCAAAACGGAAAAAAGCGCCCAAATGGCGGATTCGCCATTTTGGGTCGCTTCATTTTCCACAAAAAATTACATAAAAGGTGATAAAAAAGTCATACACACCCCAATATGGTATCAATAAAAAGATAAGATTTTGACGCAAAAAATGAGCCCCCAAACAGCTCTGTACATATAATTACAAAAAAGTTTTATTGGGGTCAAAACATGGTGACAAAAAAGTAAAACTGATTTTTTTTTTCCCACTTTTGAATTTTTTTTCAATATCAAAACGCAAGAAAACCTATACATATAGGGTATCGTCGGATTCGTACTGACCTGTAGAGTAAAAGTAACCGGTCAGTTTTATCGCACATCGAACGTGGGAATTTAAAAAGTCGCCAAAACTGTGGTGGAATTGTTTCTTTTTTTTTTTGCAATTTCACCCCATTTGGAATTTTTTTCCTGCTTCCCACTACATTCCCACTACATTATATGCAATATTAAATCGTGGCGTTAGAAAGTACAACTTGTTCTGCAAAAAACAAGCCCTCATATGGCTATGTGAACCGAAAAATAAAAAGGGAACGCAAGACGAAAACTCAAAAAACAAAAACAAAAAAAAACCTTCGCTCCTTAAATGGTTAAACACTATTGTCAACAGCAAAACTCCTAAGGTAAAAAGGGGATATTCTGTCGGCAATATACAAACTAAAAAGAGGGTGAACGATTCCGTTATTTATTCTGTCATAATAGAAGTCAATGGCCTGCATAACGGATCTCTCCGGTTTCAGTTATGCTGGAGTCTTCTCCGTTTTGCAGCCCATAGACTTCTGTTATAACGGAATGAATAACGGAAAGCCTCTAAAGGAATTCAGTTATGCATTCCATCATGGAATTGCGTTATGGTCCGTGGTAACGGAATCTGTAACGCAATTCAGATTATACCCGAACTCGAATTTCAAAATATGAAATTCGCTCAGCCCTGTAATATATCTGCTCTAGTACCTGCTCCCCTCTCCTTCATGTTTCACTGCTTACACAAGCCCCTTTCTCCGTCTCTTTTGTGAGTGCTAAAACTTGCTTGTACTGCCGTGATTTGAAGCTGTACTTACTGCTCCATGCCTCACTGCTTCAGCGGCAGTAACCACCTGTATTTATTACTTCAAGTTCTGACCCACCCCGAAGGAACATACAGCAAAGTTCCAGGAACTCAGTACAGGCAGTGAGTGGAGCACAGAGCAGGTCAGGCATCGGTAGTGGAGCATAGAACAGGCAGACAGAGGGAGTTGGGTGCGTAGCAGTCCAGAGCTGCTGGGAGCTCTACCTTTGGACTGTAAGAGGCATGGTCTTTTTTGTAGCAATTTTTCGTGCTAAAACTGCGTCTTATAGTTAGAAAAATACAGTATGTTATTTTTATCTTCATTCTCGCTTGCTTTCGGACGTTGATCTCCTACAAACTACCAGTAAAATGCATTGAGAAGACTCCTGAGCTTTCGCACTTGATGCAAGTGAGTATGAAGATAAAAATTACGTAACCAGACGCAACATCACTAAGGCATCTTTCACACTTGCGTTGTCCGGATCAGTCTTGTACCCCATTTGCCGGAAGTGCCCGCCGGATCCGTAACAACGCAAGTGACCTGAAAGCATTTGAAGACGGATCAGGATCCTGATCAGTCTTCGAAATGCTTTCAGCGTTACTATGGCAGCCAGGACGCTATTAAAGTCCTGGTTGCCATAGTAGTAGTGGGGAGCGGGGGAGCAGTATACTTACAGTCCGTGCGGCTCCCGGGGCGCTCCAGAATGACGTCAGAGCGATCACGTGATCCATGCGTGTAGGGCGCCCTGACGTCACTCTGGAGCGCCCCGGGAGCCGCACGGATGGTAAGTATACTGCTCCACCGCTCCCCACTACACTTTACCATGGCAACCAGGACTTTAGCATCCTGGCTGCCATGGTAACCATTGAGAAAAAGCTAAACGTTGGATCCGGCGATGTGCCGAAACGATGTTTAGCTTAAGGCCGGATCCGGATTAATGCCTTTCAATGGGCATTAATTCCGGATCTGGCCTTGCGGCAAGTGTTCAGGATTTTTGGCTGGAGCAAAAAGCGCAGCATGCTGCGGTATTTTCTCCGACCAAACAACGTTCCGGTCCTGAACTGAAGACATCCTGATGCATCCTGAACGGATTTCTCTCCATTCAGAATGCATTGGGATAATCCTGATCAGGATTTTTCTGGCATAGAGACCCGACGACGGATCTCTATGCCGGAAAACAAAAACGCCAGTGTGAAAGAGCCCTTACACCAGCGGTCCCCAACCGCCGGGCCGCGGCCCAGGACCGGGCCCTGGAAGATTGTTTGCCGGGCCGCGGCAGTACAGAGGAGTGGAGATGCCAGCCCAGGGGCCCCACGAGTGCTTTCTTTTTTTAAATGCGGTGGCCGTGCCCTCCCTATATTTTAAGTGCGGCTGCGCTGGGCTTCATAACCTGTCATAATCCCGCGAGACCCGTGACCTCCTGCGCGGGTCTTGCGGGATCACTGCTGGAATGAGGCGGTGGTGCGCTGCAGGCAGAGCCACGGGATTGCGCTCCAAACTGAAAGATGCCGCAGCCTGCAAGTTCAGAGCAAGTATTATGGGGGGGGAGCGAGATGATGATCAGTGACACTAATGTCTGAATTCAGAAAGGGGGGGGCACGCCGGCCATATGAGGGCAGGGGCAGCAAATAATGAGGGGGCAAAATGAAAATGAAATATATAGAGGGGCAAAAAATGAAATATATAAAGAGTGGGGGCAAAATGAAATATAGGTAGAGAGGGGGCCACTGACAAAACTTTGGCAATAATAACCGGGTTATTATTGCCAAAGTTTTGTCAGGGGCTTCCTCTCTTACTATATTTCATTTTGCCCATTTTCATGTGGCCGAGGGGTTATTTTAATATGCACCTTGTGTTTTTGTTGTGCGCGTGAATAAGTCAGCGCCGACCAGCACCCCCTAAGCCCCACCCCAACCGGTCCCTGGGAAAATTGTCTTGCATGAAACTGGTGCAAAAAAGGTTGGGGATCACTGCCTTACACTATACACCACGTAGTCTAGTTTGGGGGGTGTTTTGGAGCTGCCAGATTCCCTATTTTACAACATAACGTGGAAAGTGAAAGGGTCTGAAGACTTTCCGAATGCACTGTAATTCAGTTAAACCCCCTTTTCTACAGATGTACATTATGCAGTATGTCATTTTTTTATGATGGTCACAGCTGAAATTTAAGATTTCAAATGATGCCAGGGTCAGCATTTCTGGATGCTCTATAATATTCGAGGTGCAGCACTCTATCTGGACTGCATGAACAATTTTCTTTTCTTGCCTCTGTGTCTGTAAGAGGGAAGCTGCAAGTGACATCAGAAAGAAAGAACACAGCCGCATACGGTCATCTCTTCCGATGTGCAGCCTTCAGTGACATCGGATAAGGGTGCATTTAAATGGCAAAATGTAGATCCACAAAAAATATGGATGACGCTTGTGTGACATCCGTGTTGCATCCGTTTTTTTTGGGTGATGCTTTGTAACAATGGCTATTCTTGTTCTCAAAGCACAGAACAGGACATGTTCTGTCTTTTTTGAAGTGAATGGATCTGCATACAATCCACAAAAAAATGCACATCGGACGGGGACCAAAAATACGGTTGTGTGAATATAACCTTATGGTGATTTCTGGACTGGATGAATGCGAAAATGTCCTTTTTTTATTTTTGGTGATATCTCAGTTCTGTAGTGGATGCTGTGACTGCTTTCACAGTGCACTGCTCTCACAGTAAGGAAGTCAGCATTTGGACCTTAACTTTGGATATGTACTACGGGGATGATGTCTGTGTGTATGCCAGACCTAAATCCTGGCAGAAGCCTCTAGCATTTCAATAGTAATGTGTATGTTTGGGGTATTTTATGCCCTGTTCACATTCTTTGCAAAAAAAAACAGTGCTAAGCTTTGAATTTAATGCAGATTTCCTATGCAGAACCTTGCATTTTCTCAATTAAAATATAACTCAGCCAGTCTACTTGCGGAGACACTTGACAGTTTATGGCAAAATCTGAGTTTCCAAATCCGTGGAGGACTTGTCTACTGAAAATCCCTTATAAACATCGCTGAAGCATTTAAAAAGTTGCCCTGTTTGAAATATTGTACAATTACTGTTCAGATGAGTGTTTGAGGCTTTCTGCTGCATGAAGTTAAATTGCACACACCAGGAGACCTCTATATAACGCTTGAAGTTAACTTCGTAGACAGTAAAAAACTCCTTATACAGTGCATGACTTATTGCACTTGACTACGCTGACTGGACCGGAGTCTGGGATCAATGTTTGGCTCCCTGGACCCTTTTAAATAGACACTTCCATCCAGATTTTTCTGCAGGGTAATAATTCTACTCTTTGCTTTTTTGAGGAGTGTGTTTGCCAGTAATTCATATAAATAATACATTGACGTACATAACATTAAGTGGTTGCTATTTGTTCAGGTAAACCAGTGATCTCATTTCAGTAGGGCTGTTTGATGGAGCACCCTTCCTCCGAATGGCTGGTCAGATGTCGTAATCAAAATTTACCACAGCAACTGAAGGGTTAAGTCTCCATGACTACAGCGGCCGATCAGCTCCTGAGTGCGTGGCATATTTAAAGCCCCCAGGGTCCGTCATAACACGTACTGTCACCATGGGGTTAATTTAGATGGTTCAATTTAAAATCTGTTTGTTTTTTCCTTTTCGTTCGTGCACCATCGTGCAGATTGGTATTTTAGTTTCAGAAAAAGCAGGCCTTTTTATTTTCTATCTTATACATACGGTATGAACACGTTCAGTCTGAAACCTTTCACTATGTTTTGTTTTTAAGGTTTCCTATGCTCGTCCCAGTTCAGCATCTATTAGGGATGCAAACCTCTATGTAAGCGGACTTCCAAAAACTATGACCCAGAAAGAGCTGGAACAACTGTTCTCTCAGTACGGTCGCATTATTACATCTCGTATTCTTGTTGACCAAGTCACCGGTAAGTAGACAATAATGCCATGCGACACCTTTTTCCTTTTTTTTATTATCAAGCTATAGAAAATTCTTCTCTGAAAAACAGCAGTCTTGCCTCCAGAACATAGCAAAGGTGGTGATATGTGGGCCAGAAAATGCAATCTTCTGCTGGAGTTCTTCATAAATATGCATGTACAAAAATAGATAGTTGAATGCAGTGAGCCAGTCTGAGTCATTTCCACCCTAAAGGTGCAGGTTTGGAATCATTTCCATGACTTGTAATAAATTTACAGCCGCTATAATCTTCATTTCCAAGCTGCTGTGTAGAAATGGTCCCTCTGCTCCTTCTAAGAAGTGAACAGTCTTATTTTTACAGACATTTTATGCTGAAATACACAGCTGATTCTTCAAGGCAAATGTTAGACACCGGGCCCTGGCTGGTACCTGGTCATAAGATATTGAGGTGGTTTTATTTTGATGGATGTTGGTTAATTTGACATGCCTACTGTGACTTTTGTAGATAGCATTCAGTCTGTCTGTGGTTATTTGGAGAAGGATGATTGCAAAGCTAATCTGGATAGGTCGTCGGTATCAGAATCTGCGTAGGTGCGTCACCCGAGACCCCTGCCGATCAACTGTTAGAAGAGTCCTTGAGCGCCACAGCCTCTTCGTAGGTCAGCGATATCACACTACATCAGTCACACGGCCAAGCTGCAGCTCAGCGCCATTCAAGTCAATGGGGCTGAGCTGCAATACCAAGCACTGCCACTGTACCATGTACGGTGCTGTCCTTGGAAAGCTGCCAGGAGCCTGCATTGCCAGAGCTCCGGGGAGCGCAGCGCCTCCCTGAAACAGCTTATTAGCGGGGGTGCTCTGACTTGGACCCCTACTGAAGAGTTTGTACCAAATTTAAAGTTATCCCCAATCCACAAGATTATACTGTGTGGGGGGCAAGAATCAAACATTATACTGTATGGGAGCGAAGCTCCCTAAAATCTTTAAAATGTGTGAGCTCCATTGAGTCAAATTCAGTTATTTGCGAACGCGCGCGAAACTTTGAAAAACTACCAAAGTTATGCATCAAAGTGGAAAACCACTTTAAAACTTGGAACCGAACTCTGCTTAAGTTCTGAGGTATCAGTCAGAAGCGGAGTTTGGTTCCAAGTTTTAATACAGATGCATCCAAGCTAAACTTAAAGGGGTTATCCAATCCCTAAAATGTCTCCCCGTATGCCCGGGCCCCTCACACGGATAGTACCTACGTTGCTCCACGGCACCAGCGTCACCCCTGGTCCCCGCACCGCCTCTGCTGCATCTCCCTGTCGTGCGGATGAAAACCTCCCAGGAGTGTCCAATAGCAGACCTCGACTGGAGCAAGCCTCCCTAACATCATGGGTGACGCTAGGGAGGCTCGTTCTGCAGCGGTGGACGTCAAACGTGACACGGGTGCTGGAGAGCGGGGTAAATACTATCCGCATGAGGGGTCGGGCTTATGGGGAGGCATTTTAAGGGTCTATAACCCCTTTAACGTGTTAAGTAAAGAATGGCAAGAAAATTAATCTAGACTAACTTTTCAATGGATTTTAATGGCTTTTGTCACAAGATAACCACAATAACACGGAAACATGTTATCAGAGACGTAAATCCTCACCACCAGGATGTTTATAGTCTATGGGTGATCGGGAACTGGTTATCTTTGGGGTTTGATAAAAAATAGTCCTACGGGAGTCCTACGGGATCATCTCATGTGGCCCCCTGCCAGGACATATAATGAAAATGCTAATGACCGCTTTCATTATGGAAGCAGTCATTAGCATGCGGAGGCACAAGAAGATAAAAACATTACACGGCCCTGGCTGTCCTCACCTTCTGTGGTAGTCTTCCGGCCCCGTCGTGTGTCCACGTAGACGCACACTATGACCTGACGCTGTAAGGCCACAGTACAGCCCAGCGGGAAGAAGACCAGTGAGGATAAGTAAATCTGCCAAGTGGCAGTGCCGTCAGGAGCTGGAGAAGTTTTTTTTTATTTTTTTAAACATCTGATCTGGGGTCTGATAGGGGCTGATCTGAGGGTCTGATGGGTACTGATCTAAGGCTGGGGATTGTCTGATTTGAGGCTGGGTGGTCGGAGGGGGTCTGATCTTAGGCCATGGGGGCTGATATGAAGCTAGGGAGTTGATGGGGGGAGGGGCTGATCTTAGGCCGAGGGGTCTGATGGGGGCTGATCTGAGGCTGGGAGGTCTTAAGAGAGTCTGATCTGAGGTTGGGGGGTTGATCTGAGGGGTCTGATCCCGCAATAAAAATCTATCCGTCGATGAATCCCTTGTTAGTTTTATAGGCTGCCTATCCTTCCGTCAGTTTATTCCCTCCAAGCGTGCCAGATATGGGGTAAAATTATATAAGGGGCGCGAGAGTTTAACTGGCTACACCTGTGGTCTGTTTATGAAGGCAGATACTCCCAACTCAACAGGGGGGCTAAAGTGACGTACGACTAGTCACTGTCCTTGAATGCCAGCTTCTCATTATAGCCCCATGGGTGTTCTTGTATCTTGTGAACAAACCCGAATGTACAACATAGTTGTAGACCTTTTGTTCCGTTTTCTTGGATATGTTGCCTTTCACTTTCATGGCAGAAATAGGGGACAACTGCTTTGTTAATGAGACTGTAAAGGCAAATGCCTTTTTAGAAATCTGCCTCCCTTATAAGTGCACAGCTTCACTTCTCATCTGTATGCGCCACAAAGATAAGTATGTGGCGGATTTCCAAGACTAAGGCCCCTTTCACACGGGCGAGTTTTCCGCGCGGGTGCAATGCGTGATGTGAACGCATTGCACCCGCACTGAATCCGGACCCATTCACTTCTATGGGGCTGTGCACATGACAGTTGATTTTCACGCATCACTTTTGCGATGCGTGAGAATCGCAGCATGCTCTATCTTCTGCGTTTTTAACGGAACACAGGCCCCATAGAAATGAATGGGGCTGCTATGCAACCATCGGGATGTGTAACCGGTTCTGTATTATTTCACATTATAACATAGTGCAGAATGGGTTAAAAATAATAAACTAATATTAACTTACCTGTCCCATTTAATCGCGAAGCCCGGCCTCCTCTATGTTAGCTTGCTAGTAGGAAAAGGACCTGTGATGATGTCACAGCATCACATGGCCCAATCACCTGCTCCATCACTATGGTGATGGAGCAGGTGATTGGGCCATGTGACATCATCACAGGTCCTTTTCCTACTAGCAAGCTAGCGGAGAGGAGGCCGGGCTTCGCGATCAAATGGAACAGGTAAGTTAATATTAGTTTATTATTTTTAACCCATTCTGCACCTGTTTAAACATTAGGAAGATGGCCAAGGGTATTATTTTACATTATAACTATGTTATAATGTGAAATAATACCAGCGGGACAATTTCTGACCCAAACATGCACTTCTGTGAAGAAGTGCAGGTTCGGGTCTGGGTACCAAAAGTGCCGATTTTTCTCCCGCGCGTGCAAAACGCATGACAGCGCTTTGCACCCGCAGGGAAAAATCACGGCGATTCCCACAACTAGGGATGTCCCGATACCGATACTAGTATCGGTATCGGGACCGATACCGGCATTTTCACGAGTACTTGTACTCGTAAAAATGCCGCCGATACCACTGCCGATACCGGAAGTTCCGGTTCGGCAGCGGCTATATTCTGTTTCATTACCCCTAACTTACTGTGCCCGTGATTACTAACTATTAATGCGCAGTCCCTCCATGCTCCTGCCCCGCGTGCCTTCTGTAATCATAAAGTGGGCGGAGCGGGCAGGCAGGACATGAGGCGCATGGAGGAATCGGGCAGCTTGAGCTCTCAGTTCCTCCATGCGCCTCATGTCCCGCCTGCCCGCTCCGCCCACTTTATGATTACAGAAGGCGCGGGGCAGGAGCATGGAGGGACTGCGCATTAATAGTTAGTAATCACGGGCACAGTAAGTTAGGGTTAATGAAACACAATATAGCAGCTGCGGGGCCGGTGTATGAGTCAAGCTGCACCGGCCCCGACACTAATGGGGGATCTGTGGATGACATGTATATAGCATAAGATGCTATATATGTGTCATCCACATAGCCCCTAACAGTGTCATCCACAGATCCCCCCATTACAGCCTCATCCACAGATCCCCCCATAACAGTGATGTCCACAGGTCCCCCCCATAACAGTGATGTCCACAGGTCCCCCCCATAACAGTGATGTCCACAGGTCCCCCCCATAACAGTGATGTCCACAGGTCCCCCCATAACAGTGATGTCCACAGGTCCCCCCATAACAGTGATGTCCACAGGTTCCCCCATAACAGTAATGTCCACAGGTTCTCCCCCATAACAGTAATGTCCACAGGCTCCCCCATAACAGTGATGTCCACAGGTCCCCCTCCCCCATAACGGTGACGTCCACAGGTCCCCCATAACGGTGCCATCCACAGATCCCCCATAACAGTGCGTCATCCACAGATCCCCCATAACAGTGCGTCATCCACAGATCCCCCCATAACACTGTTATCCACAGATCCCCCATAACAGTGAGTCATCCACAGATCCCCCCATAACAGTGCTTCATCCACAGATCCCCCCCATAACGGTGACATCCACAGATCCTCCACAACAGTGTGTCCTCCACAGATCCCCCAAAAACAGATCCCCCTGGAGGCACATTGGTTTGAAAACGCTATTATATTACCATTTATTAATACTTGTACAAAGGAAAAGAAAAGCCGTTGTCCATAGCAACCAAATTCCAGCTTTAATTTTTTTCATTGCTATCAGTAACTGCGGGGCTGTTTATACGAGGTATCGGTAATTGGTATCGGCGAGTACTTAAATAAAAGTATCGGTACTCGTACTCGGTCTTAAAAAAATGGTATCGGGACATCCCTACCCGCAACGCACCCGCACTGTTTGACGGAGTGCACCTGCAACGCCCTTGTGAAAGGGGCCTAACAGAGATACCCATCTAAAGATATTTTTTCTCCAATTTCCTGTGAAAATGTTAACAATTTGAATAAAACCATATATACTCATTATTTCATCCTATGATAATTTTGCACTCAGCATGCTCACTACACCACTAAAATGGGGTCATTTATAAGGGTTTCTATCATTTTGCAGCTCAACGCCATTACATGTGTGCAATGGGGCCTGAACCATTTTCAATTTATCTGTAAGCCACTGGGTGCTCCTTTATGTTTGGGCCCTGCCGTTTGTCAAGACAAGATTAGGGCCACAACGGGGATATTTCTGAAGACAAGAGAAATTGGTTGATACATTTTGGGATGTATTTTTTTCCCCTTGTTGGCATCAATTTCTTTAAAAAACTAGGGGGTCAAAAAGGCATTACACCCCTAGTTGATTACATTAAGGGATCTAGTTTTCAAAATGGGGTCACTTTTGGGGGGGTTCAATTATTCTAAGCCTCTGCAAACTTGGCTTGTTGCAGGAAAAGATACGTACTTCAAAAATGTTAAAATGAATGTTAAAATGGTAAGTCTCCTAAATCACATAAAATCCCAATAAAATACATTTATGTGCGGGCGTAATGTGAAAAAATGTGGAAAAGTTCAAGGAGTTCAAGGCACTGTATCTCCTGTTGTGGTTGAGATAATGCTGTGATTCTGGTCTTTGGAAGGGCAGCTTTCAAACAAACAAATATCACTGTCTGCAACCAATCTGGAGATTTAAGGTAAAGCAGCCCCCCGCCTCATCCTGATGCACGAGGTGGTAAAGGCCTCGTTCACTTTACTGTGCCAGTGTCACGTCCATGGGAAAAATAACGTACGTATTTCATCTGTGAAGGATGCTTGCTTAGTCTGTGTGTCCGTTTTTACCACCCGTGTGTCATCCATAATTCATGAAAATTGCTCAGCTGAAAATCAATTTCCAAAGAATTTCCTATTAGTCTTCAATGACCCATGGTCAGTTAAATACTGATATGTGAACAGACACCTATAAATCAATGGGTACGTGCAGTACGTGGAAAATGCGGACAGCACACATCAGTGAAAGGCCTCATGCGCACGGCCGTTGTGCTGCCGTTCCGTGCATTGGGGACCGCAATTACGGCTCCGAATTGCGTGATGCGGATTGTGGCAATGGCTGTCTGCATGAGGCCAAAAACTAAAATGTGAACGAGGCCTAAGTGGGCAAGTGAAACAAACCGACCCTTAAAAATAAACATAGTTGGTATTGCTTTGTCTTAACTGCACTGTGAATACCATATTGGAAAAAAAGGATGTTTGTTTTTTTATTTTGTCCTTGCCCCCTCCCACCAAAAAAATGAAAAAGTGATCCAAAAACCATGAGTACCATAATGGTACTAGTACAAACCCGCCTTGCAAAATATTAGTTCTCACACAGCTCTTCAGACAGAAATATGTTATGGAAAGGTTTTTTTAAAGGTTTTTATTTTTTTTAAATGGTAAAAGAATAGGAACTATATAAATTTGTTATAACAGTAATCATACTTACCCAAAGTATTAGCTTGTCAAGTCATTTTTAGCACATAATGAACACCCCAAAACCAAGACCCGGGTGCTACAGCCATGTACAGCACATGCTCTTAACACGCTGCAATGAGACTTCAGGGCCAGGCGTGAGTACACCTGTGCTGCTTGGCCTTGTCAGTCAGATTAGTGGGGACACGTGCCACAGATATTAAGTCAAGTGAGCGGAGCCTTGGATACATAACCACCGCCCTTGTTGCACCCAAGGTCTGACCAGCATAAAATTATAAAGCATTTTTTTCTCTGAATTAGAGGCAGTGATAAGGATGAGACGGAGCGTATTACACCTTATTGACAAGCGCTCTTCTGAACATGTAGATTATTAGTTACAGGTGCTTGTGTATGTGAAGAAATGAAGCAAAGGGGATTTTTTTGCTGCCTGTGAGAGCAGGATATGATGATCATGCTGAGCTCTGCAATAGTTATAGGTTTATGTGAACAAGATTTCTGTGTGGAAAGTAGATAAAAACGGTTACAGAAGAGAGTATGATTGCTGCTTAACTCTCTGACACACTGAATGTATCCATATGTGTCCCCATAAGGCTGTCAGTCAGAACTAGGCTCTCACTATCTCTAATAGGAGTCCTGTCATTTTTTTTTAACCCCAAATTCTTTATAAACTCTTTCTAGAGTAGGCACAGGTAGAATATATTGTCTCAGTACACAGGGTGACCATATTGTATCTAAGAAATAGTAGGCTGCGATGGGAACAAGCCTTCCTAGCGTCGTTCACGATGCTAGTAAGGCTCGTTCCCATCGCGGCCTGCTATTGGCTAAAGTATCCCAACATCCCCCGAGACGCCGGATGTTTTTATCCATGCGAAGGGGAGATGCAGTGGCGACTGTGCGGGCGTCAGATAACCCCTTTAACCCTTTCTGCATCTTCGCTGCACATGAAGTACATGTAAAGATAGAGCCCGCTAGCGTAAGCGTTGGTATTTTGCTGTTTTACACAGCAGAGACCCATGCTAATGTCTGCGATTGTCGGTAATGCTGATCGCAGCCATTTAGCCGCTCAGTTACTGTGATCAAATGGGACCACGTCATCTGGGAGCGTTAAAAGCAGGAGCTGCATGCTTGCCCTGCCTGAGATCGGAGAAGGCGACCTATACTAGTACTAGGCCCGAGTCTGTAAATGGCTTCCAGGCTGATTAATAGCATATTCCAATGCAGGTCTGCAGGGGCAGAATTGCATTGGAATATATTGAATTCAGTATTCTGTAATTGGTAGCTATTTATTACAGAATACAAGATGCAATCTAATGATTGCATGTTATAGTCACCTTTTTTTAATATTTAAGGGTACTTTCACACTAGCGTTAGTGTGATCCGGCAGACAGTTACGTTGTCGGAGCTGCCAGCCGGATCCGCCGTTCAGTGTGACAACTGACAGCATTTGTAGACTGATCCGGGTGCGGATCCGTCTACAAATGCATTGCAAGAATGGATCCGTCTCTCCGCTTGTCATGCGGATGGACGGATCCGTCTTGCACTCTTTTTCACAGTTTCCCTGGTCTGCGCATGTGCAGACCAGAAGGACAGATCCGTCCTTCAGTTGTTTCACAATGCCGGATCCGGCACTAATGCAAGTCAATGTAAATTAATGCCGGATCCGGCATTCCGGCAACTGATCAGGCATTTTGGACGCACATAATACCGCAGCATGCTGCGGTATTGTGTCCGGCCGAAATGCCTGACAGTGACTAAACGGAAGGCATACTGATGCAAACTGAACGATTTCTATCCATTCAGAATGCATGGGGATATGCCTGATCAGTTCTTTTCCGGCATAGAGCCCTTTTGACGGAACTCTATGCCGGGAAAGAATAACGCAATTGTGAAAGTACCCTAAATCACCACCCTTTCTCTAGAGTAAAAATATGAACAATAAAAAAAAAAATTTAAACATGGGCATTGCCGCTTTCAAAAACGCCCTTACTATTCAAATATAAAACTGTGGCAGAATTTTTTCCAATTGCACCCCATTTAGATTTTTTTTTCCAGTTTCTGACTACATTCTATGTGACAGTAAATAGTGCATTCAAAAGTTCAACTTATCCTGCAAGAAACAAGCCCTCATATGGCTATGTGAACTGAAAAGTAAAAAAGTTATGGATCTGTAAAAGTAGGGAAAATCACAGTGGGGTTAACCCCAACCGGTTATCTCAGCTAGGGATGAGCGGATTTCATATTTTGAAATTTAAGTTCGGGTTGTGGTATAATCTGAACTGTTATGGATTCCGTTACCACGGACCATAACGCAGTTCCATAACGGAATGCCTTTAGAGGCATTCTGTTATTCATTCCCTCAGAATAGAAGTCTATGGGCTGCATAACGTATCCGTCCGGTTTGCGTTATGCTATGCAGGCCATAGACTTCTTTTATGACGAAATGAATAACTGAATGCCTCTAAAAGCATTTCGTCGTGGAATTGCGTTATGGTCAGTGGTAAGGGAATCCATAACGCAATTCAGATTATACCACAACCCGAACCCGAATTTCAAAATGTGAAATTCACTCATCCCTAATCTCAGCCTTTTTGATGGTGTTTTTTTTATATAGGTGACACACGGGTGGCTCTGACCTCCCTTAAATGTGCCTGGGGTTTTGTGGCATTCATCATCCGGTTCCACAGGGCATTGTTTACAATAAAGCAGTTATGAGTGTGGGATGTGGCCAAAGGGTGTCCACTTCTATGTCTTTCTGTGACACTTTTAGTTTCTCTGTATCTGTTGCAACCTGCTGATGACACTCTGTGACACTCTAAGCTTAGTGGCCACTTCTGAGAACATCCTGTTTGAAGCCTCGCAATGGTGAGGTACTGTTGATCAATTGTTAGGTGTCATCTTGGTCTCATAATGTCAAAATGTGAACAGCATTATGAGGAGGACTGTTTAAATACCATTTCTAATTGAACCAGGAAATTTATTTGGTCATCGTTCATGGATCGCGGACATTTAACCCCTCAGATGCCGTGGTCAACCCACGGCATCTGGTCTTCAAATGTGACTTGGCAACTTAAACTTATTCCAGTGGAATCTGCCTTCCAAAAACCATATGGCGTTCCTTTCCTTCTGCACCCTGCCATGTGCCCGTACAGCAGTTTACGACCACATATGGGGTGTTTCTATAAACTACAGAATCAGGGCAATAAATTTTGTTTGACTGTTATCTCTTGCTTTGTTACTGGAAAAAATGGATTAAAATGTAAAACCTGCCAAAAAAGTGAAATTCTGAAATTTAATCTCCATTTTCCATTAATTCTTGTGGAACACCTAAAGGGTTAAGAAAGTTTGTAAAATCAGTTTTGAATACCTTCAGGCGTGTAGTTTCTAAAATGGGGTAATTTTTTGGTGTTTTCTATTATGTAAGCCTCACAAAGTAACTTCAGACCTGAACTGGTTCTTTAAAAAGTGGGTTTTGGAAATTTTCTGAAAAATTAAGATTTGCTTCTAAGCCTTGTCCCCAAAAAATAAAATGGTATTTACAAAATGATCCAAACATGAAGTAGACATATGGGGAATGTAAAGTGATAACTATTTTTGGAGTTATTACTATGTATTATAAAAGTAGAGAAATTGAAATTTTGTATTTTTTTTATAAATAAAAATGACATTTTTTTTACTTAATTTTACCAATGTCATGAAGTACAATATGTGACGAGAAAACAATCTTAGAATGTCACGGATAAGTAAAAGCATTTTAAAGTTATTACCACATAAAGTGACACATGTCAGATTTGCTAAAAATGGCCTGGGCAGAAAGGCGAAAATGGCTTGGTTCTTAAGGGGTTAAAGTGTAACTCGCTTTTTATTTATTTTATTTTGTGTAGGGGCATTGATACTAACCATTTTTGTAATATACTTTAATTACTAAAATCATACATTTCGATCATAAAAATAGCGTCAAAGAACCTTAGCAACGCTCCTCTGTCTTCTGTTTACATAATTGTGGAGACTTTCTCACTGACCGTGTTATGTAAACAGAAGACAGATGAACGTTGCTAAAGCTCAAAATGGGCCACTTTATGATTTTAGTAATTAAAGTATATGGTCAGCATTACTGCCCAAGCACATTACAAAAAAATAAATAAAAATGCCCGTTACACTTTAACTGGGACTCAGCTGTTACAATGCTGTCAGAAAGCGATCTGCAGTTCCATGGGACGGCGGACGATTGCAGTTGAACTCAACGTTTTTATGTCTGGTCAGTCAAGAGCTTATCGCCATGACGGGGGTTGTGCCAACATTAAATGTTTAATATATTTCAGAATGGAAAAGTAGTTACTTTTGTAGTTTATACTGTTGCCAAAATGCTTTGTGAGAGATTCTTTTCATTACAATGGTGCACCCTGAGCTGTGATGGGGAGAGAGCTGCAGCTAAAAAGGGGGGCTGTTCCCTTGAGTTGCCAGCCTGAAGAGAAAATACCTGAGCATTATATGAGCAGATCTCTGGATCCAGGGCTGGTTCTAGCTTATAAAAAGACCGTCATGTACTATATGATGTCTGATTTTCATTATTTATATCAATCATGACATTTCAGAGTGCACACCAATTTGTAGTGTTCATAAGTCTTCTTTATTTAATCATTTCAGCCGAACATTCAGGTGCATAATAGTAGTGACATTTCGGGCTTTAGGGCATGAGTAGCCCTGAGTCTCACTTCCTTCTGGGATTTGCATTCCCACCTATCCACCTTGGTTGAACTTGATGGACTTATGTCTTTTTTCAACCTTATTAACTATGGATCACATGCTGGCTGTATACTACAAAATACTGACCTGAAGGTGGAAACGGGTTTAGAAAGGGACGTGCACCCGACAAAAGCCTGATACAAATCGAGGTGTGCTGTGGCCACCATTGAAAGAATAATGGCTAACCCCTTTAATCATCTTTTCTTTCAGAAGATAGCAGTTGAGAACTCTCTTTTCTATATACTGGTTAATAGTACAATATATTTTTTTCCGTAGGCGTATAAGCAAGCCATAGTTGACTATCAAAGCAAAAAGTGTAACCTGTCACTGTTCTTATTGCAGCTGATGTGATCTTTGCTGCATGCTGTTGTCCCGTATTTCAGCCTTATAACATGCAGTTATATTTCTACAATAGGTGTATCCAGGGGAGTTGGATTTATTCGCTTTGACAAAAGGATTGAGGCTGAGGAAGCTATTAAAGGCCTAAATGGACAGAAACCACCTGGAGCAACAGAACCCATAACTGTTAAATTTGCGAACAACCCAAGCCAAAAAGTAAACCACACTATTCTGTCCCAGTTATACCAATCCCCAAATCGGAGGTACCCAGGACCACTTGCCCAACAAGCTCAGCGATTTAGGTTGGTTTGTATGTTCACTGTTTTTCTAAATGCTTACTGTGGGTCTTTTTTCAGTGCATTATTATATTTTAACTGTGTGACGCACAACATACAAATACAGTATCTAGAAACTAATGCTAGAGGTGTTTGGGCCTTAATGGCCTTCTTTTTTCTTCCTTTTAATTAACAATTATTAGCAGCGGCACTTTTATTTTTAGGCATAGCCTTTAATGCAAATATCTCTGTAACTGATACCATTTTGTGAGACAGAACATTTGGAGCAGGCATCCCAATATAAAGATGACTGCGCCAAATCCAGAATCCCAATATACACAGCCTTGCATCACTGTCTCCAGCTGGGTACAGTGTCCTCATCTAAAGTGTACAGTTCAATTCACTGCCCCATACCATAGAAAAGATGTCCTGGAGTTAGAAAAGGTACAGAGAAGAGCAACTAAACTGATTAGGGGCATTTAACGTACTGTATTTATCCTTGAGAAGGGAGTTCAGGCGGACATTGGTAATCTGTGGAAGTGTACGTAAATAGATGGACCAGCACTTCCACTCTCTGGCAACAACAGCGATAATTAATATATACTTATAGGGATGTTATACAAAAAACTTTACTCTGACCCTCCTATATTATTGTATTAGGCCAGTCCAAAAAACAGGATATATAAATGCAACATAATACATGTATATGCAAGATAAAGAAAAGATCATTGAGAAGAAAAAAAGTATCTAAAAATGGTTCTTTGTTTGGCCTACGTTAGCATTGTGTGCACATATCCGTAACAATTGCAGGGCCCATGCGGTCAAAGTTGCTTCCTAATCAGGAATATATATAGTCCACAGTGTAATGTTTCAGCTGAATACATAACTACCATTAGTGGCAATTTGGTAACGTACAGTATATCGTCAATAGTTCCTTCACCTCGTATACGTCTGGTAATATATAGAAAGAATGCCTTAATCTTGGTGTTTCTGGCCTAAAATACACGTATGACTTCAAACCGCAAGCGGTATCTATTTATGGGGTATATATGTAGTGTGCAGCAGATAAACAGGAGAGCGCTATGCGCTCCTTACCACCTCCTGGAAACGGGTGCAACCAAACTGTTAGTAGTACGCACAATGCTATTTCCTCTTCCACTGGTATTCTGCACATGTAGTGCTCTCTTCAATGTGTTCTTCACTTTTCCTATATTGGTGACCTATCAGATTGGCGGGGCCTGACTGCGGGCACGCCACCTGATCATCTGTATGAAGAGAACCCAGCGTTCGTACGTGCGCTGTGTTCTCACTGTTTACCTGACGACCTTGCAGCAGCGAGCGTTATAATTACAGCTCCTCCTTCCCATTCACCTCAATGGGACGGCTCCATCCTATTCACTTGAATAGGAGGAAGCCGTCCCATTAAAGTGCATAGGACAGAGGACTTGTAATTACACCTGCTCACTGCTGCAATGTCTTCGTTGATCAGGTAAATAGTGAGGAGAACGCTGGGTTCTCTTCATACAGCTGATCGGCTAGGGTGCTTGCAGTTGAGACTCTTGTCGATATGATATTGATTACTTATCCTGAGGATTGGTTATCAATACAGAAAAACTGAGAACCCATTTAATTTCTTAAACCACTGGATAACAGTCTACCAGCTCTGCATTGATTAGTCCATGACTAGATCGTTTTCCAATTTAACCACTTCAGCCCCCCTAGCTTAAACACCCTTAATGACCAGGCCACTTTTTACAATTCCGCACTACACTACTTTCACCGTTTATTGCTCCGTCATACAACTTACCACCCAAATGAATTTTACCTCCTTTTCTTCTCACTAACAGAGCTTTCATTTGGTGGTATACCATTGCTGCTGACATTTTTACTTTTTTTGATATTAATCAAAAATGACATTTTTCACTTTCTGTTGTAAATTTAAAAAAAAAAATACATTTCTATATACATTTTTCTCTAAATTTATTGTTCTACATGTCTTTGATAAAAAATAAAAAAGTCCAATAAGTTTATATTTATTGATTTGGGTAAAAGTTATAGCATTTACAAACTATGGTGCAAAAATAGTGAATTTCAGCATTTTGAAGCAGCTCTGACTTTCTGAGCACCTGTCATGTTTCTTCAGGTGCTAGAATGTCAGGATAGTATAAATACCCCCCAAATGACACCATTTTAGAAAGAAGACACCCCAAAGTATTCGCGGAGGGGCATGGTGAGTTCATGTATCATTTCATTTTTTTTTCCACAAGTTAGCGGAAAATGACACTTTCTGAGGAAAAAAAAAATAAAATTTCCATTTCTGCTAACTTCTGGCAAAAAAACATCATCTCCCACGGACTCACTATGCCCCTCAGTGAATACCTTCGGGTGTCTACTTTCCGAAATGGGGTCATTTGTGGGGTGTGTTTACTGTTATGGTATTTTGGGCGGGGCTAAATTGTGAGCCGCCATGTAAAACCTAAAGGTACTCATTAGACTTTACGCCCCTTTGCGCACCCAGGCTGCAAAAAAGTGTCACACATGTGGTATCGCCGTACTCAGAAGAAGTAGGGCAATGTGTTTTGGGGTGTAGTTTTACATATACCCATGCTGGGTTAGAGAAATATCTCTGTAAATTGTCAACTTTGTATAAAAGTTTTTTAAAAGTTGTCGTTTACAGAGATATTTTTCACACCCAACATGGGTATATGTAAAAATACACCCCAAAACACATTGCCCTACTTCTCCTGAATATGGTGAAACTTGTGACAAAAAATAAAATTTTACATGAACTCACCATACCCCTCACGGAATACCTTGGGGTGTCTTCTTTCTAAAATGGGGTCACTTGTGGGGTGTTTGTACTGCCCTGGCATTTGAGGGTCTCCGCAATCATTACATGTATGGCCAGCATTGGGAGTTTCTGCTATTCTCCTTATATTGAGCATACGGGTAATGAGATTTTTTTTTTCCGTTCAGCCTCTGGGCTGAAAAAAAAAAAAAAATGAACGGCACAGATTTCTTCATTCACATCAATCAATGTCCCCAAAAAAAATGTCGCAGTTCTGCGGAATAGATGTGGACCCATTCAGAGTGAATGGGGCCGGCGGTCATGCGGAGAGCACACTATGTGCTCGCCGCATCAGCATTTGCGGGGCTACGGCTGCGAACTTCCGGGTTTTGGCCCCCAAACATCCGGCCGCAGCTCCGCAAAAGATAGAGCATTTTCTATATAGTTCTGGCAATGTGCGGATCCACAAAATGCGAAAGCACTTTGCCGATGTCCGTGTTTTGCAGTCTGAATGAGCCTTACAGGGGGGTGATTAGTGACAGCGGGGTGACGGGGTGATCAGGGGGGTTAATCAGTGACAGGGGGGGGTGGTCTGTGTGGTGATTGGTGCACTTACATATGTTTCCTTTACATATGTTACTTTAAAAAATTGTGAATTGCAGTTTTTATTTATTTTTTTACAACGTTCACCGCACAGGAGAATTTTTTTAAATATTTGAATAGTTTGGACTTTTGGGTGGGGCAATATGTAATATGTTTATTTATAGATTAATTATATATTTTATATGTAAAATTGGGAACAGGGGTAATTTATATATTTTGTTTTTGTTTTTTGCTTTTTTTTGTTTACTTTTTATTTAATAACTATTTCCCTCCTTAGGGGCCAGAACCTGGGATCTTTTAATCCCTTCTCCTATTCACCCTTATAGATCTCTATCAGAGTGAATAGGAATCTATAACTCCCTGCTGCCTTGTGCATAGTGCCCACAGCAGCAGGGAACTGACCATGGTAACCAGGGCTTCAATAGCGTCCTGGCTGCCATGGTAACATGGAGCTTCCACTGTACCACCAATGGAGGGGACCCTGTGGCCACTGCCACCAATGATTTTAATACTGGGGGGGCAGTAATAAACGAGTTCCCCTCTCTGCCCTGTGTTCTGTATATAGGTCACTTTGCCAGTGTCTTCAGCTGCCCCTGGTTCAGAGTAGATGGACAAGGCTCCCAGCCTAATTCCTATTGACTTCCCCACACATGTCCTACTGGCCGGAGCTGCGGGCGCTGACGGGAAGCAATGAGACACGGCTGCTATCAGAAAAGAGTGCGGTGGAGCAGAAAAGAAAAAGCCTACACATAGCACGGGTCAGAGAGGGTTAACTGATTTATGACTGTCCTGCTCAGCGCCGGGGATTCTAGCAGCGGTTGGTAGTGAAGAGGTCTGTAATGGTAGCAGCACGAGGGTAATTGTGTTTACATAACCTCATTGCAGAAAGACGTTGCTGGTACCCGACCTGACAGGGAGCTGCGGATCCGCAGTATTTAACCCCCTCAGGTGCCGCGCCTGAGAGGGTTAAATGCCGATCGCAGCTCCCTGTCAGATGTCGGGTGCCAGCAATGTCTTTCTGCAATGTATTAAACGTCCCTTTTCATTGCTGGCTCAGTGCGCCCGCCCCCCTCTCTATATCTTCCCGATTGGTTGCAGCAGTAGCAGCACAAGGGAGGGAGGGACTGCCTCCTCCTCACTGAGCTGCCGGACTGAACATGGAGCGCTGAGAGCAGCGCCATCCAAAGTATCGAGAAAAGACAGATCCCAGTATCGTATCGATACCGGGACAAAAGTATCGATTGGGTATCGAAAATTCGATACCTGAAACAACCCTAATCTGAAATATGTTCAGTTCTGGGTACCAGTTTATAGAGAGAATGCCCTGAAGCTGGAAAAAGTAAAAAGAGTAACTACACTGATGAAGGGCACAGTTTCTCGTTAATTGCCTGCTCGGTTGACCCATGTAAAGTGGTTGTACAAGAATGGGAGGGCGGGGTAGGGGGGCTGGGGTGGCAACGTTTTTTCCTTGAACAGACACACTTTGCTGGACCAGTAAAGGAAAGCTTACTTACCTGCTTTCCAGCTCTGGCTCCCCACTCCTCCTCCCCTGTGCTGGGCTCCCTCGCTGAAAACATCTGGTTTGACATTGCCTGCAGCCAATCACTGGCCATGGCAGTGACCAGTTCCTCTTGCGTCATATGACTATTTTTCATGACCGTAATTGGCTGCAGGCAATGTCAAACTGGATGTTTTCAGCGGGGAAGCCCAGGAGAGCATCGCAGGTCTGGGGGAGAAGGAGTGGGGAGCTAGCAAGCAAGTAAGCTTCTGAAGTCTATGGAAGTCATGGTTAAGAATACTGTAGTGATGTACCAGGTTTGAAATGGTAGCACTATGGATGGGTCATACAGCTTGATTCATCCGTTCAATGCCAACCAAATATGAATGTCTATATTGAAAAGTATGAAGGAAAAATAACTTGGGCTACTTTCACACCAGTGTTTCAGCGTTCCATCATAGGGGCTAGGGATCGTCCAATATTGATTTTTTTTTTTTTTTTTAGAGCCGATACCGATATTCTGTGAACTTTCAGGCCGATAGCTGATATTTTATACCGATATTCTGCGCATTTTAATTTTTGGAAATTTTTTTTTTCTGTTGGTATTCAACGCTTTTAAAAAAAAAAAAAAATATATTTTAATAGTTTGGACTTTTTTGGCACGGCGATATGTTTTTTTTTAATTTATTGTTTATATATTTTATATGTAAAATTAGAAAAGGGTTAATTTATACTTAATATTTTGTTTTTTTACTATTTTTAATTTTTTTTACTTTTTATTTACTATTTCCCCCCTTAGGGGTAGAACATGGGCTCTTTACATCCCTTGTCCTATTCACCCTAATAGAGCGCCCTTAGCCCCTCCTCCTCCTCTTCTCTCCATAGGCAGCGCGGCACAGGGGGAGGCAGAGACACTGCCTCCTTCTCCTCTGTGCTGCTGAGGGAACATGGCCGCGCTGAGAGCGGCGTGCTCATGTTCTGTGATAGCACGATTATCTGTATATCGGCCTGGTTAGGGGCTGATACCGATAACTGTGCAAATCATGAATATCGGCTGATAATATCGGCCAAACCGATAATCGGTCGACCCCTAATAGGGTATGAATACCGGAAGAAAACGCTTCCGTTTTGTCCCCATTCATTGTCAATGGGGACTAAACTGAACAGAACGGAATGCTCCAAAATCCATTCCGTTCCGTTTACTTGCGCTCCCATACCGGAGAGCAAACCACAAAATCTTGTTGTTTTCTTTCCGTCCTGGGATGCGGAGCAAGATGGCGTTCATGGTGGATCTGTCTTGGCAATGTTAAAGATAATACAACCGGATCCGTTCCAAAATTTCCAAAATTCTAGTGAAAGTAGTCGAAAAGGGGTATTCCCATCTGACAACTTATTCAATATGATAGGCATTGTAATAATATTCATTTTAGCAAATACATTTTTCAAAAATGTACCCTGATTTAGATATCCTGTCCTTTCCACCCAGGATTCCCCTCCTTGCTCATCCACAGTTGCTCATGGTTACGGCCACTGCTGCACTTCCGCAGGGGTGGCCGTGCTTGATATGCTAAGACATTTCACACTGAGGACCTGCGTTCTCATGAGCATACGGGCTGGAGCATGCGCAGTAGCTCATAGCCTGGTCACCTCAGCATCTCCTACGAGGTGAATAGGACGGCACTAGCGCACGCTCAGTAGCATCTCAGCGTCCTATTTTTCTGTAATGTACTAGCAGACACGAGCTACCAGAGCACATATCGGGGCTGTCACGGCCTGCTTGCTCCAAAGCACAGTTATTTCTGTGATCTGTGTTCTTTGGAGCATGGGGGTCCTGGAGTAAGGTGATGGGAGCCTAATACACAGAGCGATGTTTTGTTCCTCACAGCTAGGGCATGGAGGAGAGACGTAGCACACAGCCACAAGAGGTGTGTGTGGAGAGCGTTATGAGTGAATTAGTGTATAGATGTGAGTCCTGCAGCCTCACTGCCATCAATTACTGCTACACATTATTGCGAAGGTGTCCCTGCTTTGTGTTAACACTTTCCTTGCTGAATGAGTCTGAAACAGTGTTATAAAGGAACACTCACAAGAATACATCAGGGGTTTCCATACTGTGATATGTACCTGTAGCTGCGCTGCCTCATGTACATGGACATACTAAGTGAATGTGCCCTGTCATCACTGTCTGAAACTCCAAATGCTGCATACATTACTATATGAAAGCACTGAGCATGCACACAGCAAGGCCAATAGTCACAACTGTCATGTGTCTCATTAGCATGGCCCCGCCCACAAAGCAAGTACAGCAGTGGAGCTTAAAGCGAAACAGTTATGCTAGTTAGTGATGAAGGTGGAAGATGGAAATACCCCTTTAATTTTAGTGAATTCAACCAGACTACCAGATCAGGTAGCGCATATGTGAATGTAGTGTTAAAGAAAAAATAGGTACAGGCACCAGGACAATGCGGAAGTTATGTGGAATGATGGACGGAGCAAAGGAGATGGTCTTGACATATAGACATGAACTAGTGCTTTCTCACTATTCACTATGTTTACTGAGCCAAGATTGTGTGAATGAGCAGTCTGGAAGAGATGGTCATCTCATGTGTGGCTAGATTTAGTTTAACCCCCTTCAGGACCTGACGTACTGGTACAGCATGTTTACCAAATCCTTAAGGACACATGACGTACCGGTACGTCATGAGTATTTCCGATCACTGCTGCTCAGCCGGCAGTGATCGGAACAAGGTACCTGCTGAAATCATTCAGCAGGTACCTTGTTACAATGCCCAGGGGGTCCTGTGACCCCCCTGAATCGGCGATCGCTGCAAACCGCAGGTAAATTCAGACCTGGGGTTTGCAGCGCTTTTTGCAATCTCTGATCCTGCAGGGATCAGAGTCTAAATGCCCCCAAAGTGGTAAATTTTGGCTGCGGGGGTGCGGCAGGCGGGATCCCCGACAGGATGGGATCGCAGAGGGAGGGGGCTCTGTTCTGGCAGCGGGTGATGGTTGCCATGGAAGCAGGACGCGTCCTGCTCTCTCCATGGTACTGAAAGTCTGAATAGACCTGCTAAAGGTCTATTCAGACTTTGTAAACTAAAAAATACAGCACAGTGCACTATATAGTGTACTGTACTGTATTATACAGACACCAGATCCACTGGATCTACAAGAACCAAGTGCGTCTGTGTCAAAAAAATGTAAAAAAGTGAAAAAAATATCACTGAATAAGTTTATAATATTACATGACCGAACCCCTCAGGCTCCAGCCTGGGAGAAGGAGACGCCCAGAGCAAAAGAGGATGTCTCCTCCCAAGGCAAAATTATCATCAGCACGTGCACCGGTACCGGGGGCTGCAGCGGGCGAACGGAGCGGCACCCAGGGATAATAGTAAGTGCAGGGACATCCCTGGGTGCCGCTCTGCATGTACACATTGCTTTACCTAATAAACTTTGGACCGGTGAAAGGTCCTCTTTAACAGCCAAACAAAACTCAATATTTATTGCCCTGATTCTCTAGTTTGCAGAAACAAAACATATGTGGTCGTAAACTGCTGTATGGCCAAACGGCAGGGCACAGAAGGAAGGGAACGCCATATGGTTTTTGGAAGGCAGATTTTGCTGGTCTGGTTTTTTGACACTGTCCCATTTGAAGCCCCCCTGATGCACCTCTACAGTAGAAACTCCAAAAAAGTTACCCCATTTTGGAAACTACGGGATAAGGTGGCAGTTTTGTTTGTATTATTTTAGGGTAAATATTATTTTTGGTTGCTCTATATTACACTTTTTTTGTGGCAATGTAACAAAAAATAGAAATTCTGAAATTTCATCTCCATTTGCCAATAACTCTTGTGGAAAACCTAAAGGGTTAAAAAAGTTTGTAAAACCGGTTTTGAATACCTTGAGGGGTGTAGTTTCTTAGATGGTCACTTTTATGGAGTTTCTACTCTAGGGGTGCATCGGGGGGCTTCAAATGGGACATGGTGTCAAAAATCCAGTCCAGCAAAATCTGCCTTCCAAAAACCACATGGCGTTCCTTTCCTCATGCACCCTGCCATGTGCCTGTACAGCAGTTTACGACCATATATGGGGTGTTTCTGCAAACTACAGAATCAGGACAATATATATTGAGTTTTGTTTGGCTGTTAACCCTTGCTTTGTTACTGGAAAAAATGGATTAAAATAGAAAATTTTCAAAAAATTCTAAATTCTTAAATTTTATCTCCATTTGCCATTAACTCTTGTGGAAAACCTAAAAGGTTAATGATGTTTGTAAAATCAGTTTTGAATACCTTTAGGGGTGTAGTTTCTATAATGGGGTCATTGTTGGGTGGTTTCTATTATGTAAGCCTCACAAAGTGACTTCAGACCTAAACTGGTCCCTAAAAAGTGGGTTTTTGAAAATTTTTGAAAAATTTCAGGATTTGCTTCAAGCCTTGTAACGTCCCCAAAAAATGAAATGTCATTCCCAAAATGATCGATACATGAAGTAGACATATGGGGAATGTAAATTAATAACTACTTCTATAATACATAGTAATACCGCTGCCAAAAATAGAGAAATTGAAACTTAGAAAATTGCTAATTTTTCAAAAATTTTTGGTAAATTTGGTATTTTTTTATAAATAAAAATACATTTTTTTGACTCCATTTTACCACTGTCAGGTAGTACAATATGTGACGAAAAAACAATCTCAGAATGGCCAGGATAAGAAAAAGCGTTTTAAAGTCATCTCACCACATAAAGTGACACTGGTCAGATTTTCAAAAAATGACCTGGTCCTTAAGGGGAAATAGGGCCGTGTCCTTAAGGGGTTAAGGGTAGATAAAATGCAGTGGGGTGAAAAAGTTGGCTGCAGATTTTGCCGCTCGTCCACAACAAAAATCGCGTGAATTACATGTGGTTTTTGCTGTGGAAACTGTCTGCATTACAGTTGGCAACATAACTGATATGCTGAAGATTTAATCTGCACCATTGGTCAATGTATGCTGCAGATTTTTCTATGAAGCGTATGGATGAGATTTTTTTAAATCACTTATAGCTACAGATTTGCTGCACGAAAATCCCCAACTGTTTTATCTGCCACGTGTGACCGTACCCGAACTATATTGCTACTTTACAGAACTAGGCGCTCAAAGCACTCGCTTAGTAGTATTCAAAAGATAGTGCTCTATTGGCACTCACATGGGGGAACCAAAGACGCTCATTTGTTGATCAGGGAATTTTCCGCTCAATTTTAAAGTGGCAATTTGCGCCAAGACTGAACAGTCTGCTGAATGTGTTTTGCAGGTTGGACAATTTGCTCAATATGGCTTATGGAGGAATAAAGAGGTAAACCGCCTGCAGATCTTTTCTAGCTGTGGCTTTGTCCTTTTGCGTTGTTTTTAGTTTGTGTCTTCACATCCGCATTTGCTTGTAACTGAAAGCGGTCTTTGGTACATAATCTATCAAATTTTGGTTGTAACTTTGTGTTGATTTCCACATCCATGTTGGCGTTTTTTCAATTCCATTCTCTGTGTTAGCCGGTTTCCATCTCATACAAATGAACACAGCGAACAGGTGAAATCATAGGGGGAATTTCTCAAACCCTGCACTCCAGAAGTCTGTCTTCAAATAGGGCCTTAATGACTCTGGGCTTATGTGCACAATAAGCACTTTTACACCCCTCCCTCGCTTTGATTAGCCTGTCGAGCTCATCTCAATCTCACTTCAGTAAAGGAGTAATGTAGAAAGCGTAACATCTAAAGACAAGTGCAAGGTTTAAACATATTCCAAGTTTATTGAACATCTTGCAATATTTGATAATGTTGTGTGAATTATAGTAGTGCAGACTCCTGCAAAACTGGCTTTAAAAATTCCCCTTATGATAAATCTCCCCCCATTGTGTTGTCCATATTCTTAACAAATTGACTGTTGCATTGATCATACTAGATGTCTCCTCTTTTGCTGAAGAAATACTTAAAGGGGTTGTCTCACTTCAGCAAATGGCATTTATCATGTAAAGAAAGTTAATACAAGGCACTTACTAATGTATTGTGATTATCCATATCGCCTCCTTGGCTGGCTGGATTCATTTTTCCATTGCATTATAATCTTGATTCCATGGATACGACCACCCTGCAATCCAGGAAATGTGGCCACGCTTGCACATTATAGGAAAAAGTACTTTCCTATGTGCGCTCTCACGGTCCTGGCCACAAGAAGGCCAGTGCTTTTTCCTATCGTGTGCAAGCACTACCACTGCTGCTGGTTGGCAGGGTGGTCATAACCGTGGAAACAAGAGTATAATGCAGTGATAAAATAAAGCCGGCAAAGGAAGCAATATGGACAATCACAATACATTAGGGGCCTCCATCAAAAAAAGTTGTGCCTAGCAGAAACCTCATAGTCAGTGGGTCCTTTGGGTGCCATTTTGTTTTAGTCATTACAGAAATGGTGCTGCCGTTACTTTTGTTGTTCTAATCAAATAATGAAGAACAGATGACGTAATGATGTGAATACAGGATTGTTGGTGCCCAATCTTATTTATAAGGTCATTGCTGTTGACTTCAAGAGCTGCATCTGCCTTTATTTTCCACATAAATATCCACACCAGTATTCCAGCTCTTTATAGCTACTTTTCCATATCAAAATAATGGGGAAGCCTTGTCCGAAGACTTTCTTTCCTCTAACAGAAAGATTATGGAAGTGAAATAACTGCGTGTGATTAAGGCCTTGTTCACACATTAGTGTTTGGTCAGTGATTGTGAGACAAAACCAGGATTGGAGCCTCCACAGACATAAGGTATAAGGGAAAGATCTGTACCTGGTTTTGGCTCAAAATAACTGATGGAAATCACTGACGTGGGAATGGGGCCGGACTTGGAAAAGCGAATAAGTTCTACAACCATTAGTTATGCCCATTGTATTCAGTAAAGGACATTACAGCATGTTAAGCTGCAAGTCTGGTTTCTTGTGACTGCAGTGGTCATTCTTTAGATAGACCAGAATTGCTTCCATAAGTATACTATTCCACCTGTACTACGTGAAAAGAAAACACAGGCAGTTTGAGCAAAGTGAGCATGTGTAATGGCCATCTGCCCAAATAGTAGAATAATTGGTAAGAGGTTTCATAGCAGAGAATTTGGATTTTTTATTTTAAGTTTTTTCTCACTTCCATGTTTCCATTTGGCATACTTACCACTCAGTGATTTTTTTTTTTTTTTGTACCTTCAAAAAGAGTTTGCGCTTTCTGTAGACGATAGATTGTAATGTTTTGCATGCACGGCTATAATTTTAGTTTTGGGGGTGTGGTGTGTTTTGGCATGTTGTGATTTTTTTTCTTATGCAGTTAACTAACATGTATGGCTAACAGATTACCTTTTGCTTTTTTTTTTTTTAGTAGATTCTCACCAGTGACCATTGACGGTATGACCAGTTTAGCTGGTATAAACTTCCCTGGACATGCTGGCACTGGATGGTGCATATTTGTATACAACTTGGCACCCGACGCAGATGAAAGCATCTTGTGGCAGATGTTTGGTCCCTTTGGAGCTGTCACCAACGTTAAAGTCATCCGTGACTTCAACACAAACAAATGCAAGGGCTTTGGTTTTGTGACTATGACAAACTACGATGAGGCAGCAATGGCTATCGCCAGTCTTAACGGGTACCGCCTTGGTGACAGAGTTTTGCAGGTGTCTTTCAAAACGAGCAAAACACACAAAGCTTAACAAGTTAACATCACGCCTCTTAACACACACGCATCAAAGGCAAGTTGAAAAACTTTCTACTTTGATAGTTCTTACACACAGTGTGTGGAGGTGAGGTAGGCAAAGTTAAAGCGGATCTTTCATCAGGGTAAAAAATGTGAACTAAGTATGCTGACATGTAGAGCAGCGCCCAGGGAGCTCCTTTCGCCCGGGGAAGGCTCCAGTATCTTCTGTGACTTGGTTCTACTAGGCGGAGCATAGTATCACTTGGGTAAACTAGGCGCATCCCAGGCTATAGTGCTGGCCAATCGCAGCTCACAGCCTGGGAGGTTTTTTCCTCCCAGGCTATGAGCTGTGCGCTGCGATTGGTCAGCGCTACAGCCTGGGATACGCCTAGTTTACCCAAGTGATACTATGCTCCACCTAGTAGAACCAAGTCACAGAAGATACTGGAGCCTTCCCCGGGCGAAAGGAGCGGCGCCCAGGGATAATAGTAAGTGCTGGGAGATCCCTGGGCACCGCTCTACATGTAGGCATACTTACTTCATATTTTTTACCCTGATAAAAGGTCCTCTTTAAATATGGTTTATCAACCTTAGTATTTGTGAAATTGTGTTATTACTGGTCTTTGAATTTCTTATCTTTTATGTTTGAATATGGACGTTAGGTAACAGGGTTTTTACCTGTCCCATTGCATTCTAATGCCTTCAGTTGGTGGGGCCTTTTACAGTTTCTGCAATGGGAAGAACGTTATTTTGTTTTTACATTATTGCCTTCGATCCTGTGTGTTTGAAAGGATAAAAATAGCTTTGCGTTTGTTTTTTTTTGTTTTTTTTTAGTTGCGCAATGCACTTCTTAGTGTTATGTTCTTGAAAAGTTATTTTATATATATATATATATATTCTTTTTGTAAAGTGTAAAGCTTTATGTTACAACTGTTATTTAGGTTTAGGGGCAAGGGTGGCCTCAATTCTAATAAAGCCTATTGTAAGATTACTGCGGACTTTTCATAAAGTAGTACCTTGCCAAAGAGAGAACCTCTTTGATGTGGGTTTCAAATGAGAAAAAGCATCTATTTTTATAAAAAAGTAAAATAAAAAAATTTGAACAAACTTTTTACTGGTCCTGGAACAAACTATTTTGACTTGAATACTTTGCAAAATCTACTTCATATGACAACCTTGTGAGCTTTTAAAACGTGCCAGGATATTTGTGTGTTATCAGTATTTTTGGAGACAAGGATCCTGTCCTACTTCTCATTGGGAATCAAAGTGACATAAGGGTGAATTTTTTTTTTTTTTTTATTCCCTTTTAATTTTTGTTAACATTTTTGTACAAGGAATCAAAAATTGCTATTGTTTGGTTCTAGTATTGTATTTTTTCCTGTTGGTCATCCTGGTTATTCTGTAATTGCTCACATCAGTTTGTAGTTTTCGAACAAATGGAACAAAAAAAAAAAAATCATCAAGTATAAAAGAGCTGGCAAATGAAGTTAAATTGCCAAAAGATTTTTTGGGGAAAAAAAAATCTGTTCTTCCTAAATCATTCCCTTCAGAAAGGAGCTCATGGTGTTTAGTGATGTACTTGCAGTCTTGTTTGAATATTTAATTTGGTTTTATTTATACAATTTTGTGTAAAGAAAAGTTGGCATTGCCAGCCTACAAAAGAGGCACAATTTTGTCCTTTAAGAAATGTGATTTTGTTTAAAGCTAGCACCTGAGCTTTTATGTATTGTACATATTATC
The DNA here is from genome assembly GCA_033119425.1 of Bufotes viridis. NCBI lineage: Eukaryota > Metazoa > Chordata > Amphibia > Anura > Bufonidae > Bufotes > Bufotes viridis. The sequence goes on from CM065589.1 coordinate 266,637,612, forward strand.
CTATAATCATTTAAGAGTAGAGAAAAAAGAAACCTAGCCATGATGATGTCTGCAGCTTCCTGGAGGATCCGCTGGTAGATTGTACACATCTTTTTGCTGCTGGGTGTCAACTTTAAGTTCACTCAACTTTTGGTTATTTTGTTAGGCAAAGTGAGAAAACATTTCTGTATCTGTATTTTTTTTAGTTGTGTATGTATTGTAACTATATTGTTACTTAAGCACCATATTTTTCGGTTGGTCCTGAGAACTTGAAATATGCATTAATTTGTTACTACTTTCCTTTTATTTATATCCTATTGAGTCGATATCATTAGCTTGCACATTTGTGATAATTTATTTAGATTGTATAAAAGTAACTGAATTTATTTTGTGTATGCTTTGGAAAATCCAATTCACTATATACATAAACCCACTCGGGAAAGATTGTGGTGGTTATTAAATATGAAAGCAATTGAAAGTGGGGTTTGCGAATAAATTGAGGGTTCGGTGCCTTTTACAGGTATGAAGGGAAGCATTTTTTTCTGTTTCTTTGTGGGGGGTTTTCTTTTTTTTTTTCGCACAAATTGAAATGCTTCCTCTAAGGACACGCAGCGTTTGCTATGCATTACATACATGTATATGACTTGCATCTGCAATTTATTTTTTATATTTTTGTTTTATATATGTTATGTTTTTTTATGGTAGTTCAGTACATGTACTGTGAAGGTGCATGACAAAGTGTTAAAGTTTTCATGCTCTTTTTCAGGCTTCCCTCTTTGCTTCTATTACCTTTAATATTTCTCTTAAAGTTGTGAAATAGGCATCCTTTGAGAAGTATTTATGGTATATGCTCTGCAGTATTGGAATGCATATTTACAGTCCCCCTTTTCAATGATAGATCTAGAATTGGTAAAAGAGCATGAAAATTATTCCTCACTTTGCAATGTTTCTCAGAGCACTTGGTAAAATGTGAGACTGGTGTTTGCTTTGAACTTGTACTGTATGACTTAACACATCTGTTAAATATAATATATATTTTGTTGAGTATTTCACAGGCTGTATGTGTTTTTATTTTGTGTTTTGAATCCTTTGTATTTTTTCCATGTTTAGTACATCAATAAACAAAGTTGAAGGGAAAATATCCTTGCAAGTTTCTTTTTTTTTTTCTTTTTTTTGCTTTTTGCGTTTTTTTAAATACTGATTATAGTGGATCAGACTATTCTAACAAACTTGCTAACTGTTCCGATATTGACTAGACAGTCCCACAAAAGGGGCCAAGCTTATGCAAAACACCCAAAAATGATGGGGACAGTGATTTTCAATTTTAAAGTGGATCTTTCATGGGATTTTATTTTAACCTACTACCTTATCAAGTAGTTCACCTGCTGCACATGCTTAATTTAATTTTATTTTTTTCAGATGAACCCCCTCTGTTGCGCCACATATGCTAATTAAGACCATTGGTAACAGGAGGAGACCTCAGCTTTCCTCAGTGGGAGTCTCCTTCTCCCTGCTGTGAGGCTGTCCATTTGCAGTGGACCACTTCACAGCTAGGGAGAAGGGGAGTTGTTTTTGCGAGGTTTGGTAAATCATCTTGAACACGCTATGTAAGCTATTATAGAGCATCTGCAGCAGGCGGACTACTTCATGTAGTCCGTCCACCTGCTGCAGACTACAGGTAGTAGTAGGTTAAAAATAATCCCATGATAGGTTCTCGTTAAATGTGGTAAATATGGAAACAGCACAAAAATATATTGTGCCATCAAATAATAGAAGTGATCAAAAAAATACAGCAAAAATGGCTTACTTCCTCATTGGTGGTTGATGTATGGATATTGTGTCTGTATACACAGCAACCCTTTATGCAGCTATTTCTAACAGTGATTTCTCCTCTGATGCTTGGACTTCATTATGATCTGGAATGTCAGCTTTCAAACAAGACCAATTGCATGTTTTTAGCTGCTACCACTCAGGAGATATCGCCAGTTAAAACGCTGTGAGAAGAGGCTGCTTAATGTGAAGCTGACACACCTTTCTGGGTGTTATGAGGTGAAACTGAAAAAGATTAAATTATAAAGCACAAAAGCATTTATACAGCAGGGTGTACAATACCATTAGGGTATAAAAACATGAAATGGCAGTTACACTTTAACATATTCCATTCTTTTCTTAAAGAGAAATGGTCATAAAATATTGATCTGTGATTGGCATGCTGAGAGAAGGAGAAACTGAACAGATTAATATTTTGTCGGAAAAGATTCCAGATAAGGCCTCATGCACACAATTGCAAGCATATTGCGGTCCCCAAAATTTGGAAGCAGTCTATGTGCTGTCTCCATTTTTTTTTTTGTAGACCCATTGATTTCAAAGGGTCCACAGTCTGCATTTTGCGCACAAGTATAGGACATGTTCTATCCTTTGTGAAACAAAAATATGGATGCCTTCCACATTTGTATTTCAGTTCTGCAAAGGATAGAACATATCCTATACCTGTCAGAAAAATGCGTCTCACTGACCCTTTGGAGTCAATGGGTCCTTAAAAAAGGCGGGAATGCTTATATTTGTGTGCACGAGGCTTGATTTTTTTTTTTTTTTTTTTTCTTCTCAGTCAGACATTTTAGGAGGCCAATGGATAGTTCTACTCACCAACAGCTATCTAGATGTATACTTAGGGGTCCAGTGAGCAGTCTCATTAGGGATTTAAGTCTAGAGTGAGCAGGAATCTAAATGAATGAACTAAGTTCACAAGACCATATTTTTGCTCCACGTCCGATTCACATTTTTTTCCGGATTGGATTCGGGCACATTCATTTCAATGTCCATTCCACAACCCCACAAGAAAGATAGAACATGTCCTATTCTTGTCCGTTTTGCAGACAAGAATTGGCACTGTTACAATGGTTCCTCCCAAAAAAAAAAATGCAACATGGACATCATCCATAGTTTTTGGGAAGTTGCGTGAATGGACCATTACACCGAATCTTTTCCCAAAAAGTTGTATCAGTCTGCTCAGCTGCCTCTGCTCTGTAACTGGCTACCAACAGATCAAGCCCTTCCTTATATGCAATCAGGACCAGGGGTAATGTGAAATATTGCCAAAAATAGCCTCCAGATGTTCTGCATTGTTTTCTTTAATGGCCCATTTCCCATCCAAGTCCTGTCTTCTGACAGCGTTGCTACTCCTGTCCTGCAAATGGCAGCTGATAGAGGGGCACATGATCTCATCCATTAGTCCCTTTCCACTGAAATGAACAATCTGTGCCAGTTTACTTCCTGGATATAGGTCCTGAACAAGAAAGGAAACTGGCACAGGGACGGACTGGGAACTAAATGTGGCCCCTTTGTAGTCTCGTCCAAATTGATGGCAGGCAGAGCCAGCAATACCATATTGTGGCACATTATACTACCCCAACAGAGCCAAATACCACAGTCCATCATAAAATACTGCCACTGGGAAATTTCCCTGTAAGGTCAATCGGCCCCTGGAGGCAGTGGTGGACTGGGTTACGTGTCCTGCCATTTGCAGAATGGGAGCGACAGGGCTGGTAGGATCGACTTGGATGGGAGAGAGACCATAAATAAAAACCAGCAGAATGTCTGAAGACTTTACTTTAGTAAGTTCATGATTCGGTAATATTCCCCATTACTCCTATCCTCTATGGATTCCAACACGTTTAACCCTTTAAGTATTATTTTTGAATATCCATAAATCTGGTAGTGATTTTCACTGATATATGAGCCTTTTCCTGATCGTTTTCACAACATACATTAATTGTACATGCTCTTGTAATAACTCTTTAAGGCCTCTTTCACACGGGCGAGTTTTCCACGTGGGTGCAATGCGTGAGGTGGACGCATTGCACCCACACTGAATCAGGACCCATTCATTTCTATGGGGCTGTGCACATGAGCAGTGATTTTCACGCATCACTTCTGCGTTGCGTGAAAATCACAGCATGCCCCAGTTTCTGCGTTTTTCACGCAACGCAGGCCCCATAGAAGTGAATGGGGCTGCGGGAAAATCGCAAGCATCCGCAAGCAAGTGCGGATGCGGTGCAATTTTCCCGCATGGTTGCTAAGCGACGGGACCCGATCTTCATTATTTTCCCTTATAACATGGTTATAAGGGGAAATAATAGCATTCTTAATAAAGAATGCTGTGTATAATGTTGATTAGGGGGTTAAAAATAAAAAAAACGTAACTTACCTTAGCCACTTGATCGTGTAGTTGGCGATCTCTCTTCTCTCTAAGCTTTAGCTACCAGCTAAAGGACCTGTGATGACGTCACATCACTTGGTCCATCACGGACCATGTGATTGGACCATGTGATGTGACATTGCAGGTCCTTTAGCTGGTAGCTAAAGCTTGAAGACAGAAGAGAGATCGCCAACTACACGATCAAGTGGCTAAGGTAAGTTAAGTTGTATTTTTAACCCCTTAAACAACATTCGACAAAGCATTCTTTATTAAGAATGCTATTATTTTTCCTTATAACCATGTTATAAGGAAAAATAATAAAATCTCCAGAATACTCAACCCGAAAACGGCTTCGGGTTTGGGTACCAAACATGGCGATTTTTCCAACGCGCGTGCAAAACTCATTCAAAAAGTTTGCACACGCGCGGAAAAATCGCGCATATTCCCGCAACGCACCCGCATCCAATCCGGGTGTCAAACGTGACGCCCGTGTGAAAGAGGCCTAACTGTTTTTTCTAGATATGTATGTGTTCCAAAAAATTGCCCAATTACTTCTGTGTTTAATGGAACATGGACTTGGAGACACATGTCTTAGATGGTTGTCAGGTCAGTGTTCTATTCAGACATGTAGACCTGCTGCCTTAAAAATCATGTGTTTGACGCAACACAGAATTTTTAATACATTTTCGTAAATAAGACATCAGTCAACTCTTCCAAACCACATGACATAATTGTGCAGGTGCTAATGTGCTCGCTTTCTATCTTTGAGTGCATTGGAGGTGAGTCATCTGTTGTACATGTATAATGTTGGTGTATGGGCCTATTTCAGAGTTGTTTTAACGTTGCAAGTAGGCCCACACAATTTGTTCAAAGGAACCTGTTGTAAATAAGTCAGGAAAGCAGTGATAAAGGGAATTAGTAGTGATGGACACTCGTTTTTTCTTGTGGTTGTTTGCATAAAGCCACACTTTATTAAGTGCAGTGCAAGCTGACCCAGGAGTCCTCTCAATCATCTGTGCACACAGTGAACTATGTAATAGTCATGAGCTGCCACCTCTCTCTTGTCCTCCAGCTCTCGTTAATAACTGTAAAGTTTGATTTTATACACAGGTTTTACACGGAATCCATTCTTGAGGTATCAAAATGTAAGAATGAACCCCATTTTGGAAACTCCAACCCTCAAGGAATTCATCTAGGCATGTAGTGAGCATTTTTGACCCCACAGTCTTCATAGAATTTATTAGTTGGGCTGTGAAAATTTTGAATTACATGTTTCCAAAAATGTCGTTTTTAACTATTTTCCCAATGGCTAATAGAAGAAAAAGCACCCCATTTGTTAGGCCCCTTTCACACGAGTGCGTATTCCACGCGGGTGCAATGCGTGATGCGAATGCATTGCTCCCGCACGGAATCTGGAACCATTAATTTCAATGGGCCTGTGTAAATGAGCGTTGGTTTTCACGCATCACTTGTGCGTTGCATGAAAATCGCAGCATGTTCTATATTCTGCAAATATCACGCAACGCTGGCCCCATAGAAGTGAATGGGGCGGATGCGTGAAAATCGCATTCGCAAGCAAATGCAGATGCGATGTGTTTTTCACAGATGGTTGCTAAGAGATGTTTGTAAACATTCAGTTTATCACGCGTGTGCAAAATGCATTAAATCGCATTACACACGCGCGATAAAAACTGAATGCAATCACAGACAAAACTGAATGTACTTGCTTGTGAAATTGCGCAGTTTTCACTGAACGCATCCAGAACTAATCCGCTCACGCTTGTCTGCAAGGGGCCTTACACAATTTTTCTAGAATATATCACATAAGTGGTCATAAACTGCTGTTTGGGCAAATGGCAGCGTTTACAGGGAAAGGAGCGCTATTTGAAATTTGAAGCTCAGATTCTGCTGGAATGGGATATCATGTCACATTTACAATGCCTCTGAGGTACCAGTACAGTGGAATCTCCCAAGAATTTACCCCAATTTGAAAAGTGTATCCCAAAAGCAGGATACAAAAGGAAACCATTCATCACTGTGAAACCTGGCATCTGCCAGGATTCGTTCACAGTGCACCACTCATCCATGGATTAATAATTTTATCCTTTATGTACTTGTAATTTCACCATCTTGTCACACTCGACACAGCTTACATATTCACTTTCACCACCCACTACATTCTTTTCTGGAAAGCATCTATGGGGTCAAATGCTCACTACACCCGTTTGATACATTCCTTGAAGGGCATAATTTCCCAAATGACATCACATCTTGGGGGGCTCAACCAATGTTAATCACCAAATTAGGTGTCAAATGTGCATGGTGTGCTTTCGCTTCTGAGCCCTGCTGTATATACAGACGACAGTTTAGGTCCACATTCAGGAAAAATAGTATAATACAGAGCTCACTTTTCACAATGGCACAAGTTGGACACAGCATAGTGAGCACTGAAATGATGTGTGGAAAAATGCAATTTTCATTTTTCACCATCCACTATACATTAATTTCTCCCCTTGATAATTTCCATGAGGGAAAGGTCACTTTGTAGGGGGTTTCCACTGTAGGGGTTACCTCAGTTTGCAAATGCGACATAGCACCCGAAAACCATACCAACTAAATCTGCCCTCCAAATGGCGTTCTTTCACTTCCGAGCCCTGGATTTGCAAATTTAGGCCTTCAGGAAGGTGAAAATTGGCTGGAAGGGGTGTTCGGGGAGTACTATATTGATGGCCTATTTTCATAGTAGGTCATCAATATCTGTCTTGTGGGGGTCCAACTCACGCCACCCTTGCCGACCAGCTGCTTAAAGTGACTGCAGTGCTCCAGTGACAGAATGTGTTGGTTATATGACCTGTTTGCAGCTTAGTCCCATTCAAGTGAATGTGTTTGCAATATCAATGAGAGTTGCTATACAATGTACAGCACCCTACTTAGTATTCTGTAAGAAGGCGACAGCGCTTACCAGAGCCTCTTCAAAAATCTAATTGGCAGGGATGCAGGATTCGGACCGCCACCCGATATTGATGAATGTATCCTGCAGCCATTTGTCCTGATTTATCATGCCTTCACTACAGAATTCTGTCTTTACAAAAAATCGCATAATAGAGCTTTAACTACTTTTGTAGGTCACTTGCGCAAAAATTTAGCGACTTTTTCACTTTTACATCATTCACTCCAGTTTTGAAATATGGGTGGCAAAGTGGGTGTGGTTAGTTATGTTAATGAGTTTCACTCCAGGGGTTATCAGACTTTAAAAAGTCGCAATCTCAATTTAGTGGGAGGGTGGAGTAGGAAAACTGGAGTAGCTTTTCTAGACAAAAGTGTTGGGCTTATAGGGGTTATCCGGTAATTGGTAATGATGACCTATCCTCTGGATAGGTCATCAATATCGGATCTGCGGAGGTCCAACACCCAGGACCCCTGTTGATTAGCTGTTAGAAGAGGCCAGCGCTCTGTGACATCATCGTACATCAGTCACATGGATTAGTTGCAGGGTCATCCCCATTGAAGTTAATGGGACTGAGCTGCAGTACCAGGCACAGCCGCTGTACTATATACAGCACTGTTCTTGGAGAAATGTCGGGAGCCCGCTGAGCTTAACAGCTGATCGGTGGTGGGTTGCGGAGACTCAGATCCCTGCCGATCTGATAATGGTGACTTTTCCTGAGGATAGGTCATCATTATATTTACCAGGATAAACCCTTTTAAGACAAATTTATTAAACATGATATGCAACATTTGATAAATGTGGCATAAAGTACACCAACAAAGACTCAAAAAAAACTGACCACATATTTCCCTCATTTTTTTGTTTAATGCGTTCACTGAGAGATAATTAACATAAGCATTTTATAGATTGGGTCATGAACAGATGCGCCATTACCAATTATGTGTAGTGTATTTTATTTTTTAATTTCTAATAAGAGTGGATAAGGAAAAAAGGCATTTTTTTTCACTCGAGTCTCTAATCTGCTTCCATAGCTGGCAGACCCAGAGGCTATTGTCTGGAGTCCATTCATCATAGTAACCATCAGCACCCTGTAATAATTGGTGGGGTGGCGATGGCTAGATACAGGTTGCTACTGACAGCAGCACCTAAGAGCTTAATTTGCCAGGATCTGAGATGGCTCCTATCCCTGTAGCTGTACTATGGATTGCAGTAAATAACTTTAAATCAAAACATACAGTTAAATCGTTTGGCAGGAATGGGTTAAAATATTTGAAAATTCCTTAACCCTTAGAGGACCCTGCAATTTTCTATTTTTGCGTTTTTGCTTTTCACTCCCCGCCTTTTCATAGTCCTTACTTTTATATTTTTTGCGGGACAAGTTCCACTTTCTAATGGTGCCGTTTACAGTTACATACAGTGTAGTGGGAAGTGGAAAAAAAATTCCAAATGGGGTAGAATTGGGAAACAAAGCAATTCTGACATTTTTTTTTTTTTTTTACAACATACACTATGTGGTAAAATTGACCTGTTATCTTCATTCTCCAGGTCAGTACGGTTACAACAATACCACACTTGTATAAAGAATGCATAGTAAAATGAAGTGGAAGGGGTTAAAAATAATAAAAGTTAACGTACCTAAGCCACTTGATCGCGTAGTCGCGATCTATCCTCTTTCCCTGCATCAGCTAAGATCTAAAGGACCTGTGATGACGTCACATCACATGGTCCATCTTACCATGGTGATGGACCATGTGATTGGACCATGTGATGTGACGGCATCACAGGTCCTTTAAATCTTAGCTGATGCAGGGAAAGAGAGGACAGATCGCGACTACGCAATCAAGTGGCTTAGGTGAGTTAACTATTATTTTTAACCCCTTCCACTTCATTTTACTAAGCATTCTTTATTAAGAATGCTATTATTTCCCCTTATAAGGGAAAATAATAAATTCTCCAGAAGACCCGAAACCGGACTTCAGTGATGAAGTCCGGCTTTGGGTTGGGTACCAAACATGGCGATTTTTCTCACGCGCGAGCAAAACGCATTACAAACGTTTGCACCCGCGCGGGAAAATCGCGTATATTCCCGCAACGCACCCGCCTCTTATCCGGGTGTCAAACATGAAAGAGGCCTTACATATGTTTCCCTTGGTGGTCCCAAGCAAAAGGGACCACCAGAGGAACGAGCAGCAGGCATATCAGACGCTGTTAACAAAACAGCGTCTGATATGTGATTTTTTTTTTTACTTCTACAGCCTGCCAGCACATGATCAGCGCTGGCAGGTTGTAGTTTAACTTCTCCCCGGCGTGATCCTGTGAGCGTGCATGTGCGCGCGCATTCACAGGAAATCTCGTGTCTCGCGAGATGACGTGCGGTTGCGTCCAGGAGGAATAAGCCTGGACGCATCCGTGCGTGCAGTGGTCCAGAGGCGGTTAAATGGGTTGTCTCACTTCAGCAAATGGCATTTATTATGTATACAAACATAATACAAGGCGCTTACTAATTTATTGATTGTCCATATTGCTTCCTTTGCTTGTTAGATTAATTTTTCCATTGCATTATACTCTGCTTGTTTCCATAGTTACGACCACGTTACAATCCAGCATCGGTGGTCATGCTTGCACACTATTGACAAAAGTGCTGGACTATGCATGCTCCTGAGGTCCCAGCCACCAGAGAAGCCAGTGCTTTTTCCTGTATTGTGCAAGCTGATCACTGCTGCTGGATGACAAGTGTATGATGTGATGGAAAAATTAATCTAGCAATCAAAGGGAGCAATATGGACAATCACAATACATTAGTAAGTGCCTCGTATTCCGCATAGATGTTTTTAAGACTTATTAAAGGGGTTGCCCACCATAGTAACTTGGGCACCATCTCATTAGTGACTCAGTCTTCAGATAAGCAATTACGCAGACATGGCAACATATAAAATAATGGTAAGAAAACCCTAGTCCCAGAAGTAAATTAAGGTGATTAACCTTCCCCCTCCCATCCAAAAATGAAATGTACATGTGTATATATATGTACAGTTGTGTTCAAAATAATAGCAGTCAGACAGACATCATTAACCTGATCAATCACTTTTTCCCCACAAGATGTACGGAAGGTGATTGGCGGAAAACCCGAATTACCCGGAAACGCAGCAAACCGCAGGTCTAAATTGACCTGCAGTTTGCTGCAAGCACCGACAAGGGGGGGGGGTCACAGGACCCCCCTCGACATTGTCAAAGAGTGCCTGCTGAATGATTTCAGCAGTCACTCTGTTCCGATCACCGCCCACCATGCGGTGGTGAACGGAAATGCACGTACTGTGTCCTTAAGATGTTAAAGGCTATGTACTCGTTCGAAAGCAATTTTTGTTTAAATAATTTACTAGCAGGTGTAGTAGAGTAATAGAAATCCAACAGTCATGACATGCATGCTTCTGATTCTGTGTATCTTGAATGACTAATTGAAAGGTGCATGTTCAAAATAATAGCAGTGTGGAGTTCAAATAGTGAGGTCATTCATTCTTTGAAAAACAGATGGCAATTATTGCCCTTATTTAAGGAAGGAAAGAAGGCAGCAAATGTTGTACATGCTGGTTACAGTGCATTTCTCTCTGAAATTCTGAGGAAAATGGGTTGTTCCAGACATTGTTCAGAAGAACAGCGTACCTTGATTAAAAAGTTGATTGGAGAAGGGAAAACATATGAAGTAGTGCAGAAAATGATAGGCTGCTCAGCTAAAATGATTGCAAATGCTTTAAAATGGCAACCAAAATATAAGACGTGGAAGAAAGCGAAAAACTACCATTCCAATGAATAGAAGAATAGCCAAAATGGCAAGGACTCAGGCAACAATCGGCTCCAGGACGATCAAAGAAGGTCTAAAGTTACCGGTGAGTACTGTTACAATTAGAAGATGCCTATGTGAAGCCAAGCTATCTGCAAGAAGCCCCCGCAAAGTCCCACTGTTGGAAAAAAAAAACGTGCTGAAGAGGTTACAATTTGCTAGAGAGCACATTGATTGGCCTAAAGAGAAATGGCGCAACATTTTGTGGACTGAGTCAGACAACCCCCCAAACACTGAATTCAAGCCACAGTACACTGTGAAGACAGTGAAGCATGATGGCGCAAGCATCATGATATGGGGATGTTTCTAATACTACGGTGTTGGGCCTATTTATTGCATACCAGGGATCATGGATAAGTTTGAATACATCAGAATACTTGAAGAGGTCATGCTGCCTTATGGTGAAGAGGAAATGCCCTTGAAATGGGTGTTCCAACAAGACATCGACCCCCAAACACACCACTAAACGTGCAACATCTTGGTTCTAGACCAACAAGTTTAACATTATGGAGTGGCCAGCCCAATCCCCGGATTTTAATCCAATAGAAAACTTGTGGGGTGACATCAAAAATGCCGTTTCTGATGCAAAACCAAGAAATAGAGAAGAACTGTGGAATGCAGTCCAATCATTGTGGGCTGGAATACCGGTTTTCAGAAATTGGTTGACTCCATGTAACACAGATGTACAGCAGTTCTCAGAAACAGTGTTTATACAACTAAATATTAAGTGATTCAAAGGAAAGCAAAATCTTCAAACATTTTTCAGTTTATAGTGAATGTTTGAGTTTGTAAAGAAGAATACAAACACTGCAAATTTTTTTTTTTTTTAACAGTCCAGTGCAGTAGCCAGATTTGGGGTGGCCCCAACGCTACGCTGGATCCCCCAGACACCGTCAAGGTGTTACCACATGTTGCTGCTCTCTTGAAGGGTGGGTAAAGTGTGGTGCATCCCAATGGGAAATAAGTCCAGAGAGTCGGGTCTATAATAAACCAGTGTGCTTGTTTACTGAGGAATTCAGGTGCAAAACAATATAGGCGAGGCATAGGGCTGGCTTCTCCAGTCTCCACCCTGGTAGAAGAAGGGTTTGATGCTGAGGAAAGGCTTGAGCTAGCTGTCCCTCTCTCTCAGAAGACTAGAACCCTGGCCAAAGGCTGGAGGCTCACGGTCTGTAGCTCAGTAGTCCAGGTGGCTGCTTGGTCACAGGGCTGGTGAACCATGGTCTGTGGCTCAGCATCCCTGTATATCACAACATACATATAAAATGCAGTTAAATCATATTAACCCCTTAAGAACCAGCGCCTTACATGTACAGCGGGCTGATCAGTCGAGTGCAGGAGCTGCGCCCACCTGATCGATCAGTGGCAGGGGTCCGGCAGTCACTGATAGCCGTACCCCTGCTGTATGCGCTGGCATCGGTGAAAACACCTATGCTGGCTCATTAATCCTCGCACTGCTGCAGTCATCGCTGACCGTGGCAGGTGCAGAATTCTGCCGGGTCCGGGGTTGCCATCAAGTCCCCGCATTGCTGTGACGAGGACCCGATGGCATGGAAGGCAGCCCGATGCTTTCCTTAGGCATAGTAGCTGCCTTCCGTGACAGCCTGTGATATCCAGCCCCCTGGATCTCAGAGGCAAGCAAGCTGAAGTGTATTACACAGAGTATTACACTTACAGCTAGAGATGAGCGAACTTTAAAAAAAAGTTCGGCGTTCGGGTTGTGGTAACTCGCGCATCCCGTTATGGATTCCACTATCGCGGCATATGGAATCCATAAGGGGCGGCTTCCACCAACCCGAACTGTTGAACAGCCGAAGGACCTGGGGTGACGTCACCGTCATGTGATCCGTGCAGGGCGTGGCTCAGCACTGGATTTGATCCCGTGCTGAGCCACGCCCCCTGAACTGATCACATGACTGTGACTTCACCCCAGGTCCTTCGGCTGTTCAACAGTTCGGGTTGGTGGAAGCCGCCTCTTATGGATTCCATATGCCGCGATAGTGGAATCCATAACGGGATGCGCGAGTTACCACAACCCGAACGCCGAACTTTTTTTTAAAGTTCGCTTATCTCTACTTACAGCCAAAGCATTACAATACAGAAGTATTGTAATGCATTGTAAAGGGGATCAGACCCCCAAAAGTTGAAGTCCCAGAGTGGGTCAAAAAATAGTGAAATAAGAAGTTAAAAAAAAATTTAAAGTTTCAACTAAACAACAAAAAAGCGTCCTTTTTCAAAGCAAAGTTAAAAACAAAGAAAAAAAACAGACATATTAGGTATCGCTGCGTCTGTATCGACCGGCTCTATAAAAATATCACATGACCTAATCCCTCAGGTGAACACACATTTTTTGTCACCTTACATTACTAAAAGTGCAACACTAGGGCTGCACGATATGGGAATTTTGTGCGATTGCGATTAGGGCCCTAGAAATTGCGATAACGATATGCGATGCGATATTTTAAGGGAATTGTGCTAGAGGTCTATCTGCTTTGATTTTCGAGGTAAAAGCACACACAGATGACTGATAATGTGAAATGTAGTTATGCTGAACTCAAGAACTGAAATGCGCAGTGTTTTTTAAAATAAAATACATATTTGCATTACTGCAAAAGTTAAAAAAAACAAAAACTTGCCATTTTCTTAATAGCACTGCACAGAACAGATAAATAAAATAGATATAAGAACATGTTCATTAAAAAAAAACACTTTCCACCAGCCCCTCCTCCCTCCCCGCACTGTAACTGATGTATCGCCGGCCGCGCTGTGCAGCATAGTGGCCGGAAATACAGTGTCAGTGTCACGTAGAAAGTCAACCATCGCTTTATAAGACGCACTGCCACCCCCCCACACTTTTGGGGGGGAAAAAGTGTGTCTTATAAAGCGAAAAATACGGTAATATAATTGCAGCATTTTTGGGTCAGCAAATTGTGATGGCGATTGATTGCGATTGCTTTTGCGATATATTGTGCAGGCCTATGCAACACCAAGTGTTAAAAAGGTGTATGCCCCCCAAAATAGTACCAATCTAACCGTCACCTCATCCTGCAAAAAATGAGCCCCTGCCTAAGACAATCGCCCCAAAAATAAAAAAAACTATGGCTCTCATTCTAGAGACACTAAAACATGATTTTTTTTTAATATAAAAAATGTTTTATTGTGTTAAAAAAAAGTATACAAATTGGGCATCACCGCGTCCGTAACAACCTGCTCTATAAAAATACAACATGACCTAACCCCTCAGGTGAACACCATAAAAAAGATAAAATAAAAACGGTGTCAAAAAAGCCATTTTTTGTCACCTTACATCACAAAAAGTGTAATAGCAAGCGATCAAAAAGTTATATGCACCCCAAAATAGTGCCAAACTGCCATCTCATCCTGTAAAAATGATACCCTATCTAAGACAATCGCCCAAAACATTTAAAAAAACTATGGTGCTCAAACTATGGAGACTCATACATGATTCATTTTTTTGTGTTTCAAAAATATTATTTTTTAAAACTTAAATAAATGAAAAGTGTATATATTAGGTATTGCCACGTCCTTAAAAACCAAGCGATCAAAAAGGCTTATGTCCCACAAAATGATACCAATAAAAAACATCACTTCATCCTGCAAAAAATTAGCCCCTACATAAGAAAATTGCTCAAAAAATAAAAACTATAGCTCTAAGAACAAGGAGACACTAAAACCTTTTTTTTTGTTGTTTCAAATATGCTATTATTGTGTTAGTGAAATAAATTTAAAAAATATACATATTAGGTATCGCCGTGTCCGTAACAACCAGCTCTATAAAAATATCACATGACCTAACCCCTCAGATGAACACTGTAAAAAATAGAAACGATCAAAAAAAGCTATTTTTGTCACCTTACATCACAAAAATTGCAACACCAAACAATAAAAAAGGCGAATGCCCCCCAAATAATACCAATTAAACTGTCACCTCATCCCACGAAAAACACAAAAGACAATTGGTCAAACAATAAAAAAGCTATGGCTCTCAGACTATGGAGACACTAAAACATAATTTTTTTGGTTTCAAAAATGCTATTATTGTGTAAAACTTAACTAATATGTATAATTTTTCTTATTTATTTATTTCCACGTCCGTAACGATCTGCTCTATAAAAATATCACATGACCTAACCCCTCAGGTGAACGCTGGAAAAATAATTAAACCAATTTTTTGGTCACCTTGCCTCATAAAGTGTAATAATGAATGATCAAAAAATCATATATACCCAAAAATGGTACCAAAAAAAGTCAACTCTTCCTGCAAAAAAACAGCCCCTGCACAAGACGATCGGCAGAAAAATAAAAAAAATAAGAGGTTCAGAAAATGGAGACACAAAAGCAAATAAAAAAAAATGCTTTATTATGTAAAACTGAAACAAAGACATTTGATACCATTGTGTCCGTAGCAACCTGCTCTATAAAATTAGCACAAGATCTGTCAGATAAATGTTGTAAATAATAAAAAGGGTGCCAAAACAGCCATTTTTTAGTTACCTTGCCTCCCAAAAAATGAATCATATGTGCCCCAAAATAGTACCAATAAAACTAGCATCTTATCCTCTAGTTTCCAAAATGGGGTCACGTTTTGGGAGTTTCTACTGTAAGAGTGCTTCAGGGGGGCTTCAAATGGGACATGGCATCCAGCAAAATCTGCATTCCTTTCCTTCTGGGCCCTGTCGTGTTCCCTTACATCAGTTTACGACTACATGGTGTTTCTGTAAACCGCAGAATCAGGCTAATAAATATTGAGTTTTGTTTGACTGTTAACGCGCGATGTGTAAAAGGAAAAAATTTATTAAAATGGAAAATCTGCCAAAAAGTGAAATTTTGAAATTTCATCTCAAATATCATTTAATTATTGTGGAACACCTAAAGGGTTAACAAAATTTGTAAAATCAGTTTTGAGTAGCTTGAGGGGGTGTAGTTTCTACAATGGGGTCATTTATGGGGGGTTTCCACTATGTAAGCTTCACAAAGTGACTTCAGACCTGAACTGATACTTAAAAAGTGTTTTTTGTAAATTTTCTTTAATTTTTGAAAAATTCTAAGCCTTCTAACGTCCTAAAAAATTAAAATGACATTTATAAAATGATGCCAACATAAAGTAGACATATGGGGAATGTTAAGTAACAAATATTTTATGAGGTATCACTTTCTGTTTTAAAAGCGGAGAAATTGAAATTTTGAAAATGCTAATTTTTCTAAATTTTGGGTAAATTTGGGATTTTTCCCATAAATAAAGGTGAAATATATTGAGTGAAATTTATGACTATCATAAAGTACAATGTGTCACGAGAGAACAATCTTAGAATGGCCTGGATAAATAAGTGTTCCAAAGTTTTTACCACATAAAGTGACACGTCAGATTTGCAAAAAATGGCCTGGGCAGGGATGTGAAAACTGTCCTGGGGTTGAAAGGGTTAATACTGAAAAAAAATTAACTGAAAAATTATTTCTTTCTTTTTCGTCACCATATTCTGACCCACATAACTTCTTTTATATCTCTTTGTACAAAGCTGTATGAGTGCTCACTTTTTGTCGGATGATCTGTAGTTTTTATTCATACTATTTTGGAGTGTGGATGACTTCTTGATCAGTGATCATAGACATTAGCCCCAAGCCTGTAAAACAGTAGAAACCCAGCGGTTCTGGCATCATCTATAAAGATCAGACTTTTGCCGTACGTGTGCGGCATAAGACCAGAAAGGGTTAATGAACCTAATAAATGTATTGCCCGCTTGTTTTTAATTAAACAAATTGTGATACACTGGATGTTTCAAATGGCTTCCTGTCCAAACATAAGATGCTGTGTTATTTGGAGAGTCAGTGTTGGTCACAGTGTAATTCACAAAAACAGTCACTGGTAAGAAAATTACAGTACCTTCACTACTATTTACATCATGCGCCTTTCTAACAGGTCAGAGAATTAAAATGTTTATGGGAGTGCTTCTTTAGCACAGGCAGTGTTCCTTAACTAGGTTAACCACCTCAGCCCCCCTAGCTTAAACACCCTTAATGACCAGGCCACTTTTTACAATTCTGCACTACACTACTTTACCCGTTTATTGCTCCGTCATGCAACTTACCACCCAAATGAATTTTACCTCCTTTTCTTCTCACTAATAGAGCTTTCATTTGGTGGTATTTCATTGTTGCTGACATTTTTACTTTTTTTGCCATTAATACAAATTTAACGACAATTTTGAAAAAAAATGAAATTTTTCACTTTCTGTGGTAATTTTTTTTTTAAAAAGCTACATTTCTATATAAATTTTTCTCTAAATTTATTGTTCTACATGTCTTTGATAAAAAAAAGTCCAATAAGTGTATATTTATTAGTTTGGGTTAAAGTTATAGCGTTTACAAACTATGGTGCAAAAAATTGAATATCCGCATTTTGAAGCAGCTCTGACTTTCTGAGCACCTGTCATTTTCATCAGGTGCTAGAATGTCAGGATAGTATAAATACCCCCCAAATGACACCATTTTAGATAGAAGACACCCCAAAGTATTCGCGGAGGGGCATGGTGAGTTCATGTATCATATCATTTTTTTTTCACAAGTTAGCGGAAAATGACACTTTCTGAGAAAAAAAAAAAAGTTTCAATTTCTGCTAACTTCTGGCAAAAAAAATAAAAAATCTCAGACGGACTCACTATGCCCCTCAGTGAATACCTCGGGGTGTCTACTTTCCGAAATGGGGTCATTTGTGGGGTGTCTTTACTGTTCTGGCATTTTGGGCGGGACTAAATTGTGAGCCGCCATGTAAAACCTAAAGGTACTCGTTGGAATTTGGGCCCCTTTGCGCACCCAGGCTGCAAAAAAGTGTCATATATGTGGTATCGCCGTACTCAGGAGAAGTAGGGCAATGTGTTTTGGGGTGTATTTTTACATATACCCATGTTGGGTGAGAGAAATATCTCTGTAAATTGTCAACTTTGTATAAACATTTTTAAAAGTTGTCGTTTACAGAGATATTTCTCACACAAAGTATGGGTATATATAAAAATACACCCCAAAACACATTGCCCTACTTCTCCTGAGTACGGCGATACCACATGTGTGCCACTTTTTTGCAGCCTGGGTGCGCAAAGGGGCCCTAAAACCAATGAGTACCTTTAGGATTTCACAGGGCATTTTTACGCATTTGGATTCCAGACTTCTTCTCAAGCTTTAGGGGCCCCTAAAATGCCAGGGCAGTATAAATACCCCACAAGTGACCCCATTTTGGAAAGTAGACACCCCAAGGTATTCCGTGAGGGGTATGGTGAGTTCATGTAAAATTTTATTTTTTGTCACAAGTTAGTGGAATATGAGACTTTGTAAAAAAACAAAATTAACCGCTTACCGACCGCCTCACGCAGGATTGCGTCCTGCGGGCGGTCGGTCTGTTCCTCCTTGACGCGCCCGCGCGTCATCTCGCGAGAGGCGAGATTTCCTGTGAACGCGCGCACGCACGCGCGCGCTCACAGGATCACGTCGGGAGAAGGTAGTACAGCCTGCCAGCGCTGATCGTGCGCTGGCAGGCTGTAGAAGTTAGAAATGGCATATCAGACGCTGTTTTGTTAACAGCGCCTGATATGCTTGCTGATCGTTCCTTTGGTGGTCCCATTTGCTTGGGACCACCAAAGAAACTTTTATAAGTGCACCAAAACACCACACAGACCCCCCACCCATCCACCCCACCCCCCACTGATTAACCCCTGATTAACCCCGATCACCCCATGTCACCCCCTGTCACCCCCTGACACTAATTACCCCACTGTAAGGTTCATTCAGACGCTCCGTATGTGTTTTGTGGATCCATGGATCCACGGATCCGCAAAACACGGACACCAGCAATGTGCTTTCCGCATTTTGCGGATCCGCACATTGCCAGAACTATATAGAAAATGCCTTTTCTTGTCCGCAATTGCGGACAAGAATAGGACATGCTCTATCTTTTGCGGAGCTGCGGCCGGATGCTTGGGGGCCGAAACCCGGAAGTTTGCGGCCGCAGCTCCGCAAATGCTGATGCGGCGAGCGCATAGTGTGCTCTCCGCATCACCGCCAGCCCCATTCACACTGAATGGGTCCGCATCTATTCCGCAGAATTGCGGAATAGATGCGGACATTTTTGCGGACGTGTGAATGGGGCCTTACTACTTTTTTTTTTGCACATTTTTTGGCAGAGATTTATTTATCCACATTGATCGATGTGAATGAGGAAATCTGTGCCGTTCATTTTTTTTTCTTTTCAGTGCAGAGGCTGAACGGGAAAAAAAATCTCATTACCCGTCTGCTCAATATACGGAGAATCGCAGAAACTCCTAATGCTGGCCATACGTGTAATGATTGCGGAGACCCTCAAATGCCAGGGCAGTACAAACACCTCACATGTGACCCCATTTTAGAAAGAAGACGGCCCAAGGTATTCCGTGAGGGGTATGGCGAGTTCATGCAAAATTTTATTTTTTGTCACAAGTTAGTGAAATATGAGACTGTAAAAAAAAAAAAAATAAATCAATTTCCGCTAACTTGTGCCAAATTTTTTTTTCTGTGAGCTCGCCATGCCCCTCACGGATTACCTTGGGGTGTCTTCTTTCCACAATGGGGTCACATGTGGGGTATTTATACTGCCCTGGCATTTTAGGGGTCCTAAAGCATGAGAATCCAAATGCGTAAAAATGCCCTGTGAAATCCTAAAGGTACTCATTGGTTTTAGGGCCCTTTGCATCTTGGCTGCAAAAGTGTCACACATGTGGTGTCGCCGTACTCAGGAGAAGTAGGGCAATGTGTTTTGGGGTGTATTTTTATATATACCATGCTGGGTGTGAGAATATCTCTGTAAACGACAACTTTTTACATTTTTTTATTCAAAGTTGTCAGTTTACAGAGATATTTCTCACACAGCATGGGTATATGTAAAAATACACTCCAAAACACATTGCCCTACTTCTCCTGAGTACGGCGATACCACATGTGTGCCACTTTTTGCAGCCAAGATGCGCAAGGGCCCTAAACCAATGAGTACTTTTAGAGGGCATTTTTACGCATTTTCTTCTCACGCTTTAGGGCCCTAAATGCCAGGGCAGTATAAATACCTCACATGTGACCCCATTTTGAAAGAAGACACCCCAAGGTATTCGCTGAGGGGCATAGTGAGTCCATGAACAATTTAACTTTTTGTCAAAAGTTAGCAGAAAGGTAGACTTTATGAGAAAAACAATAAAAATCAATTTCCGCTAACTTGTGCCAAAAAAATCTTCTATGAACTCGCCATGCCCCTCACAGAATACCTTGGGGTGTCTTCTTTCCAAAATGGGGTCACATGTGGGGTATTTATACTGCCCTGGCATTTTAGGGGCCCTAAAGCGTGAGAAGAAAAATGCGTAAAAATGCCCTCCTAAAAGGTACTCATTGGTTTTAGGGCCCTTTGCGCATCTTGGCTGCAAAAAGTGTCACACATGTGGTATCGCCGTACTCAGGAGAAGTAGGGCAATGTGTTTTGGGGTGTATTTTGCATATACCCATACTTTGTGTGAGAAATATCTCTGTAAATTGACAACTTTGAATAAAAAATGTAAAAAGTTGTCGTTTACAGCAATATTTCTCACATGCAGCATGGGTATATGTAAAAATACACCCCAAAACACATTGCCCTACTTCTCCTGAGTTCGGTGATACCACATGAGTGGCACTTTTTGCAGCCAAGGTGCACAAAGGGCCCTAAAACCAATGAGTACCTTTAGGATTTCACAGGCCATTTTTACGCATTTGGATTCTCACGCTTTAGGGGCCCCTAAAATGCCAGGGCAGTATAAATACCCCACATGTGACCCCATTTTGGAAAGAAGACACCCTAAGGTATTCCGTGAGGAGCATGGCGAGTTCACAGAATTTTTATTTTTTGGCACAAGTTAGCGGAAATTGATATATATATTTTTTTATTTTGTTTTTTTACAAAGTCTCATATTCCACTAACTTGTGACAAAAATAAAATTTTACATGAACTCGCCATGCCCCTCACGGAATACCTTGGGGTGTCTTCTTCCAAAATGGGGTCACATGTGGGGTATTTATACTGTCCTGGCATTTTAGGGGCCCCTAAAGCGTGAGAAGAAGTCTGGAATCCAAATGCGTAAAAATGCCCTGTGAAATCCTAAAGGTACTCATTGGTTTAGGGCCTTTGTGCATCCAGCCTGCAAAAAGTGTCACACATGGTATCCTCGTATCAGGAGAAGTAGGGCAGTGTTGGGGTGTATTTTTATATATACCCATACTGTGTGTGAAAATATCTCTGTAAACGACAACTTTTAAAAAATTTTATACAAAGTTGTCAGTTTACAGAGATATTTCTCTCACCCAACATGGGTATATGTAAAAATACACCCTAAAACACATCGCCCTACTTCTCCTGAGTACGGCGATACCACATAAGTGACACTTTTTGCAGCCTGGGTGCGCAAGGGGCCCAAATTCCAACGAGTACCTTTAGGTTTTACATGGCGGCTCACAATTTAGCTCCCGCCCAAAATGCCAGAACAGTACAAACACCCCACAAATGACCCCATTTTGGAAAGTAGACACCCCAAGGTATTCACTGAGGGGCATAGTGAGTCCGTCTGAGATTTCTTTTTTTTTGCCAGAAGTTAGCAGAAATTGAAACTTTTTTTTTTTTTTTTTTCTCAGAAAGTGTCATTTTCCGCTAACTTGTGAAAAAAATGAAATGATACATGAACTCACCATGCCCCTCCGCGAATACTTTGGGGTGTCTTCTTTCTAAAATGGTGTGATTTGGGGGTATTTATACTATCCTGACATTCTAGCACCTGAAGAAACATGACAGGGGCTCAGAAAGTCAGAGCTGCTTCAAAATGCAGAAATTCACTTTTTTGCACCATAGTTTGTAAACGCTATAACTTTTACCCAAACCAATAAATATACACTTATTGACTTTTTTTTATCAAAGACATGTAGAACAATAAATTTAGAGAAAAATTTATATAGAAATGTAGTTTTTTTGAAAAATTTTACAACAGAAAGTGAAAATGTCATTTTTTTGCAAAAATTTCGTTAAATTTGTATTAATGGCAAAAAAAGTAAAAATGTCAGCAACAATGAAATACCACCAAATGAAAGCTCTATTAGTGAGAAGAAAAGGAGGTAAAATTCATTTGGGTGGTAAGTTGCATGACGGAGCAATAAACGGTGAAAGTAGTGTAGTGCGGAATTGTAAAAAGTGGCCTGGTCATTAAGGGTGTTTAAGCTAGGGGGGCTGAAGTGGTTAAAAAAAAAAAAATATCAATTTCTGCTAACTTGTGCCAAAAAATAAAAATTCTGTGAACTCGCCATGCCCCTCACGGAATACCTTGGGGTGTCTTCTTTCCAAAATGGGGTCACTTGTGGGGTATTTATACTGACCTGGCATTTTAGGGGCCCTAAAGCGTAAGAATCCAAATGCGTAAAAATGCCCTGTGAAATCCTAAAGGTACTCATTGGTTTTAGGGCCCCTTTGCACATCTTGGCTGCAAAAAAGTGTCACACATGTGGTATCGCCGTACTCAGGAGAAGTAGGGCAATGTGTTTTGGGGTGTATTTTTCACATATACCCATACTGTGTGTGAGAAATATCGCTGTAAACGACAACTTTATTCAAAGTTGTCAATTTACAGAGATATTTCTCTCACGCGTGCGCGCGTTCACAGGAAATCTCGCGTCTCACGAGAGGACGCCCCGGCGCGTCCAGGAGGAACAAACCGACCGCCGCCAGGACGCAATCCTGCGGTCGGCAACAGGTTAAAGGGGTTGTTCCATGACCAAAACCTAGAGTAAAAGTGTTTGATCGGCAGGGACCCAACCACTGGGCCCCCTGACCCTGACCATCACTTGAATGGGGACCCATTCTCCATTGTGCTTTATGGAACTGCACTTGTATTCAGCTATCTCCAGAAGCCCCATAGAGTTGAATGGAGTGGCAGCACACATGCATGTCCAACGCTCTATTAAAATGGGGGAACATGAATTCCCATTTTAGTGTTTGCCGAGGGCCACAGCTGTTGGACATCTGCCTATCAGATACTTCTCCCCTGTCATGTGATCATTTCACATGTATCAAAAGAACATTCTCACCGGATTTCCCTTTTGAGGATCAGATGATTAAGCCAAAGATAAATGGAATGAATAAAGCACACTTGAGGGATGGTGAAATGTTGAGAGTGTAGGCCACTGGATTTATGTGGTAAGAACAGCTGAAGCAACTATGTAAATTGGGTTAATATTTCTAATAGAAAGCCAGATTTTAAGAGCAGAAGACAACTGAGGAAAAGGTGTTATAAAGCATTTTCACTCCTCAAACGAAGACCAAGAATATCTATAGCAGAGAAATTCCCTGCAGACCTCAGAAAGATGTGCTACACTACCCACATGATACAAAGCTATAATGAATAGAAAATGTATGTTTAATGTTCATTTTAGGGTTTGGAGAGGATTGCCACCACATAAAATAATTGAGATCGCTGAATTAATCTTAATTGTTGTGGAATCTGTGATCTACAATTCCAAAAATATTAAGCTACTTTTAATTTCTCATCAAGAATCCATATTCATGGTTGAATAGGATATTGTGTATACAGAACATTTCATCTTCAAGACACCTTCAAGCAGGTGTGTTTCAGATCTCTGTTCGCTGCATGATCCGCAAGGAACTTGGGCAACATCTTTATATCTTCACCCTTGATCACCACAAAAGGTTGACCCACATGCTATATGTAAGAATAGGAAACATTGCTTTCTCACTGAGGCAGTTCTAGATAAGATCTCCAAGTAATATTTTATTACATTTACTGCATAAACGACAAGCGTCTAAACCTGGAATAGTCAACCTCTGGCACTCCAGCTGTTGCAAAACTACAACTCCCAGTATGCTTACTTGCTCTGCTCTTCTTAGAAATATCATATAAATGAATGGAGCATGCAGGGAATTGTAGTTTCACAACAGCTGGAGTGCTGAAGGTTGCTGAACCCTGGTCTAGACAAAAGCAATCTGGCTATTGAAAAGCTAATTTATGTTGCAAAGAAAATGCACCTCTAGCTCTCATGAACAGAAACCACTACTCTGGCACTCTGCTGGCGTATCCCCTTGTCCCCTTCTCTGACATCACTCAGTGCTCTACAGCTATTCCTGTACTCACAGACTTCCTGCTCCACCTGCTAACTGCATGAAATCTTTACATAATATCATTATTACTGAGATTTTGATCTAAATATATTGACTGAGAGTCTCAAATTTTTTCCTACAATGATGGAAATACAGTAACTGATGACATCACCATAATAATGATACTAGATGTTGGTTTATAGTATAATAGCTTAGTGTATACTGTTGGTAGGTTAGTGAGAAAAATTGTGCCCTTGTAATCTGTGTTATACTATTTAATCAACACCGTTTAGTCATAATGTCCAGATTGGCGTCCTACTGCCAATTCCTGCTGCTCTACCCCATTTCTCTGCCTGGCATCCCTGCATCCTCTCCAGAGTGCTGCAGATGCTGGCATGCTTTGGTGTTGCCTTTATGGAGCCTGCTAACCCTCTCTCCTTAAAGTTCCAGGACACACCAAGACTTCTGACTCCTCTTATGCCCCGCTACCTCAGACTGTTCCTAGATCCCATTCATTCTTGGCCTGAACAGTAGTTTATTTAGTGTTGCATGTCTGTGCTAGGGTGCTCTTTTTGTTGGCTACTCCTGTTTTTATCTGAGTTAGATCTCTGGTCTACTGTATTGCCTGAACTCCACCAGCCCTGACTACTGCCTCTCTGGCTACAACTTTTTCCTTCTGCTGGTGTAAACAACTAGTGTTACATCAACTGCTGCAAAAAGAGATTACTTCTGTGGTAGTGACCTCGGAAATCCGTGAATCAACGACTAGGGCAAATTTTCTTAGGCTCCACCCCCAGGTTAAGCCCTAAGTCAAATCCATTGCAACAGAGTGGGTCTACAACCATTTGATACCACTGACACTGATCAGTGAATGACATTGATTATCCCATTATGATGATACCTGTAAAAGGATGAGATAAATTAGGCAGCAACTGAACGGTCAATAATTGAAGTTGATGTGCTAGATACAGAAAAATGCATTATGAGAAGAAGGCAAGCTGGCAGAGGCAGTGTGGAAAATGTTTTGCTGGGTAATGTTGGGTGTTGGTATTCATGCCGAAGTTATTATGACATGCACTTCTAACTCACCCTTTATGGCAATATTATTCTCTAACAGCAGTGGCTAGGCTTCAAAAATTGTACAGGAATGGTTTGAGGAATATGAGAAAAGTTCAAGGTGTTGACTTGGCTTCCAAATTCCCCAGATCTCAATCAATTAATTGTGGGATGTGCTGTATACCTTTAGAGCAGAGATCTTATTTAGTCTATGCCTTGGCAGGTCAAAGCTGTTTTGTTCAACATTATGGCTGTTCGTTGTAAAGCAGCACTATGATTCATGTGTGTAATTGAAGTGCCACTTTAAAGGGACACTTCTATCAGAAAAGGTTATTACCGTATATACTCGAGTATAAGCCGAGTTTTTCGGCACAAAATTTGTGCCGAAAAAACCGAACTCGGCTTATACTCGAGTCATAAATTAAAAATCTGAAGAGCGGAGTGGGAGGAGGAGCTGGGGGCGGGCATTTGCGGCAGGGCCGATGCGCTCACTGCGCTCCGGCCCCACCGCTCATGTATAGTTTTTAAATTCGATTATACTATACAGTTATTCTTACTATAATTCTTGTCCCCTCTGTACTTCATCACATGCGGCAGTCGGGCAGTGAATACTTCAGGCCGGGCGGACGAGAGCAGCGTGACTTGCTGATGTCACGTGCCTGCCCGGCCTGCTTTATGAATGAAGCAGGCGGCGCAGGCACGTGACGTCAGTCACACTGCGCTCGCTCTCCCGCCCGGCCTGAAGTATTCACTGCCCGACTGCCGCATGTGATGAAGTACAGAGGGGGCAAGAATTATAGTAAGAATAACTGTATAGAATAATCGAATTTAAAAACTATACATGAGCGGTAATGGGGATGGGGGATGTGGATGGCACTGTTATGGGATGAGGGGATGTGGATGGCACTGTTATGGGATGGGGGATGTGGATGGCACTGTTATGGGATGGGGGATGTGGATGGCACTGTTATAGGATGGGGATCTGTGGATGCCATCCACAGCCCCCATCCCATAAGTGCCATCCACAGCCACCCATCCCATAACAGTGTCATCCACATCCCCTCATCCCATAAGTGCCATCAACATCCCCCTTCCCATAACAGTGTCATCCACATCCCCCTCATCCCATAAGTGCCATCCACATCCCCCTTCCCATAACAGTGTCATCCACATCCCCCTCATCCCATAAGTGCCATCCACATCCCCCTTCCCATAACAGTGTCATCCACATCCCCTCATCCCATAAGTGCCATCCACATCCCCCCATCCCATAACAGTGTCATCCACATCCCCTCATCCCATAAGTGCCATCCACATCCCCCATCCCATAACAGTGTCATCCACATCCCCCTCATCCCATAAGTGCCATCCACATCCCCTCCATCCCATAACAGTGTCATCCACATCCCCTCATCCCATAAGTGCCATCCACAGCCCCCATCCCATAACAGTGTCATCCACAGATCCCCCCATAACAGTGCGTCATCCACAGATCCTCCCATAACAGTGCGTCATCCACAGATCCCCCATAACAGTGCGTCATCCACAGATCCCCCATAACAGTGCGTCATCCACAGATCCCCCATAACAGTGCGTCATTCACAGATCCCCCATAACAGTGCGTCATTCACAGATCCCCCCATAACAGTGCGTCATTCACAGATCCCCCCATAACAGTGCGTCATTCACAGATCCCCCCATAACAGTGCGTCATCCACAGATCCCCCCATAACAGTGCGTCATCCACAGATCCCCCCATAACAGTGCGTCAACCACAGATCCCCCATAACAGTGACATCCATTTCCACCTCAGCTTATACTCGAGTCACTACTTTTCCCAGTTTTTTTTGGGTAAAATTAGGGGGGTCGGCTTATACTCGGGTCGGCTTATACTCGAGTATATACGGTACTTTTAAACTTAATACTGAGAATTTATTTTTAGAATTTTTGGCTGTTTTTCTTTTTCATTTTGCCAGTACTATGCCTTTGGAAATTAAATACAAAATATTGTCCTTCTGTAGCAGTCATCACAGAGACATAAAATTC
Organism: Bufotes viridis; assembly: GCA_033119425.1. Taxonomy (NCBI): domain Eukaryota; kingdom Metazoa; phylum Chordata; class Amphibia; order Anura; family Bufonidae; genus Bufotes; species Bufotes viridis. The sequence goes on from CM065589.1 coordinate 266,664,835, forward strand.
CTATGTAGGTAGCTAATCCAATGTTAGCAACTTCCCCTCACAGCAGCAGTAAACTATCTGTTAGTTGTATAGTAGATGAAGAATTGGGATAACCGTATGACAGTTATGTAGTTCTCTTGATGGAATAGTCACATATAGGTTATGTGATTTAAAAAAAAAAAAAGTTTAGATGGTAGCGTCCCCTTAAAATATCCATTACGTAACACCCGCAACACACACAAAACATGACCAGCAACCTTAATTACTTATGTCTCATTATGCTTCACTTCTCTGTACAAACCAACTGTTCATAAATTCATTAATATTCAGCTGCCAACCAGTTTGCTTTCTGTAGCAATTGTGTACATTCTTTCAGATGCTGGGAGCAATTAACTAGAACTGGCACAGCTGTTAGACACTGCTTCAGCGGCTGTCAGAAAAGACCATGATTGCGTTTAGACCCTCTCAGGCAAACACTTTTTCTGGCTTCTTTTACACTTGGACCTTTTTTGTTTGATTTGTCAAGAAGGGAAGCGTAAATTATATGGTTAGAAGAGCTTATTGGCCACCTCAGTAGACTGATTGTAATAAATCTCAAGCACCTGCTGTCCACAAATAAAAATTCGAATTCTCTAACACAGCACCGTGCACATCAAAATGTCTTACACATTTTGGAAATATTGATCTTTGCTTATTAAAAAAAACGCAAGTGATGAGTCCATTCTATTTTGTGAAGATTTAATACCTTGAAGGGTTATCTTTAGCAACTGCACCTGTTCTTATCAGAAAGGAGCTCTGTGGTGTAAAGGCTGAATAAAAATGAAATACTTTAAAAGACTATCCAGACTACTCTTAATGAATAGGGATGATCAATCTTCTGTTTTTAAGTGTGGCGTACATAGTTCGGGTTATCTAAGAATTCTGTTATGGATTCCGCTACCGCAGACCATAAAACTTATGGTCCGTGGTAACGGAATCCATAACAAAATTCTTATATAACCCGAACCTTGTACGCCGAACTTAAAAACAGAAGTTCTCTAAATACTAGTAATGAACCATGGCATCAATAAGAATGGGCTACAGCCTCAGAAGTGTATAGTCTAGCACATTTGCTTTGAAATATACACCTAAACTACTAATCAAAAAAAATCAACGTACGTCAAAATAGCTTGTTAAAAAAGCACATTTAGGGCATGTCTACACAGAATTGAAGCATATTTGTCCCTGCAGATTTACAGTATCAGCAAAGTACATGACAGTTTTTCAACCACACTCATTTTAACCACAGCATGTCAGCTTATGATGTTTATTTCGACTGCAGATTTCACCCTTCACAATGTTTAGAGTAGAATCCTCAGTAAAATCCAGACAATGATTTACATGTGGATTTGTCATGGATTTTGTCAAAGATCTGCTGCAAAATCCGTAGCAGATTTTTCCAACTCAAATTAAATCTGGTGTCCATGTCCCCTTTAATAGGTTTTCAGATGATATCTATAGTTTTGAAGGGGTTATCCAACCTTTTTTTTTGTGATGGCCTATGCTCAGCACCCCGCACCTCCACCAATCAGCTGTCTAGCTCAAATCATTGGAAGTCTGTGACGGAATTTCTCAGCATTGTGGTGGACAACTTTCGCAACTGCAGTGCTACTCCTAATCGCTTCAATGTGGATTACATTAAACCACAGCTAACAATATCTAAAGTCTACCTTGAACAGTGACAGATACTTGTGACAGAAATCACAACAGATAATGTAATTAGTATCACCATACGCCATGTCATTTATGACGTTCCTACTCCTGGGTCACTGGCAAAGACTCTGAACAGAATGTCATCCTTCCTAGAATAGATCCAGTCCTATAGAAGAGAGAATGCAGCCATATTTTAACGTCTCAAAACGCCTTTACAGCGCTTCGGATGGCGACCAAAATGGCCGCCAATCTGCCTTAAAATTTGCAGAAGGCAACAAGACTCTTTAGCCTTGTCGCCATTTGCAACAGGGCTGCTGCGCTGTAGCTGAATATTGCGGTGGGGCATGGGAGCCAATAATTCCTTGCCCCAGCGCAGGCGAATTGGGTGAATAGGACAAAGGTTGTAGCCACTAAGGGGGCTAATAGTTAGTAAATAAAAAGTTTTAAAAAAAACACCAAAATATTAAGTATAAATCACCTCTTTACCAATTTTACTTATAAAATATATAAACAATAAATAAACATAGTACACATCACTACGTCCAAAAAGTCCAAACTATTTTTTTTTTCTTTTACGAAGTTCACCGCATAGGAGAAAAATATCTCCTATGCGGTGAACGTCGTAAAAGAAAAAATAATAACCATGTCACCTTGTCCCCCCAAAAAAATAGGATAGGACTGTTCTATTGTGGGGCGGATGTTCCATAAAATGCGGAATGGTGTTTTTTTTTTTTTTTTTTTGCGTTGTATCGAGTATCGCAATACTTTTTAATGGTATTGAAACTGATTCAAAATTTTGGTATTGTGACACTCCAATATGTAGTGCTGGCTTATTACTGTGACCTGCGTCTCATCTTCTCCAAGTTTTTATTTTTAATTATAATTATATATATTTTCAGTTTGGCAACTAAGAATTTAATTTGGCTCCTAAATTTTTCAGTTTAGGAGCCAATGGCTCCTGTTTATTTTTTTTGTCTGGAGCATTGCCTTAAAGGGAACCGGTCATCAATTTGATGCTGACCTCACCGAGTCACAGTTACTGTGACTACATGTTATTCTCCTCTTGAGAGTGTTGACTTTTGAGGTACCTATTGGGGTGTTGTTTGACCCCGTTTTATTAGTAATATTAAAAGTTATATTTTAAGGGAAATATTAATTGCTGGAAGTTATGTTCATATACACATTTTCCCACTACCTTGTCTATAGGTTTTTTTGCTGGAACTGTATGACCTCACTGAGGGAAGCATAAATTAGTGACAGAAATGCTGATTTCAGAGGTGTGTCACTCATGAGCTAAAAGTAAGTGGTTCCCGAGAACCAGCATCGTAATCATTGCAGCACAGGCCTGGAAAAGAGTCAAATCTACCTGAGAAGAGTCATGATTATTCATAATCTCCTGCACTCTCACCCATCTGCTGATGGTTGGCAGTTCTCTCCTAGAGAGAAAGGGAGAAAACTAGGTAGAAGACTGTCAATCATCAGCAGGTGGGCAGGGAGATCAGGAATTCCTAAATAACCATGACTCTTCTCAGGTGGCCGTGACTCTTTTCCAGGCCTAGTCTGCAATAATTGGGATGTTGGTTCTCGGCAACCACTTACTTTTCTTTTTAAAATCTTTTTATTAATTTTGATAAAGAACAGTTTGTATAACAGAGATAATATAATTATTACATATATAACTCTGCCAAACACGACATACAAAATGAGTTAGTTGTGATCTCTTGGAGGACGGAGCAGGAGCATTTTCCCTGAACCGTAAAAAAAAAAAAAATTGTTAGAATAAATGGAATTGCTCTGCTCCTTAACCACCTCGGCCCCCCTAGCTTAAACACCCTTAATGACCAGACCACTTTTTACAATTCTGCACTGCACTGCACTACTTTCACCGTTTATTGCTCGGTCATACAACTTACCACCGAAATGAATTTTACCTCCTTTTCTTCTCACTAATAGAGCTTTCATTTGGTGGTATTTCATTGATGCTGACATTTTTACTTTTTTTGATATTAATCAAAAATGACAGAAATTTTTGCAAAAAAAATTACTTCACTTTCTGTTGTAAAATTAAAAAATAAAATACATTTCTATATAAATTTTTCTATAAATTTATTGTTCTACATGTCTTTGATAAAAAAAAAATGCAATAAGTGTATATTTATTGGTTTATAGCGTTTACAAACTATGGTGCAAAAAAGTGAATTTCCGCATTTTGAAGCAGCTCTGACTTTCTGAGCTCCTGTCATATTTCTTCGGGTGCTAGAATGTCAGGATAGTATAAATGCCCCCCAAATGACACCATTTTAGAAAGAAGACACCCCAAAGTATTCGCAGAGGGGCATGGTGTGTTCATGTATCATTTCATTTTTTTTTTCACAAGTTAGCGGAAAATGACACTTTCTGAGGAAAAAAAATAATAATAAAGTTTCCATTTCTGCTACCTTCTGGCAAAAACAAAAAACTCCCACGGACTCACTAAGCCCCTCAGTGAATACCTTGGGGTGTCTACTTTCCGAAATTGGGTCATTTGTGGGGTGTGTTTACAGTTCTGGCATTTTGGGCCGGGCTAAATTGTGAGCAACCCTGTAAAACCTAAAGGTACTCATTGGACTTTACGCCCCTTTGCGCACCTAGTCTGCAAAAAAGTGTCACACGTGGTATTGCCGTACTCAGGAGAAGTAGGGCAATGTGTTTTGGGGTGTATTTTTACATATACCCATGCTGGGTAAGAGAAATATCTCTGTAAATTGACATCTTGGTATAAACAAATTAAAAAGTTGTCGTTTACAGCGATATTTCTCACACAAAGTATGGGTATATATAAAAATACACCCCAAAACACATTGCCCTACTTCTCCTGAGTACGGCGATACCACGTGTGACACTTTTTTGCAGCCAAGATGCGCAAAGGGGCCCAAATTCCAATGAGTACCTTTAGGATTTCACAGGGCATTTTTACACATTTGGATTCTCACGCTTTAGGGCCCCTAAAATGCCAGGGCAGTATAAATACACCAATTTTTTGGCACAAGTTAGCATAAATTTATATTTTCACTTTATTTATTATTATTATTATTATTTATTATTTTCTCATATTCCACTAACTTGTGACAAAAAATAAAATTTTACATGAACACACCATACCCGTCACAGAATACCTTGGGGTGTTTTCTTTCCAAAATGGGGTCACTTGTGGGGTGTTTGTACTGCCCTGGCATTTGAGGGTCTCCGCAATCATTACATGTATGGCCAGCATTAGGAGTTTCTGCTATTCTCCTTATATTGAGCATACGGGTAGATATTTTTTTTCCCGTTCAGCCTCTGGGCTGAAAGAAAAAATGAACGGCACAGATTTCTTCATTCGCATCAATCAATGTGGATGAAAAAATCTCTGCCAAAATCAGTGACTGCGGTGCGGTGGGCGCTAACTAACAAGTAGCTAACTGGCGGTGATAAGGGACCCTTAGGCCCCATTCTCACGTCCGCAATTCTGTTTGCAGAACGGAATTGCGGATCCATTCATTTCTATGGGGACATACTTTGTCCCGCTCGGATCCGGAATTGCGGATCCGCACTTCCGGGTCTGCACTTCCGTTCCGCAAAAATATAGAACATGTCCTATTCTTGTCCGCAATTGCGGACAAGAAAAGGCATTTTCTATATAGTTATGGCAATGTGCGGATCTGCAAAATGCGGAAAGCACATTGCTGGTGTCCGTGTTTTGCAGCAAATGGGACCACCAGAGGACGAGGTAACTGGTATATCAGATGCTGTTAACAAAGCAGCGTCTGATATGCCTGTTTGATTTATTTTTCTTGTACAGCCTGCCAGCGATCATCGCTGGCATGTAATTGCCGAGCTGTGCGCCGCTGTGAACGCGCGTGCGTTCACAGCAAATCTCGCGTCTCGCACGAATGCGTCCAGCCAGAACAGCACGACCGCCCGCCGGACGCCTCCGTGCGTTAGGCGGTAGTGGAGAGGTTGAGACAGTTGGATCAGGAAGTTACCTCGGAGTATTATAAAGAATAGTGGGAAGATATGGACAAAGGGGGGAGGAACAGGAGGGAAGGTTTAACTTGACAGACCACTGAAATCAACTCATCTGTCTCCACTTTATTCTGCCATTAGTATGGGTGGGCAGCATAAAGTTGATGACAGGTTCCCTTTAAGTCTTGAACTTAGTCTTGTACCAAAGAGCCATATTAAATTTTTCTTGTTTAGGCCTCATTTGAACTTTTGCTCATTAGCTAGTTATTGTTTGGCTTTTATGATGTGGCAACATTTTTTATCCCAGCCTTCTGATAACCATAACTTTTCTGCTAACATAGTTTTATGTGTTGCTTTCAACTTTTATATTTCTTTCAAACCCGCAGCATAAATTGACATGCATAAAATCACAGAAAATAATGCACATGGAAAAGGATCTAGGAATTTTAATAAACAGCAAATTAAGCTGCAAAAACAAGTGTCGGACAGCTACTGCCAAGGCCAATAAGATAATGGGTTGCATCAAAAGGGGCATAGATGCCCGTGACGAGAACATAGTCCTACCACTTTACAAATCACTAGCCAGACCACACATGGAGTACAGGGTACAGTTCTGGGCTCCTGTGAACAAGGCAGACATAACAGAGCTGGAGAGGGTTCAGAGGAGGGCAACTAAAGTAAAAACTGGAATGAGGGATCTACAGTACCCTAAAAGGTTATCAAAATTAGGGTTATTCACTTTAGAAAAAGGACGACTGAGGGGAGATCTAATAACTATGTATAAATATATCAGGGGTCAGTACAGAGATCTGTCCCATCATCTATTTATCCCCAGGACTGTGACTGTGACGAGGGGACATCCTCTGCGTCTGGAGGAAAGAAGGTTTGTACACAAACATAGAAAAGGATTCTTCACTGTAAGAGCAGTGAAACTATGGAACTCTCTGCCTGAGGAAGTGGTGATGGTGAGTACAATAAAGGAATTCAAGAGGGGCCTGGATGTATTTCTGGAGTGTAATAATATTACAGGCTACAGCTACTAGAGAGGGGTCGTTGATCCAGGGAGTTATTCTGATTGGAGTCGGGAAGGACTTTTTTTCCCCTTAAGTGGGGAAAATTGGCTTCTGCCTCACAGTTTTTTTTTGCCTCCCTCTGGATCAACTTGTAGGAAACAGGCCGAACTGGATGGACAAATGTCTTTTTTCGGTCTTATATACTATGTTACTATGTTACTAAAACAGATGCAAACATTATATATGGACTAAGCCTTTACTCTAATGCTAAAATCTGAGACTCTTAGCCAATATATTTTGATCAAAACACATCTGTGCCCACCTACCCAGTACCGGGTGAGATCCTGCACGTGCGCAGTTCACCACCGGCCCAGGAATATGCACAGTAATGCCCATTGTGGTCAGCCGCATCAATACATCTAGTGCGCATGCGCCAGACCGAAACCAGCGACCAGAGCGCATGACCGGGTCGGCGGTGAACTGCGCACGAGGGGGATCTCAGCCGGGACTGGGGATGACGCAACGGACTTACAGGGTGGGACAAGCAAGAGGCTGGGAAGGAGTAATGTGAAAAAAGGCAGAGCGGCCTGGGCACCTACACCACGAACCCTGCCCCTGGGCACTTGCGGGCCCTCATTTGCATATGGATTAAACAGTGTTTTTTTGCAGCTGCTGAAAGTCACAACAAAAGAACAAAGGTACCATTGGAGTCATGGGTAGTTGTGCTAGAGCGCCATGTAAGCAGTGTGTAACGTCCAATTTTGGTGACAGACTCCTTTTAAATGTCATATCGTGCAAGATGTTTTGTATCTTTTTTTCCTTGATTTTTTTTATTTGTCTTGAAAGAGTGGCACCTTCAAGTTTGAATGCGCTTCTATTCTGGGAGTAGCATTCATGTGCACTTTTGCTCCCACCTTTCTAATAGGCGACCTTGATTAAGGTGGTACATATAGGTGTGTCTGCTCCTCCTGTCATTGGTTGATTGATGCACACAGAGGTAACTAGGAGCAGCACACTATATGTGCAGGGCCTGCTCTCCTAAACATAGATGTACCACATCATAGGTAGGTTTAGAGTAGGACCTGCCTGACCTGAGACCACGGGGGCCCGGAGTAGGTGTGCACATGTGTTTTAAACAAAATATATTAGCTAAAAGTCTCAGATTTTTGTTCCATGATTTATATAATGCTGTAGATTGTGTGGTAAGGTGCAAGGTACCGTGGTCGACGGGAGGTACTTGTCACCGAGGTTCCTGGCCTCGGTGAGGTAAGAGCCGGCTAGTGCTGCTTGACACATTTGTATTTAGTTTGGCTGCAAAGCCAATCCGGGCCGGCTCTTACTGGGAGTAGGCAAAGAGTTGGGCGGGTGCCTATTCCCCACGGTCCAGGCCGGTTTTTCCCGGACCTTTAAAAGACAGCCAGCACCAGCAGGTGGGGTGTGATTGTCCTGGAGCTGCTGTTAGGCTGTGGAATCATTTGAGTTTGGGAGTTCTCTGGGCTGGAAGCCTGACGTCGATTGTCTTGCGGCTGGACTGACAGCCAGGTGCGAACCTGCACCTAAAACCTCCCAGGTGACTGGAGCCTGTATTGGACTGTTTTGTTTTTCCTCATGATTTCTTATGTGTGTGAATTAACACCAAGAGACTGTTTATCGTTTATTTTGTGCAAGTGTGAATAAAACACTGTTTACTGCACTTTCTGGACTCCCTGTTTTGCCTCTGTACTGCACCCGCACCACTATCTACCAGAGCGACTCCCCATATTTGGTGTCGAATGCGGGCATGCGCAGTGAGGCTGGCGTGAACGCCGAAGTTTGTTTGTTTTGCTGGGCACGGATGCATGGAATATATTAAACCAGCAAAGTTGCAAGCAGGAATTTCTGGCAACATGGAGGCTGCTGTGAAGGCTCTCATAGAGGCTAACGTGCAGCAGCGGGAGACCAACCAGCTGCTATTACAGCACGTGATGGCGTTACAAGCTGCAGGAGCGTCCCACCACGACCATGATGCCCGGAAAGCGATCCGTGCGGCGATCCCAAAAATGACCCCCTCGGACGACGTTGAGACATATCTGGCGGTCTTTGAGAAGGTGGCCGTGAGGGAAAAGTTACCCCGTGACCACTGGGCCGAGGTGGTCGCTCCGTTCCTGGCATCCGGACCCCAGCAAGTTTTTTTTGACTTAGCAGATGACCAGGCTGCTGATTACCCCACGGTGAAGGGGGAGATCCTGGCCAGACTGGGGGTAAACGTGTTGGTCCGGGCTCAGCGGGTCCACCAGTGGGACTTTAAAACGGCTGAACCCGCCAGGCCGCAGTACTATGAGTTGCTGCACAGGTTGCAAAAGTGGCTGCAGCCTGATGTTCTAAGTCCGACTGCTATGTTGGACCGTCTGTATGTTCTGGAGGGCCCTGCCTTACCCCCTTCAGCACTGGATCGGCCAGGTATCCCCCACTAATGCCCTTGAAATGGTTGATCTGGTGGAGCGCTATGAGGCCACAAAAAACTTGCAAGGGGGTGTTGTTGCGAGGGGGCCGGTCAAACCCCGGAGGTCTCCCATCCAGTCCCGACGTCTGATACCTGAGAGACCTGTTCGGGTGTGCCCCCTGTGGACCCGGCCCCGATTGTCTGCTGGCGGTGTCAGGAGCCTGGCCACGTAAGGGCCGACTGTCCACACCGGGGAGAACCCATGGAGACTAATTATGGGTACCGGGCTTCCATGTATGCCCGGAGACTGTGTGCAACCGGCACCCCCGAGACAATAGACAATCGTCACCTGTGCCAGGTGCAAGTGGGTGATAATCTGGCAGTGGCGCTACTGGACTCAGGGAGCCTAGTAACCCTGGTAAGTGCTGCCCTGGTACAGCCCACCCAGTATACGGGACGGAAAGTTGGTGTGGTGTGCATACACGGAGACTTAAAGGACTATCCCACTGCTGTAATGTCTCTGTCCACGGCAGCCGGCACATGGACTTGTGAAGTGGCGATCTCCACAAAGCTACCTTATGAACTAATAATTGGGAGAGACTTCCCTGGTTTTCCGTCACTATGGCCTGAGATGAAAGTGACTAATAGCCCTGAGACAGGGGTAACCCTAGCAGAGTGGTCTGGTTCCAGTGGGAGGCCAGAGCCCTGGGAGCCCGAGTCCGAAAGGCCTGCGGTAGGGGTGACCACCACTTCTGTGATAGAGGGGGAGACACCCCCACTGATTGTGATGGTGGGAGACATGGAGCACTTGCCACCAGGACCTGAGTTGGCAGACCTCCACGTCTCCGGAGACAATTTTGGGACTGCCCAACACCGGGACCAAACCCTAACCAGGGCCTGGGAGAATGTGGTGGAAATTGATGGTAAACCCCAGAAGCCAGGGGCTGAGTTAATATTTCCCCGCTTTGTCGTTCACCAAGAAATGTTATATCGGGTGAACCAAATCCGGGTTGAATTTGTTGAACAGTTGGTGGTGCCCACAGCGTATCGCAAGCTGGTCATGGAGCTTGCCCACCAACATGTTCTTGGGGGACACTTGGGGTGGCAGAAAACGCAGGACCGCATACTGCAGCGGTTTTATTGGCCTGGTGTGTTTAAGGAGGTAGAAGAATATTGTAAATCTTGTCCAACCTGTCAGGTAAATAGCCCCCAGCCACATTTCCGTAGTCCCCTTGTGCCTCTTCCAATCATTGAGGTCCCGTTTGAGCGTATCGCTATGGATCTAGTCGGGCCTGTACCGAAGTCTGCCAGGGGCCACCAACACATTCTGGTAGTTCTCGACTACGCCACTCGGTATCCGGAGGCGGTGCCTCTGCGACATACCTCGGCTAAGCTCATTGCCAAAGAGTTAATGGAAATGTTTTCCCGTGTGGGCCTGCCAAAAGAGATTCTGACAGACCAAGGGACCCCTTTTATGTCCAAAGTTATGAGGGAACTGTGTAAATTATTGCGTATAAAGCAATTGCGGACGTCCGTTTACCATCCGCAAACGGACGGTCTTATCGAAAGGTTTAACCAAACTCTAAAAAATATGTTAAAAAGGGTGGTGTCTAGAGATGGGAAGGACTGGGACCTGCTTCTGCCCTATCTCATGTTCGCAGTGCGAGAGGTGCCCCAGTCCTCTACTGGTTTCTCGCCCTTCGAACTGCTTTATGGCAGACACCCTCGGGGCCTGTTGGATATCGCCAAGGAAGCGTGGGAACAGCAGCCTGTCCCCCACAAAAGTGTCATTGAGTATGTCACCCAGATGCAAGACCGGATGGAAAAGGTGTTGCCGCTGGTCCGGGAGCATATGGAGGCAGCGCAACAAGCCCAGAGTAGGGTGTATAATTGTCAGGCTCGGGTACGGGACTTCAATCCGGGAGATCGGGTTTTGGTTCTGGTACCCACCCTTGACAGCAAGTTCCTAGCTAGGTGGCAGGGCCCCTATGAGGTGATCGAGAAGGTAGGGGAAGTAAATTACAAGGTACACCAGCCAGGGCGGCGCAAGCCGGAGCAGGTGTACCACGTGAATTTACTAAAGCCGTGGAAGGATAGGAACACGACCGACGACCACAGCCCCCGGCCAGGGCTTCTAGGTGAAAAGGGTCCAGCCCCACAGTTCGAGGCGTGTGAAGCAGTAACCACGGTAAAAATTGCAGACAGCCTGTCGTCCAAACAAGTTCAGGAAGTTAGGGAGTTCATCAGTCGAAACACGGATGTGTTCTCGGACCTCCCTGGCCGCACGTCTCTTATCCAACATGACATCGTCACTGAGCCTCAGGCCAAGATCCGGTTAAAACCATACCGGGTACCTGAGGCTCGGCGACGGGCCATCGCGGAGGAAGTGCAATTAATGTTGAATCTCGATGTCATTGAGGAATCGAAAAGTGAGTGGGCCAGTCCCATAGTTCTTATACCCAAGCCGGATGGGACGTTGCGGTTCTGCAACGATTTTCACAAGTTAAATGAAGTGTCCAAGTTTGATGCGTATCCCATGCCCCGGGTAGACGAGCTTGTTGAGAATTTAGGACAAGCCCGTTATTTTTCTGTGCTAGACCTCACTAAAGGGTACTGGCAGGTACCCTTAACGGAGTCGGCCAAGGAAAAAAACGCTTTTGTTACCCCGCAGGGCCTGTATCACTACAAGGTGTTACCCTTTGGCATGCATGGCGCCCCCGCCACCTTCCAAAGGTTAATGGACATAGTGCTGCGACCTCATCGTCGGTACGCCTCGGCCTACTTAGATGATGTAATCATCCACAGCACCGACTGGGAAAACCATTTGCCCAAAGTGCAGGCGGTAGTGGATGCCCTGAGGAAAGCTGGACTAACCGCCAATCCAAAGAAGTGTGCGATTGGGTTGGAAGACACCAAATATCTGGGATATGTTATTGGGCGGGGAGTCATCAAGCCGCAGGTAACTAAGGTAGAAGCCATACGTAACTGGCCCCGACCGGTCACCACCAGGCAGGTAAAGTCCTTCCTGGGAATTATAGGGTACTACATGCGGTTTGTGCCCCACTTTGCCACAATAGCAGCGCCGTTGACAGACCTGTTGAAGGGGCGAAAGTCTGGGAAGGTTAGCTGGAGTGATAAGGCGGAGGAGGCTTTCTCCGCGTTGAAGTCGGCCCTGTGTGGGTCCCCGGTTTTGGTGACACCCGACTTCAACAGGGAGTTCGTCGTTCAGACGGATGCCTCGGAGGTAGGTCTCGGTGCAGTACTGTCTCAGGAAGTCAATGGGGAAGAACATCCCATGATCTTCCTGAGCCAGAAACTCATCCCAGCCGAGACCAGGTATAGTATAGTGGAGAGGGAGTGCCTGGCTATCAAGTGGGCACTCAAATCTCTCCGCTATTACCTGTTAGGGAGGAGGTTCCGTCTGGTGACCGACCATTCCCCTCTCAAGTGGATGAGCCAGGCCAAGAAGAGGAATGCTCGGGTCACCAGGTGGTTCCTATCCTTGCAAAATTTCAAATTTTCGGTAGAACACAGGGCAGGCCGCTTGCAGGGTAACGCAGATGCCCTGTCCCGCGTCCACTGCCTCACTTGTGTTGACCCCCTCAGGGTTGAACAAAGGGGGGGGGGTATGCGGTAAGGTGCAAGGTACCGTCGTCGACGGGAGGTACGTGTCACCGAGGTTCCTGGCCTCGGTGAGGTAAGAGCCGGGTTTTCTTGGGTGTCAGCAGCAGCTAGTGCTGCTTGACACATTTGTATTTAGTTTGGCTGCAAAGCCAATCCGGGCCGGCTCTTACTGGGAGTAGGCAAAGAGTTGGGCGGGTGCCTATTCCCCACGGTCCAGGCCGGTTTTTCCCGGACCTTTAAAAGACAGCCAGCACCAGCAGGTGGGGTGTGATTGTCCTGGAGCTGCTGTTAGGCTGTGGAATCATTTGAGTTTGGGAGTTCTCTGGGCTGGAAGCAAGAGCCCAGCAAGGAGGAGTGCAGACGGCCTGGAAGCCTGACGTCGATTGTCTTGCGGCTGGACTGACAGCCAGGTGCGAACCTGCACCTAAAACCTCCCAGGTGACTGGAGCCTGTATTGGACTGTTTTGTTTTTCCTCATGATTTCTTATGTGTGTGAATTAACACCAAGAGACTGTTTATCGTTTATTTTGTGCAAGTGTGAATAAAACACTGTTTACTGCACTTTCTGGACTCCCTGTTTTGCCTCTGTACTGCACCCGCACCGCTATCTACCAGAGCGACTCCCCACAATTGAAACCCACAGATCAAGTGAGATTTAAGCTGTTATTTTCTTCAGCATGTGTTTTCAAGATTTCTGAAATTTCATCAACTTTGCTGCTATTGTGTATGCTGTTGATTTTCCACATGAAGTTCTGGGAGTATGCATAAGCTTCTAATTATGTATATAGAAGTTATAAATTAACTTTTAAGATGTTGATATTTTTATAACCGCAGGGGCTTCAACCTCTAGAGCAGGGATGCCCAACCTGCGGCCCTCCAGATGTTGTAAAACTACAACTCCCACCATGCCTTGCTGTAGGCTCATAGCTGTAGGCTGTCTGGGCATGCTGGGAGTTGTAGTTTTGCAACAGCTGGAGGGCCGCAGGTTGGGCATCCCTGCTCTAGAGGCACCACACCAATTGTGAGAATGACGGTGCCACAGTGCCCATTTAGCATTGTGTCCCTCTCTAATTTTATCTGACAATGCTGAACTCCGAGCTACCCTAGTGTGGGAATTGCAGCTTAAATGTGGCTGTGCCCTGCTTCCTGAATAGTGGGTGGCGGAGGCAAAGTAGTAAAATAGTAGAAGAGACATCCCTAAAACATTTCTGCTGTCACTTCATTCTCAAGATCGGTTGGAGACCAAACAATATAGATGACTTGTATTTTTACCAGTTAAAGAGCATTAATACAGATCTATAATGGATCAATGCAAGTATTTACAGAGCCACAAATTTTAGACGTGTTGTCTTATCACCCCTGGAAAACAGTGGTTGAATTTGCTTGGAGAAGCCACGGGCAGATAGAAATTTAAAAAATGTAGCATTGCATAGAAGTCAAATGAATGGTCATTCATGTGATAACTTATGGTCAGTTTAAGTTGGCAACAGTTGCTGTCTGCTTGTGCTCAGAGAAGTCATCCTGACCCTCTCTATAACATCCATATGTCTTAATAGGGTATAAAAATTGTGTTTAAATGAGTTTTCTGGTGGGATAGCATTTATTTTTTTCTTTAGAAAAGTTGCAGAATTGGCAGAAATGGAAAGATTAATGAGGATATCAACTTTCATATTGATGGCCTATCCTCAGGATAAGTCATCAATATGAGATTGGTGGGGGTCCCGGGCATCTACGCTGAGTGCTGAGGCCTCCTTACAGCTCACCAAGCACAGAGGTGTCATTGGTATCGCAGCTCAGCCCTATTTACTTGAATAGGACTGAGCTGTGCCTACACTACATGACCAATGTCTGGTGCTGTCTTTGGCCTAGGAAGAGGCCTAAGTGCTCACAGAGTGCCGCAGCCTCTTTGAACAGCTGTTCCACAGGTGTTCTGGGTGTCGGACCCCTGCTGATATGATATGGATTCTTTTCTGAGGAGAGGTCATCAGTATCAAGTCCCTGAATATCCCTTTTAAAGACATGCATCAATTCTCTACAATTTTGATTTTGACACGTATCGAGTCCCTGCTGGTCTTGTTTCTGGTCCAGTCTCAAAACACAAGAAATGCCCATTCAGCCAGTCACTGATGTGGCCAATGATTGGCAGTGTAGGCATTTCCTATGTGTCAAGACACGACCAGGAAGTGGAGACCAGCAGGGACCCAGTAAGGCCTCACAAACGCGACCATATTTTGTATCCATGTCTGATCCATTTTTTTTTTTTTTTTGAGGATTGGAAACACACACATTCATTTCTATGGATCCTCAAAAAAAGGACTGCACACAAATGTTATTCACATGCTGTTTGCATCCAGGTGTCTGTTCTGCAAATTATAAAACATATACTATTCTTGTCCTTTTTCTGGACAAGACTAGTTATTTCTAGTAATGGGAGTGAGAAAATGCGGATTACACATGGACGTTTCCATAGTTTGTGGATCCTTACTTTGCAAACCACAATACGGACATGGTAGTGTGCATGTGGCCTAAGCATCACAGCAGAAATGTAAGTGGATCGGTGTAGTGAGCAGTTCTGTCCATTTCCTAGAAAGTTTTATCCTGACCCACAACTCCGTTAACCTAAGACTCGTTTACATGGGCCGAAGATCATGTCTGTTATTGGGAACAAACATTCTTATGGACACTCTTTCCAGATAATAGGCCCATTTAAATGAGCCTCTGAATGAAGCCATAAAATATAGCACAGAAAATATTTTTGTCAGCTGCCAACAAATAATAAATCTGTATTCCACATAAAATAGTCTGTAATTCCATACAGAGGGGGTGATTGCTGCATGTAAATGTATCTCATACAAGTGAGATTGGGAACAAACAGTTGCCGATCATTGCCCTTTACGTCTGTCTGTGTAGATGGGCCCATAGGTATATGTGTGATAAAGAAGTGGAAACATTTTGTTTTTAAAAGTTTTTTTTATTACCTCCCAAATAAAGGCTGTTTTATCATGCATGGTAACAGTCTGTACTGCTTTGCGGACTATTGAGTTTCACCATGGATGACTTATTTTTGCCATAAGAAGAGAAAAAGTGATTTCTTAAGTGTTGTTTATCAACGCTTGAAGTGATAGCAAATGAGATAAGAAGGTGTGACTCTAATTTACACCTCTCTCTCATATTTGCCCAGAGGATTTGCCTATCTTTGCTAGCACAGAGGACTGACAAGGGTATGCTTTCCAAATGTGTTGCAAACAGATGTGACAGTCACACTTACTGTGTTCTTAAATTTACAGTATACATTTCAAATTCAGAAAGTTGTTCTTGCGTGTGGAATAGATTTAGGGAGTAATTAAAGCTTAGTATTTAATCATTAGTAAACATTATGTCTGGTCTGATTCTCTATAAAAGAATTCCATGCAGGGCTGTCTAGTCGGTAAGCCAAAGTTCTGAATCTGACTCCAACTCCTGTATTTTATTACACTCCGACTCCAGCTGAGACTCGTTCATAAATGGCCTATAATTTAGTAATAAATTTACTGTAGTAAAATGGTAACACTGGGCTTTTTCTTACCATTATGTAAGTAATCAGGCTACTTAGAACATAAACCATATTTATTAACATACAATTTCTGAAATTTTCTAAATTCTATAAGTAAATATGCAATGCACTATGCATTTAATAAAACACTGTTGCACACTTAAAAGTTATAGGAAATCTCTGAATTTGTCCTCAGAAAAAAAGAAAAGCTCTATATGTATGTCGTGGAAATGCAGAGAATAATGTGCAAGTCTAAATGGGAGTAAAAAAAACATTAAAAAAATGTAGCTGTTAAATTCATTGCTTGCCATAAAAGGGTTATCTGAGAGCAAATAACTTTGTAGATTCATACTTACCTGCCGTCCACAGCTCTGATCCTGCGCACTGGCTCCTATGTGTCTATCTTTCAGTCTGTGGCTTGTTTACTTCCTCTCCGCTAAGGGCATGATCATCTGCTCCAATGCAGCCAATGACTGTCCGTGCCAGAGACACATTAAACAAACCATGGACCGGAAGATGGACACACGGAGCCAATGCGCAGGACCAGAATGGAGGGGTGTAGGTAAGTATGAATCTTCCAATATCATAGGCACGCTGTAGGCTCCTGTGAAAAGTTACTTATGCCTAGACAACACCTTTAATGCTGTCTTCCTGTTCTGTCTAGCAGTTTTGAGATGACAACAGGCATGCCCAGTAGTGAACTTTCTCTTCTGATCTTTAGAGGAACTTACTACTGAGCATGTGCAGCACAGTATTAAAGCATTTTAACTAAGGACCATGGAGCAGAATGAAGGTGCTCAGTGTAAAGCCTCATTCAGACGTCCGTGGAAAACGGTCTGTGAGATACCGGACTGACTGAGTGCAGGAGAGCACGGCATCATTGGTTGCTATGAGGCTTAAGAGACAGGAGAAAACACGAGAAGTGAGAACTGATATTCTATCACCTTTAGTGATAGAATTCATACCTTTTATTGATAGAACATAACATATATTTATGATTAACATTTCTAAATATAAATGAAAGCTAGTAAATTACTTACATAGTATTAATGACACATATTATTATTATTTTTTAACTGGGGGTAGATTTCTACTGACTCTTACTCCACCCAAAACTAGCTTTGTCTCCGACTCCACAACCCTGGTCCCGTGTTCACTTTCTAAGGCTACTTTCAGACAAGAAATCTAAAACGTGTTCGTAGTCAACTACCAAAAATGCTGATTTTTTAAATCAAGAGCACATGGATGGCGTCCGTTTGCTCTCCGTTTTCTTGCAGACCCACTCACTTGAATGATTAAGTGTAAAAAGTGAGACCAAAACAGAGCATGCAGCGGTTTTCTCTGCACAGACCAATTGCCCATGCAGAAAGTCAGGCAGGAGAATTGGCCCCTTGACTATAATTATTCATTGTTCAGTCTGTGTGCTGTGGAATCTATTCTCTCACAGCACTCCCAGGGAACATCACTCAACTGCATGAGCCCTTAGGCCCCTTTTACACGGGCGAGTTTTCCGCGCGGGTGCAATGCGTGAGGTGAACGCATTGCACCTGCATTGAATCCAGACCCATTCATTTCTATTGGGCTGTGCACCTGAGCGGTGATTTTCACACATCACTTCTGCATTGCGTGAAAATCGCAGCATGCTCTATATTGTGCGTTTTTCACGCAACGCAGGCCCCATAGAAGTGAATGGGGCTGCGGGAAAATTGCAAGCATCCGCAAGCAAATGCGGATGCAGTGCGATTTTCCCGCATGGTTGCTAAGAGACGGGACCCGATCTTTATTATTTTCCCTTATAACATAGTTATAAGGGAAAATAATAGCATTCTCAATACAGAATGCTTTGTAAAATGTGGATTAAGGGGTTAAAAATAAAAAACTTAACTCGCCTTAGGCCTCTTTCACACTAGCGTTTTAGCTTTCCGTCCTAGAGATCCGTCCTCGGGTCTCTAGGACGGAAAGGTACTGAACAGGATTATGCCCATGCATCCTGAATGGAGAGAAATCCGTTCAGGATGCATCAGGATGTCTTCCCTTCAGTATGTCAACATTTTTTGGACGTTGACAAAAGCGCAGCATGCTGCGGATTTGTCTCCGTCCAAAAATGCGGAAGACATGCCGTAACGCCGGATCCGGAATTAATGCCCATTGAAGTGCATTAATCCGGATCCGGCCTTTAGCTAAACGTCGTTTCCGCGCATCGCCGGATCCGACGTTTAGCTTTTTGTCAATGGTTACTATGGCAGCCAGGACGCTAAAGTCCTGGTTGCCATAGTAAAGAGTAGGGGGAGCGGGGGAGCAGCATACTTACATTCCGTGCGGCTCCCGGGACGCTCCAGGATGACGTTGGTGCGCCCCAGTGCATAGATCACGTGATCGCATGGATCACGTGATCCATGCGCGCGGGGCGCTCTGACGTCATTCAGGAGCGCCCCGGGAGCCGCACGGAATGTAAGTATGCCGCTCCCCACTGCTACTATGGCAACCAGGACGCTAGTAGCGTCCTGGCTGCCATAGTAACACTGAAAGCATTTTGAAGACTGATCAGTCTTCAAATGCTTTCAGTTCACTTGCGTTGTGCCGAATCCGGCGTGCATTCCGGCGACGGAAGTGCACGCCGGATCTTCACAACGCAAGTGTGAAAGAGGCCTTAGCCACTTGATCGCGTAGTTGCCAATTTTTTCTGTCTTCTTAAAGCATTCGCAGCTATTCAAAGGACCTGTGGTGATGTCACATCACATGGTCCAATCACATGGTTTATCACCATGGTAATGGACCATGTGATGAGCTCAGTGACCTCATCACAGGTCCTTTAGACGGCAGCTAATGAATGAAGAAGAGATCGTAACTACGCGATCAAGTGCCTAAGGTGAGTTAAGTTTTTTATTTTTAAAAAAGTAATTGTGGGACATGCACAAGATTTCAGACACATCAGATTGTCAGGAAGATTTCATTCACAATGAGATGGGCAGGCTTGCGATGGTGATTCTGTAACACTGGCAGTGTGAGAAGAGACCCCAATGACTCCATGACCCACATTTACACATGAAAAAGTACATTTTCAGAGTGGGTTTACATAAAAATGTTTTGGATGAGAGCTTTAAAACACACAGCAATAATTTTGGCATGAATTGCTCCATCAGTGAAGTGTAACTATTATTTTACTCAATGTTCTTGCTTATTCTGCCAAATAGGTAGGGAAAGTGAGTAAAATAATAGTTTATTTGTAAAATATACTATACACACTTGTGGAGGCTGGGAGAAGAGAGGCAGACTGAGAAGCCTGCATCTGTATATTAGTGTTACATGTCTTCAGCAGTCAGTAGACAGAGGATGGAATTTCCTTACCAAGTTCTGATGGTTGCTAAGGGGATATAATTGTCAAGAACAGTTATAATGTCACCAAAACAAGTGTTAAATGTCTAAAAATATGATACACTGCTATGTTTCTAGTCAAATTCTGCGGTGGTTATAAGAATATACAATGTAAACCCATGCAATGAGCAAATATGAGAAATGGCCAAGACTGGAGCAGCAGCATTAAGTTAACTGGAGCACAGTAATGCAAAGATTTCATCTGTTAATAATTGCAAGAATCAGTATCAAGAATTAGTCTACTAACAGACATATTGTACTATAAGCAAAGTGAAATTGGGGGAAAAATAATTGTGTGTGTATATATATATATATATATATATACATACATACACAGTATCTCACGAAAGGGAGTACACCCCTCACATATTTGTAAATATTTTATTATATCTTTTTGTGGAACAACACTGAAGATATGACACGTTAGTGTTACAAAGTCTTAGGTGTGTTAAATTTGGTGTTATCGCTCTCACGCGCTCACATCCTGGTCACTGGAAGTTCAACATTGCACCTCATGGCAAATAACACTCTCAGGATCTGAAAAAAAAATTGTTGCTCTACATAAAGATGGCCTAGGCCTAGGCCGGGGGTCAGCAACCTTCAGCACTCCAGCTGTTGTGAAACTACAATTCCCAGCATGCTCCATTCATTTCAAGTTCTGAGAAGAGCAAGTATGCATGCTGGGAGTTGTAGTTTCGTAACAGCTGGAGTGCCAGAGGTTGCCTACCCCTGGCTGCAGCACAGTGGCCAAGACCATACAGTGGTTTAACACGAGAGGTTCCACTTAGAACAGGCCTTGCCATGGTCAACCAAAGAAGTTGAGTGCACGTGATTAGCGTCATATGCAGAGGTTGTCTTTTCAAAATAGATGTACAGTTATGAGTGCTGCCAGCATTTTTGCAGAGTTTAAAGGGGTGTGGGGAGTCAGCTTGTTAGTGCTCAGACCATATGCCGTACACTGCATCAAATTGGTCTGCATAGCTGTGGTCCCAGAAAGAAGCCTCTTCTAAAGATGATGCACAAATAAGCCAGCAAACAGTTTGCTGAAGACAAGCAGACTAAAGACATGGATTACTGGAACCATGTCCTGTGATCTGTTGAGACCAAGATAAACTTATTTGGTTCAGGGGGTGTCAAGTGTGTGTGGTGGCAACCAGGTGAGGAGTACAAAGACAAGTGTTTCTTGCCTACAGTCAAGCATGGTCGTGGGAGTGTCATGGTTTGGGGCTGCATGAGTGCTGCTGGCTGTGGGGACCTACAGTTCATTGAGGGAACCATAAATGACAACATGTACTGTAACATACTGAAGAAGAGCATGATCCCCTCCCTTTGGAAACTGGGCCTCAGGGCAGTATTCCAACATGATAACCACTGCAAACACACCTCCAAGACAACCACTGCCTTGCTAAAGATAATAAAGGTGCTGGACTGGCCAAGCATATCTCCAGAACTAAACGCTATTTAGCATCTGTGGGACATCCTAAAACGGAAGGTGGAGGAGCGCAAGGTCTCTAGCATCTACCACCTCCATTATGTCATCATGGAGGAGTGGAAGAGGATTCCCGTGGCATCCTGTGAAGCTCTAGTGAACTCCATTCTCAAGAGAGTCAAGGCACTGCTGGAGAATAATGGTGGCCACACAAAATATTGACACTTTGGGCCCAAATATGGCTATTTTCACTTAGGGGTGTACTCACTTTTGGTGCCAGCAGTTTAGACATGAATGGCTGTGTGTTATTTCTAGGGCACATCAATTTTACACGGTAATACAAGCTGTATAGTGACTACTTTAGGTTGTATCAAAGTGTCATATCTTAGATATAACAAAATATTTACAAAAATGTGAGGGGTGTACTTACTTTTGTGAGATACTATATATATATATATATATATATATATATATATATATATATATATATATAAAAATAAGGAAAATGAAAAGCAGCACACTTTAAAATTGTGGGTGCAAAGCCCGCCAGTGACCAGCAACTAGGTCCTCAATGTAGTAGTTCAGAAAATGCACAGCAGCACTCCACTCTTCAAAACGAACAGGTGTTTATTCAGCCCAGTGCAGCAACGTTTCAATTGTTCATTACAATCTTTCTCAAGCCATGTCAAACTTAGTGCTCAGTGAATCATTTATAGCTCAGTCACATGATTATCAGTTAATTAGTGATATCTACATAATTATCATATAAAATACAAAAACACATTCTAATAAAGTGCAAATTGTGCATATAAAGTGCTAAATAATGCTCAATAAGAAGTTCATTATGTAAAGTCATATAAACCTTATATCTATCATCAATATCTTACATAATATCGTTAATAAGTGACAAATTGCCCAATACTCCCACAGGTGCAAAAAAAGTAATTGATAAATTCATTAAAAACATGAAAGAACAGTCTCACAGTTATCGGAATTATCACAGGGGTCCGGACGGCGTCTAACTCTGTCAATCCCGCATGCGCGGGATGTGCCGATCTCGCGATCTCTCAAATGCGAGAATATAGTCAACTCTAGTGCCCATATCAAAAAGGCAAACTACGGACTCCAGGTTAATAGTGCGCATGCGTGGATCAAGTACCTCTCGCGATGGTCATACATCAGACGCTGACCACAATCAAGATGGTGTCTCCAGCATCATAGTACTATTGCGCATATCAGATGTATGTACTCCGTGCCCATGTATACATAACAAACATGCAGTGTCCCCAATATTGGTTAAAGAGACTCCGGGTCCATCCGGAAAACCAGAGGTACCCCAGTGTCACCTTTTGGAGAAAAGGGTCACTTATTATTGTCTGCTCTCATTATCGGAAAACTCAGGTGGTGGGTCCGTCCTGTTATCTGGACTCGCCACAACCCCCCAATCCCTTATTGAGTAGCAGATTCAAACAAGTTATGCACCCTGTTGGGATAAACTGTCAGTCAGTGGTTCATGACGAACTTATTATAGTCACCATGTCACACCTCCTCCTGTCAGTCTCCCACCATAGGGATAAAATCTATCATACATCTCACACATACCGGAGTATATCATAATAGATAAAGAGAATTTTTTACAAAAAAACCTGGTGTCCATATTATGGGCTGTTTTAAATCAATAACAATCAAATTATCAAATAACCGGTCCTGTTGATAATATTCCTTTTGTGAGAGTGTTCATTGCTTGAATATCTAAAAAGATCAAAAATACATCATGATTAAATATAAATTAAATATGTCATATACATAAAAAGAATTTTTATGTTAGCATAACCTGAACACATCATTTGTTAATCCCATCCCTGGGAGGATGGGGACAAGAAAAACCCCGGGGGACACCACACGACACGACTCCTATGTCACTCGGAAATCCACATTAATCCAGCCATTGAGGCTTTCCAGCTAGCGGTCAAACGTGATTTGGAAATGGTAAAACACAACACTTGTGAAGCACCCTTAAAAAAGGCCAATATTACCTCTGGTGAAATACGGGCTTTGGAAGCTCTGTCCAGGGACCACAGTCTCATTATTAAGTCAGCTGACAAAGGTGGTGGGATTGTGGTCATGGACACATCTGCATACATTCTAGAAATTGAGGGTCAACTGAGAGACGAACAGGTGTACAGGAGGGTGTCACAGGATCCGAAATTCACATTTTTGAAGGAACTTAAAATTATTTTGGGTCAGGCCCTAGACAAGGGGATTATTGATGACAAACTTTTTCAATTTTTATATTGTGATAAACCTGTTACACCCATCCTGTACACCTTACCAAAGATCCATAAGGATCTAAAAAATCCCCCCGGACGCCCTATAGTATCCGGGAGGGGATCAATGTTTTGTAACGTTGCAATATTTCTGGATAGGATGTTAAGAGAATATGCAACCAATGCCAAATCATATGTAAGGGATACTTCACATTTTTTACAAAAAATTAAAGAAATTCAAGTTCCTGAAGGGGCCCTGCTGGCATCTTTTGATGTCAGCAGTTTATCTACTTCTATAGACCATACACGAGGTCTTGGTGCTGTTGAAAAATGTTTATGTAACAGCAATTTTTCCCCAGAATGTAAACAACTGTTGATCGATTTGCTTCAGTTTATACTGACACGGAATTATTTTCTGTTCAGAGATGACTGGTATGTGCAGTTGCGTGGAACTGCAATGGGGTCCAACGTGGCGCCCACCTACGCTAATATCTATATGACACACCTGGAAGACACATTTGTGTACGGGAGCCACCACTTTAGCCAGGTGCTGGGGTGGTGGCGTTATATAGATGACATCTTTTTGGTGTGGGTGGGTGCCGCGTTGGACCTTCAGGCATTCCACGCATCGATAAATGAAATAGACCCTACTGTTAAATTCACCTTGGTATATTCACCTGAAAGAATACAATTTCTCGACACGGAGGTGTCGATTAGAGGGGGTCACTTAGCTACAGACCTCTATACCAAGAAGACAGATAAAAACACGTTACTAAGGTATGAGAGCAATCACCCTCCTTCAATGGTGAGATCCCTACCCTATAGTCAGCTAGTGAGGGTAGATAGGATTGTTGAGGATCCTGAGGTGAAGAGATGGAGATTTGAGCAGATGGGAACAAGGTTCCATACAAGGGGGTACCCGAGAGGATTGATTGAGAACAGCATTAAAAAAGTCTGCAACAAAAATATTAATGAGGGAGATAAATCTAAGACAAAAATAAACAGAGTCCCATTTATTTCAGAGTATAACAATGACAGCCATGGTATAGCCAAAGTAATTAGGAAACACTGGGGTATTCTGTCATCTGGTTTTCCCCAGATACAAGAATTTCAATCACCCCCATTGTTTTCCTATCGAAGAAGCCGGAATTTAGGCGATAGAGTCGTTAGGTCAGATATTGGACCATCCAAAACAAGGGTGAGAGGCCTTTTGGCATCCAAAAACTGGGTGCTACCCATGTCACAACTGTGTGAACTGCACACTAATGATGAAAGGTGATGTCTTTTTAATCCTGCCACAGGGAATGAGGTCAAAATTAGATCTTATTTAACATGTGATTCAGCATACGTGGTGTATACCCTCACATGCCCTTGTGGTCTTTGGTATGTGGGGAGACAACCTGGGATGCTAAAACCAGAATCAATCAACATCGATATTCCATTAGGAAACAGAAGATGAACCTCCCTGTCTCCAGACATTTTAAAGAAGCAGGCCACTCAGAGAAAGATCTAAAGTTTAGGGTCATAGACCACATCCCATTGACACGCAGAGGGGGTGATAGAGTCAAATTACTTAAAAAGAAAGAATTATACTGGATATACACATTGGGGACCCTGAGACCCAGGGGACTCAATGTGGATTTCCGAGTGACATAGGAGTCGTGTCGTGTGGTGTCCCCCGGGGTTTTTCTTGTCCCCATCCTCCCAGGGATGGGATTAACAAATGATGTGTTCAGGTTATGCTAACATAAAAATTCTTTTTATGTATATGACATATTTAATTTATATTTAATCATGATGTAGTTTTGATCTTTTTAGATATTCAAGCAACGAACACTCTCACGAAAGGAATATTATCAACAGGACCGGTTATTTGATAATTTGATTGTTATTGATTTAAAACAGCCCATAATATGGACACCAGGTTTTTTGTAAAAATTCTCTTTATCTATTATGATATACTCCGGTATGTGTGAGATGTATGATAGATTTTATCCCTATGGTGGGAGACTGACAGGAGGAGGTGTGACATGGTGACTATAATAAGTTCGTCATGAACCACTGACTGACAGTTTATCCCAACAGGGTGCATAACTTGTTTGAATCTGCTACTCAATAAGGGATTGGGGGTTGTGGCGAGTCCAGATAACAGGACGGACCCACCACCTGAGTTTTCCGATAATGAGAGCAGACATTAATAAGTGACCCTTTTCTCCAAAAGGTGACACTGGGGTACCTCTGGTTTTCCCGGATGGACCCGGAGTCTCTTTAACCAATATTGGGGACATTGCATGTTTGTTATGTATACATGGGCACGGAGTACATACATCTGATATGCGCAATAGTACTATGATGCTGGAGACACCATCTTGATTGTGGTCAGCGTCTGATGTATGACCATCGCGAGAGGTACTTGATCCACGCATGCGCACTATTAACCTGGAGTCCGTAGTTTGCCTTTTGATATGGGCATTAGAGTTGACTATATTCTCGCATTTGAGAGATCGCGAGATCGGCACATCCCGCGCATGCGGGATTGACAGAGTTAGACGCCGTCCGGACCCCTGTGATAATTCCGATAACTGTGAGACTGTTCTTTCATGTTTTTAATGAATTTATCAATTACTTTCTTTGCACCTGTGGGAGTATTGGGCAATTTGTCACTTATTAACGATTTTATGTAAGATACTGATGATAGATATAAGGTTTACATGACTTTACATAATGAACTTCTTATTGAGCATTATTTAGCACTTTATATGCACAATTTGCACTTTATTAGAATGTGTTTTTTGTATTTTATATGATAATTATGTAGATATCACTAATTAACCGATAATCATGTGACTGAGCTATAAATGATTCACTGAGCACTAAGTTTGACATGGCTTGAGAAAGATTGTAATGAACAATTGAAACGTTGCTGCACTGGGCTGAATAAACACCTGTTCGTTTTGAAGAGTGGAGTGCTGCTGTGCATTTTCTGAACTACTATATATATATATATATATATTTTTTTTATTTTTATTTTTTTCCAGACAACACTCTGCCTTGAATCTTTTATTTTTTCCAATGCAGTGTTTGCGCTTAAGGTGAGCCTTTCTTAAAAATTTAGCTCAAACATTGGGTACATTAAAGGATTCAACATGGAATGCTGCCTGGATCGTTTATATGTGCATCATAATCATAATCACCTCTAATCATTGAAGCTAGTGCTGCTATATATATATATATATATATATATATATATATATATATAACATGAAAAATTCCACAGCACTTCCTTATTAGTGAAAAAAAATTCTTACTTTATTTTCCGGGTAAAAAGGTTGAAAAATCACTGCTTGAAAAAGGTGCCATTGGGTGCACTGAAACGTCGCTTTTTACCCGGAAAATAAAGTAAGAATTTTTTTTCACTAATAAGGAAGTGCTGTGGAATTTTTCATGTTATATTTTTGTGGACATAGGGGATTGTCCTCTCAGCCACTGGCACTCCATTTTTTTCATTGTGGAACTTGCTGTGCGATCTAGTGCATTTTTTCTATATATATATATATATATATATATATATATATATATATATAATTAGTGATATTATATCATGAAAGTAGGGCATTTAAGTAAAAGCATGCAATGATGATTTCCTCATCTCATAATTTATTGAAACAAAAGCAAACAGTGGTGGGTATACCCCCCACAAAAATGTCAGTGTCTCAAAAACTTGTGTTCTTGAGCAATAATTACAGCTTGACAACGACATATCATGCTGTTCACAAGTTGACTTATTGTCTGCTGAGGCATGGCATCCCACTCTTCTTGAAGGGCAACTCTCAGGTTATTGAGGTTCTGGTTTACAGAATTACGAGCCTCTACACGGTGACTCAGCTGATCACATAGGTTTTCAATAGGATTCAGGTCTGGAGAAAGTCCATTTGAGGTACCCCCAGTAGCCGTTCCCTAATGATGCGACCTTGATGAGCTGATGCATTGCCTCCCATGAATATTAAATTAGGCCTTTGTTGTTTATGCAGAGGCACAATGACTGGACTAATGATGTTATTCAAGTAGTATGGGCTTGCCACTGTGCCATTCACAAAGTGTAGGACAGTTCTGTATTGACTAGACACACCTGCCCACACTGTAACACCCCCACCACTAAAGGCAAACAGTGGCTGATGCATTGCACTCTCCTTGACGTCTCAAATGATGACCATCATTTCTGCTCAGTGTGAATCGACTTTCATCAGTGAACAGCACTGAGGCCCACTGGTACCTCGTACAGCGTAGATGCTCTCTAGCCCATTCAAGACGATGGTGCCTGTGGTCAGGTACCCTTGCAGGTCATCTAGCATGCAGACTGTGCTGATGTAAATGGTTGCAAATGATCTGACATGATACTTGGTTGCCTCTCACCTCCCTTAAATGTGCCTGCAGTTGTGTGGCATTCATCATCTGGTTCAGCTTTGTTCACAACAAAGCAGTCATCAGTGTGGTATGTGGCCAAAGGACGTCCATTTCTATGCCTTTCTGTGACTCTTCCAGTCTCTCTGTATCTCTGTTGCAACCTGCTGATAACACTCTGTGACACTCTATGCGCAGTGGCCACTTCCATCTAAGAACATCCTGCTTGAAGTTTCGCAATGGTAAAGTACTGTTGATCAATTGTTAAGTGTCGTCTTGGTCTTATGATGTCAAAATGTAAACAGCATGATGAGGAGGATTGTTTAAATACCAATTCTAATTGAACCAGGAAACTTGTTGGGCGATTCATGGATCAAACATCTGTTGTAAATTTTGCCATTAACCACTTTAGGACCGCCGCACGCAGATACGCGTGATTGCGGCGGTCCTTCTGTACCTCCTTGACGCGCGGGCACGTCATCTCGCGAGAGGCAAGATTTGCTGTGAACGCGCGCGTGCACAGCAGCTCACGGATCGGAAGTTATACTACAGCCTGCCAACGATGTTTTGTTAACAGCGTCTGATATACCTGCTACCTGGTCCTCTGGTGATCCCATTTGCTGGTATCGACCACCAGAGGACCAGGTAGCTATGTAAAGTAGCACCAAGCACCACACTACACCCCCCCTGTCACTTATTAACCTCTGATCACCCCATATAGACTCCCTGATCACCCCCCTGTCATTGATCACCCCCCTGTATGGCTCCATTCAGACGTTCATATGTTTTTTGCGGATCCGTAAAACACGGACACCGGCAATGTGCTTTCCGCATTTTACAAATCCACACATTGCCAGAACTATATAAAAATGCTTTTTCTTGCGTACAAGAATAGGACATCTTCTAAAGTCTGTCCCCATAGAAATGAATGGGTCCGCAATTCCGTTCCGCAAACAGAATTGAGGACGTGTGAATGGGGCATAAGGGTCCCTTATCGCCGCCAGTTAGTTAGCTATTTGTTAGTTAGTTAGCGCCCAGCCCACCGCACCGCAGTCACTGATTTTGGCAGAGATTTTTTCATCCATGATGATTGATGCGAATAAAGAAATCTGTGCCGTTCATTTTTTTTTTTTTTCAGCCCAGAGGCTGAACGAAAAAAAAAAAATCTCAATATAATTGTATGCTCAATATAAGGAGAATAGCAGAAACTCCTAATGCTGGCCATACATGTAATGATTGCGGAGACCCTCAAATGCCAGGGCAGTACAAACACCTCACATGTGACCTCATTTTGGAAAGAAGACACCCCAAGGTATTGTTTTCTGGGGTGTATTTTTATATCTCTCTTAAATATCTCTGTAAACGACAACTTTTAAAAAAAAATTTATACAAAGTTGTCAATTTACAGAGATATATCTCTCACCCAACATGGGTATATGTAAAAATACACCCCAAAACACATTGCCCTACTTCTCCTGAGTACGGCGATACCACATATGTGACACTTTTTTGCAGCCTAGGTGCGCAAAGGGCCGTAAAGTCCAACGAGTACCTTTAGGCTCTACTGGGCTGCTCACAATTTAGCCCCGCCCAAAATGCCAGAACAGTACAAACACCCCACAAATAACCCCGTTTTGGAAAGAAGACACCCCAAGGTATTCGCTGAGGGGCATATTCAGTCCATGAAAAATTGAACTTTTTGTCACAAGTTAGCGGAAAGGGAGACTTTGTGAGAAAAAACAATAAAAAAATCAATTTCCGCTAACTTGTGCCAAAAAAAAATCTTCTATGAACTCGCCATGCCCCTCACGGAATACCTTGGGGTGTCTCCTTTCCAAAAAGGGGTCACATGTGGGGTATTTATACTGCCCTGGCATTTTAGGGGCCCTAAAGCGTGAGAAGAAGTCTGAATCCAAATAAGTAAAAATGCCCTCCTAAAAGGTACTCATTGGAATTAGGGCCCCTTTGCGCATCTTGGCTGCAAAAAAGTATCACACATGTGGTATCGCCGTACTCAGGAGAAGTAGGGCAATGTGTTCTGGGGTGTATTTTTATATATATACCCATACTTTGTGTGAGAAATATCTCTGTAAACGACAACTTTTTACATGTTTTTTTATACAAAGTTGTCAATTTACAGAGATATTTCTCTTACCCACCATGGGTATATGTAAAAATAAACCCCAAAACACATTGCCCTACTTCTCCTGAGTACGGCGATACCACATGTGTGACACTTTTTTGCAGCCTAGGTGCGCAAAGGGGCGTAAAGTCCAATGAGTACCTTTAGGTTTTACTGGGCTGCTCACAATTTAGCCCCACCCAAAATGCCAGAACAGTACAAACACCCCACAAATGACCCCATTTTGGAAAGAAGACACCCCAAGGTATTCGCTGAGGGGCATATTCAGTCCATGAAAAATTGAACTTTTTGTCACAAGTTAGCTAAAAATCTTCTATGAACTCGCCATGCCCCTCACGGAATACCTTGGGGTCTCTTCTTTCCAAAATGGGGTCACATGTGGGGTATTTATACTGCCCTGGCATTTTAGGGGCCCTAAAGCGTGAGAAGTCTGGAATCCAAATGCGTAAAAATGTCCTCCTAAAAGGTACTTATTGGAATTAGGGCCCCTTTGCGCATCTTGGCTGCAAAAAAGTGTCACACATGTGGTATCGCCGTACTCAGGAGAAGTAGGGCAATGTGTTTTGGGGTGTATTTTTACATATACCCATGCTGGGTGAGAGAAATATCTCTGTAAATTGACAACTTTGTATAAAAAATTTTTAAAGTTGTCATTTACAGAGATATTTCTCACACACAGTATAGGTATATGTAAAAATACACCCCAAAACACATTGCCCTACTTCTCCTGAGTACGGTGATACCACATGAGGGACACTTTTTTGCAGCCAAGATGCGCAAAGGGGCCCTAATTCCAATGAGTACCTTTAGGATTTCACAGGGCATTTTTACGCATTTGGATTCTCACGCTTTAGGTCCCCTAAAATGCCAGGTCAGTATAAATACCCTACAAGTGACCCCATTTTGGAAAGAAGACACCCCAAGGGGCATGGCGAGTTCACAGAAGTTTTTTTTTTTTGGCACAAGTTAGCGGAAATGTATTAATTTTTTATTTTTTTAGAGTCTCATATTCCACTAACTTGTGACAAAAAAGAAAATTTTACATGAACTCACAATACCCCTCACGGAATACCTTGGGGTGTCTTCTTTCTAAAATGGGGTCACATGTGGGGTATTTATACTGCCCTGGCATTTTAGGGGCCCCTAAAGCGTGAGAAGAAGTCTGGAATCCAAATGCGTAAAAATGCCCTGTGAAATCCTAAAGGTACTCATTGGAATTAGGGCCCCTTTGCGCGCACAGGCTGCAAAAAAGTGTCACACATGTGGTATCGCCGTACTCACGAGAAGTAGGGCGATGTGTTTTGGGGTGTATTTTTACATATACCCATGCTAGGTGAGAGAAATATTTCTGTAAATTACAACTTTTTATTTTTTTTATACAAAGTTGACAATTTACAGAGATATCTCTTTCACCCAGCGTGGGTATATGTAACAATACACCCCAAAACACATTGCCCTACTTCTCCTGAGTACGGCGATACCACATGAGTGACACTTTTTTACAGCCTGGGTGCGCAAAGAGGCCCAAATTCCAACGAGTACCTTTAGGTTTTACATGGCTGCTCACAATTTAGCCCTGCCCAAAATGCCAGAACAGTAAACACACCCCACAAATGACCCCATTTCGGAAAGTAGACACCCCAAGGTATTCACTGAGGGGCATAGTGAGTCCGTGGGAAATTTGTTTTTTTTTTTGCCAGAAGTTAGCAGAAATGGAAACTTTATTATTTTTTTTTTTTTTCAGAAAGTGTCATTTTCCGCTAACTTGTGAAAAAAAAAGAAATCATACATGAACTCATCATGCCCCTCCGCGAATACTTTGGGGTGTCTTCTTTCTAAAATGTTGTCATTTGGTGGGTATTCATACTATCCTGGCATTCCAGCACCTGAAGAAACATGACAGGTGCTCAGAAAGTCAGAGCTGCTTCAAAATGTGGAAATTCACTTTTGTGCACCATAGTTTGTAAACGCTATAACTTTTACCCAAACCAATAAATATACACTTATTAGATTTTTTTTTTTTTTTATCAAAGACCTGTACAACAATAAATTTATAGAAAAATTTATATAGAAATGTAGTTTTTTTTTAACATTTTACAACAGAAAGTAAACAAAAGTCATTTTTTTGCAAAAATTTCGGTCATTTTTGATTAATTGCAAAAAAATAAAAAATGTCAGCAGCAATGAAATACCACCAAATGAAAGCTCTATAAGTGAGAAGAAAAGGAGGTAAAATTAATTTGGGTGGTAAGTTGCATGACGGAGCAATAAACGGTGAAAGTAGTGTAGTGCAGAATTGTAAAAAGTGGTCTGGTCATTAAGGGTGTTTAAGCTAGGGGGGCTGAGCTGGTTAAGCTCCTTTTTAGTGAACAGCAATTTGCAAAAAGTACTGAAATATTGAACAGTTGGACACGTGCATTCAAAAGTTTAAAGAAGGTCACATTCAGTTCACCTGTTAAAGTTAGAGTGCATTTAGAAGTCAAATATCCCTAACTTTTTGTGAGTACCCCTTGACCTTTTTCACATTTTTTATCATTACACCCAGAAACCTTAATGTAGGGATTTCGAATTTTATATGATAGACCAGCACCAAGTAGCAAGTATGTGTGAAGTGAAAAGAAAACAATACATGACTTTCAAAAATTTTAATAAGTAAAAATACTGAAAGTATGGCATGCATTTGTATTTAGCCCCCTGAGTCAATACTTTGTACAGTCGTGGCCAAAAGTTTTGAGAATTACACAAATATTAGTTTTCTCAAAGTTTGCTGCTAAACTGCTTTTAGATCTTTGTTTCAGTTTTTTCTGTGATGTAGTGAAATATAATTACACACACTTCATACGTTTCAAAGGCTTTTATCGACAATTACATGACATTTATGCAAAGAGTCAGTATTTGCAGTGTTGGCCCTTCTTTTTCAGGACCTCTGCAATTCGACTGGGCATGCTCTCAATCAACTTCTGGGCCAATTCCTGACTGATAGCAACCCATTCTTTCATAATCACTTCTTGGAGTTTGTCAGAATTGGTGGGTTTTTGTTTGTCCACTCGCCTCTTGAGGATTGACCACAAGTTCTCAATGGGATTAAGATCTGGGGAGTTTCCAGGCCATGGACCCAAAATGTCAACGTTTTGGTCCCCGAGCCACTTTTGCCCTATGGCACGGTGCTCCATCGTGCTGGAAAATGCATTGTTCTTCACCAAACTGTTGTTGGACTGTTGGAAGAAGTTGCTGTTGGAGGGTGTTTTGGTACCATTCATTATTAATGGCTGTGTTTTTGGGCAAAATTGTGAGTGAGCCCACTCCCTTGGATGAGAAGCAACCCCACTCATGAATGGTCTCAGGATGCTTTACTGTTGGCATGACACAGGACTGATGGTAGTGCTCACCTTTTCTTCTCCGGATAAGCCTTTTTCCTGATGCCCCAAACAATCAGAAAGAGGCTTCATCGGAGAATATGACTTTGCCCCAGTCCTCAACAGTCCATTCACCATATTTTCTGCAGAAGATCAATCTGTCCCTGATGTTTTTTTTTGTTGAGAGAAGTGGATTCTTTGCTGCCCTTCTTGACACCAGGTCATCTTCCAAAAGTCTTTGCCTCACTGTGCATGCAGATGCGCTCACACCTGCCTGTTGCCATTCCTGAGCAAGCTCTGCACTGGTGGCACTCCGATCCCGCAGCTGAATCCTCTTTAGCAGACGATCCTGGCGCTTGCTGGACTTTCTTGGACGGCCCGGAAGCCTTCTTAACAAGAATTGGACCACTTTCCTTGAAGTTCTTGCTTTTGCAACATCTGGAGGGCCGGAGTTTGGACATGCCTGGTTTAAAAGAATAAGGGCATGTGTCAGTAAATCATGCTGCCTGGTGTTAGGGTACTTTTTCCCCTTAATTAGTGCTGTGTTCTGAGGGTATGTGATGTCATATCCTAGTGATATGTCCTAATTTCTAGTAGTTAGAAAACCTAATCCAGAATTTTTTTAAATGAATTATTAAATTACACAACATTCAGACCAGAATATACCTTTATGATGCACTCTGTAATTTATTTCAAAGACCGTTTAGCCCTGCCAAATGACAGCAAAAAGTGAGACATGATAATTACATATATAATATTTATTTCATTTATATTCTACTTTTCTGGTTTACAGATTCTGCATTTTCATCTTCTATTTATACCTCTGTGTATATGTGGGATGGTGTGACAGAGGTACGAGTGCGTGACTCATTTTCAAATGCTAATTATAATTTTGTTAATGCCCCTTTTGTCATCATGGTTGTGATAATGTCCATGACATGTCTTGATTAGGGAAATATCCTCGTTAAATAAGAAGAAAAGTTTGAAGAATTAGAAGTTAGAAGATTTTAGTTAACATTTATATGAATGCAAACAATTGTGTCTTTCTGGAAAGGAACATTGTTTTAATGCTTTGACTTTTCCTATTAGATCTGCATGTATTCAGATATACATAGCAATATATATGCAAATTCTTGTACCCATGCCATTTAACATTGGTGAAAGCAATTTTTTGAAGAAAAAATAACACAGAAAACAGAGCCACATAAATGATTCAATTCGTGCTCAGGATAGCGTGAAAAACACAAGCAAATAGAGCTTCTAGTAAATCAAAAGCACAGCATTATCTTTCCAGACTGGCATTTAATCATTTTGCAATGTGACAAACACAATTGGTTTTCATGCTGGCAGATGACACACATCTCCAAATATTACATCTAAAATCTGCAAACAAAACCGCCCGCGTTCTACAGAATGTGCTTTGCTTTACATGCCATTATCTCAATCCCTGCGTCTCGGCAGTCGGGATGGTATTCACAATTTTTTTCTATCAATGATTTGCTCACTGTTAACATGTTTAGTTTTTCCCTTTAATCCTGCAGGAAGGCATCGCTTTATGAGTGCATCTGAAACCTTCGTAGATAGTTCAAAGAAGAACTTTGGAAGAAAAAATATTAAAATATGATCATACAGCATCCACTCAAATCAGCCAGTATGAATAGACTGAGGATAGGAGGCCTGAGTGAATGGTCCTATATTAGTAGTACATCATGACTATTCACAAAGGGCTATTACTATTACAGGGTTTTTAACAGAGAGATCTGAAAGAATGTCATTATATCTTGAAATAGACTGTGAATATTTGACTAAAGATCAGCGAAATGAGGTCCTCAACAAGAGAAAATCTGGTGAACTGTTCGACATAGCATAGTCCATTGGCCCAATAATAGGCATTAATTTTTAACAATCGGATATATAACCTCTAGACATCTTTGAGTTACTGTATAAAATACAGATTATACATATAGACACTGAAACAAAAGGAAAGAAACAGGTACAGTATGCATTAAATGAAATCCTTCTAGCTGTTGTTGGGAATATGATGTCCCTGTGGCTGCACTGCCCTATTTGCAGCATTACCCCATTCACAAAAGGTAGGAATTAAAGCCACCCTCTAGTCAGGATCTCAGAAATGATATGCAAGTCATACTTACATGGGATGATTATTTGCAGTACTGTATATTCACTTCAGATCTTGCTTATTGTGTGAAAGTTATAGTAAACCTGGCGGGCCATGCAGTGCTCCACCCGCTCCCTCTAAGTCCTGGCCTCAGCTCTTTGGAAAAGTGCAGAGAAGCTTAAAAAGTTACACATTATTGTGCAAATATGGCATGTGTCATAATGTGCTACTTTTTTACACCAAAATAGTGGTGTAAAACCTTTAGTGAATGTCTCCCACAGAGGTATAATGCAAAGTTTTCTAAAAGTACTCTAAAAAGTTGAGTTAACTGTAATTACAGTATATTACTTTAGTTATTGTCTACTGATCTTGATGGCACTGCTGCATTCAGCATTTTGCAGGGTTCAGAGCTGTAATTTCTAGTTTTCCCACACAGACATCCTTTACGCAGTGGCTGCTATGGCAGTGGTTCCGCCCCTGGATAATCCCGGAATTTATAAACAGTAGGGCTATTTTCCACAACAAGCAGATGGTCACCAGAATGTATGAAGAATGCATCAACACTGTAAGAAAACAAGGTACTACAATAAGCTCACCGACAAATGGCACAAACCAAAAGAAGATGGCCACAAATGGGGAAGATATGCAATGGAGTGGATAGAAGATGTATAGCATACAGGTTAATAAAGGACAAATGACTGTGAACAGATATTAAGCTATACTTAACTACATGTGCTTCGAATTCAACCCAGCAATGCCGACAGTTTAACAATTTAGCAACAGACAAATTTAAAAGGATAGCAATGAAAGATTGTAATACTACAGGTGCCAGAATACACAGATAATTCTCTAAATCTGTGTACGATACAAATAATCTGGAAAGAAACACGCATAGCTCATGCTATTCATAGCACCAAAATAGCAATCAGCCTGGATATATATAAAGGCTAAGCAATCAGCAGCTCCACCCAATGTTAATCAGACCAAGCTGAGAGATAACCCGACTCTATGGTTATGCAACTGTCCTAACAATGCTAGTAAATAGGCAAACATAAAACAAAAGGGATATTGCTGTTTCTTATAACCTATAAGAGTTTAGATACATTATTAGTGATATATCTGATGACAAGTTTGTTAAATGTTTAACAGCCAGCAGACCTGTGAATGCAGATCTGGCCTGAAGGTCAGAATAAATGCAAGTAATGTGCTTACAAAGTTAATCAACTTTTGATGTATATGTTTTTCTATAGGTCAGGGATGTCAACCTGCGGCCCTCCAGCTGTTCCAAAACTACAACTCCCAGCATGCCTTTACAGCTGTAGGCTGTCCAGGCATGCTGAGAATTGTAGTTTGGCAACAGCTGGAGGGCCGCAGGTTGGGCATCCCTGCTATAGGTACATTGTAAAGATATTCTTTAGTAGATATCACATACTGGTCACCCAACGTTATGTCACTATTGGTGGAGATTTAGTAAAAAAATGATCCATTAACAATACCTTGTTATAAAAGTGGAGTACATGCTTTGCAATA
Source organism: Bufotes viridis (assembly GCA_033119425.1). Taxonomy (NCBI): domain Eukaryota; kingdom Metazoa; phylum Chordata; class Amphibia; order Anura; family Bufonidae; genus Bufotes; species Bufotes viridis. Next base: position 266,701,701 of record CM065589.1, read on the forward strand.
AGTTTATGATGTTTCACATAATACTGTTTTTACTCATAAAAACTGGTGACTGGTAAATCCCCCGGTGAGCCCCTGAGCAAGATTAGCACCTAGTGCCCAAAGTTCCCCACCCTCTGCACGAGAGGCACATGGCACTGTAGAGAGAGTAACTGCACCACATGTACAGTTGTGTTCAAAATTATTCAACCCCCACTGAAATTGAGTGTTTTGGCCAGTTGATTTTGATCATTTCAGTCATCTTGTTTACAATGAAATCAAAGAGGCACTTGTAAGTCAGACAAATATAACATTATATTTATAATGAAATAACCACAAATGTCTTTTCTGTGCTCACATCATTATCAGTTTTATTCAACCCCCAAGTGACATTCAATCTTAGTACTTAGTACAACATCCTTTTCCAGTTATAACAGCTTTTAAACGTGAAGCATAGCTTGACACAAGTGTCTTGCAGGGATCTACGGGTATCTTCGCCCATTCTTCATGGGCAAAAGCCTCCGGTTCAGTCTCATGCTTGCGCGCTGCAACTGCTTTCTTTAAGTCCCACCAGAGGTTCTCAATCGGATTTAAGTCTGGTGACTGCGATGGCCACATTAAAATGTTCCAGCCTTTAATCTGCAACCATGCTCTAGTGGACTTGGAGGTATGCTTGAGATCATTGTCCTGTTGAAAGGTCCAACATCTCCCAAGCCTCAGGTTTGTGACGGACTGCATCACATTTTCATCCAATATCTCCTGGTACTGAAGAGAATTCATGGTACCTTGCACACGCTGAAGCTTCCCTGTACCTGTAGAAGCAAAACAGCCCCAAAGCTTGATTGACCCCCCGCCATGCTTCACAGTAGGCAAGGTGTTATTTTCTTCATAGACCTTGTTCTTCCTCCTCCAAACATAGCATTGATCCATGGGCCCAAACAGTTCTAATTTTGTTTCATCAGTCCACAGAACACTATCCCAAAACTTTTGTGGTTTGTCCACATGACTTTTGGCATACTGCAGTCGACTCTTCTTATTCTTTGGAGACAGCAAGGGGGTGCGCCTGGGAGTTCTGGCATGGAGGCCTTCATTACGCAGTGTGCGCCTTATTGTCTGAGCTGAAACCTCAGTACCCGCATCTGACAAATCTTTTTTTAGTTCCTCAGCAGTCACACGGGGACTTTTCTCCACTTTACGCTTCAGGTAGCGCACAGCAGTCGAAGTCAGCATCTTCTTTCTGCCATGACCAGGTAGCGTTTCAACAGTGCCCTTTGCCTTGAATTTGCGAATGATGCTTCCTATGGTGTCTCTTGGTATGTTTAACATCTTTGCAATCTTCTTATAGCCATTGCCCTTCCTGTGAAGAGAAATCACCTCTTCTCTTGTCTTCCTGGACCATTCTCTTGACTTCACCATGTTTGTAAACACAACAGTAAATGTCTAGAAGGAGCTGAGTATCACAGTCATTTTAAATCTGCCTAATTGGTGCTTATTATGCTTGATTGCTGCTCCTTGACATCCACAGGTGATTTCAATACCTGATCGAAAACACTTGAATGAACCTCTGTTCTTAAGAGTGGCAGTCTTTAAGGGGTTGAATAATTGTGTCAATGAATAAATCACAAAAAAAAACATTCAATACTGTATTACAAAAACAATTGATGTCATTTTAGTTGCATTTGGTTCTTTAAAAAGTCCTTGTAAGATTTCATTCTGAACACAATTACAAATGTTCACTAAATACCCTAAAACCCTTTACAGCATTGGGGGTTGAATAATTTTGAACACAACTGTAGCTAAGCAGCATACGGCACCTCAATCAGCCTAAATTCAGATAAAAACTGGATAGATTATTTTGCCAACTACTGTTTATTACTATAGATGCATCGGTTGGCTGAACTGACTTCTAGGTTCAGAGGCAGACCAGCCATTTAGATTTTTTCCTTGGACCCACCTTCTTGAAGTCAATGCAGGGACCCCTATAATAATCTTTAGCGTCTTGCTTTATAGTGGGCCCCCAGAATAAATTTTACTGGTGGGCCCTAGGCAACCCAGTCCGACACTGCTTATATGTCAACAGTTGAAGGGAGGAATTTTTCATGAGGATAATATATGAAGTCAGTTTTGCTTGAGTGTACATTGGCAAACTCAGCACCAGATTTATCAAATGTTGCATATTGTTTGTTAAATTCAATGCTTCTTTAAATCTAACACTTTTGTCTAGAAAAGCAACTCTAGGTTTTATATGCTAGCCCCCTACTGAAGTGAGTTTCATTAACATAGTTAGGGCCCTTTCACACTTGCGTTCGGAAGATTCGGTATAGAGTTCCGTCGTTGGGGCTCTATGCCGGAAGAATACTGATCAGGATTATCCCCATGCATTCTGAATGGAGAGAAATCCGTACAGTATGCATCAGGATGTCTTCAGTTCAGTCACTGAACGTTTTTTGGACGGTGGAAATACCGCAGCATGCTGGGATGCATTGGGGGTCATGACGGATCCATTTTGGCAATGTTAAAAAATAAAGTTAATGCAAGCAGATGCGTTCAAACGGATGCATGCAGTTGTATTATCTGTAACTGAAGCATTTCTTTCCGGCATAGAGCCTCAACGACGGAACTCTATGCCGGATCTTCCAAATGCAAGTGTGAAAGGGCCCTTAACAACACCCACTGAAACTGAAGTGAGTGTTGTAAAAATGTCCTAAGATGTTTTGCGCAAGTTACCTAAAAGTCACAAAGCCCTTAATTTGCAACTTTTGAAGCTAGTATTATATAGTACAGGGCTTTATAAACCCCCTACCCCCCATAAAAAAGTATTTGGGTGCATAATGAAGGTATCAATGTATGTGATTCATGTGGTAGCATATGGTGCCCAGTGGTTTGTTGGCAGTCACTGATATCTGTACACATAGGAGGTGTTATCACTGATAGCATTTACCATGTGTATATACAGAGATCGCTGTAGAGGTATCAATGATTGATAGCATTCTCTGTGCAAATGTGTATATATATATACGTCAATCACTGATAGGTGTACTTGAGGGAATTGTTATGTTCAGGAAAAAACAAAGGTATACAGTGCTTTGAAAAAGTATTCATAACCCTTGAACTTTGCCACATTTTTTCATTTTATACCCTCATACTTAAATGTATTTTATTGGGATTTTATATGGTAGACCAACACAAAGTAGCAAGTATGTGTGAAGTGAAAGGAAAATGATAAAATGTTTTCCAATTTTTTAATAAATAAAAATGTAAAAAGTGTGTCATGCATTTGTATTCAGCCTCCTTTACTCAGATACCCCTAACTAAAATCCACTGTAACCAATTGCCTTAAGAAGTCACTTAATCAGTAAATAAAGTCCATTACAACTGTTTTGTGAAGTCCTCAGAGTTTTGTTAGAGAACATCAGTGATCAAACAGCATAATGAAATCCAAGGAACACACCAGACAGGTCAGGGATAAAGTTGTGGAGAAGTAAAAAGCAGGGTTAGGTTATAAAAAAAAATACACTCTGAATATCGCACAAAGCACTGTTTGATCCAAAATGGAAGGAGTATGGCACAATTGAAAATCTACCAAGACATGGCCGTCTACCTAAACTGACAGCCTAGGCAAGACAAGCACTAGTTGGAGAACCAGCCAAGAGGCCCATGGTCACTCTGGAGGAGCTGCAGAGATCCACAGCTCAGGTGGGAGAATCTGTCCACATGACAACTATTAGTCGTGTACTCCACAAATCTGGCCTTTATGGAAGAGTGGCAAGAATAGACATTTTTTTTAAGTGAGCCATAAAAAGTCCTATTTGCAGTTTGCGACAAGCCACGTAGGGGAACAGCAAATATCTGAAAGAAGTTGCTCTGCTCAGATGAAACCAAAGTTTAAATTTCAGGCCTAAATGCAAAACGCTATGTGTGGCAGAAAACTAACATTGCACATAACTCTGAACACACTATCCCCACCGTGAAACTTGTTGTGGGGATGCCTTTCCTCAGCAGGGACAGAGAAGCTGGTCAGACTTAATGGGAAGATCGATAGCGCTAAATCCAGGGCAATGCTGGAGGAAAACATGTGAAAGGCTACAAAAGACTTGAGACTGAGGCAGAGGTTCACCTTCCAGCAGGACAACAACCCTAAACATAAAGCCATATCTACAATTAAATGGTTTAGATTAAAGCATATTCATGTGTAAGAATGACCCAGTCAAAGTCCAGCCCTAAATCCCATTTAGAATCTGTGGCAAGACTTGAAAATTGAAGTTAACAGACGCTCTCCATCCAACCTCTGACTGAACTTGAGCTATTTTGCAAAGAAGAATAGACAAAAATGTCAGCCTCTAGATGTGCAACACTGGTAGAGACATGCCCCGAAAGACTTGCAGCTGTAATTGCAGCGAAAGGTGGTCCTACAAAGTATTGCTGAATACAAATGCATGCCACACTTTCATAGTAACATAGTATATTATATTAGGCCGAAAAAAGACATTTGTCCATCCAGTTCGACCTGTTTCCTGCAAGTTGATCCAGAGGAAGGCAAAAAACCCCTGTGAGGTAGAGCCAATTTTCCCCACTTAAGGGGAAAAAATTCCTTCCCGACTCCAATCAGGCAGTCAGAACAACTCCCTGGATCAACGACCTATCTCTAGTAGCTATAGCCTGAAATATTATTACGCTCCAGAAATACATCCAGGCCCCTCTTGAATTCCTTATTTTTATTTATTAAAAATGTTGAAAACCATGTATCATTTTACACAGACTTGCTATCTTTCTCAAGACCAACTACAGGAGTGCTGTGGTACAATCATTTTGACTATTTGATCTGAGGTCAGGCATGGAAGTCTGATGGGGGTGTAACATGAAGGTGTGATCTGAGGTTTGATGGGGGTCTGACATGGAGGTCTAATGGGGTCTGATCTGAGTTCCTGATTAGGGGGTCTTATCTGATGTCATGACATGGAGGTTTGATTTGAGTTCCTGATATATGGGGGGTCTGATCTGATGAAAAATACATTTTTTCTTATTTTTCTCCTCTAAAACATCGCGTCTAATCATCAGGTGCGTCTTATGAAGTGAAAAATATGGTAAGCTTGTGGGTGTAATGTGAAAAAAAGTGGAAAAGTTCAAGGGGCATGAGTACTTTTTAAAGGTAACTATCATTTTACCCACAAAACTTAGTCACATCTATAAATAGATCTGAAGATGCTTCTATTATCTATAAGGATTTCCCATTGAGAAAACACATGACCTAATAATTGATTTACAGAAAGACAGTATTGAGTAATAAAATAAATAATTAAATAAAATCTCCAGTACGTGGCCTATTGGAGTTCACTGAGGACTGGAATGAAAAAGACTGGTTTAAACCATGTAGGCTCATTTTGACAAATGATACAATTCCAACACAAACATACAATTAAATAATAAATAATAATAATAAAAAGGGGTTTTCAAGCACTTATATATTGATTACCTAACTATTTAACTCCCAGCACCCCTGTCAATCAGCTTTTGGAACACATCCTCTTAATTGATCTGTAACGTCAAGTTTGTTGGTTACATGACCTGTCTGCAGTTTTGTCCCATTCACTTACAACCCCAATCGCAACCAGTATTTAGTGTATGATGCTGTGCTTGGTATAATATGAAGAGGCTGCATCAATCGTCAAACTCCAGATCGTCGAGGAGTGAGACTCCCACCCAGCAGATATTGATGACCAACCCTGACACAGGTCATCAATATCTTAGTCTCAAAAAAGCCCTTTAATAAGGCTTTGTAAAACTTTTATTTCCCATAATATGCTAATGGTTATTATATTATCTGTAGTTAAGATAGTAAAGTACTTTTTACTGTGTAAATATATAACTAATTTGGAGGTGTTACCCCCTTGATGTATTGAGTGGAGGAAGTTTTTGTTGTGTTGCATTATCTTTAATCTATATGGAAATGCATTATAGCTGGAAATCATGGTTTAAAACTAATTTTTCAGTTTTCTTCAAAGTGTTATCAGACTATTTCACATGTTGGAATGTGTGTAATAAAATAGTACACAGTTAATATTGAGGATACATCACAGTGTTTCTATACAACCAGAACCGTTCACAGAAGCAGCATGATCTGGTGCACTCTAAGAGGATGCCATGCTGATACATTGGCAGATGTATTTTTGACTTAAAACCTGCGCAACTGTTTCATGAAAACAACAGATGTTTTTGAATAAAACTGGATTAATCTGCGAATAACCAAATCCATGCAGAGTAACAGAGAACACATCAGCAGTAACAAATCATCCTTTTAGTTTTTACTCATAAACATAATTATTCATCAATTCAAGCAATTTTTTTTGTAGACACAATCTAAAAAAATGCACATATACATTTTCTACTAAAAGCTGCCTTTGTTCTTCTGCAATTTTCTATACTATAGTAAAAGCCCCTATGTTACCTGGTGTTGGTTATTTTTATGATTTACTTTATATATAAAAGTGAAATGGAAACCAGCATTTCATGGCCAGTCTTGATTTTATTGCTCTCTCTCTCTCTCTCTATATATATATATATATATATATATATATATATATATATATACACAATTTGATGCTTAACTAGATTTTTAAATGAAAAAATGGTGTGGTGGTAAACAGGCAGGAAGTGCTCAAACCCAAATGCAGTTGTGCATTTATATACAGGGGAGGAGATCCTGCACTTGTAGCCCCTTGCTAATGGCGATCCCCAACAAAGAGGCATACAGTGGAGGATGCCCGCAGTGGACCACAAGTACCACAACCGCAGAGTGCACCTGTCTTTTCAATTGTTATTGTTAGCTAGATTTTTAGTTAGCTTACTGAACTATAGACTAAGGAAAGATAGCAAATTTACATATCCTTTTTCCTAGAGGAGCATGGAGCTTTGACTCCTCATGCCTTCTAAACGCTTTCAACAAGAAATTGTACTTCCCTGTCCCCGACAAAAGACTCTCACCCAGCTAAGCCAGTTTTCTGTAGTCTATACTGAGTAGCACCAGTCACCTGACTATCTACAGATGAGTTACTGGCCTGTTTTGTCTCAAAGACCTGTTTAAAAGGTCGAACATTGTCTTATAGAATAGCTACCTTCAAACTGATGGTACCAGAGGCACAGTTTTATTTTTTGGTAAGTGATAATTTGCATAAACTATAGACTGATCAGAAAATGCTGATCTCCTCAATTGACTATACATGCCTGTGACCTCGGCTGCTGATACTGTTGCACTTGGTAGGGTTGCCCAAAATATGGATGCTCTGGTTAAGACCAGATGGTAAGATGACTTTGCCTTTTCAAATTGCTTTACCCTATTGTCACATTAGTATGTTACAATAAACATTTCCATCCATCGTTTGGAATCTTCTGGGCTCTTGCTATACCAGGATATCTTTTATCACCTTTACCTTGACTTGATATTTATGTTTTTCATTAGATACTTTTTTAACTATGTTTGAGTTCCCATCAGTATGTATGTAAACTAGTGTGTAATTGTGTAGGAAAAGTTCATTTTCCCTTTTGGAAACACTTCATGCGTTATTACAGCCTGTATATGGATGAATGTTCTCTTTTAAGCTGCTATTAAAATGTTGCAGGCCAAGAATTAGAATTGTGGTCATGGAGATCACATAGCCAGCAGCACCAGTAAATTGTGGCTTTATTTGTTAAGAACAGAAAGAGTTGGAATGTTAAATATATGCTTTGTGTTGAGCCGTTGCTCATGGCATGTTGATATACAGCAGTGACAAACAGTTAATTTTATACGATTTTGTGTGAATTTTCTCTTCCGAGAGCTGAAAGGAATATCAGATTGTCTGCTTTCTATTAGTTTCAGTGTATGAAATTGTAATGCTCATCAGCAGTTCAGAGATGGATTTGCATATGAATTACAGAGCAGATGCAAGCAGGTGAAATTCCAATGATGAGGTCCAAGAAGTGTCTGATTAATTTAATGCAGCTCTCACAGAAGTAGAACTTTCTTTTTACTTTTAAAATTTTCTTTCCGCAGCAGTAATTCAGTATTCCCATATTGTATGTATACTGTTGGTATTCATCATTAAGACTATTATACAGTGCTGCAATATCTTCTTGTTACATGAATTGTTAGTTCGTCTTGGTGGGTCAAGTGGTGATGGCCAAAGGGATGCTGATAGTAGATGTATGATTCCCAATGCATAGTTCGTCAGTGGTTCTCCACAAGTCAGTGGTAACATGAGCAGCCACTTATACAATGGAGATGGAAAACTGATTACAACCTGCTAAAAGAAATGTACTGATCTGTATCACATGGTGAACAAGTCTACTGAGCAGGCATGTATTTCACTGATACTGTATTTCCGAGTTATATGTAAGTGGTGGAATAAAATTGTACATGAAATAATAACCATCATTAGAAAGAGGAAGATTGTTTAATAGTGTTCTTTTTAAAAATGACAACCCTTTATACTATATTTACATGGAGGCATTCATTACACACAACCTCCTTGATTACAGTGAAGCTTATACTTTCTGGCTGAGAGGAAGTTTGCTATATCAGAAACCTTCCCTGTTGTTCTGTCTGCAGGGGATCCAAAAATGCATTTGAGCAGCAGAGCAAAAATGAAGATAGTTGGTTTCCAAATAGTTAAGTGTTTTCTTTGTTTTGTCAGAAAGTTTTGTGTGCCTATGACAACTGCAAGTTATGGCTGACTACAGGATATGATTGTGTAGCAGGGGACTGACACTGTCTGTGTAATAAAGCTAGAATTTTCCGTTAACATTTTTAAAAGTTTTGTTGTGGAATATAATATAATTGTTGTGCCTCACAGTATCCACATGTAAACAAAAAAATACTCACTTCCCGTAATTCCAGAGGAAAGTAGGCAAGTCACACCAGCCATATCCCCATCTTATCACAACCTCTGTGTTTGCAAGTGATATGTTCATAGAAAAAAGAGCTTAAGCCAATTAAAATCCAACAGCCAATTAAAATCCATGCTCGGCCATCATCCACCTTGCTCAAGTTTTGCTACCTATTGCCTTCTTCCTGGACATCCAGTATTTTACAGATCAGAAAACAGACAAGATGAAGAAGGATTCTATGACAGACTTGTCCATAATGCCTTGCAGGTGGCCTCAGCCAGTTATGAGGGACTATAGACGTGATGCACTGATGATTCAGTTGATGTGTCGTAGCCATTTTATAACATTTGTGTTGTCTGCGGTTATACAATGAAGAGATAGAACTTTTGTCAGACAAAGCTAATGGAACACAGAATACAGATAGTTTAGTGTCTGTGTTTCACAGTGAGAATACAATTACAATCAATTGATAGATAGCTTTTAAAGTGAATCTGTCAGCTCCAAAACACTCCAAACTAGAGTAAGTGATGTATGTCATTTTTATCTTCATACTCATTTGCATTCTGACACTATGCTCCAACAAATTGCTAGTAAAATACATTGAGAGGACTCATCTGCTCACACACATAATGGAGAGGACTCCTGTACTCACACACATAATGGAGAGGACTCCTGTACTCACACACATAATGGAGAGGACTCAAAGAGGAGTCCTCACAATGCATTTAACTGCTGGTTTGTCAGAGCACAGCGTCAAAATGAAATGACGATTAAATTTACCTAACCAGACTCGGTGTCCTTTACATTATACAATGCTTACTCTAATTTGGGGGGTTGTTTTGTAACCGACAGATTACCTTTATAGAGAGATTGGAACCCGTGCCTGTTACAGACAGTTAAAACAAAACAAAAATACTATATTAGAGGTCCTAAGTTAAAATTGGGTTTATACCCTCTTGTTATACAGAGCAGGCAGATTGGTTTAGAGGCTGCTGAATGGTGTTAGGCAGGTAAACATCACTCTGCAGGAACTAAAGGCCCTATTACACTGGCAGATAATCACTAAGATCATCACTAACAAATGTTTCTATGTATGCTCTTGCAGTGTAATAATGCTGCCGATTACCCGATGAACAAGCAAACATTCATCAGGTAATCTGAGTCTTTCAACGTGTTTAGAAAAAATTTTTGCCAAATCATACCGTGTAATTAGCACTCTGCTGCCGGCAAACAATAAATCAGTGTGGGGGCGAGCGATGTATTAGCGATCACTCCTCCCCATACTAAGGAGATCACTACATGTAATAGAAGCGGTCTCCTCCGCTAGCGAGCAGGCGATTGCTGGGAAGGAACGCTTCCTTCCCGACAATCACCTGCTGCATCTGCAGGTGTAATAGGACCGAAACACACCTCTGTGGGCTTAAGAAATCACCGCAGGTGATCAATATACAATGATGAACGCACTATATTGTTGTCAGTAAATACAGTTTTACAGGTTATAGATGAGCTAGAATTTAATGTGCTGGGTATATATATATATATATATATATATATATATATGCTCAACCCCTCCAGCTACATAGTATCTCCTGTTATAGTTTGCTTTGGTAGCAATACATGCTAAGAAACTAACACTTAATTTGGGAAGCTATCACATGGCATGCATTAACTTACTCAACGCGTTTCGATATCCATATAGTCGGTGTCTCATCAGGAGCAACTATCCTAGCAGATCGGATTCTAATCTGACTTTAATGGTAACATGCAGCCAAAACTCTACCGCTAGGGCAGCCTTAGTGCGCATGTCAACTACTGTTTTTTTTAAAGACATAAATCCCTCCCCCCAGGTGAGTACCTGTGCTTGGAGCCAATAGGTGATCAAAGGTGTGTCTCGGCAAGCAACATACACAGATCACAAGTATGCCCTGCATACAGCATTACAGGGCCCATTCCAGGGATTACTTATTCTGTCAGCTATCACCCTCAATGTGGGGATCATTAGGCGACCTATATCTCCCATTGTGTGGTAAACAATAAATTAAATAAGGAGCAGTGTTGCCAAAAGAAGTTATCTACAAATTAACTAAGGGGGTACTTAAAAACTCCAGAGTTGAGAAGAGCTGACCCCCCCGATTATGCTACAGACAAGCGTAAACTAAAAGGAATGGTTACCTCAATACAGTGCGACTGTGGCAAAAAAAACATGGGCGATGATGAAGCAGAATGGCCAGGAAAGGTATGAACCCTCACTCCATATATCAATGTACATTGAAACACTAATACGGTTGATCATGCTATATATGCATGCTTAAAGCAAATTGCCTCACATCGCATACAGGCCAATAAACTGTAGATGACATCGTCAAGGGTGGCTTACCTGATCATGTATATATCCCCATTATGTTATTTGTTAGACATTGTATTTCTTGGCTGCAAGAAATTGTGAACCAATCTGTTCTTGAGATTTTTACTTCTACTGTAGGTGATCAAGATTGAGTCCCTGAAAAGGGATCCTATATCAGGGACACTATTTAAGACACACACATATTTGGAGATTATGCTATCCAGCCTTTTCAGAACATCCATCGTGTCACGAGAGTATAATGGTAGCGCGGTCACAAATGGATGCACAATTGTGTCCACCTATATGCTGATATGTTGGGTCAGGCATCCAATTTCTGGCACAATTGGTTTGCCCTGTAGGGGACAGGACTCTTATGGATTTTTGGCAGACTATAAATACACACCATTGTTCAGAAAGCAAGAATGCCATTTCTGATTTAATGATTGAGCTACTGTTCCTTCCTTTTGCTAGAATAGCTTTTGTTTACTAAATGTAAGTATTGGCCCAAGCTGTAGAGCCTGATGGCATGAGCATTCACTCAAAATTTGTTGACACATCTTAATGTATTTGACTTTGTTCATACTGACAATGTTCCCCTTTATCGTATGGCTTGATAACTATGGAGTTATCCTGTTCTAATGATAACAAGCCTTCCAATTCATCTTTCTGGATATAGCTATCATAATTCATATTGTTTTCTAGAATGTGTAGGTCATTTGTGACAATGTCCAAAAGGATATCCAGGGGAGAGTTGCTTCCCACTGGAGGGGCTTTTTGTTGAGTGCGGGCACAACTTGGTTAATGGGCCTTCTCCCAATTCTCTCTGTCCTTCCGCCTACAAATCTACCAGAAGTCTTACTTCTGGCATGTCATACATTTCAATGCAAAGTTCAGGGCACTTTCTTATCATGTATGAGGAAAATTTCCTCCACTTAAATTCCCTGATGGACAGGTTCAGATCTCCTTTTAACTTAGGACCTCTAATGAAGTATTTTTGTTCAGTTTTTTAACCATCTATTCTCTTCAATTTTCACATTTAATTTAATAAATCCTGTTGCTGAAGTGTTACATGTCAGAGATAGTATTAATTGTGGCAGTTGGCATCGTCACACTAAAGTGGACAAAATTGTGCCGTACAAGTGTGGAAATCATTGCAATTGTGAAGTGCCACAGAATCTGCCATTGTTTACTGTGGAGACTATTTATCACCAGTCCAGTAATGTCACTGCTGCCGTCTGCCTGTCCATCATGTTCCATACTATAATGCTGTTACTGAGAACCATACACTGCACAGTATAACCAACTTGAAACTGCCCCCCAAAAGGGGACATTTTTGACAGTGCAGACCGATAATTACCACTGGTTACCATCTGTTTACCCATACCCACATAGAGTACTTTGATATCATTTGTCATTACTAATGCTGTCTTGGCATTAAATGGCTTGAAAGCAGTTGAATACAGTCCTAGGAAACGCCAGAGTGTCATACACAACTTCTCATGATAATTGAGTCACGAAATTATTTGGACCAAATAGAATTGACAGAATCTGATCTGCTGCAAAAAAAATCTTTAGATTTTTTTTCCAACATACATCAGGACGTGTGGTGGCCTCCATGTTGGTTGATATCATTAACCCATCCTGTTCACAGTCTTTTTTTAATTAGGAGATGTATAGCTGACCATGTGCCTCCTGCTCATGGAAGGTTTGCTGGCACAGAGTGACGCAACAGGTCATTGCCTGCTCACCCTGAGAGGTAATAATGGTAGCAGTCAGTGTTTTTATGGGTTTATTTCTCCTTGGAAGTAGATGCCAATGAATGGCATAAAAATAGGTTTAGCGCTAGATACCCATCCGAATCGAGGTTACCTTGCTGCTGTTGGATAGGCCCAGATAATTTGTTATCAAAAAATATATCTACTAAGAACCTCTGACTATTAGGTGAGGTTTTAATTTATATATAGATCATACACAGTTACGTTAAAGTATGCTGCTATGCCTCTCTCTCTTTCTTTTTAACTATGAACATGTCCACCCGCTTTATTGTTCTATTGTTTATTTATTCATTCTGTTTCTAAACCTTGGTATAGGCATTAAAGTTTTCAGTTTAAGTACAGACACCTAACATTCTTTTGTATAACTTTGGACAAGTTATTATTGGTGTCTCTGTGATGATTACATACTGCATCTCAGGTTTCGTATCTATGTGATTAACAAAAGGGAATATGCTCTGAAAATAGAATATTTTTATGGAAGCTGGTTCTGTATTAGAGATGTATTGTAATGTTTCATAACTGATGCTAGAAAGCAGCGGTTATAATTTATACTAATGTATAAATAATAAAGTGCCCTCCCTGTTTGCTGACCTAAGGAGGATTAACCTTTCTACCTACTAATGTCTAAGGATATAACAATTAAGGGCCAAGCCACATAAGAAGAAAAATGTTGAGGACCCAATCCAAATGGATTTGTCTACACTTTCTGCCCATGCCCTAAAGAAACCTAATCATCTCCGTCAAGTTGTGATAAACTGTGGCAGCTTTGGTGTTTCTAGTAGTGTGGACTGTTTACTGTATGTTCTTTGCTCAGTTTTTAGAATGAGTGAAGGGCGAGTGGGAATTTGACCTGAGATTGAGCACTTTTTATTCCTTATAGTCTCATCCCTGTCATGGTGGTAGGGAGGGACCTTCTGGTACAATCGGCTATATGTACAGTAATGATCTATTTTGGATCTGCCAAATTGGCAACATTTTAGGCTAACATGAATTAATTTACAATCTTATTCTTTCAGTTTAGTTCTTTACAAATAAATTGCTTGTGTGGCAAATGTAAGCAGGTAATATGAAAAACTGTGCCAATATTAATCTTATCAACTTTAGATTTGCGTTGCAGCTTGATAGTTAACTTTTATTACATATAGAAGGTAAAATGAAATCCATTTGTACAGCAGGATAAAGTCTCATCATCTCACTTAGAATTTAGTGTAATGGAAATTATTATTCTGCCTATATGGATCAAAGGCCCCACTATTACAATAAATGCATTTCTTAGATTACAAATAGTCTCTTCTGTGACAAGGTAAACCACAGTTCCCTGGAGATTTCAGTCTAACACTGTATATCTCAGCTAGAAGCTATTTTGAGATCTCACAACTAAAATGAAGCAGAGTAGAAACAAATCACCCAATAGCAAGTTCCCTCTCTTGATTTAAACGTTTGTTACACTTGCATTCACAGTTTGCATTAACAATAACTTGCGGTATTCCCTTTTGGGGTATATCAACAGGTTTAGTATTATTTAAAAAAACATATGCTGTATATCATAGTGGAAAGTAAAGAATCAATGGCTTTTAACAAAATTATTCCTGTTTCGGGACTAGTTTCAGGTTTGCTAAACTGTGCAGGGTGGGGTTCCAAGCAGCTGCATTATGGTATGTCTCACGAAATCGGCCTGTGACTGACGAAGGCACTGAACAATAGGAGTTGTCATCAGTGAGCAGTTTATTGGAGAACACACATGAAGTTGCAGGAAAAGTTACAAATATAAGTTCCCATACTGAAACAAATCCAGGAGGAGAGAACACCTCAGATTGTTCTCACATCTCCCAACAACTAACTACCACCTCCAGTCTCAGAGATATCCAGAAACATATCCCCTCCCTTGACTGTACTATCACTAGCAGGGGCCCGGTTTCACTACCCCGACATAGCGGAATGCTTTGAAGCATGGCCAGACCCCTGTAGAAGTGTAGAGTGTAATGGAAATTATTATTTTGCCTATATGGTCAAAGGACCCCTGTAGAAGTGTAGAGCTCCCAAACCTAACATTTCCTGAGGGTCACAGAGGTCATCAGAATACCTTATCTCTGGTACCAAGGACATTTGAAGTCCATCACTACAGCCCCCACTATGTAATACAACACACACTGACTAATAAAAGAAGCACACTGACCAGATATATACAAAATCATAGGAAAATGACATAGTCCACTGTGATTACCCCCCCCCCCCCCAGATAGCGGACCTCTGGACGACCCCTACAACCATTAGTCCGTGGCAGCTTGTCGTGATGGTCCATCTGCATTGCTGTGATTGGCCCTTGTGGTGGTGCCATGTTGCTAGTGAGAGGCAATGCTGGCCAAAGATACTGTCCATAGGCAGCTGTAGTGTGATGGGCATAGACCAGTGGAGCAGCATTATAGTCGATATACAGAGGTAGTCGGGTTGAAATGACCACAAAAGGATGGATGGGTAGATATATGGTGGTGTCAGCCGAATAGGTCTCTGGATGAAGGCTGAGTGTAGCTGCTGCACACTGATGGGTAAACTATCTTGCAGGGTCCTGGGCTGAGCACCAACATAAGCAAGCTTCACATTTACTCTGTGGCCATCTAGAATGAGATTGGGATCTTTGCAGACTCGTTCAGCGGCTCCTCTGGATGCCATTGTAACTTGATGGACGCCCGCCTTTGAGCCATGCTCCGTTGCTGCCTGTCTCCTGGTAATGCTGCCGTAGATGTTTCAAACATCATTTCCCAGCAGTATGTCCACAGGTAGATTGTCCATTACTCCTACTGTGTGGTTAATGGGTCCTTCCCCCCAGCAACTGTCTCTCTCCTCCAGCCAAGACAATCCTTGCCTTCTGTACTGGGATTTGAAGCCTTCAGCTGGTTGACCATTCACCTGTACTAGGTGATTTCTCCTCTTTTCAGCCTCAGTCCAGTGGATTTTCATCACCACATACTCAGAGTCTCTCATGCTCTGTAGTCCATTAGATGTCTAGCTGACCATCCCTTCCTGACTGACTGACGCAATTGGGTTTGCCACCAGACCTCTTATGATAGGAGGAACCAAAGGTGGCCTCTGGGCAAGCTGCTTGAAGATACCCTAGGGAGCCACATTTATAACAGTTTCTTGAACCAGCAGAAGCCAGTGCATATAGTTTACGGGAAGCCTGTAGAATTTGTTAGGAGGTCTCCGGGTTGGTACGGCCATTTGACTTGACTGGTGTTATGGTAGTTGGCGCTGAACTTTTATGAGTTGTGGACCGACTTTCCATATACCTATCTGTGAGGCAGGCTGCCTCCTCCATTGTTTCAGGTTTCCAATCCATCACCCTCACTCTAGTTCCTACTGGACACCTTTCAAAGAACTGCTCCTTCAGAAATAGCCGGCGGAGATCCTCAAAAGTCTCTGCCGCACAGCCACAGGTCCACTGGTCCAGGCCAAGGGACAACTTATTGCTAAGCTCCAAATAGGTGTCTTGGGTCCCTTTTAGTAGATCACGAAGCTCTGTCTATAATATTCAGAGGTGATGGCATAACGTCCTAACGAGGCCCCCTTAAGCCCAGAATAGTCCAACCGCTGTTCCTCTGAAAGGGCACCAAAGGTGGAATTCGCCCTACCTGTAAGTTTCCCAGCCAGTAGACGTGTCCAGTCCTCTTCTGCAATATGGTGAGACTTACAGATAATCTTAAAGGTTTCTAGGTATGCATCAATGTCCTCCTGGCCATCCTGAAAGGTGGAAAATGCAGCAGAAGGCTTGAGAATGTCCCGAGGGCCAAGATCTCCATTGATCCCCTTGCGCTGGGCACTGTCGGCTTTGTTTCTCAATGCCAACTCCTCATAGACAAGTTTCATCAGCTCCATCCTCTGAACTAAGCTGGTGCTTAGTTCTACATCGAGCATTTTGATCCTTCGGTTAAACAATTCCTCCACGAGGTCTGCATCTTGTTCTTGTCTCCTCATCCTGCCCAGTGCCTCGATCCAACCGCTGCCAGCAGATTGTCAGGAAATCGGCTTGTGGCTAATGAAGATAGGCACTGAGCAATAGGAGTTGTCATCAGTGAGCAGTTTATTAGAGAACACACAGGAACTTGAAGGTAAAGTCACACATATTCCAAGTGCCCATACTGAAGCTAATCCAGGAGGAGAGAAAGCCTTAGCTTGTTCTCACATCTCACAACAACTTACTACCACCCCCAGTCTCAGAGATATCCAGAAACACATCCCTCTCCCCTGTCTGCACTATCACTAACAGGGGCCGGGTTTCACTACCCCCACATAGAGGAATGCTTTGAAGCATGGCCAGACCCCTGTAGAAGTGTAGAGTTTCCAAACCTAACATTTTCTGAGGGTAACAGAGGTCATCAGCATACAGTGCCTTGCAAAAGTATTCACCCCCTTGACTTTTTTCGTGTTTTGTTACATTACAGCCTTAAATTCAATGTTTTGTTAATCTTAATTTTATGTGATGGATCAGAACACAATAGCTTAAGTTGGTGAAGTGAAATGAGAAAAATATATAAATAAAACTATTGTTAGAAATAAAAAACTGAAAACTGGCATGTGAGTATGTATTCAGCTCCTTTGTTAGGAAGCCTATAAAAAGCTCTGGTGCATTCAATTACCTTCAGAAGTCACATAATTTGTGAAATGATGTCCATCTGTGTGCAATCTAAGTGTTACATGATCTGTTATTACATATACACACCTTTTTTTTAAAGGCCCCAGAGGCTGCAACACCTAAGCAAGAGGCATCACTACCCAAACACTGCCATGAAGACCAAGGAACTCTCCAAACAAGTAAGGGACAAACGCTATGTCTGGCGAAAACCCAACACATCACATCACACAAAGAACACCATCCCCACAGTGAAACATGGTGGCGTCAACATCAGGCTGTGGGGATGTTTTTCAGCAGCTGGGACTGGGAAACTGGTCAGAGATGAGGGAAAGATGGATGGTGCTAAATACAGGGATATTCTTGAGAAAAATCTGTACAACTCTGTGCGTGATTTGAGGCTAGGACGGAGGTTCACCTTCCAGCAGGACAATGACCCCAAACACACTGCTAAAGCATAACTTGAGTAGTTTAAGGGGAACCATGTAAATGTGTTGGAATGGCCTAGTCAAAGCCCAGATCTCAATCCAATACAAAATCTGTGGTCAGAATGCTGTTCACAAGCACAACCCATCCAACTTGAAGGTGCTGGAGCAGTTTTACAAGGAGTAATGGTCAAAAATCCCAGTGTTAAGATATGGCAAGCTCATAGAGACTTATCGAAAGGGACTTGGAGAGGTGATTGCCACAAAAGGTGGCTCTACAAAGTATTGAGTTTAGGGGGGTGAATAGTTATGCACATTGACTTTTTCTGTTATTTTGTCCTATTTGTTGTTTGCTTCACAATAAAAAAATAAAATAAAAAATCTTCAAAGTTGTGGGCATGACCTGTAAATTTAATTATGCAAATCCTCAAACAATCCATGTTAATTCCAGGTTGTGAGGCACCAAAACACGAAAACAGTCAAGGGGGTAAAAACTTTTGCAAGGCACTGTACCTTATCTCTGGTGCCAGGGAGATTTGAAGTCCATCACTACAACCCCCACTATATAATACAACACGCACTGACTAATAAAAGAAGCACATTGACCAGATATATACAAAATCATAGAAAAATAACATAGTCCACTGTGACACCATGTAACATAATAGAAAAGGTAGGAGATATGCGGTTATGTAGAAGTAGTGGTGAAAGCAGCACATTATGGACAAGGCAAGAGAAGTGCAGCTTTGTAGGGGTAGTCGTAGCGGCAGCAGCACAGTATGGAGCATGATGGACAAGGCAGGAGATGTGCAGCTGTGTCGGGACAGTAGTAGCAGCAGCACAGCATAGAACAAGCAGTATAGTATGGAACATGGCGGACAGCGGCATTGGCATTTTTGGGCCAATCTCCACTGTCAGCAATTGCAGACCTATTCACTTGCAACAGCAAGAGGTGTGGGAAAATTCTCATGGATTCATACCTGATTAGTGATGAGTGAGCATG
This sequence comes from Bufotes viridis, assembly GCA_033119425.1. Lineage (NCBI taxonomy): Eukaryota > Metazoa > Chordata > Amphibia > Anura > Bufonidae > Bufotes > Bufotes viridis. The sequence goes on from CM065589.1 coordinate 266,720,713, forward strand.
CTCGGCCGAATATCTGCCCCAGTATTGCCCTCAATGTAATACCAGTAGCCATGTTGGCTGCTGGCATTACAGTGATTGGCTGGCCTGATATATATCATCGGGAGATATAGAACACCCGATGACGCATGTTCAGCTCAGACATAGACAGGGAGAGTGCAGCGTAGCAAGGGAAAGAGTGTAGGGAGCGATTTTCACAGTTTTTATTCAGAGAAAGATTTTTCAAGACCCAAAAGTCCTTATAAGGACTACTGTGTGTGTGTGTGGTTTTTTACAGCAGCAATCTATTCACCTCCTGCAGTCTCAGGGGTGGTGCTTTGGAAGGGACAGATGGTGCAGCGAGAGACATTTGCTGTTTTTACTACCAAAAACTTTTCAAAGACCCCAAAGTCCTTTTAACGACTACTGTGTGTGTTTGAAAGCAGCAAGATATTTTTATTTTATGCCTATTAGTGACATATCCTGTACAATATCTGCAGACTGTGTCTTTAATCATGTGGGACACATAGTGTCCATAATCTGTGGTGTTCTGTAACCAATGCTGTAGAACATCTGCAAACTGTTTCTGTATTAATAATTTGGGCCACATCTAGTGTCCATAATCTGTGGTGTTCTGTCCCCAATACTGTAGAACATCTGAAAACAGTTTCTGTATTAAAAAGTCCAATAATCTGGGACATATCTATTGTCCATTATCTGTGCTGTTCTTTAACCAATACTGTAGAACATCTGCAAACAGTTTCTGTATTACAAGTTCCAATAATCTGGGCCACATCTAGTGTCCCTAATCTGTGGTGTTCTTTAACCAATACTGTAGAGCATCTGCAAACAGTGTCTGTATTACAAATTCCAATAATCTGGGCCACATATAGTGTCCATAATCTGTGGTGTTCTGCAACCAATACTGTAGAACATCTGCAAACAGTTTCTGTATTACAAATTTCAATAATCTGGGCCACATCTAGTGTCCATAATCTGTGGTGTTCTTTAACCAATACTGTAAAACATCTGCAAATAGTTTCTGTATTGCAAATTCCAACAATGTGGGCCTAAGATAGGGTCCATATTTTGTGGGTTTCTGTGACATATGCTGTCCTACATCCGAAAACTGTGTCTTTAGCGGACAGTAAAACAATCTTCGCCACATCTAGTGACAAAACCATTAATATGAAGAAGGCAAGCACTAAGGGACGTTAAAGTGGTCGTGATTCTGATGGTGCACGCAGAGGCCGTGGCCCTGGGCGCAATGAAACTGTGCCTGCTGCCACTGCACCAGTAAAAAAAAACATCCATCGTACCCAGCTTCATGTCCAGGACAACACTGTCCAAGTCGGACCAGTGTGAACAGTTGGTCGGTTGGATTGCTGAAGATAATGCTTCCAGTCGGTTAAGCACCACCCTCTCATCTAGTCTCTGTAGCCAAGAGTCTGGTCAACCGAATCCTCACTCAGATCATCCTTCCTCCCACTATGGAGAGGCTTGCCAAACGAGTGATCCCACACTCGTATATTGCGAGGAGCTCTTTCCAGCGCCACTATTAGATTTGGCTCTCGTGCGCAGCACACTTGAAGAGGTACCTGAGATATTGTGCCCTGATTCCCAACCTCTTGAGCCTTCACATTCTCAAGAAGATGACGGTGGTGAACGGCAAACATTCGTTCACAAGGTGGATGACGATGAGACACAGTTGTCAATTACTGAGGTTGTGGTTAGGTCAAGTCCAGGAGGATGAGCAGAGTGAGGAAGTGGAAGAGGAGGTGGTGGACGATGAGGTCACTGACCCAACATGGGAAGGTGAAAAGCCCGAATGAGGATAGCAGTACAAAGTGGGAGGGATCCGCAGTATGGCGCTTTTTTAAGAAAAGTGCAGACGACAAAAGAGTGGTAGTTTGCAACCTGTGCCATAACAAAATGAGCCGGGACGTGAACACTAGCAACCTCACCACCACCAGCATGATCCGCCACATGGCATCCAAGCACCATAATAAGTGGGCCACACCGCTGCCTCCTCTTACCCTGTGTTACCCACTGCTGGCCAATCCCCTGTTAAAGGCGCAGGCCCGGATGCCCCTCGCCCTGTACCTGGACCTTCGCATGAACCATCACATCCACTTTCCGGTCCCAGCGCAGCGTCCAAATATTGATAACACAGGCATTTGAACGCAAGCGCAAATACCCACCCACAGGGCATAGCACAAAATGTGCAACTTTCGATATTTACTGGCCCTTGAAATTATCCATTTAGGGTTGTGGACACTGAGGCCTTCTGCAGCCTGATATTGGCGGCCGTCCCTCGGTATGCAGTCCCCAGCTGCCACTATTTTTCACGGTGTGCCGTGCCTGACCTTACACCAGCATGTGTCCCAGAACATCACCCGTGCCCTTACCAACGCAGTTACTGGGAAGGTCCACTTCACCACGGACACATGGACAAGTGCTGGTGGCCAGGGATGCTATATTTCCCTTACCGCACACTGGGTGAATGTTGTGGAGGCCAGGAGTGTGTCGTACCTTGGGATGGCACAGGTGCTACCCAGGATTGCGAGCCCTACGTCCATCAGGGTCTCCGCAAGCAGCTGTGTTACTGACTCCAACCCCCACTTCTCCTCCTCTGGCGCCGCCACCTCCAGCAGCAGTCAGTCATCAGTTGCTAGCTGTAAGCAGTGTAGCACTGCTGTGGGTAAGCGTTAACAGGTTGTGCTTAAGCTGATCTGCTTAGGGGACAAACAGCATACTGCCGCCGCAGAGCTGTGACAGGGTATAAGGGACCCTCGCCAGTCAACCTACAACCAGGCATGGTTGTGGCTGACAATGGCCGTAACTTGGTGGCGGCTTTGGAGCTCGGCAACCTGACACACATACCATGCCTAACCCACTTCTTACCTTAGTGGTTCAGCGGTTTATCAAAACCTACCCCAATTTGAAAGAGCTACTAATGAAGGCGTGCCATGTGTGCGCCCATTTCCGCAAGTCGTCCACAACTTCAGCCGGTCTGTCAACGCTGCAGCAGCGCTTGCAGCTTCCAGCTCACTGACTGTTACGCGATGTGAGCATGCACTGGAACTCTACTTCTACATGTTGACCAGGCTTTGTGAGCAGCAGAGGGCAGTTGTGGAATACCAGCTGCAACATGGTCGTCGCCTTTCGAGTCTACTGCCATTATTCACAAACAAGGAGTGGGCATTGATGTCAGACCTCTGTGAGGTTTTAAAAAACGTTCATGAATCCACACAGATGGTTAGTGGCGATAACGCTATTATCAATGTAACCATCCCACTGCTGTGCCTACTCAAACGATCGCTGCTCACAATTAAGGAGGACGCTCTGAATGTGGTAGACGAGAAAATGGGGGAGTACATTACACAGGGTGATAGCCAGACCACCCATAGTTCGTCTTCTCAGCGCGAATTGGACCATAATCAGGAGGAGTTGGAGACAGTTGTCTTTGCTATAGAGGGTAGTACCCATGGAACTTTAATTCCATCTGTTCAGCATGGATGGGCAGAAGAGGAGATGGAGAGTCATCCTGATATCAACATCTTGCCTGTTGGTACTCCGGCACACATGGTTGACTTCATGTTATGCTTCCTTTCCAGCAACCCTCGTGTTATACGCATTTTAGATAACACGGATTAGTGGGTATTCACCCTTCTCGACCCCCGCTACAAAGAGAACTTCTCATCTCTCATTCCTGTGGTGGAGAGGACGAGTAAAATGGTGCAATACCAGAAGGCACTTGTTGAGAGATTGCTCTAAAATTTTCCATCTGACAACGCGGCCGTCAGAGTCCGTACTTCCTTAGGTAACCGAGGAAGGGAGACAAGGGGAACACACAGCAGTTCCAACAAAGGCAGGGCAACACTCTCCAAGGCATGGGACACTTTCATGACACCCCGCCAGCAACTTCACCCTGAAGCACTGCCTAGTGCTACAAGGAGGGAAAAGTTTTGGAAGATGGTGAAGGAATACCTAGCAGACTGTGTCAGCATCCTAAATGATCCCTCAGTGCCTTACAACTACTGGGTGTCCAAGCTGGACACGAGGAATGAACTTGCGTCCTATACCTTGGAGGTGCTGGCCTGCCCTACCGTCAGCGTTTTGTCTGAGCATGTATTTAGTGCTGCTGGTGGCATTATAACACATAAGCGTATCCACTTGTCCACGGGCAATGCTGACAGGTTAACTCAGATAAAAATGAACAAGGCCTGGATTGCCCCTGACTTCTCAACTCCACCAGAGGAGAGCTGAGCAAATGATGAACATAAAGGCAATTTCAATCTATCATTTATAATGTATTTAATCTACTGTAGTGTATTCCCATGCACCTTTTCCACCACAAAAAGAGTATATGGTTGAATCTTGTTTTCTCCTCATCCAGATTATATTTTCCCTCTACTCAAATTTTTTTATAGGGTCAGCTCAACTGTAGACACTCAACTAAATTTTTTTTATAGGGTCAGCTGAACAGCATGCACTCGCATATAATGTTTTAGAGCGTCAGCTGTACAGCATGCACTCGCATATAATGTTTTAAAGCATCAGCTGAACAGCATGCACTCGCATATAATGTTTTAGAGCGTCAGATGAGCAGCATGCACTCGCATATAATGTTTTAGAGCGTCAGCTCACCTGCAGGACCTCTCCCCTAATGTTTTAGAGGGTCAGCTCAGCAGCAGGCCCTCGCCTCTAATGTTTTAGAAGGTCACCAGCAGGCCCTTGCTCCAAATGTTTTTGAGGGTCACAAGCGGGCCACCAATCATAATTTTTCAAGGTTGTGTATGATGCCCTCCTTTATGTGTAATAAAGGGTGTATTGGAGTGCCGCTTCCTTGTAATTTTTGGCAGCCCTTTCACTTAGTGCATAGGCTTTATGAGTGTAGGAGTCCCACTACCTGAACAATTGTACCACAATGTGAATGAGGCCCTCCTTTATGTGATATACAGGCTGTTTCGGAGTGCCTCTTGCTTGTAATTTTTGGCAGCACTTGCACTTTATATACAATTGAATATACAGGAAAGAATGTTACCTAACAATTTTTCCTGTGAAAATTATTTATTTATTTATTATTATTTTTTTTTTGGGGGGGGGGGGGCTGTGCGTATTTTTGTCAGTCTGTAAAAGTGGTGTACAACTCGGACAACATGGTACCCAGCAGCGACCTGGGAGTCCAAGATGCATCCAGACATCATCCGCATGCTGTTCGGTGGTGTTTCTGTCACTTTCTGACCTTTTCCAATGGACCAGGCACCCTCTCCTCTTCAGAACAGGGGGTGCCTGGTTATCTCCCATTGACTTCCATTATACTTGGGTGCCGAACACCCGAATACTTTGGTGCTCGCTCATCACTATACCTGATTCATTTTCATAAATATGTTTTACACACTTATGTATTTTTCAACAACAGCAGTAATGGAGCCTTAACTCATTCGCTAACCCACACTATAGTGTTTGCTCATGGCCAGCATCATCTTGTGTGCCACATTAAGTGTCAGCCTCTTCACCTAGTTGTGCCTGTGAAAACTCCATGTCCCCCTCCACCACCAACTCATCTTCCTCCTCCATGTGTGGGTCCCTAACAGTCACACAGCAGCAAGTAAAATGTTGAAGCTGTTATGCTTCCCTCATATTTTTTGCATCAGTATGATAATTTTTTCCAATATAAATATTAAGGGGATTACATTGTTGGTTCTGCTGTTTTCCCTAATCACAAATCTGGTGGCCTCTTCATAGGGCCTGAGTACACAGCACATGTCCATGATAAGCTGTAACTGCATAAACTCCAAATGACACATGCTCTGTGCCGTGGTGGTCTGATGCATGCTGTAATCATTATCTGCTTCACGCTGCTTATACAGATGGTCCAAGGTAGAATTCCAGCCAGTTGGAATGGCACAGATCAGGTGGGGTAAAGGCAGTCTGTTCTATTGTTGAAAGTCCAGGAGTACGGTATGCTTTTAGCCACACAAGAATTGCTGAAATGTGCACACACTCTCCTCGATATAGACATCACCTTGTGCAAGGTGCAATAGGTTTTAAAAAAACATTGCATTAACAAATTTATGATATGTGCTATGCTGGGAAAATGTGTCATATTCCTCAAACGCATCACACCCATAATATTCATGCTATTGTTGGTGGCTACAGTTAGAGTTTCTTGGGAGATATCCAGTATTTGATTCTTCACGCACAGTAGTAACCGATCCACTGCGTGGCTTCTCTTGCCCAGGCTCATCAGTTGTAAAACAGCATGACAAGGCTTCAGCGTATGAAAGGACAGAGGATAAGTGGAAGCAATGCCCTACCCTGTTTCTGTTCATGATTGAAAGATGTCCATTGAGTAGGAAGTGGATAACGATGTGGTGGCAACCAGACCTGCACAACTGTTTAGGTGTCAGAAGTACATAGCCTACAAAAGCACATAGTCTACAATTGTTGTGCTGCATTGTCACCACTGTCACACAAAACATTGGTCCAGTGTATTGCAAAAGACATGTACTATGCTTATAACTGCTGCTCAAGTGTCAATGCTGGTGTTACACGATGATAATGTTCACCACCATATGCGATTACAAGGCCAGGATGGCCATTTTTGAGAAATGTTGGCTAGGTATCCTTCATCCAGGCTGAGTGTATTCTAAAACTTTCCAAAAGGCGGTGGAATTTATTTAGTGGTATGACAGCAACTGCAACGCCAGCAACTTGGACAGGTAGGAGTTCAGTTGGCACAAAAGATTGCTGGGTGTGTATTGCTATTTCCTGCCCACACATTCTGTTATGGATGACTGAAAATGAAGAGTGGTAGAAGATGTAGTTGGAGCAGGAGAAGCAGTAGCTGGTGATGTTCACTGTCATGATGATAAATAGTATGGTCTAACTCACATTGCTGGCCAATTTGATTTTCCAACATAAGTTTGTGATTCCGATTCTTGTCCTGATGGAAAGCTGCAGTTGCTACTTTGGTGCTTAATCGGCCATGTCTTATTCTCTGGACTTGCATACTGTGATGGCTTTGTTGGACGGTGATGTAATGAAAAATTTCCACAAGGGAGATGCCAAAACAGAGTTGCCGCCACCCAAGTGTGCCCTAGGTCTAACAGCTTTTGACCCTACACCAACAACAGGATTAGCATCAACTGCTACAAGCACAGATAGCCTATGTGCGGTCTCAACTGCCAAAGAGGCCAGTATTTATTCCTATAGTGTGCAAGCACTGCCACCGCCGCTAGATTGCAGAGGTGGCCTAACATCTGGAAACAGACAGTCTAATATTGCAGTGGCTGCTGGGTCCCCCGGACACTGCCAACGTGTCTCCACGTGTCGCTGGTCTTCGGAAGGGATGAAAAGGCGGGGTCCACTCCAATGGGAAATAAGTCCAGAGAATCAGGGTCGCCAGTTTACCAGTGTGCTTCTTTACTGGAGGAATTCAGGTACAAAACAATACAGGCGAGACATAGAGCTGGCTTCTCCAGTCTCCTCCCTGGCTGAAGAAAGGTTTGATTCTGAGGAAAGGCCTGAGTTAGCTGTCCCTCTCGCACTCAAAAGGCTGGTACTCTGGCCAAAAGGTGAAGACCCACGGTCTGTAGCTCAGTAGTCCGGTTGGCTTCTTGGTCACAGGGCTGGTGATCAATGGTCTGTGGCTCAGCGTCCCCATCTGGTTACTCATGCAGACTGGTAGAATCCCCCCCCCCTCCCCAAGCACTGGTCCCTAACTGCAGAACACTAGGGGCTCTGACAGCTCTTCTAGACTGGAACCTTCTAGTGGAAGGGGTGGAGTGGAGAAACTCAGTACAAACAATTACAAAGATACCACTCCCGTCTGTCATAGACTTACATTAGAGCTTCAATGATACTCAATGGCAATGACACCACAGTTTTTCCAGAGAAAAACAAGTTTCCAGACATAACAACGTAGCTAAAACCAGACATTCAAAAGGCCAGGCTGTCTGGGTCTGGTGGTAAACCAGTCTGGCTTTTCCCTCCAAAACATGCTCTTCTTTAAACCCTATGGCAGCAGTGGAAAATTGCCAGCTTCTCATTCAAAGTCCAAAAAGTCTCTTAGTATTAATTAACCCTTTCCACAGAGCCTCACAAATACAGTGCAAATTAACAAGATATATATCACAACATACATATAAAATGCAGTTACATAGTATTAAACCATGCAAGTTAACCCTTTCAAGTTAAATACAGTTTGTTTATAACTTTGCATAGGGGAAATAGGGAAATTTCCAGAAATGTCCAGACTTTAACGGGTCCTTGCTCCAGGGCACTACAATATATAATATAATTGAAAAATAAATCAAGCCAGCAAAGAAAGCAATATGGACAAGCACAATAAATTAGTAAGTGCCTTGTATTAACTTTACATAATAAATGCCATTTGCTGAAGTGAGACAACCCCTTTAATGCCAGACTAAATATTGACTCTTCTCACACAACTAATCAACAGGAGCACTATCTGGAATATCTTCCTTTGCATAAAGAGTGTTGTCTCTTAAGAGAAAAGAAGGCTCCCCATGGAGGTGCAGGAGGAATATGCTGAACACTGGACCAAAGGCATGGTATTAAAGGTAACATCAGCATGATCCTACTGTGATTAAGCTATCCAGTCCGCAATGTCATCTGCTTTCTCTGCAATAATCGTCCATCACCTACTAGAAGCGAGGGACAACTGCGGCATGCAAACAGTGCTACTACTTGAAGTGCAGCAACTCAAATTCTTACTTGTGGATGACGCTCCATGAGTGTTTCATTAACCCACCTATTGGCACTCAGAAGTTACACAGCCTATCCAATAAAAGTGCATTCATTTGAGTACAATTTAACTGCAACATAGAAAAAGACATCAGGCACACTAATCTGTGATCAACTGAATTTTTAAATTTACTTTGATATATTTTTGTTTAAAAAATGGTCATTTGGACAGAGTCCATTACAATATATGGGGACATGTTACATGGAAAAATATATACTAGTATGCAATCATGTGAATTCATTTAATTAACTTTGTAATATATTTTTTTTAAACAAATGGTCTATTGGACAGAGTCCAGTAAACAGAAATAAGGTAGCTGTGTCAGCTACAATAGTCTGAAATCATCAGAATTTTTAAATAAACTTTGAGTTTTTTTTTTTTTTTGGAGAGAGTCCATTAGAGTATACAGTTGGTAACTTGATATACACCAACATATCAGGTCTGTGATAAACTGATTTTTTAAAATAAACATTGAAATATTCTTTTTTAAAGGTCATGTGGACACAGTCCAATATAATATATGGTAACTGTGAAACAGAAAAATACTGATTGTTAAACAATGCATAAGGCACACTATTCTGTGATCATCTGCATTTTTTCAATAAACCTTTGAATATTTTTCTCCAAAATGAGGAAATGGATGCTGATGGGATCAAGACTATGGTCTTCAGCTGTCAAGAGCTCATATCTCAAGTACGCTTTTGACAGCTGAAGGTCCATGTTTCTGATGACAGAAGCCATTTAAAAAATTGTGTCTGTGACTTATGTGATGGAGATTGGGATGATTCACATTAATAATAAATTGAGTTGTATACCTATAAATGCTGCAACACTAAATAAAATAGCTAACTAGTTATTGTCTTCTCCTCATGTTTATCTCTTATGTCTATCTACCAGTCATCCAATTCCTCCAGTGTATATGCCCAGAAAACACATACAGTTCCTGGTTTGGATGGTATAGTGTCTATGACATGTCCACTGATATATCACTACACATCTATAGTCCCTCATGATTTTATAAGGTTGACTGCACGACATTATAAGTAAGCCTGTTGGGACATATAATCTACCTTTTTTGTCTTCCCTGTCTTCCGATCCCTAAAATGTCAGATTCCAAAGTGCTCGTGTGCTCTAGTAGAACACTTCACAATGCCCGGGTGCTCTACCGAGCACAACGGAAGTCAATGGGAAAACCCGAGAATTAAACCAGGCACCCCCTGCTCTGAAAAGGGGAGGGTGTCAGGACTCTAGTTTGGCTTAGGAGTTCCTGCTCTCACTCCATATATAGCTATGTCCATATATGGAGTCAGTGCTTGGGGACACCCCAGTGTATTTAAATCTAATTTAGTCTCTATTTCTATGCAAAAGATCGCTGTACAGGGGGGGAATCCCTCAGAGTGAGTCCGCGGCTTAGGAGTCCATGCTCTGACTACAAATATAGCTATGTCCATATATGGAGTCAATGCTTGGGGACACCCAGTGTATTTAAATCTAATTTAGCCTCTATTTAAGAAAAGTTTCTGCTGGGATTCTAATTCATGGCCTTCTGCATTAAAAGCAAGGCACTTAACCACTCAGCTATAATAGCTGCATAGCCAGTTACAAAAAAAAAAAAACTTCTACTGTAGAGGAATACTTACTACTATTCTAAGTCTAAGTCTATTTTATTTATTTTTTTGTGTGTGTGACTGGCTATGCAGCTATATAGTGTAGTGATTAAAGTTCTGGGCTGTGATGCAGAAGCTGTGAGTTCAAATCCCATCACACACTTTTTCAGAATTATTTTTTTTTAGTAACTGGCTATGCAACTATTATAGCTGAGTGGTTAAGTACCATGCTTTTAATGCTGAGTGGTTTAGTGCCATGTATATTTTGCCATGGCTGTGTGCACCTGCATACAGGGACGTGCTGACTGCCCCCCCCCCCCTTGTGTTTCTGTTTAGTATATGTTGGCGGTGTGGCAGCCTTCTTTTCAGTCATGCACACCTGGCTAGTTTGTCTGCCCTAGAGGCTCGTTTTAATCAGAGTAAGTATAAAAACTGAACTTGCATTCATAGTACCTGCTAGTAACCATCTGGCTCCAGGATGAGTTTATATAGTGGGCTCAGCATGCATGTTGGTACCTGCATCCCTGGATCTAATGGAGGCTGTTATGGCACGAGAAAGGGTTAATAAGCATGGTTGATCCGAGCATGCATGCTGGGCACGCACTCCCTGGATTCTATGTGGCTGTTGTGACCCATAACAGGTAGGATTTAGCGTTAGGGCCACTCATAGAGGCGGACTTCACGTGGCGAGTGGCTTATTACTTTTTGATCAAAATGTACACCAACGACCTCTGATAGCTTCTAGCATAGAGGCAGGGCAGAGTGCTGGTTGCAGAGTGCTGTTGCATTTCTGTGTTTGTATATAGCTATATATGAAGTCAGAGCAGGAAATCCTATGCCGCGGACTCACACTGAGGGATTCCCTTACTGTACATCGATCTTCTGCAGTAGAGCTTCTTCGGCCGAACTCCGTGATGTGCCGAGCATAGCGATGTTCGAGCCGAACTGGTGTTCAGCCGAGCATGCTCGTTCAACACTAGCGTGCGATAAAATCCTAAAAGTTTGGGATTTGCTGTAACCCAGAGTTTTGGGAACTTTGCAGAAAATTCGATTTGTGGAATATGAATTTGCTCATGTCTAAAACCGACGCACAATTTAATTTTAAATATACAATATTTTTTATCATTTCTCTATACCGCCAATATAAACAGATATTATGCATTGGTTTTCAACAGGAACAATGTGTATGATGTATATTATATTCTTTTAGAGAATAATATGTATTTATGAATGGAAGTAGCAATAGAACTGTCTACATCAATATAGTCCATGAATATAGCAGCCTTGTTTTCATTCTGCTCCAATTTGAGTATTCTGCATGTCTTTATACTTATGACATTTCAGGTATATACTAGGGATAAGATAATCATTTTCTCTGTGAAGTAAAATTCCTGCTCTTTCTAGACCCATCAATAGTTAAGAATTGAGAGCTCTAATCCATGTCAAATGGTTGGGTATCCAGTAATTTCCATACAGTGCACATCTTTTTATAGAATGACTATATTTAACCATTGGTTGACATTTATAATCACACTTTAGTGCCACCTGTAACTATAATGTTACACTTTGGTTAGATACAAGTCTTGTTTTTTCAATGCTATTGATTTAACCCTGCAGGGTACATGTCATTGCTGAAGAGAACAAGATATCCCTGCTGCACAGCATGGAGAAGTAACATAGTCTCCAGAGAACTCTCAGTCTACCAACATCATTGCTTATTGGAGTTTACTTTTACATCGATGCTATTTTATACATTTGGCAATAACACATGCAGTAACTTGCTGCAATACATGACATTAAGTAACCCAAAGCCTGGGGCTGTAGTTACAGTTTATGGTTAGTTGCAAAATATGAATGCATCCTGAATTAGCTTATCTAGCCCCCAAACAGGAGAAGACTTTACCACCACACAAACCAAGTAAATGCTTTGGCCCCAAGATGTAAGGGGTTAATATCCCCTGTTGGCCACAAGCGTTTGGCTGAAAAAAACAACTAAAAGGGCAGACATACTTTAACACCTCTACAGCTGGCTTAGCTGTACTAAGGCCCAAAGTGGCCCTTCCCATATTAGAAATGCTCAGGCTGCACTGCTAAGCTGAGAATTGGACTTAGAGGGGGGCCCCTAGAAATAACTTTGCTTACCCTTGCCCCTAAACTATATGTACCTCTTTGGCCTACAGCACCTTCTCTTTCAAAACAAGTGAAAGGTCCAGCTTCCCATAAATGAAGACAACCTTTATTTCAATGCAGTAAAAGCCTGTACAGACATACACATACAGTACAAGCTCTGCTAAACCAAGTATGTTTGTATATGTGGAGTCGGGGGAGATAGTTGCCGGCCAAATGATGGTCCAGCTGAGAGCTATTGAATGTGCATGGCCAGCTTGAGGCTGAGACCATAATAAATTTTATGTAGGTCAGTGTAAGTATATGTACTTGATTATGCATTTGATCATACAGTACCACTCATTGAGGGACCTGGGTGCCGATCTTGGAAGATGCAATATTACAAGCTATCTGCAGTAGCTTGTTTAACCCCTAATGTCCGGGGCTACTTTCATTTTTGCATTTTTTAAATTTCCTCTAGACATTCTATTTAGTGATGAGCGGCAGGGCCAATATTCGAATTTGCGCTATTTTGCGAATATTTGGGCGAATATTCGCCATATATTCGCAAATTCATGAATTTCTTATCTTCAGGCATTATTTTCTGGATTGCGAAAATTCGCATTAAAAATTTAAAATTCGCATAGAAATAAAAAAAAATAAAATTCTCATAGACTGGTATTTTTTAAAAAAAGGATATTCGCGATTACGAATATATTTTGAAATATTCGCAAATTCTCGAAGTGCCGATATTCGCTATTAAAATTCGCAATTCGAATATTCATGATCAACACTTATTCTAATAGCTGTAGCTATAACCTTTTTAATTTTCCCATTTGCATAGCCATATGAGGTCTTATTTCTTACAGGACAAGTTGCATTTTTTAATGGCACCATTTAATTTACCATGTCTTGCACTGGAAAATGGGGACAAAATTATTTGTAGGGTAAAATAAAAAAAAAACACAATTCCGCCAAAGTTTTTTTTGGTTTTGATATTATGACATTCACTGTGTGCTAAAAATCACATTATTTTGTGGGACAATAAGATTTTGACGATACCAAACTTGCTAAGTTTTTATTTGATGTTACCATTTTCTAACAGCCATAACTTTTTTATATTTCCATCTACAGAGCTGTATAAGGGCTTGTTGTTTGCACTGTTAAACTGTAGTTTTTACTGGTAACATTTTTGGGGTACATACAACTTCTTCATCACTGTTATTCAATTTTTTGTGGGGGACAAGGTGACTAAAAAACTGTGAATCATGTGTTCTTATTGTTTATTTTTCGTTCACCGCACAGGAAAAATATTTTAATAGTTCAGACATTTTCGGATTTGGCAATACCTGTTACGTTTATTTTTTTAGTGTTTTTATATTTTATATGTAAAATTAGGAAGGGGGTGATTTAAATTTTTCATATTTTTTTATTATTTATTCATTTTTACCATTTACTCAGCAACTTATAGTTCCCATAGGGGGCTATAACCTGCGATCTTCTGTTCAATTATCCCATAGACCATAATAGACAGCTATTACTATATGGTCTATAACTATGGTCTATGCAATTTTTATTGCCTGCCTGTGAAGCTGTGCCTCATGCACAGCTTTACAGGCAGTTTACCATGACAGGCCTGGGAACCTTCAGCAGGCCCCAGGCTGTCATGGTAACCGATCGGAGCCTCGTGATTGAATGCCCCATCTGAGGTGCTAAATGACCTGTTTCAGGATTATTGTCGACCCTGGTCATTGCGGCCAGGTGCCTGCTGCATTATAAAGCCATCACCTTCTCCACACAGGCCGTTGCGCATAATGCCATACATGTATGGCATTATGCATTAAGAGGTTAATATAATTCGGTAAGCCAATGATTCATTGTGATTGCCATACTTGGAATCAGGAATTCTTTTTACCCTAATATCAGAACAATAGGCATTATTAGATTTTTCTTTTGCCTTCCACTCAATCAACACTGGTGGATAATAGTAAATGTAACCAATCTTCATTCACCTTATTATGTTAAGCCAAGTTCACACTTCAGGTATTTGGTAAGTTATTTTCATTAGTTTTTGTGAGCCAGTAGTGAAACCTACTCTGAGGTAAGGTATAATGTAAATATTTCCACCTGTTCTGTGTTTTTGACCCTCACCTGGTTTTGGCTCATAATAACCGATAGAAATAACTGACCAAATAACTGAATTGTGAACTTGGCCTTTGATAAGATTTAAAAATACATTTCTGTTATGTTAACTATGATGAATCTACATCACCATCACTATAGACAATACGGCATCACACAAGGACCACTGAAGGATGTCAAAAATAGTACTGGGCATTCTGAGAAGAATCTGCAAGGTATGTATATTGGAAAGCTATTTACCTACAGTATGTATTCGAGACCCACCAAAACACATTTTAAATTCCTGGAATTCAGGTAGGATAAATATCTAGAAAGACTACATGAAAAACAAAAGGAGCAAATGATTATTAGTAGTTGTATTTAACTATTGTAGGTAACAAACTAATTATTGAGTGTGCATATGCTCAGTCACTGTATATTTCCATAGCCCCAACTAGTATTTTAGCTCATTCGCTTTCTTGTGACTTCTCATATTCAAACAATATTAACCCCTTAAGGACCTCTGACATATATGTACATCAGAGGTCCGGTCCCCAAACATGGCGCCCGCTCGTATGTGCAGTGGACGCCATAGCCGGCAGGTTTCTTATATTTTAAATAGCAGAGACCCGCGGCACATGTATGCGATCAGCCATAAGGCTTATCGCATACATTTTATGCGATAAGTGACCACGGCATCTGATCAGTCCGGAAGCGGAAGTCGCGCGCTTACACTCCAGTAACAGCGTTCCCCGGCTGAGATTGGGGAACCTGTTACACCGCAGAAGAAGTTCAAATAACCCCCCTTTCCTTAAAATAAAAACACTTAACAAAAAACAAATAAACATCATGGGCATCACAGTGTGTGAAAATGCCCATACAATTAAAATATAACAATATTAATGGCATACGGAAAATGGTGTAACGGGAAAAGTATTAAAGCAGCCAATTTGCCATTTTTTGTCACTTCAACTACCCAATATTTTTTTTTATAAAAAGTGATCAAAATGTCGCACACACTTCAAATTGATATCACTGAAAAGAACAGAGTGTCCCGCAAAAAATGAACCCTCACACAGCCCCATACACATAACTACAAAAAAGTTATAGTGGTCAGAATATGGTTATTAAAAAAAATGTTTTCCTCAAGAGTTAAAAAAAAAAAATTGTATTAAAAAGCAAGAAAAATTATACAAGTGTGGTAACGTTGTAACCGTACTGACCTGGAGAATAAAAATAACAGGTGAATTTTACTGCATAGTGTACAGTGTAAAAAAAAAAAAAACCTTTGTCAGAATTGCGTTGTTTCCCAATTCTACCCCATTTGGAATTTTTTTCTACTTCCTACTACATGATATGCAACCGTAAATGGTGCCATTAGAAAGTACAACTTGTTCCGCAAAAAGTAAGCCCTCATAAGGCTATGTGAATGGAAAAATAAAAAAGTTAGGACTATGGGAAGGCGGGGAGTGAAAGACGAAAATGCAAAAATGGAAAATCTCAGGGTCCTGAAGGGGTTAATAAAACAAAGACAGATTCTAGTGAGACATTATGACTTTACAGATTATTACGCTAAAACAGTCTGCATTATTCAAGATATTTTTAACTGTTTCTTTATATACTGTATTCAGATAATTCATCAGGCTTGTCATGCTGCATAGTACTTAAGTACTTTACAATTTACACACCTTGAATAAGAAATAAAAAATTTGTAAAACCAGACCTGAACAACAGAAGATGTGTATTGTATTTTTGTCCGCATCCATATGTCCGTTACATGGCACCCGCAAAAAGATAGAACCTGTCCTATTCTTGTCTGTTTTATGGACAAAGATATGTGGAATGCACGTGGCTGGTATCCGTGTTTTGTGGACCGCATAACAGGCTATGGCTGTGTGCATGAGCCTCTTTTCTGATTGCCTGATTGAAGTTGGGAAGGAATTTTTCCCCATAAAGTGAGGAAAATGTACCCTTACAGGGGTTTTTGCCTTCCTCTGGATCAACTTTGCAGGATAACAGGCTAAACTGGATGGACTTATATCTTTTTTCAGCCTCACAGACTATGTTATCTATATTACCTAAAGTGTTTCCTAAAGTTCATGCGTACACAAAACTGCTACACATCCTCATTATATCGCTTACACATTGCTAACATTGATCCTTCAGAATGTGAATGACTTTTGGTCTGTTCTGCTACAATTATCTTGATAGTACTTTGAGTCAGCATAAGGACTTGGCTTATTGGACCCAATAAAGGAAACATTTCTGATCGCCTGTATTACATGTATACAAAAATGTCATTGTAATCTTCACTGTTGTCATTCTACACACAGGATATATCATCAGTCTCTAATTTCTTTTCCTATTCAAAAATCTCAGACCAATGGGTCCTTTCACTTACTTTACTTGTGCAAAGATACATCAAACCTACATGTTTTATAATGGCCATAAAAGCTACAAAGCTACACTTTGGTAAATGTATGTGCCATTCAAACCTCTATAGGCTGACGTAATCTTGCTTTTGAAAGATCTATAATAAAATGAATTCTTTAAAAGTAATACAATTTCTTTTCATTACTTGACAAATGTGTTATTATAGGTCCCTTAAGTGGAATAGATTTGATTTACAAGTACCCACAGCAATTTCTTCTTCAGACAGTTATTTTCCATGGCATGTGTCCTCCTGTTTTAGCAAAAAACTCAATCAATACCTCTGCAAGAACCTTCTGTAGGAAAATGTTAGTTCATTCAACACTCACGTGGATGAGATATTGCTGTGTCCAAAGTGTATTTTCCATGGTTGGCGGTACCCATTAGAGGCTGTTTACACTACTACACAATTCTGCCTCCATAGTGTGACAATAAGATAAGGTAGCATGATTGCCTAAAGGTGCATTAACACCGGGCGAGGAGGAGTCGATTCTCGGGAAGAAACCTTGGGGTACACAATTTCAGAATAGGAATCATTGACCACAACTATCTGGAAACAGACCTTTAGTTTTAAATCCAATTAGAAACTATACTTTCTAAGCCTATAGACCTTATTTTACCAATTAAACGTCTTTGAGGCACAGTATCAAATGTCTTTTCAAAATCCAAGAACACTATATTCACAGTCACCCCTCTGCCCTGACTTTTACTCACCCAGGGGCGTAGCGAGGGTGAGGGGTGAGCAGGGTATGTGCACCAGGTGCGGAGGGTTAAGGGCGTGCCTGTGCAGTACATTTACATGGTGAAGCAGGGAGCCATCCATTCGCTGCCTCACCATTCCGCTGAGCTGCGACGCTCCCCAGCATGCCACACAATGCGATACTGGGCTGTGTAGGAGGAACATGCTTGCCCAGTGTGATGTGTGTGTGACTGCATCTGCTGCTGGTAAATGCCAGACATGCCCGATTATCAGGAAAACAGGTGAGTATTCAGTTTTTTTTTTTTACTTTATTGATGGTAAATGGCCTACTGAAAGGGGAAAAATGTTGACATTACTGCTGTGAGGGGGGCACAAGATGGGCATAACAACTGTAAGGGGGCACAATGTGGGCATTACTACTGTGAAGGGGGTTCAATGTGGGCATAACTACTGTGAGGGGACACCATTTGAGCATTACTTCTGTGAGGAGAGCCCAATGTAAGTATAACTACTGTGAGGGGGCACAATGTGGGCATAACTATTGTGAGGGGTCACAATGTGAACATTAGTACTGTGAGAGGGGCACAATGTGGGCATTAGTACTGTGCTGTAGCACTAAAGGGGAAACAATGCCCTAGATTACTCTATTATACATATGGTGGTTCATGTGACAGAGCCAGCACAGCGCCCACTGCTGGGGATTTTACAGGGACAGTTACCATCCCCTGTTAATGTGGTGTTTATTTTTGCTCTATCACCACAGTGACCTTGTTCCTGTTCCAGCAGACATCGAGTGGACAAATCACCGAAACCCTGGATGCAGTAGGACCAGTTGGTTCTTTCATTTATCGTAAGGTATATTGGTACTGCGATGTACCCTGAAATATTTTCTAAGGTAACATATTGGAAGTCATTTACAAAGTCTGGCTTTTTGCACTGATCTTTGTTCACCCTCTGCACAGGCAGGGGATTAGCCTAATTTATGAATTTGGTGCACCTCCGGCAGTCTATGTGTCTGTAGTAAAAACTCATCAGGCCCCTGGAGTAGTTTTTACTTCTATCTTACACCCTTTACAAGCTTAAAAGATAGTAAATGTGTCAGAGCTAGAGTCCAGGCCCCCGTCACACCCTCCCCATTCCTAAATAATTGCAAAAAGGGGACTTGCAACTATTTTTACTTCTAAAACAGGCTTAAAGATATCTGTAAAAGTTATGTTTTAAGCTATTCACCCATAACCCTAAGTGGACTGAGTGGGATTGGGTGAGTATAATTATGCATTGTCTGGAGTTAGAGGTGTGGCTTAGTATAAAAAAAAAACTTGCCGCGGTGTGCTATGTGTGCCACTGATATTATGTCTCTTTCTGATTTAATAAAGTTGGGTGGTAAGTGTGGGAAAGCCTACTTACACTTCTGACTCACCTACTCATAAAAACAATCAAGTTAGTCTGTCTTTGGTAAATGCATGCCGGCTATCACTTATGATATTATTTACAGCCACATGCTTCTGTAAATAGTCCCTTAAGAGTCCATCAAACATTTTTCCCCTAATGGAGGTTAAGCCTACTGGTTACATGGGGAAGACCTGCAGCCCTTTTTGAATATGGGCACAACATATGCCTTGTGCCAGTTGCTTGGCACTGTACCACTCACTAGACAATCTCTAAAAATTATGAACAGGGGCACAGCAATAACTGAACAAAGAACTCCAGAGTGTAATCCATCTGAACTCTGAGCCTTGTTCGCATTTACTTTATTTTGCTTAGCTTGAACCATATCAATATTCAGTTGTTTAACCCCTTCCTGACATCTGCCATACATGTCAAATCCATAGCAACCGGGCGCCTACTGTTTCAGGCTAATGTCTGTGATCAGCGGTAATGCCGACTGCAGACATTTAACCCCTGGTCAAATCTGACACAGCGTTTGAGAGTGCTAAAAACTGTGAAGATTGGGAAAGCACCCTGTTCTAATAATGAGCCAGAGCCTGTACTAGGCTTCCAGGCGCATTATTAGTATATCCCAGTTAAGGCCAGGAGGTGGTAGCACTGAACTTGGATATAGCAATTTTTGTACAGAATAATGGATTGCATGTTTTGAAAAAATATAAAAATTCAAATCACCCTCTTTCCCCAAAATAAACAATTTTAAAAACAACATCATGGGCAACGCTGCATGTGAAAATTCATGTACTAATAAAATATAAAAACAGTTAGCCCATATGATGAATTGCATAATGGAAAAAAAATGGCCAACTCATCATTTTTCCATCACTTTATCTTGCAAAAAATGGAATAAAAAGTGATCAAAAAGTCATATACACCCCAGAATGCTATTATCAAAAAATACAGATCGTCCTGCAAAAAATGAGCTGCCACATTTCGGTAGACTTAACTATAAAAAACATTTTTATTGTATTAAAACTCAGGAAAAACTATACATATGTGGTATCAACGGATTCGAACTGACCTGGAGAATGAAGAGCACAAGTCAGTTTCTACGCATAGTGAACAACGTTACAAAAAAAAACTGTAATTTTTTTTTTCCTGCTTCCCACTACTATTATGTAATATTAAATGGTGGCTTTCTTAGTACAACTTTTCCCTAAAAAAAAAACAAGCCCTCATATGGCTCTATAAATGGAAAACTAAAAGAGCTATGGCTCTGGGAAGGCAGGGAGCAAAAACAAAAAATCACCACATCAGGAAAGGGTTAGGTATGTCACTAAATGTATTATCAGCTCTGCCATCACCTAGATCAGTTAAAAATAAAAATTTAGTAGCTCTGCATTTTCCTGATCCCCAGTGACCATTTCCCTATTACCTTTATTTAACCACTTCCAGACCGGGCCATTTACCCCCTTCCTGACCAGGCCTAATTTTGCTAATCTGACATGTGTCACTTTATGTGGTAATAACTTTGGAACGCTTTTACTTATCCAAGCCATTCTGAGACTATTTTCTCGTGACATATTGTACTTCATGTTAATGGCAAATTTGAGTCAATATGTTTTACCTTTATTTATAAAAAAAATCCAAAAGTTAATGAAAATGTTAAAAAATTCAGTGTTTTCTAAATTTTTATCTCTCTGCTTTTAAAACAGATAGTGATACCTCATAAAATATTCATTAATTACCTTACCCATATATCCACTTTATGTGGGCATCATTTTGGTAATGTAATTTTATTTTTCTAGGATGCTAGCAGGTTTAGAATTTTAGAAGCAATTTTTTTAATTTTTAAGAAAATTTCCAAAGTCAACTTTTTTAAGGACCAGTTCAGTTCTGAAGTCACTTTGTGGGGCTTACATAGTGGAAACCCCTTATAAATGACCCCATTGTAGAAACTGCACCCCTCAAGTTACTCAAAACGGATTTAACAAACTTTTTAAACCCTTTAGGTGTTCCACAAGAATTAAAGGAAAATGGAGATTACATTTCTAAGATTCACTTTTTTGGCATATTTTCCATTTTAATAAATTTTTTCTTTAATAAATCGAGAGTTAACAGCCAAACAAAACTTTATATTTATTACCCTGATTTTGCGGTTTATATAAACACCCCACATGTGGTCGTAAACTGATGTAAGGGCACACGGCAGGACGCAGAAGAATATGGATTTTGGAAGGCAGATTTTACTGAACTGGTTTTTGGATGCCATGTCCCATTTGAAGCCCTCCTGATGCACCCTTACAGTTGAAACTCCCATAAAGTGACCCCATTTTAAAAATAGGGAATAAGTTGCCCGTTTAATTGGTAATATTTTGAGGTACATGTTATTTTTATTTTTATATTATGTTTTTTGTAAGGTAAAGTAACAAAAAAATGGCTGTTTTGACATTGTGATCATGTGCTATTTTTATAGAGCAAGTTGTAACGGACGCAATGATATCAAATACGTCTACTTTCTTTGTTTGTTTCAGTTTTACATAACAAAGCATTTTTGAAAAAAAAATTACGTTTTTGTGTCTCCATTTTCTGAACGCTATATTCTTTTTTATTTTTCTGCCGATCGTCTTGTGCAGGGGCTTGTTTTTTGCAGGAATAGTTGACGTTTTTATTGGTACCATTTTTGGGTACATCTGATTTTTTGATCATTCATTATTACACTTTATGGGGCAAGGTGACCAAAATTGGTTGTTTTAGCACAGTTTTTATTAATTTATTTTTACAAAGTTCACCTGAGGGGTTAGGTCATGTGACATTTTTATAGAGAAGATCGTTATGGACGTGGCAATACCTTATATGTATACTTTTTTATTTTTTATTTAAGTTTTACACAATAATAGCATTTTTTAAACAAAAAAATTATGTTTTAGTGTCTCCATAGTCTGAGAGCCATAGCTTTTTTATTTGTTAACCAATTGTGTTGTACTTTATGTGATGTTAGGTGACAAAAAATGGCTTTTTTGGCACAGTTTTTTTTTTTTTTACGGTGTTCATCTGAGGGGTTAGGTCATGTTATATTTTTATAGAGCAGGTTGTTACGGATGCGGCAATACCTAATATGTCTACTTTTATTTATTTATTTCACTTTAACACAATAATAGCATTTTTTAAACAAAAAAATTATGTTTTAATGTCTCCATGTTTTGAGAGATATATTTTTTTTATTTTTTGAGCAATTTTTGACTGGGGCACATGCGCTTCAGAGGAAGATCGCAGAGAAATAAAGGTTAATAGATCGAAGGAGGAGGACTGAAACTATTAGGGGGAGGCTCCTTACAAAAAATCTTTATAGTTAAACCCAATAGATCCCAGAAATAACACACTCAAAGAGAAATGGGACAATGTCCCAGGCGGAGATCAAACGTTAATTATGATCATCTCCTTGGACATTAATATGATATTACATATTTGGACCTTTCCGGTCCGATATAAACAATTATGGCCTATCAACCAAGATATGGAGACCTGATTTAATTCACACATAGGGTGAAGGGTAGAGACTCGCTTTGTGGAGGTTAAGTACATCAATTTAGAGAATTGAGGACAGATCAGGGATTGATATTATTATACTATATATAACCAAGTTAGAGAAAGCAACTAAATGATAGTTGCTCATTCAGGCCTTCTGGGTTAGTCGTTTGTAGTTGATAAATCCAGTAACTTTCCCTTTGAAGTATTTTTCTATTCCAATCTCCCTTGCATGGAGATGGATGGATTACCTCAATAACTTGGAAGTTAAGACATTTTGGGTTTCCCCCATGAAATTCCAGGACATGATTTGCCACTGGGGTATCCCTTTTATGCCTAATATCCCCCAAATGTAACATAATAATCATGGATCATAAGATCTACTGTGATATGTGTTACTCCCTTCTTAATGACCAGCACTGTTATGGACATATACAGACAGACCCTTCCGAAAAATTTATGGGGGAATTAAATGGAATTCTATTAGAGGCTTTTGAGAATGGACTTATCTCTCCGGAAGAATTGAATTTTATGACTCCAAATTGTCCACAGATTGCTACATTCTATGCTCTCCCGAAAATACACAAGGGGAGATTCCTCCTAAAGGGGAGACCAATTGTATCGGGGGTGGACTCTCTCTCCCAAAATACAAGCATCTATATTGATAAGGTATTGAGATCATTCGTGTCCTCTTTACCATCTTATATAAGGGACACGACTGACCTCTTACTTAAAATACAGGATATTGCTGTGGAGGAGCAAGTATTACTTGCATCCATTGATGTGGAGGCCCTCTATAGCAGTATACAACACGATTGGGGTTTAAAAGCCACACACTCGTTTCTTGAGACAAGAGAAATCCAATATCGCCCACATAATCGTTTTGTTCTGTCCTTACTTAAATACATCTTGACCCATAATTTTTTTCTGTTTGAGTCAAAATTCTACCACCAGCTCAGGGGCACGGCTATGGGCAGCCCTTGTGCGCCCACTTATGCTAATTTGCTCCTGGGCTGGTGGGAGGACCGTATAGTCTTCAGTGAAGCGGAGGATCCCTGGACCACCCACATCCTTTTTTGTGGTAGATATATTGATGACATCTTTGTCTTGTGGGATGGTCTGTAACGCACCAAATTGATCAGTTAGGATCTCAACTGCGGAGTCCTTTGACATCCACTCCTATCACACTACTTGAGTGTTGATGGAGTCTTTTGCGGCTGCTCAGTGTGTACCCCAGGCGGCTCTCTCAGTCTTAAGCGGAGAGTATGGGGTAACAAAATCATGTACCGCGTACTAAAGATAGAGTGTAAAACTAATAGTGAGGAGAGTTTGTTTTAGGAATCAGAGTACAGATTAAAGTTCATGAATAACAGCTCTAGGCAATGTTCAGAAATCCCAGGCCTGCAGTACTAATAGTCACCAGCGCGTGTCCCTTCCTTTCAGTGAGCAATGTCAGTGAACAAAATGACAGGCTGATACTTGCTGTTAGAAGTCATGCAGGGATCCTGCTGTGGTGGAGCTGGATAAGGTAGGTGAGGGTTTCTCCTGGAGGTTCAGAGTTGCAGGTAGTTAGAAGCTTGCGTCCTCGTGGTGAATGGAGCAGGCAGGGTGCGCACTCCATTAGTGGAACACCCTGTGCAGCACCTGGCTCCTATTTATTGACCAAGTGTGGATGGGCGGAGCCACCTTAGACGGCCCAGCGGCCACTGCTTCCAGCCTGGGAGGCAAACAGCTATCGTTGTCATGGTTACACAGGGCATGGATCCAGGCTGGAGCGCAAACCACCGTATCCTTCAGTACCCCCTTAAGGGGACCCTCTCCGGAGTACCCCAGTAGGGGAGGGTCGGTCGGGAAATCTCCTGTGGAACAACCTTTGGAGTCTGGGTGCATGGACGCCTCGCACATCTTCCCAAGAGTCATCCTGAGACCCGTAACCCTTCCATCTAACGAGGTACTGGATCCTCCCTCGTCTTCTTCTGGAGTCGAGAAGCTGCTCAACCTCAAATTCCTCCTCACCACGGACATCTATCGGGGGAGGGTTGAGGAACCCGTGAGGGGAACGGGCTAGGTCTAAACGGTTTTAGCAACGATACATGGAATGTGGGATGTACCTGTAGTCGAGGAGGAAGGGTAAGTCTCACCGTATTGGGGTTGATAATTCTTTCTATCAGAAACGGACCCAAAATTGCCTACCCAGTTTCTTAGCAGGTACCCCCAACCGAAGGTTTCTCGTTGACAGCCATACCGAGTCTCCAACCTGATAAGGAGGATTTTCTCTTCTGTGACGGTCGTAGTAGATCTTCTGCCTTTCCTTTGCCCGTTGGAGGTTGTCTTTCAGCATCATGAGGGTTGTTTGCAAGGTAGTTACATAATCATCTGTGGCAGGAACGTTTGTAGGAAGGCTGATTTCAGGGAGAGACCTAGGGTGGAATCCATAATTAGCAAAGAATGGACTATGTAGAGTGGAGGAATTTACAGAATTGTTGTAAGCTGAATTCGGCAAGAGGGAGTAGGCTTTCCCAGTCATCTTGAAGGAATGAGCAGTGACATCTGAGAAATTGTTCCAGACATTGGTTCACCCTTTCCGTCTGCCCGTTAGTTTGGGGTGGTAGGCGGTAGACATTCTATGGTCGATTTGGAGTCTAAGACAAAGTGCTCTCCAAAATTTGGATATAAATTGTGAACCCCTGTCTGATATAACTTGGGTAGGGATTCCATGTAGTTTTATGACATTGGACAGAAAGGCCTCGGCAGTTTCACTGGAGGAAGGTAATTTTGAGGGCGATGAAGTGTGCCATCTTAGTTAGTAGGTCTACTACAACCATGATGGTGTTGTTTCCTCTGGAGCGGGGAGTTCTACAATGAAGTCCATTGAAACCCATTCCCAGGGTCTGTTGGGGATAGGAAGACTCATAAGAAGGCCATATGGTCGATTTCTATCACTTTTGCATGAGGCACATGTCTCACATGTGGAAACATATTGCTTAATTTCTTTGGTCATTTTGGCCACCAGAAGTTCCTGCGTATCAGGTTTATGGTTTTGGCAATGCCAGGGTGTCCCGCGAGGGGTGTGTCATGGCAGAGTTTGATTACCTGGGTGGTGAGAGGAGTTGGTATGTACAGTAGGTTGTTTTTGTAGAGGAAACCCCGTTGGTCTTTCCGAAGTTCCGGGGGGATGTTAGCACAGTCAATTTTCAGAGCATCCTTAAGCTGGGTTTCCAATTCGATGGTGGCGAGGATAATTTTGTTAGGTGGTATAATGCATGTGGGGGCTGTAACTGCGGCGCGGCATTCAGCCAGACGTGATAAGGCGTCAGCCTTCCCATTTTTTGAGCCTGGTCGATAAGTAATTTGAAAGTCGAATCTGTCAAAAAAAAAACTCCACCGTACCTGACGTGCTGACAGTGTTTCCTGTGATCTTGTAGGTTATCGGAGTAGACCAATATGTCATCTAGATAGATGACAACACATACATCTAGTAGATCCCTAAATATGTCGTTGATAAAGTTTTGGAATGTGGCAGGGGCATTGCACAAGCCGAAAGGCATTACCATATACTCAAAGAGTCCGTACCGGGTGCGGAAAGCAGTTTTCCATTCATCCCCGGTTCTAATCCTAATCAAGTTGTATGCGCCTCTCAAGTCCAGTTTAGTGTAGATAGTTGATGTTTGAAGTCTTTCAATAAGCTCGGATATTAGCGGCAGGGGGTACCGGTTTTTGATTGTTATTTTATTTAATGCTCTGTAATCAATGATGGGTCTGAGGCTCAAGTCTTTGTTCCTTACGAAGAACATACCTGCGGCTGCAGGGGAGGTTGAAGGCCGAATGAATCCCTTCCTTAAGTTCTCTTCGAGATACTGTTTGAGGTGGTCAAGTTCTGGTTGTGCCAATGGGTAGATTCTTCCTGTGGGTATTTCACTGCCCGGCAGCAGGTCTATGGGGCAATCGTAGGGTCTATGGGGCGGTAGGGTTTCCGCCATCTTTGCACTAAATACCTCCGAAAACTCTGAGTATTGGGTAGGGGACCTGGTTCACCCCTACATGCATGAGAGTTTTAATAGGGAAACAGGTCTCCCTGCAATAACGTGAGGTAAACCCAATTCTCCCTGTTCCCATAGGAGAACTGGTTGATGTAACCGAGCCATGGCAAGCCTAAAATGATGGGGAACGAAGGGGAGTGTATGACATCAAAGGATAAAAATTCTGTGTGGTTATTTTCGCTTGTCACCAAAAGGGGTTGAGTCTGGCTATGGATAGGTCTAGAGGTTGTACCATCAATAAAACTCACGGATATCGATACATCTTTCCTTGTATGGGGAATTTTATTCTCTCTACTAGATGCTTATCGATAAAATTCCCTGAAGCTCCCGTGTCCACCATTGCATCAACGATAGTTCGGTTTGGTCCCACTGTAAGGTAAGAGACGTATAAATGTAACCACTTGTGTTGTTATCTTTTCTGCCTAAGTTACAGAACGTCATCATTTTACCTTCATGTTTCTTTCTTATGGCAGGACATCCATCGACCGAATGATCAGCCGACGCACAGTATAAGCAGAGGTTGAGGTTCCGTCTCCGGGTCTTCTCTCTCTCAGTCAGAGGACCACGAATTGCCCCAATCTCCATCATCTCTGCTACAGGATCCGGGCTGGTCTGTCTCGGGGTGGGTGTAAACCCTGAGACTCTCTCGGCCCTACGTTCCCTTAAGCGTCTGTCAATGGTGGTGACCTTCTGCATCAAGGCGCCGAGTGTATGTGGCAGCTCTCCGCGGGCTAACTCATCCTTCAGGGCCTCAGATAGACCGAGACGGAACTGATTTCTAAGAGTGAGATCATTCCATTCAGTCTCACGGGCCCAACGAGTGTATTCCGCAATAAAGTCCTCAACGGGTCAGTCTCCCTTGCTTTAGGTGCGAATGGCGGTCTCCGCAGTCAGCTGCTTGTTGTGGTCCTCGTAAAGGAGGGCCATTGTTTCAAGAAATTGCGGAAAGGAATTCAAGACCGGGTCTTCCTTTTCTAAATAGGTGTTAGCCCATGCTCTGGCCTCCCTGAGGTAAGAGATCATGGTGAGTACTTTGGTTCTATCGGTAGGATAGGTCCGGGGCGTAACTGAAACATCAGCTTGCACGCATTCAGGAATTCCGCGGAACTGCTTCCGGTCTCCTGAGAAAAGTTCAGGTGGACTGACCTTGGGTTCCGGTCCATCGTGGTGGTGTCCTGTCTTGCGACGAGACGAGATCTCGCAACGCCTGATTTTCCAATTGGAGATTCTGTACGGTCACGTTATGGGTTTCCACCCTCTCAGTGAGGGCGACCATGTGCCGCGCGAGCTCCGCTGGATCCATGAGGGTTCCACTAATATGTAACGCACCAAATTGATCAGTTAGGATCTCAACTGCGGAGTCCTTTGACATCCACTCCTATCACACTACTTGAGTGTTGATGGAGTCTTTATGGCTTGCTCAGTGTGTACCCCAGGCGGCTCTCTCAGTCTTAAGCGGAGAGTATGGGGTAACTAAAATCATGTACCGCGTACTAAAGATAGAGTGTAAAACTAATAGTGAGGAGAGTTTGTTTTAGGAATCAGAGTACAGATTAAAGTTCATGAATAACAGCTCTAGGCAATGTTCAGAAATCCCAGGCCTGCAGTACTAATAGTCACCAGCGCGTGTCCCTTCCTTTCAGTGAGCAATGTCAGTGAACAAAATGACAGGCTGATACTTGCTGTTAGAAGTCATGCAGGGATCCTGCTGTGGTGGAGCTGGATAAGGTAGGTGAGGGTTTCTCCTGGAGGTTCAGAGTTGCAGGTAGTTAGAAGCTTGCGTCCTCGTGGTGAATGGAGCAGGCAGGGTGCGCACTCCATTAGTGGAACACCCTGTGCAGCACCTGGCTCCTATTTATTGACCAAGTGTGGATGGGCGGAGCCACCTTAGACGGCCCAGCGGCCACTGCTTCCAGCCTGGGAGGCAAACAGCTATCGTTGTCATGGTTACACAGGGCATGGATCCAGGCTGGAGCGCAAACCACCGTATCCTTACATGGTCCAGTGGATACCTTCAAAGCTTTTGCTAAATCCTTAAACCATAATCCCATAGGTTTAGGATTTACCTGGGAAATCATTGATCAGGAGATCTCTTTCCTTGATGTTAGAATCTCAAAAAAGGGGGGGATTGTCGGGCATTTTCATGAGTGTATATGATACCTGATCATATTATATTCAAAATAGATGCTCATTGTCTTTAAGAGACAGGCTGAACCAGAATTACAAAGTTTTGCTGTATGGCTGAAACAGGCCAACATAAGGTAACGCAAAGTTCAGTCTGTGTAAAAGTTTACTGAATACAAAGAACATTGTATTTTAAAAAGTTATTGAGACAGATGTAGTCTTATCTGTTGGGAGTACACTGGATTCTCCAGACATGTCCGTCTGAAGAGAACAAGGCCCATTCATATTATTATGGTCCATAGATCAATGGTGTGAGAAACATTCAGAGAGGCGCCTAGAAGTCTGTCTTTAGTTGTTTTAATGTCTAAACTAATCCTTATCTCTGATTTACGATGACGAGGATCAAATGTATATAATACAAGAGTGCCATAGTTAAGTCTTTATGGTATGGTACTAATAGCTTGCACAACAGTGCCATCCGGAGACAGATGGATATCGCTACACCATCCTCCATAGTTGCATTATGGGTAAATATGATCTCATAGGATCATTACCATATGCGCGTATGATTGGAAGATCTTAATCCAGGGGGAAGGTAATATAAGATAAGGATTGGAATAATTACTGTTGGAGGAAGCAAAACAAGCGAACAAGCAAAGAACATTCCAACATTCCAGGATAGAGCATCAGGATCATCATCTTAGCCAGAACACCCAAGAGAGAGGGGTCTATCAATATGAAAGTCATGGTGAGACATGCGATGATGGACCACCCAGCTTTCCTAGGAGCAGAAGTATGATTCCTGCTAGGACTTGGTAAGAGACATAAATAATGATATTTTATTTTATTAAGACTAATTGGATAATGTGGGTGAAATCATACCATCTAGATTGGCGAATACATAAACACATTCATTAATTGATCATCTCCATATTGAGATGTAGTCTTAGGATATTGTGAGGCTTCATTCTACCTGCAGAAGAATCAAGACTCATAATCTAGCAAAGTATTAAATGATTGTGTATATATATATATATATATATATATATATATATATATATATACAATGTAGAAAATGATGAGAGCACCAACCAAAAATGAAGCAAAAATAGGGTGCAAAGTCCAATCGGGGAATAGGCTTACCCAATATAAAAAGATGAAAATATGGACAGCACTCCAAAAGTATAAATCAATCGTGAGGTTTATTCACCCAGGTGGTGAGGAGCGACGTTTCGGCTCACATGAGCTGTTTTCCCTGCCTGTCGTGTGTGAACTGTCGCTATATTTGCAGAGCCCGCGCATTCATACACCCTACCACAGGATGTAGTTTCCCTATTAAATTCCATCTAACATGTAATTCTTCTTTTGTCATCTATGTCCTGTCGTGCCCGTGCAATCTACTTTATGTCGGGGAAACATCAACCGATTTAAAAACAAGATTAAACAATCATCGCAATACTATTAGGAAAAACCGGACAGATTTACCGTTACCCCGACATTTTGTGCGACAAAAACATAAGGAAAATCAATTAAAATGTTGGATTATAGAACAAGTAAGCATGCCTAGAAGAGGTGGTGATAGGATATCTCTTCTTAAAAAAAGAGAGTTATACTGGATATATACCCTTAATAGCTTACACCCTAATGGGTTGAATATCGAATATAGATAAAGGCATAGGTGAATAATCTCTGGCTCACCCTCCTCCCGGTATATATTGTGAGTTATGCATCCGATTGTTAAAAGATGTGTTGGATTGGAAAAGTGAAAAGATGTTATATTAAGCAATTTTTTCTCTTTTTTTCTTAGATAATCACTTTACACATTGGAGAAGTAATGGATCGTCCCTGGCATGAAGAATGTCCTCCACCATTAATTTATTAATTAATCTATTGATCTTTTAGACAGCGAATCGTATAGGTGTGATTTACTATAATTACTTGCAAACTATGTGGTGCCTTTTTTCTATCTCTACACAGAATGAGGAGAACCCTCATATGCTAAATGGTCCGTATATGGCAGGCATTGAAGTGACCGGGCGTGGTGACACTGGCGTGCCTCCTCCTCCGGTAACCTCTTCCTGGTAGGGTCGCTTGCCTCGGCAGGGGAGAGCCTCCCACCTACCTGCCGGACCCAATAGTGGCATTCCTCCACTGGCTATACAAAACGATACCTGTGTACTTGATATTTATAATTATGGGCACTTGCAGCTTCTTTTCCAGTATTCATGATGGCGTTCGCTCCACAAGTTATGTCCGCGCATGCGCGGATATTTGAGACCTCATACCCTTACCCAATATGGCGGACGGGGCCGCATTAACGCAGTGCGCAAGCGCGAGTGGCGCATAGCGCCCCTTGATGACGTAAGCACCGTTGATTCGCTTGTCTTTTTTGTTTATGACGACAAGTTTGTATATGGTGGACGCCATTATCCATGCGGACCGATCCTTCTTCCCAATTATTGGTTTTGGATGATCACCACAACTGTTATTAACCAGCACAAGTATGTACACCTGGACATTAATTAATAGGATGGAAATCTACACTGTCTTTACACTATGTAATCGCACTATTTTTATTCATGAGGCAAATTATGTTATACACGCCCATGTCCATTGTATTTTAATCATGTGAATTGATTTTTTTGTTGAATTTTCTGTACTATCACTGTATTGATTGATTATCACTAATGATTGATTTGTCTAATTGATTGCAATAGAATCACGTATATATGGTATGCATTTTCACTTGTTTCAATGCTTGAGAAAGGCTCATGTGAGCCGAAACGTCGCTCCTCACCACCTGGGTGAATAAACCTCACGATTGATTTATACTTTTGGAGTGCTGTCCATATTTTCATCTTTTTATATATATATACATATATAAATATATTAATAGTAGCATTCTTCGCCAAGCTAGGTGATAAATTCCCACTGGAAAGACTTGTTCCAAGTTCTTCCCATTTCTGTTGTGTGTCTTAATAGTCTTACCAAGTCATACATGTGAAAATAGTCCAGGACGGGGTGGAAGGATACAGTTATCTCTTCTAAGTTATATCCTTTGATGGATTTGCCCATTCCTGAAGTCATGTCAGGTGTAGTTGGTTAGAGGGGGGCAGAATGTAGTTAGCATTTGATATTAATGTCTAGGATTAGACATGCCCATCCTGATATCATGAGGTTTCCTCTGAACAGAAGTGATATATATAATTTAACTTCTTGTTTTGATATCCTAACCAAATAATAGCTTTGTTATAATGTGACAAGTTGCTTCTACCCACATGTATTGCTAAGCTTATATTGCTTTATATCGATTATATAATTGTGTTTATTTACTTATTTTAAGCTGGTTATGCTTTATGTCAACTCCTTATATATTCATTTGCATATATCATTGTGTTTATTTACTTATTTATATTTATAAACTTGTAACCAATAAATCTGCATGTTTTTATAATACCTGCATATTATTTAATGTCAAAACTATACCTTTAGCATTAATGTCATCTCACATGAAAATAACTTATTATCTGAGGAAATAGTCGGCCTCAGATGTGAATTGTATCGATTGGGTTATCTACAATTCACCAGGTCATGATTTTTACAAGTTATGGAAAATTCTTGATTAATTATTTTTATGACCATAATTAATAATTCTTAATTGAATTATTATTATTATCCCGACAGGATGCTTCATACAGAAACCTTCAGGAAAGAAACAGCTACAAACAGCCTGCTCCATTGGGACAGCTTTCACCCACAACCTCTTAAAAGGGGAATACCAAGGGGGCAGTACATACGCACAAGAAGGAACTGTACTAACATCTCCACCTTTGTACAACAATCAAGAGAATTGAAGAATAGATTTTGTCAGAGGGGATATCCCGAAAAAACACTTAAGGGGGCATTTCAACACTTACTCTCTATTGATAGAAAAAGACTTTTAACACCTCAAGTGAAAAAAGAACAAAAAGGCACTATGAGAATAATTGAAACATATGATAACGCTCATGATAAGATATATGAGATTTTGAGAAAGCATTGGGGTATTTTTCAAACTGATCAGGACCTAGTCGACATACTACCTCCAAAACCAGCTATAACTTTTAGGAGGGGACGGTCGATCAAGGATCGGTTGGTTCATAGTATGTATGTTAAACAAAAAACTTCAGGTACCTGGCTTGATCGTAGACCCCTGGGAACTTTTAGATGCAGTGGGTGTATAGCCTGCCCGTATATCTCAGTATCAAAAAGGTTTACAAGTGCCTCGACGGGAAAATCCTTTGACATAAGGGAATTCTCCAATTGTAGAACTAGTGGAGTAGTTTACCTTATAACATGCCAATGCCCTCTGAATTATATAGGGAAAACCAAAACAGAGCTGAGAAGGAGGATAGGGGAACATTTGGGGGATATTAAGCATAAAAGGGATACCCCAGTGGCAAATCATGTCCTGGAATTTCATGGGGGAAACCCAAAATGTCTTAACTTCCAAGTTATTGAGGTAATCCATCCATCTCCACGCAAGGGAGAATGGAATAGAAAAATACTTCAAAGGGAAAGTTACTGGATTTATCAACTACGAACGACTAACCCAGAAGGCCTGAATGAGCAACTATCATTTAGTTGCTTTCTCTAACTTGGTTATATATTGTGTAATAATATCAATCCCCGACCTGTCCTCAATTCTCTAAATTGATGTACTTAACCTCCACACAGCGAGTCTCTACCCTTCACCCTATGTGTGAATTAAATCAGGTCTCCATATCTTGGTTGATAGGCCATAATTGTTTATATCGGACCGGAAAGGTCCAATTATGTAATATCATAATAATGTCCAAGGGGATGATCATAATTAACGTTTGTCCCATTTCTCTTTGAGTGTGTTATTTCTCGGATCTATTGGTTTAACTATAATTTTTTTTTGTAAGGAGCCTCCCCCTAATAGTATTAGTCCTCCTCCTTCAATCTATTAACCTTTATTTCTCTGCGATCTTCCTCTGAAGCGCAAGCGCCCCAGTCAAAAACTCGCAATATGAATGCCTACGCATTGCTTAACCATCGCATGCAATAACGCATATTATGCGCTTATACTCTAGTGATAAATTCGTAACAGGAGTGCTCGAACATTGTTATTATCGCAATTATTGCCTCAGCCAAAATTTGGCAATATGAGTGCTTGAACATTGTTTAATCATCGCATGTAATAACGTATGCTATGTGCACATACTTTAGTAGCAAATTCGCAATGGGAGTGCTCGAACATTGTTACTATCGCAATTAATAATGTCACTTCCTGTGAGGTGGAGCGCAGATTGCGTTCCACACCTCACTCGAGTTCATGGTGCACTTCCAGTTTTTGCAATGAGGCGCAGACTGCGTTCCACACTACTCGTCATATGACAACATCCGGTTTAGTGATGGAACGCAAATGCGTTCCATTGTAGCGTTTTTAATCGATTTAATATAGTTCAAGACCAAATAGATTTTGGTGAATATTGTAAATTGCGCGATCTTTGAGGGGATATTAGTATAATGGAACTGTTGAATCTGTGTAAACTCTGTGAGGACTTATTCGGTTTTGTTAAAAGAACTAAGGAGGAGGAAGTGGATGGGAGGTAACCATTGTACTAGTGGACCTATATAAGGCGCAAGTTTCAAACCATATACTGTGGTGCCGTCATCTCAGTGCCTTTATCTGAACACAGGTCTGTCTGTATTTCCCTATTTAGGGACGATATTTCCAGATACTTATTATATCATATATACTGGATAGTCTGGTTTAGGGTCTACAGATTTAAGACTCTTAACCTAGAAGTTTTGTCTACTTGGATTTTGTATTGAATAATCCAGATACACAGTCCCCTGACGAACCAGTCTTTTAACGGGGAAACGCCGCGTCGGGACGAATGATTATTAAACTTTGTGGACATTTTTGTTGTAGACACCTTTACATTTGCTGCTTGTCCTGGTTTTTCTATATTTATTTTGTGTAGGGTTATACTAGGGATAATAGCAGTTTTAGGAACGTGGACAGGGGACCCTTACCATCAGGGGGTCTCCCTGGGCAAAGGGATAGATAGGGAAGCCAGGGTGTTATAAGGATAATTTATATCTTCCCCCATACCAGGCTATCCGAATATGTGAAATTTTGCAGCCCAACGGTAAGGGTGTCTACGAATCGTAAGTAGAAAGGTGGTAGCCTTCTCTCTGGGCTGCCCTGCTGTCACTGACAGCGGGCCCCCCACTCGGCAGCTGCACGATTAGTGTGCAGCTGCTATCTCTGAAGGGACGTTACAGAACGTCCATTCAGAGATTAACGACTGCCCATAGGACGTGGTTAAAGGGGTTGCCCTGTTTCAAGGCGAAATTGGACAGCAATGTGATCCAACTGCAGAAAAGAATAGATTGTTACTTACCCATCAGATCCTACGCGTTGTTCTTTTGCTACCTGTCGCTATTCTTGTATTTTTGTAGAGGTTATCTCTTTTTTTACTGATTTTATTAACCAGATCCCGACCACCCATAGACTATAAACATCCGGGTGGTCAGGACTAATCTCTAAACGCACGTTCTGGAACATCCATTCAGAGATCTTAGGTGCACATTAATAGTGCATCTACTGAGCAGGGGACGCGCTATAAGTGACAACAAGGCACCCCATAGAGAAGGCATAGATCGTGTCCCCACCTTCTATATCGCTGTATTTGCAGCTTTTTATCACCGCGCCTCCCAAAAAACATAATATAAAAATAAAAAAATATATAAAAATAAAAACAATGACAGAATTTCAATTTTTCCCTCCTCACCTCCCAAAAAATGAAATAAAGAGCCATCGGCATCTGAGGAGTTCAATGACAGGAGGCAGCGCCATCGCCATTCCCTGTCATTGCACCCGCTACATACAATTGAATGCAATTCATGACTAAGTAATTCGTAAACAAATAAAATTTATTTGTGAACTTTGGCAAAGCAGCCGAATCGAATTTTTTATAACTTCACTCATCTCTATTTGTAATGTAGATACTTGAGCTTCATAGCAATAGAACAATAAAGAACTCTAATTGCTTGCTATGAGGTTCAGTGTTTTACTGTGATGATACTGAGCTGCCAGAAAACTGCAAAAGGTAACTATAACAGTGGTGCTACTTTTTTCCAATGAAATATATAATGAGTGCATAAAAATAATTATGGTTATAAATCCACAGACACAGTTAAGTAAAAAAATCTTATAACAACCAACTTCAGAGCAGAGCTGATATCATAGAAGAGAGTTCTTCTTTATTTGCAGCACATCACCCTGTGTAAACAGGGATGATCTGCTAACAAGAAAATAGATCTGTATGGTCGAATCTGTGATTGTTCATCCTCATAAAGAGGGAATGATTGCTGCATGTAAATGCAGCTGAATCAGGAATAAACATGGATTTTTTGAGTGATCAGGAATAAACATTGATTTTGATAATTGGCCTTGCATTGGACCATGTAAATAGACCCTGACAACCCAGCTAAATGCAGATATATTCTTTAAAAAGAGAACTGTCCATAACTTCCTATATACAGTGCATTTGGAAAATCTTCAGACCTTTTTATTTCTTTCATATTTTTATGATGCAGCCTTGTGCTAAAATTAAAAAAAAAATCGAGTTTTTCTCCATTATTCTGCACTTAATACCCCATAAATGAGAAAGTGAAAACAGAATGTTCCAAATTTTTGCTAATGAATTGAAAAGTAAAAACTAAATTCTTGCATTAACATAAGTATTCAGACCCTTACTCCGTACATTAGTTGAAGCGATTAGAGACTCCAGTCTTCTTGGGTATGATGCCACAAGATTTGCACACCTAGATTCGGGGAATTTCTACTTTTATTCTCTACAAATTCTCTTAAATTCTGTCATAACTCTGGCTAGGCCACTCAAGGATTTTCACAAAGTTGTCCCTAAGCCACTACTATGTTGTCTTGGCTGTGTCCAGTGAACTCTCGATCTGGTTTTAATTAATAATATCTTAGAATGTCTCCCTGCCACATCTACTGAAAAACACCTCCCTGCATTAGTTACCACCAGAATGCCTCACTGAAGGGATGATATTAGGCCTGGTCTCCTCTAGAAATAATACGTAGAGTTGAGGCCAAAAAGTTACATCTTGGTTTCATCAGAACAGAGAATCCTATTTCTCACATTCTGAGAATTCTTTAGATACTTGAATGTGTATTTTACTGGGGAAAGGCTTCTTTCTGGCCACTCTGCCATGAAGTCCAGATTGATGGAATGCTGCAGTTATGGTTGACCTTCTGGAAGTTTCTCCCATCCGCATACAGGATCTTTGGAGATCAGCCAGAGTGACCACTGGGTTCTTGGTCACCTTTTTTTTACAAAGGCCCTTCTCCCCGATTGCTTAGGCTATAATGGGTTTTGGTGGTGATCTGGCTGCGATCTGGCAAATATGCAGAGAAACGGCTGGACAATTTTTGTCTGGCTGATTCATGCCAGTCTATGCTGGAACAGCCTGCCGGCAATGTGAAACAGGCCTTAGTTTGATGGGCAGCAGTCTCTAGGAAGCGTTGTTCCAAACATCTTTCTTTTAAGAATTATGGAGGCCACTGTGCTCCTGGGATCTTTCAGTGCAGCAGAAAGTATTTTTTGTACCCTTCTCCAGATCTGTGCCTCCACACAATCTTGTCTCTCTACTCTACAAGTGGTTTCCTCCTTATGGCTTGTTTTTTCACTTTATATACACAGTGGCATGTCTGTTATTTTAGCACAAGGCCACAACATAACAGAATGTGATTTTATTCCCTGGTGGTTTTAGGTAAAAGAGAGAGTTAATTATATACTGTATTCTGTAATATTCTCTGGTAAATGTGGGGTTTGTATCTGTTTGACTAATGTATATTAAGGAGATTAATATTATTCATTAGTGGGCTAGTGTAAATGCAGATCATGGACGAGCAGGAAAATAGAGAAGATTGTTCTATGGTAGCCCAGTGTAAATATATGTCAGTGTTGGGAAGGGTGAGAGGGTATTTTTACTGAAGACTATTACAGAGTCCTCAGTGGGATGACAGGGGACAATGGGATGACAGCAAGAGCCCCCTTCCTCTATCTAACCACTTAGTTGTCATAGTTGCTATTGACCACAGCAACTAAGGGAATAAATAGTCGGAATGACAATGTTGGACACTGTAGCTGTGGTTTGGCTATATACTTCAAGTGGCTCCTTCTACAGATGGTATGGGCTTAGCTCCCATAAGGGTGCCATACATGTTAATGACTGTAGATGTATGGCGTAGGGCACAAAGGACTTACGGAAGTGGTTAGAGGAGTCTGGTTCTGATGGGCCTCCCTGACTGCAGACTATAAGATGCAGGAATATTTTACCAAGAAATTTACATTTTAAAGTCTAAAATATTTGGGGTCATTTATCGAACTTGTGTAAAGTAGAACTGGCTTAGTTGCCTGTTTAATTTTCTAAAAGAGCTGTCCAACATGAAAGGTGGAATCTGATTGGTTGCTATGGCCAACTAAGCCAGTTCTACTTTACAGAAGTTTTATAAATGCCCCCATTGTACTTAAAAATAATACATATGCTTGAAATAGGTTGTTTGAGAAACATTCCCTTTTACAAAATTATGTCATGCTGTTTTGGATCTGATCACTGTGTCTTTTTTCAATTAGAAAATACACTGTGATTTGGAGGTGTAACTGAAAGTTCTTGGGCCCAATGCAAAATTTGCAAATGGACCCCTCAACTAACATGTTCCATTTATATTATTGGCATCTTCTTATGTGGTAGAGATGTCTTTGGGCTCCCTCAGACACCAGGGCCTAACTGCTATCTCTGCACCCTCTGCTGCTATGGCCCGCTTGAAGCCAAAGCCAGTGTTTAATTTTACCTAGGTTATAATATATATCATTAACATTTAAGATATCTTTCCTTCAACCAACTAGTCATTAGATTACGTACTTTTCTGTTTTGTTGAGTAATCATGTAGGTGATTGTCCTTAGCAAATTACAAGTTGTAAATCAGCCTGCTGTATAACCATGGTCGTGCATAAAATTGCCTACAATGTTTCTGCTATGAATATTGATATTGCATATTAATGTAAAATTAGTTGTAAAACCAAGCAATGTATTAGAGACTTGACCTGCTAAATCACCTTTCTTCTAGTTCAGCCATGCTTTATAATTGACTTAAAATCTACAAAATATATTTCAAGCTTTGTAAATAATTAGCGAAATTACACGGCAAAATAATTACCTGAATTTTATGTCTGAGGTGGTTATTTTACCCAGTTAGAATTTTGTTCTCATTTATAATTATATGCTCAGCTTTCTACAATTGATCTTTCATTATAAAAGGTTATGAGGGGGTCAAACTTTTTTATTTCTTGCTGTAAAACATGTACAAAGATGTAATTAGTGGCATGAATATCTTGGCCAATCCCATTTCATTGTAGCTTTAGATTTTTACATAATATTATTTTTGTTATTTTTAACTAGTTATAACAGGGACTGCATCAAACTGGACTTTAAATTGGTAATTCAAATTCAATATTGTTAGAGGCCATGATGACATAAAGGGTTTGTCGGAGTTACAGAAAAAATGACACTCTGCAAACCTGATGGTCAGAAATATATAAATTAGATAAGTGAGGTCTAGCAAAAGGATACTGCTTTGGCTCCTTTGTTTGCATGCAGTTGCAGAGCTGTGGTGAGTATGTAACAATGCAATAAATTTGCCATCCACTCCATTGCTGGATCATCTCCTCAAACTGTGATTTTTATTATTCAGTTCCTGTCATGTATTTGTGAGTTAATTTTAGTGTGTTGTTTTCTGCCAGTGTTGCTAAGTGTTTTATATATGTTGTATTTCGACTGTCCACTTTCTTCCAAATGTTCCAGGTTGCATGGTTTACGCTCCCTCCACCTCCGTGATGAATTTATGCTGGTGTAACCGCTGATACCAGAGAACAATCACTGCACTTCAAGTGAAAGTGGTATGATATTATGAGAGTTTTTTATGTGCCTATGGATTTTGTATCATTTGAATAAGATGCTATCTATATTTGTGTTGTTTGCATTCATTTTGGGCATAATGAGTGAGGATTGATGGAGCGTGAGTGCAAAGCAGTGAAGCGGTTCATGTTTGTTTTGTATTGACAGAAAAATAAAAACAGATTTGACCTCAAATGCAGAGTTGGAAAAATGAAAAAAAAAATTGCACTGTTCTGAAGTCCAAAATAGGCCTCATCCTTCGGAGTTAATAAGGTCTTAAACGTTTCTTATGAATCAACCCGTAACAAATAGTTCCAGGGGTTTCCAGACAGTCCATAGCTTTCTGGTGATCCAGTTCAACCATTTAATTTAAAATTATTTTCTCCTTGACTTTGTTAATGTTTATATAAAATAATATTAATAACTATTTAAAGAAGATAATATATTTTTGAACGATTATGTGTGTAAAACTGTAGCTCTGGTAGGTGGATTCCCATAACGCAGTCCTTTCCTTTCGCTGAACATATTCAGTTGCACGCTGAATAAGGTAAAGACCTTTATTGTGTATTACTTCAAAGAGAAATGTGAAGAATAAAGGGGCATTCCTGCTTCAGATTTTTCCTTGTGTTTTATTTCCATTATTTTAATAGACATCATAAAACTATTTCAATACTAAAATATCAGTGGCTCACTAGTTAAACTAAAAGATATTGGATAGCGAGTGCACTATACCACAGAGTATGCAGATTGCACCAAACAAAAAAAAACACCATTAATGGTTGCATACGATGTAGTGGGAAAAAATTTCAAATGGGGTGGAATTATAAAAAACCCCACAATTCCACCACAGTTTTATGGGTTTTGTTTTTACAGCGTTTCCTTTGTGGTAAAACTGACCTTTTATCTCTGTGTCAGTATGATTACAGCAGTACTAGTTTTAAGGCCAATATGTTGGCCTGTATTTGTGGGAGGGGCCTATTGCCCTTATAAGCCGGCGTCCTACCGTATGGAGGCAGCGCTTCATTACGAGCGTTCGCCTGGTTGCCTCTGGAACTTCCGGTCTCGTGGTCTGGAGCAGCGGTGAGCAGTCTCAGAGGTAAGTAACCGCTGTATGCCTTCCCTCGTTCCCCTAAGTCCGGCCGGCAGTGTCGGCTCCTATGGTAATAAGGAGCATCACTGCACCGGAACGGCCGGTCTGGAACCCTCGTTTCCCACGTGACCGGCACGGTAGGGTGCAGGAGTCAGCGAGACTCCGTGTCTTAGTGCAAGGGGAAAGAGCATGGGGGGGGGGTGATTCAA
Organism: Bufotes viridis; assembly: GCA_033119425.1. Classification (NCBI taxonomy): domain Eukaryota; kingdom Metazoa; phylum Chordata; class Amphibia; order Anura; family Bufonidae; genus Bufotes; species Bufotes viridis. The sequence continues at coordinate 266,761,804 of CM065589.1, forward strand.
GGCAGGCGATGTCCTGGATAGCCGCAGGAGAAAGTCATCTTTCTCAATGCAGTTAAGAGTCCGGGCTATCTCTGGGGGGGGATGGAGGGAAAATCATTAGGGAATATTAAAAGTGGTATGCAGGGAGTAGGGCGTCTGGAGGAGGGGGGGCTACGTTGGCTTACTAAGGGCAGGTTTGGTACATAGTAGCAATGTTAGGGTCACTTAAAAATGCAAATGATACTGGTTTAAGCTGTTCATGGGGTCATGAAAAAAAAAAAAAAAAAGAACCGATTATGTCCAACGGTTATGACATTGTGGATGCTTCTGTGGAGGAAGATGGCTCTAGGATATCGGAGTCTGGCAGCATTCCTTCACTACGGAACTGGACTATCCCAAGACTGATAGCAGAGCTAACTAAGAGGGGTATTCTTTTCCCGGCTACGGCACGAAAGGCGGAACTTTATCGTCTGTTAGTGACGGCCCCCACTCAGTTGAATCAGGAAGAGGTGTCTATAGTGACGGTCCAGACTTCGTTATCCCAGCTGCATGCAATGTTGAATAATGTGACAACTTCTTTAACAAATATGCAAGCAAGGTTGGAGTCAGTGGAGTCTAGGGTGACGGCTATGTCGAGCTCCTCCTCCGGAGGTGTCAACGGCAGTAGTACCTGTAGCAAGTACGTTTGGTGGTATTGCCAGTTCTCCTAATGTCACTCCGGCACATTTTATCCTTCCCAATATCAAGATATCTTGGAGGGTAGGGATGTGAATCTGGCATCCCTGTTAACTGTTAATCGCCACGTGCGATTTGTCTGAGAACAGAGTTATAGCATGTGGTGATGTATCTGTTATTCTCAAAAGCCGAGACCATAGGTTAAATAGGAAATTGACCATCCCCGAATTTGTATTGGCTTTCAGCCTATTCAGGGATGGGGTGTGCTCTACTCGACCTGAGAGGAGGGAAGAGTTGGATCTCTACATGTTCAGAGTTACCGAATTGGGATACAAATATGCAGGATGTGCATTCTATGATTATCATTGCTCATTCTCCGCCAAAGTGGCAGCAGCTTTGAGTCAGTTTCAATTTAAGGCGCTGGCCTGCTCGTCCTGCCAGTCTATTTTTCACTCATCAGAGTGGTGTCACAATGTAGCTACCCGCGCTGCTCTAACTGAGGCTACTCCGATAGCTGGTCCTTCCGATAACAGCAGAAATTCAGTCTCAGTGGACAAGCTCGGTCCTCCAGTCAAATTTTTGGGCAGATCACAAATCTGCAATAATTACAATTTTGCAAATTGTAATTATGGTCAATGTCGGCTCCTGCATATTTGTCTCAACTGTTTCAGAGCGCATCCCAAAGTCACTTGTACTTTAAAGGCAGACAAAAATTACATGAGCGTTATTAATGTGGATTCCTTGCAGTCGCTTTTACTGGAACATCCAGATCCTTGTTTTGTTGATTTTCTTATCTCCGGTCTTAGTTCAGGGTTTCACACGGGCCTGGTGGCCTTACCAGAACTTACCTTTGAGTGTAAGATCTTAAAGTCCGCGAGTAAGAGTCCGTCTTCTATAGACAGACTGTTACAAATTGAATTTGACAAAGGCTTCGTGATAGGCCCCTTTCTAGTTTCTCCATTTGATCGATGGAGAGTTAGCCCGATAGGGGTGGTGACGGGGAAGTTTAGTAAAAAGGAAAGGATGGTTTATGATTTATCCGCTCCACACGGCTCGCATATCCCTAGCCTTAACTCCCTTATTCCTGCCAAGTAGGTCAGGATGAAGTATGCGTCCATTGACCAAGCAATGACTATAATTTTACAATTAGGTCCAGGTACAGCGTTATCCAAAGTTGATATTTCGGACGCTTTCAAGTTGCTCCCGATCAAACCCGAACTTTGGCAATGGCATGGGATTAAATGGAGAAATAACTATTACTTCGCCACCAAACTCACCTTCGGTTCCCGGAGTAGTCCTTGGTTGTTTGATCAACTGGCAATGGCTGCACACATGTCATTGCCAGCATGTCATCCATTACCTGGACGACTTTCTCTTGATCGAACCACCAGGGGGTCACTCTAGCAACTTGCAGAAACTGTTAGCTTGCTTCATTCAGTTGGGGGTTCCAGTAGCCCCAAACAAGATTGAGGGACCATCCTCGGTCCTTACCTTCTTGGGTATCACGTTAGATACGCGTAGCATGACGGCCAGACTGCCCGAGGAGAAATTGTCCAGGATAAGGGAAGTGATACACAAATTTACCGTCAGTAGGGTAACTTGCAAGGCTGAGTTACAATCGTTATTAGGAATGTTGAATTTCGCCATGCGCGTAATTCCGCAAGGTAGATCCTTTATCGCACGGTTGTTAGCCCTCTTAGCGACAGCCCCTTGTCAGGACAGTCCGGTCCATTTGGATGGAGAAGCTGAGGCGGATCTTGTGATGTGGCGACATTTTTTAGATCATTGGAACGGTATCTCCATGTTTATTCCGGTGACTGCAAGAAGTTCATTGGTGAGGGTTTTGCAGCTATATTTGATACCCATTGGTTAGCGGAGACATGGCCACTTGAAGTGGCAGCACAGACAGGTTTCGTTCAGTCCTCAGCCTTTTGTGTTTTGTTCCCCATAGTGGCCGCAGCATATGTTTGGGGTAGTTCCTGGACTAACCGGGTGGTAATGTTCAATTCCGACAGTCCGGCCACTGCCGATATTGTCATTAGTGGCAAATCAAAATCTGCATATGTGATGTCATTAATGCGCTGCCTAGTACGGCTTTCCCTACAGTTTAATTTCTATTTCAGCTGCTCCGACATATGCGCTACGACCAATACTGCAGCCGACGCCTTGTCCAAGGCTAATTTCTACCTTTTTTCACAGGTCATGACAGAGGCTGATATTGGGCCAACACTGAGCCCCCCACATTCGGAACTAACGCTGGTCTGAATAGACACTTGGACACTGCTCACCAGTTAATAACTAAATCCCTTCACCCAATACCGTTAGAGGTTATAACACCGGGTGGCAGTTGTTCCTTAAGTTTCAGCATACATATCCCCAAGGCAATATGTCTTTCGTTAATCATATTCTTGCGTTTATTGGTTATTGTCACTCTGTCAAATCTTACCTAGCAGGTGTTCAGCATTTTTCCTCTATCACGCATCCCGAAAGGGGTCCTTGTTCTCTGTGCATGTGATTAAAGCCGCGCTACGGGGGTTACAGAATAGCCGTACCAATTTTCAGACAGATGTCAGACTTACTGGATAGGAACCCCTTCGGAGTTCTTCATAGTCTGGTTGTGAAAGCATCCATTTACCTGGCGTTTTATGGTTTTCGTAGACCAGGGGAGTTCACATGTACTACACCCAGCAGTCCTTTCCCCATACAGCTAGTTCCTGACTCTGAAGGGTACACCCTAGTTTTGCCTGTCACCAAGACTTCCCAGGTCGGTCCACCTACGCACATCAGGTATTTCCGCATGGCCCACCGCTGGTGTCCAGTTAAAGTGTTGCAGCAATTAACCACTTCTCTGCCGAACCATAGTCCCTATAGTCCGTTGTTGCCATTTACCTCAGGGTCTCTGTCCACGTCCCAGTTTGTGTCCCATTCAGGGGCGGTTGGGCACTTCGGACATGGTTGCGTGCCGGCTGCCAGCACAAGATCATTTATTCACTGCACTGATCGCTGTAGAGGGAATCCCGGTCTGAGCTCTGACTCCATATATGGTTGTGTCCATATATGGAGTCAGTGCTATGAACATGAAGGGGGTATCCCCAAGCATTGTCAGTATGCTTGGGGACACCCAATGTATTTTAGTCTAATTTAGCTTCTATTTCTGAAAAGTTGCAACCGGGATTCAAACTCACAACCTTTCATATCAGAGGCAAGAACACTAACCACTGAGCTATGAAGCTTAATGGTAAACTGTATTAGAAAATCCTCATAGTAGTTTATCAAGTATTAGGTATTCCTATACAGCAGAGTGATACATGATACACTATACAGCCGAAGTATAAATTACATATTTCTTTTTCAGTAATTGTAAAAGAAATGTATGACACAAAATACAGTAAAAATAAATGTGTAATTACTACATTTATATATAGTAATTACACATTTATTTTTTTATTTAGTTATACTTTTGCTATATAGGAATACCTAATATATGATACGCTACTAAGAGTTTTTTCCAACATAATTTATCATTGAGATTCATAGCTCAGTGGTTAGGGTTTTTGCCTCTGATGTGAATGGTTGTGAGTTCTAGTCCTGGTGGCAACCTTTTAGAAATAGAGGCTAAATTATGCATTCATGTACATCAGAAGTATGATAATATATATTTATGCTTCTGATATATATATATATATATATATATATATATATAAATTTATTATATATGGGAAACTATTACTGAGGTTTTTAGCCATAATAGTAGTATAGTAGCAGGTTAATATGAAGCTCTGATGGGGGATGTATGGTTGCCACTGATGGGGAGGATGTGTGAGGGAGGACACTGATGGGGGTATGTGTGGAGGACACTGATGGGGGGTATGTGTGGAGGACACTGATGGGGGGTTGTGTGGATGACACTGATGAGGTATGTGTGCAGGACACTGATGGGGGTATGTGTGAGGACACTGATGGGGGTATGTGTGGAGGACACTGATGGGGGATGTGTGTGAGGACACTGATGGGGGTGTGTGTGGAGGACACTGATGGGGGTGTGTGGAGGACACTGATGGGGGTATGTGTGGAGGACACTGATGGGGGATATGTGTGGAGGACACTGATGGGGGGTTGTGTGGATGACACTGATGAGGTATGTGTGCAGGACACTGATGGGGGTATGTGTGGAGGACACTGATGGGGGGTGTGTGGAGGACACTGATGGGGGTTGTGTGGATGACACTGATGGGGGTATGTGTGCAGGACACTGATGGGGGTATGTGTGAGGACACTGATGGGGGATGTGTGGAGCACACTGATGGGGGTGTGTGTGGAGGACACTAATGGGGGATGTGTGGATGACACTTAGGGGGATGTGTGGAGGACACTGATGGGGGATCTAGGGAGGGTGTGGGGATGTTGGGATGGGAGGTCCTGGAGGGGTGTTTGGGTGGAAGCTCTGAAAGGGGTGGGAGGTCCGATAGGTATGTGGGGGTGGGGGTGGGAGATCCGGGAGGGGGGGGCCCATAAAATTTTTTAGCTATGGGGGGGGGCATAACATTTTTTGCTGTGGGGCCCAGTCATTTCTAGCTACGCCACTGGGTGACACCACCAGGAGATGAGAGATGAGCACTTGCATTATGGAAGCACTCATCTCCCTACATTCATCTGTATCGCGATACAGATGAGCACTGCAGCAGGGGAGGGAGAGGCATCTCTCTTCCCTGTTCCTCTGATAGGCTGCCGGCACAAGGCCAGCAGCCTATCAGAGGCCGGTGCAGGCGGCGCGATTACGTCATCGCTCCGCCTGAGCTGTACTGCTCGGGACAGGCCTGCATCGCATCACTGCCATGGAGGTAAGTATGTGTTTTGTTTTGTTTTTCTGTGAGGCGCTGGGCTGCGCTGGGGGGGTCATTGCTGGCATAAAGGGACACTTTGGGGCAATGGCTGGCACATGGGGAACACTATGGGGGCATTGCTGGCATATGGTGGACAATATAGGGGCTTTGCTGGCACATGGGGGACACTATGGGGGCATATCTAGCACATGGGGGACACTATGGGGGCATTGCTGGCACACTATGGGGACACTATGGTGTTGGATGGGAGAAGAATACTATGGGGGTATATTATATAGGCACATTATGGGGGCACTAAGAAGGGGCATTTAATACTGCCACATTCTGGGGGCACTATGGGGAAGAATAAATAAAATAATAAAAAAAATAAAAAAAATACACATCATGGGTGTCGCAATGTGTGAAAACGCCCATAGTATAAAAATATAAAAATATATTTGCCATACGGTAAACAGAAAAACGGAAAAAAGCGCCCAAATGGCCAATTTGCCGTTTTTGGACGCTTCATTTCCTCAAAAAAAAATTAAATAAAAAGCGATCAAAAAGTCCTACACACCCCATAATGGTATCAACTAAAAGTTAAGATCGCCCCGCAAAAAATAAGCCCCTGTCCAACGCCATACACTTATTTACAAATACGTTATAGTGGTCAAAACATGGCGAAAAAAAAATAACTATCACTATCAAAACGCAAGAAAAGCTATACATATTGGGTATCGCCGGATTCGTACTGACCTGTAGAATAAAACTAAATGGTCAGTTTTATCGCAAATCAAACGTCGTAATTTAGAAACCCGTAAAACTGTGGTGAAATTGCTTTTTTTTTGCAATTTCACCCCATTTGGAAATTTTTTCCCGCTTCCCACTACACCGTATGCATTATTAAATGATGGTGTTGGAAAGTACAACTTGTCCCGCAAAAAATAAGCCCTCATATGGCCATGTGAACGGAAAAATAAAAAAGTTATGGCTCTTGGAAGGCATAGAGCGCAAAACGAAAACGCAAAAATGAAAAAACCCTGTGTCCTTAAGGGGTTATGGCCAATATGTTGGCCTGTATTTGTGGGAGGGGCCTATTGCCCTTATAAGCCGGCGTCCTACCGTAGGGAGGCAGCGCTTCATTACGAGCTCACCCTCCCTGCCCGCCCTCGGTTCTACTTTAACACAGGCAGGGTATGCCCTCCTTCAGGTATACTCTCGTCGAAGCGGTTATAGCACATTTCAGACCGTTTGTGCACTCCAGGGGTTTGTAGGTATCGATGCGTTAACCCGGTGTACCGTGGCCCTGACCACAATTTATATAGTTTTTCTTGCATTTTTTGAAAACAAAAAATTTTTTTCTTTGCACCCCATAACTTACATTTTTTATATATATGGAGCTGTATGTGGGGGGGCTTATATTTCGCAGACAATCTGTAGTTTGTATTGATACCATTTTTGAATGTGTATGACTTTTAGATTACTTTGTATTCAATTTATTGGGGGAGTTGAAGTGATAGTTTTTTTTCCATTACGCCGTTCTCCGAATGGAATAAATATTTATATATTCATTTTAATTTGGGGGATAGGGGGGAGGGGGTGATTTGAATTTTTATATATATTTTTTCCATTTTTCTTTTCTTTCTTTCACACTTTTTAATAGTTCCCCTCGGGAACTTGAACAAGCAATCATTAGTCTCCAATGCATTATGGGTCAGCCTAAATGTGCTCAATAGTATTAAACCACTTGATGGGATATCACTCTTCAATACTCCATCTGTGACATAGCAGTCTTTTCTCGTAGCATGATGTACACTATGCTGGTATATATAAACCGCAGATAATGGTAATGAATGTAAATGAAGACAAATGCAGGCACTGTGTTTCACAGTCCCCTTATGTATGGTCTGCAAACAATCATCTATACATGGACCAGGAGATCAAATCTTCCACCACTACAAAACCTGGACTGGGCCATGCTAGTACATTGTAGAACCCACTGATCCCTACTTAAAAATAAAATAAAACATAAATAAAATGCAACAACATGTTATGAGATTTGGTAGCTTTATCTAAGATTTAAAAAGTAAATATAATTTATTTAATAACCAATTACATTTATTAATTTTATTAAATTACCATGTACTGTTCAGTATTCTGAAAACAAGAAAAAGCTCTAGCAAAGTATGTGTTACTATGAGATTATTGAGTAACATCCACACAATATGAAAACTGCAAAACTGCATCATACATAGAACAAGTTTCTATTTCCACATCTTATTTTCTCCAGATGAATATACTCAAGGAACTAAAAAGAGGAAAGCATCAGTATCAGAATATTTGCCTATAAGAGAGGGAACCGGAAAACAACGTACAAACTTCACTTACTGTGTTCATACAAAATAACAGACTCCTCCCACTGGTCTGACTAACTCCTCACTAATACATGGGATGTTTGATAAAGACTTTCAAAGGACAACTGTAGAGAAACTTTTATACTGCATCACAGAGTTTAGTAAGGCATTAAGATATTGCATGCAATATACACTAGCCTTCGTTGAAAGGGATGCCATATCCATTAATCAAGGGAAATAGAAAGGCAACAAAGACTTAAAAAAATAAAAAAGGAGAGCAAACTTTATAAGTAAAAAAAAAAAAAATTACACGGCAGCAAAGAAAAACAACAGCAAAAATTGATGATACTAAGCTAATAACCTGATGATTGCAATTACATTTTCAAATACTATTAAAAGAATAACACTATTAAGTCAGGCTACATGAGTAAAAAATATAAATAAAGATCCCACCAACAGGACCCACCTGTAGACATGATCGAGGGAAATGAACCTGGAAACCAGAAAGAGCCAAGACACATCTCAATGCCCATTTCGCTCCGTCGGGAGGTCAAAGGTTATCCAGAGATCACGTCATTTTATGCAGGGAATTGGCCTGAAAAATACAAACAAACGCTATAGGTGGTAAGTACATGGCGGTTCCACCAGGTGATGCATACCGTGTTATCGTTGCAGCGCCGACAGCATCAGGGGATGGGCTTGACCGCAGGCCAAAAACACTGCCAGTGATTCAGTCCACCCCCCAAAAGCACGTTGCAGCATTCCCACATGACACTGCCACTCAGCAGACTCTGGTGACGCGCTCCACCAACCTGTGAGGCACGCTAAATCCTGTTGCCTAGAAGCAGGTAAACAATTAAAACATTTCTGATGCTGTTCACCCTATTTATGTTTTTAATCATGTGTTTTTTATTTTTTATTTAATAAATTCAATATTTTTGTGATTAATTATATTGTGCATGGTGTCTTTGTGTTCCTTTTTGGAACATATTTGTAGGGGATGGCATATTTAATGGTTAAGCAGGTACACAACATTGGATGTAGAACACATGAATGTCCCAGGTATCTTTTAGTCCTGCTCTATGTTGGGGATCCGGATCTTGTCTGTTGTCATTATATGGGAACAGGTTTTGCATCTTTTTATATTATAAGGATAAGTTCCTTTTTGTGTGGTAATGGCAATGGCAATAAATGCCTGATAAAAAAAATGTATCAGATTTAGAGGTTGAAGAGTAGCTTAGTCAGACACTGCTGACAGTGTACTGTATGGATTTCTAGGAGTCGGATTTGGAAGCCGTCAAACAATACGAAGAAGAACTCCAGAAATATCACAATTAATCGTAGATTAATGAATCATACATATTTTTATTGAATCTGCGGCTAGTGTTACATTTCGGCCAACAACGGCCTTTATCAAACTATAAACAGAATAGAGAAAATAACATAGATATTGTGATTAAACAAGGCATAAAACATAGCAGTGGTTGACTTGGTATGAAAATAATCAGTCACGAGTATTATATCAATTCACATGATCTGACAGAAGAGTATTAATAAAAATAAATATAGAGATGAATGTGAAAATTAAGCCGCTGATAACACATGAAAATACATGAAAATAGACATAGGTGTATTCTCTTCCAACAGTTCGTAGCATGTCGACCGTATCTAGTTCACCGGATGGTAAGTATTTGCATTGGTGAGGTCCCATCATTGGTTGTGATTTGTGAATCTATTATTGTATTACATGTTAAGGGGTGGGTTCCCAAGTGGACCTGCATCCTCTTGGCTAATATGGGTATTGATATTAAATATATTTATTAGCTGGATTATGACATAGCATTCACTATTGGATTATGTACTCAATACGAAAATTCCTGACCTTGTAGCTCAGGGGGAATACCTTGTATAACAACACCTCTAATATTGCTGCTATTTTATTTTAATTGACTGTATATTGTGCAATTTTGAAATAAAATATGTCATTACATTATATGTGTGTCTTTCGATTTTGGTGTGTGTAGAGGTATGAAAAGGAGAAAAAAGATGAATAAAAGATGTATGAAAAAATTGTATGAAAAACTGTATGAAAAGATGTATGAAAAAATAGAGAATAAAGCAAATAGGAAAAATTTAGAAAAAAAGTGAAACATGAATACAAGGAAAAAATTAAGGAAAAAATGTGAAAAAAATAATATATTATTAAAAATAATATAATGAAATGAATATAAAAATATTAAATAAAATAAAGAAAAAATTAACCAAGAAAAATAAAGAGAAAAGTGAAACAAAGAGGTCGATAGAAAACAAAGGATACCCTTTTATGGTGACACCAGAATCTGACCCCCGTATTTAATGAATCTGTAATAAATAAGGATATGAATGTCAATAAGCCGTATATAACGCAAACACAATACAGTAAGATATGTACATATATACAAAAACACATACATTCGTGTATAGAAAATAAAGAACCCTCAGAGGTTATGTAGGGAGATTTAAGGTATACAGGGTATATAATTGGATCAAGCTCTGAATTTCATAGTCCCTATTCATCCCTTATGGTTCTAAACTATCCAATTTGTGTATCCAGAATGCTTCCCGAATTTTGAGATGTTTTAATCGGTCCCCTCCTCTCCTGAATGGTAAGATGTGTTCAATTACTTAAAATTTTAGTTGAGACACAGAATGTCCCGCCAAGTAGAAATAAGCCGGTACTGGTAGCAGTAGGTTTTTGCGTCTGATGTTAGATTTATGTTGACAAATACGGTCACAAATTTTTTGTGTGGTTTCACCCACGTAGATTTTTCCGCAGGGACACTTAAGTAGGTAGACCATGAAGTTCAAGTCGTAGGTGTAAAAATTGTGAATGGGGAAACTCCTACCCGATTGGGGGTGATATATTCGGGAGCCTTTTTGTACATTAGAACATTGAAAACAATGTATGCGAGGGAATGTGCCTTTCTTTTGGGTACCTAAAAATGTCTGCCTAGGAGTGGTTCTCTGGGGGCCAATATCTGCTTTTACCAATAGGTTAGCAAAATTTTTTGTGCGGTGGGTACAAGGTAAGATAGGATTTTGGAATTCCAATATGGTGGGATATGCATGTGTCCGGAATTTGTAATAAACATGTGGGATATCCTCTATGTAAGAAACGTTATCTCATTTCAGCTAGTCTCGGGCGGCAATTGGAGTCCCCTTTAACTATCCATCTAACTTTTTCAAATTGGGAGTTTGGAAGGGATTTCTTGGTGTTTGATATGTAGAAACTAGAAAAATGTAGAAGGTTATTACGATCGGTAGAATTACGGTACAGATCAGTAGTAAGGTTGCCGGTGGTGGTCTTTGTGACTGTCGTGTCAAGAAAATTAATAGTATTGGGGTCATGATGGATGGTGAATTGGAGTTCAGAGTAGATTGAGTTAAGATATGTGGGGAATTGGAGGGAGGGAGTCCACAGTGCCCTCCCAGATATAAAATATATTGTCGATATAACAGATTTCCTCAAAATCTACCATGTAACAATTAGCGTAAGGCGGCGCTACATTAGACCCCATTGCGGTACCCTGTCTCTGAAAGAAGAAACCGTCACTAAACATAAAAAAATTATTGGTGAGGACTAGCTATAATAGTTCTATGCAAAAGGATATGCTATTAGACTCCATTGTAGTGCAGTGTAGTAAATTGTCTGCTCTAAGGCTTTTGCCATGCTGAATAGATGTATAGAGGCTGGTTACATTGCATGGTACCAGGATAGTTTCCTAGCTCAAGTGTGAAACTTTGTCAATCACCTCCAGGAATGCCAAAGTATCCAGGAGAAAGGATCTAGTGTTTTTGATAATTGGTGTCAGAATTTTTTCTAGATAACTGCCAGGGGGGATAGGATTGAGTCAGTTGAGGCCATGATTAGGTGGCCTGGAGGGTTCTTGAGGTTCTTGTGTATCTTAGGTAGTGTATAAAAGACCGGTGTCACATGAAAAGTGTTGGCTAGAAAAGTTACAGTGGCATTGTCAATTACGTTTAGGTTATGATAATTTTTTAAGGTGTTTTACGAAATTTATCTGCTACCTGTTTAGTTGGATCAGACTGTAATTTTAGATAGACCTCTGTATCCTGTAGCTGACGATGTATCTCTCATGTATACGTGTCTTTATCCATAATCACTAGAGCCCCTCCCTTGTCTGCTGGTTTAAAAATTAAATCTTTTCTCCTCTGTAGAGAGTATAGGGCCTGTCTATCAATGTTGTCAAAGTTATGGGTAAACTTAAATCTGCCTCTCTCCAGATCCTTTTTGAAGGTTACTAGATCCCGCTGTACCAAGTTAATAAAGGTCTCAATCCCGGGTTGGTGTTTTGGGGGTTGAATGTACTTTTATTTTGTAGATCTTCTGTAGAAGGATTGACCTCAGTAATTTAATCAGAAATTATAGGTTGTTAGTAACATAGCAAGGGAGGATCTGGGAAAATTGTTTTTAGTTGGTTATCCTTAGGTAGGATATTACATTTTTTGGCAGTTTTCCTTAGTACGTCTTGTTGAGGTTTGCAGGTCACTACCAGAGGTACACGTTGGTTCTCTTCCTTTTAATTGTATTGGAGACATTGACTGGGTATCCTGGTGGCTCTTGTGAGTTCATCTTCAATTGAAGCAGGATAATAACCCTGAGGTTGTAAATGCTTATGCCTGTCTGATTGTCTGGTACAGATTTGATTATATCTGATGGCCTGACTATAGATGATAGACATGTATTTGAGGTGGAAGCTGTCCCATTTGAGGTATGTAGGCCAATCAACAAGTTTCGAATACAGGGACGTCTATATTGAGCTGTTTTGAAGTTTTATGGTGGTCTTCAGAATGCTGGATTCTGTATTTGAATAGTTGAGGGTCAGGTTTATGGTGAGTTTGGTGAGTTGCTGTTCAGACTTTCAGAAAATCCCCAGAAAATCCCCTTGCCTGTAGGTACACTTGGCAAGCAGTTAATCCATCATCATGTACTATATTTAAAAACAAGGATTCCACATCTATGGTGACCAAGATTGTGCCTGTAGGGACGGGACTTATGGTCGGTGGTGTTTATTAGATAACTTGTTGTGTTCCTCACTAATAGTTTGAGGATGCCTTCTATCCATCCTGATATTTTTTCAGTGGGGATTCAGTGAGAGCACTAAACGGTTCACATAGCCATATGAGGGCTTGATTTTTGCGGGACAAGTTGTACTTTCCAACGACACCATTTAATATTGCATATGATGTAGTGGGAAGCGGGAAAGAAATTCCAAATGGGGTGAAAAAAGCAATTCCACCTCAGTTTTACAGGTTTTTTATTTGTGACGTTCGATGTGCGATAAAACTGACAAGTTACTTTCATTCTACAGGTCAGTACGAATCCGGCGATACCTTATATGTATAGTTTTTCTTGCATTTTGATAGTGATAAAAAAAATTATTAAGTAGGAAAAAAAAATCAGTTTTATTTTTTGTCGCCATATTTTAAACCCTATAACTTTTTTGTAGTTATGTATACTAAGCTGTATGGGTGTTAATTTTTTGTGGGGCGATCTGCACTTTTCCTTGATACCATTCTGGGGTGTGTATGACTTTTTGATCACTTTTTATTTAATTTTTTGAATCAAATCGGCCATTTGGACGCTTTTTTCCGTTTTGCTGTTTGCCGTATGGGGAATATATTTTTATACTATGGGCGTTTTCGCACATCGCAACACTCAGGATTGTTTCGTTTTTTATTTTGGGAGAAGGGGTGATTTGAATTTTTAAGTTTTATTTTTTTTTTTTTACTTTTTAAATTTTTTTTTACACTTTTTTTATAGTTCCCATAGGGAACTATAACAATCAATAGTGAACTATGACATAGGGAACTATAACAGTCAATCATTAGATTGCTATTCTCATAGACCCCAACGCATTAGCATTGAAGTTTATGAGAAAATTGCTAGTTTCCTATGGAGCCCAAATACAGGCAAGGGCTCCATAGGAAATACTATGCAGCAGCCTCCTGTCATTCACAAAGACAGGGGCTGCTGCACACAAGCTCCGGCAACTCCAATCACCGCACGGGGGAGCCGGAGCATCACCGGTTTTCAGCTCGCTCAGATGCCGTGGTCAGCATCAGCATTACTGCCGCTTGCGGACATGAGCCACTGGTGTCTGCTATAAGAAGCAGGCGACCACCCGCATCTTTAAAGACCCTCCCAGCGCCGTACTATTATGGCGCTGGAGGTGAAGGGGTTAAAGAAGAAACTCCACAGTTTATTATTATAGATACGATCATAGCTGAGATGCCTTCTAGGTATACAAGAAAGCTAGACAGTATCCTCTTTTCCCCAGGACCTACCTTCTCAAAGTCGCTGCAGGGACCCCCATATTCAATCATCTGGTAGCATCTTGCTGTTGTGTGAGCAGGTAATATTTGAATATATCCATACAGAGGGGCCCCAAAATAAATGTTACTGGTGGGCCCTAGGCACCCAGTCCAACACTGGTGGAAAATATACAAAATATACTTCTCCATGTGAAGAGTATAATCCTATACTAACGTAATTTATCATGATTGCAAATGTCTTTCTGCATGTAAGGAAGCAGTTTTCTGTATTAGCTATAAACCAATGGAGCTTGTCATTAATATAATTTTGTAATAACAATTGCTGCTGCAACCTCATAACCACCCGTGTGAATGATTCTTAATAGATAATGAGAGAACACCATTTTTATGCATTGCTCACTCAGTACTTTCAGAAGTCATGTAATTGCTAGAGATTATAGGGTTCACCTCAAAGAGAATTTATTATATGCAATTAAACTGAAGCTTAAATCAAATCTCCTATTCCCAATAGAATTGTGTTGTGGAACAAAGATATTTTTTTCATATAAATCCACAATGAATTCACAGTTTCACAGTTCCTGTCGAGAATGAACTCAATTTTCTTCACTGCCCACCAAGTAAAAATGCAAAATACTGTGTTAGATTGAAATGACTTTTCAGAGAGTCTGAACATTCTGAAACTGTAGGAGTGAAAATCACTTTTTGTTACTTTGGCGCTCTATATAAAGGTTTCAGTTCATTTTGATACTCATGTAAGTCATCACTGAAAAGTTTGACTTGTATGTAACCTTTCAATCTTCATAAATTTGACATTAGAATTACAAAAACATGTTTTTATGCATTGAAAACTTAAAGGATTCACAATTTTTTAGGTGTAGCAATTCAAGTCCATACATGGCAGAACCCTGTGCACAAAGCAGCACATGGGATTAGTGTTGAGCGAGCATGCTTGGCCGAACACCTGTTCAGCTTGAGCATCGCGATGCCGTGTTCGGCTGAACACCCCGTGTGCTCGAGTCTCCTCCCCTACTAGATATCTCAGGTAGTCAACTGTCCATCCAAACAACAAAGCATGAGGTGAAACGCATTCTTTGTATCTGAATAACATTCTGAAGAAAAGTTCATCTCAGCCTTTTTACATAATATCTATTTTTATGGACCATGTTGATATAACCTGGCTATCCCCTGTAAATAATTATATATTTACGGCTGGTATAAGTTAGACATCTTCTTGGATATAGTGATATAGAGCATGCTGGTATAACCTGGGTATCTCCTGTATATAATTATATATTTATGGCTGGTATAAGTTAGACATCTTCTTGGATATAATAATATAGACCATGCTGGTATAACCTGGCTATCTCCTGTATATAATTATATATTTATGGCTGGTATAAGTTAGACATCTTCTTGTATATAGTGATATGGACCATGCTGGTATAACCTGGGCATCTCCTGTATATAATTATATATGTACAGCTGGTATAAGTTAGACATCTTCTTGTATATAGTGATATGGAGCATGCTGGTATAACCTGGCTATCTCCTGTATATAATTATATTTTTACGGCTGGTATAAGTTATACATCTTCTTGTATATAGTTATATAGAGCATGCTGGTATAACCTGGATATCTCCTGTATATAATTATATATGTACAGCTGGTATAAGTTATACATCTTCTTGTATATAGTGTTATGGACCATGCTTGTATAACCTGGCTATCTCCTGTATATAATTATATATTTACTGTTGGTATAAGTTATTCATCTTCTTGTATATAGTTATATGGACCATGCTGGTATAACCTGGGTATCTGGTCACAGTGAAAAAGAAGTGTGCAAATAAAACTCAATTTTATTAAGTCTATTAAAATGCAAAAGGATGGTGGGAGAACTCCCAGTGATAATGTGAGTTACTAAAATTAACCAGCCCTGTAGACAGTGGACTGATAAACATATAGGTCATGTCACAGGAAACTGGGTAAGAAGGTATCAATGGTACAGACCCATGTCCACCAAATCAATGTGGTGGCATATGGGTGTGGATATCACCTCAGAGTGACGTGTATCTATAATGAGCCACCCTGTTGTGTTGCAGCCCGATACAGTGTCTCCACGTCGAGTGAACCTAATGAAGACAATCAACACTGTGAGGTCAATAGGTATCACCCCGGGAGAAAACACCATACACCAAAGGGCAGCAATGTACCAATGAACGGCAAAACTGCCGATAGGATACAAATTGACCAGACAGACACAAGGACCTCGCCACATGTAAACAAGCCAGCGTTTGCTGGTGGTCCGCGATGGTCCACTTGTGCGTAACGATTTAAAAGTCTGGAAAATTAATGAGTTGGGAGTGGCATGAGCCTGGCGTCCTCACTAGTTGAGGATCTTACAGCCTTGCAATAATATGCCGCTCTCAATCTCAACGCTATCCTAGCCTCCACTATAAGCACAGGTCAAGCGTCTATTGACCATGCAGAGATATTTTAAATGCGTGTATAAATGAACATGTGTTATGGACATAAGTATATAGACCTATGTCTGTCGATGTATGTAACAGACAAGATCCAAAATTGGGGCCATTAGGGATCAATGAAGCTAGTGAATGAAATTAAGTCATTCAAACCGTTTGGCTTTAATGTCTGAAGTTTAAACGTCCACTGCTCCTCTTTTTGTAAAATTTTTTGATCCAGATCGCCACCTCTGGGTGACGGACTGATCAATTCAATTCCCTGAAATTTAACAGCATTTATATCGCCCCTATGACAGCTGTTAACATGCCGAGCGACCGGAGTGTCAGAATCATTCCGTATGTCGTTGAGATGTTCTCCAACACGACGACGCAGTTCTCTGGTCGTCTTGCCGACATACTGTACGCCACAAGTGCAGGTCAACAAGTACACCACACCTGTAGTTTTGTAGTTAATGAAAGAGCGTATAAAAAACACCTTACCAGTGACTGTACTGGTGAATGTGGATCCCATTAACAGAGAGTCACATGCAACGCACCTTCCACATCGGAATGTCCCTTTAAGGGAATGCCGCAACCAGGTTTGTGTCTGGGTGCTCTGAAACAGGCTGTGACACAGCCTATCTTTCAGATTGCGTCCTCTGCGGTATGTCACAGTGGGCGTGGGATTAACTAGATGACCGATGTCTGGGTCCATAGTTAAAATCTCCCAATTCTGGAGAGGATGTCTCTTATTGCTCCATTCGCTGCATCAAAGGTCCCAATGAGCCGGACTTGCTCATTATTTTCAGTCTTTTCCCGGGGATTTAGCAACGATTCCCGGACGCATGAGTACGCATGTTGGTATGCTTCAGAAATTGTTCTGTTAGGGTAGCCCCTATTCCGAAAACGGTTGGATAATTCAATAGATTTAGACTTGAAATCATCCAATGAAGAGCAATTGCGTCTCACTCTCAAGAACTGTCCTTTTGGGATGCCTTTTTTAAGGGGGTAGGGATGACAGCTGGACCAATGCAATAAAGCATTTGTAGCAGTTTCCTTGCGGTACAAGCTGGTATGTATATAGCCATCCCTATCCTTAAAGATAGACAAGTCCAAGAATGTGATCTTGTTTGGATCAATTTCGGACGTAAAAAACAGCCCATATTGATTGATATTTAGAACATCAGGGTAGGCCACCCGAGCATCCCAATGTGTTTGGCCCGAGCACTTTAGTGCTTGATCCACACTACATGGGATCCCAAAGTTTTCATACTATGGAGCTATAGGTACTCATTTGATGCCACCACATTATGGAGACATGTAATGGAGCTGTTTCATTTTGTTAAATTCCGTATGAATCTGCCAGAAAATTTTTTTTGTATGAAATTGAAAGAATTTGAAGATACATATTGGCCCTAAAGTCTTCTAGTGTGGCCATATTGCTACTCTATATAAACAAAATATTTAAAAACTACTGTAGGATGGGATTGGAACATATTGTAACAGCCTTGCTCGATCCTTATCTACCTCAATACCAGCTATACACACATACTGGCTGTTGATTGGCTCATTCAGTTTTATTTGTAGTACCTTGTTTTCTAAAGATGGCTTCTTACCTTTTGTGCCGTCCCTATCTCCTCATAGATTGTAAGCTCTTGCATACAGGGCCCTCACTTCTATTGTTTGAATTGTTGATTAGTTTGTTACTCTGAATTATCTGATTTTGGTTGTACATACATGTTCCCTCTGATTGTAAAGTACTGCCAGACAAAGTACCATACACATGGGAGAATACAGTACTGCATACAGGGGCATACATCAAAATCACTGGGCCCCATATTAAGACTCTAAATTGGGCCCCCATGTCCCATTCAAAGCCCCTCCCACTACCTGTTCCTGACCAGTATATACAGCAGTGTACTGATATGTGAGGTATAAATTACAGCATGTACCTCACATATCAGTACACTGTTGTGTATATACTATATATCTTAACACACTGCATCTACTGTACCTTGTACCTAATATCAGTACACTGCTGCCTATACTACATACCTGTGTCCACTGCATCTATTATACTGTATAATAGATGCAATGTATGTGTGTATATATATATATATATATATATATATATATATATCCAACAAATTGGCACAGCACTCCTTTGGTAAAAAGTGAATAAAGTGTGTTTATTAACACATGTTTACACAGCAACGTTTCAGCCCTCTCACAGAGCCATTTTCAAGCCAAGTCAATTATACATATCAACATCGTGTTTTTATACAAAATTCATTATTAGTCCCACATGTGCATCATTAAGTCCACGTGATAAATAACATAGAAAAAAGTCATTGTGCAAACAATTCATTTTGTGCAAAGTTCATCCGGAGAGCACCTCGTCCTACTCTGCTATACAGACTGTATGTGTATGATAAGGTACATAGTACATAAAGTGAAAGTGCTCTTGTGCATATATATAAAAACAGAAGAAGGCCTGGCTTGCATTATATCCAGGACATACTAGAAAATAGAATAGGAGAACAATGGTTATACATGTATATATATATTTAGTACTTTACTGATGTGAGAAGTACAAGGTATTATAGTGCAGTGTGAATAGATAATTGATTATTGTATGAGACACATGAAATATTGGTTGTATCTGCAGTACTTTATACAGTTGCAAGAAAATGTATGTGACCCCTTTGGAATGATATGGATTTCTGCACAAATTGGTCATAAAATGTGATCTGTTCTTCATCTAAGTCACAACAATAGACAGTCACAGTCTGTTTAAACTAATAACACACAAATAATTAAAAGTTACCATGTTTTTATTGAACACACCATGTCAACATTCATAGTGTAGGTGGAAAAAGAATGTGCACCATTGGATTTAATAACTGGTTGAACCGTGCACAAGGGTCAGGAGTAATTCTTGACCATTCCTCTTTAGAGATCTGTTTAAGTTCAGCAATATTCTTGGGATGTATGGTGTGAATCGCTTATTCTTGCAACTGTATACAGTATATGTGAGTGAGATATGAGTTAAAATAGAGAATGGAGTGCAAATGAAGACAAAGGTGGAGGACCTCTTCTTACCACTCTATTCTAGTCTCAGTGAAAAGCTCATCGTACAATTTTACATGCTGTTGGGGGTTTTAGGAACTGTGATGATGCTCTGTGCAGTTCATTTACTAGATGTACAGGACCATGTGAGGATGATGATGTCATCACATCACAAGTCCTGGCAGATGCTCATATCTAACCCTATAGCAGCTGCGTGGTCTGCCTTAATTGGAGTTATGCCACTGGCTACATATCTATTACATCCAGTGACATGTCCTGTGATGTAGTTGTTCTCTTTCCTTGTTTTCTTTATTTTGCCTAGACTCCCATGACACATTCTTTCAGCCATGTCTTGTCTGCAGAGTTTGCCACATAGACATCTTAGATTCCTCACTTTTCCAGTAATCTATCTCAGCACAGACTCCCAATCTTTGTTCCCTAACAGTGTCATTCTGCTGCCATCCCCAGTTCTGTACCCAATGTGCTCTTCAATGACCCCAAACACTATACTGTAATGTCCCCTAAAATTCTCCTAGTAATAACACTGTTGCTATTATACCTCCAGTAATAATGTCCATGTACTGTCCCCAGTATTCAAAAAGTCTCCTAAAGTGCATCCAACAATAATAATGCCCCAGTACTAAAAATTCCACTATAGTGCTCCAGTATTTAAAAAATGTATATGAATGTATATAAAAATGAATTTCTGCTTGTCTGTTCTATATGCACGGCCAAACAACTGGACCAATCTGCACAAAATCTGGCATATGGCTAAATCAGGTGCTTCCGTCACCGTGTGCAAGCGGAAAGCATTTGTAGATGGATCTGGATGCAGATCTGTCTAACAAATGCATTGAAACACAGGATCCGTCTCTCCGTTGTCATCAGAAAAAACGGATCTGTTATTTTTTTTTTCTCTATGCACAGACTGGAAAACCGGATCAGTTTTGCTGGAACACTTGGTGCATTAATGCATTTCAATGGAAAATAATGCCGTATCCGGCATTCCGGCAAGTGTTCCGGAATTTTTGATGGAGAAAATACCGCAGCATTCTCCAGCCAAATACCGTAAGAGTGACTGAACTGAAGACATCTTGATGCATACTGAATGGATTGCTCTCCATTCAGAATGAATTAGGATAAAACTGATAATTTTTTTTCTGGTATTGAGCCCCCTGGGACGGAACTCAATACCGGAAAACTTTAACGCAAGTGTGAAAGTACCCTTAGACAGGTCTCAACTCTCTAGAATGTATGGTTCTTGAGATATTCACAAAAAATGCATGCAAATGCAAATATTGCACGATCATATGACCTGTATTAGCCAATAAAAGCTCTTTCACTCATATACTGACATACACACGGTCCCATTATTGGATAATAGAAGCTCACAGGTACTTGAGTCTGGTTTCCATAATAATTCAGCCAACACAGGGCAGGGTGCTGTGGAGGTCACTGGTAATGTTGCAAGATGCTGTGGAGGTCACTGTTAAGGGGGCAGGATGTTTTGGAGGTCACTGTTAACCACTTCCAGAACAGACCATTTACCCCCTTCCTGACCAAGCCTTTGACGTGCCACTTTATGTGGTAATAACTTTGGAATGCTTTTACCTATCCAAGCCATTCTGAGTTAGTTATTTTTTGTGACACATTGTATGTCTTGTTAATGGTAAATTTGAGTCAATATGTTTTACCTTTATTTATTAAGAAAATCCAAAATGTACAAAAAATTCTGAAAAATTCGCTATTTTCTAAATTTAAATCTCTCTGCTTTAAAGACTTATACTTATTAACATTCACCATATGTTTACTTTGTGTTGGCATCATTTTGGTAATGTTATTTTATATTCACTGTTAAGGGTCAGGGTGCTGTGGAGATCGCTGTTAAGGAGATGGGATGCTGTGGAGGTCACTGTTAAGGGGGCAGGATGCTGTGGAGGACACTTAAGTGAGGTGGGACACTGTGGAGATCACTGTTAAGGGGGGGATGATACTGTGGAGGTCACTGTTATTAGGGCAACTGTGGATATCACTGTTATGGGGCACTGTGGATAACTTTTACACACACAAACAACAAAATAAACCCCTGCGACAGCTGGTTATTCTACAAATATATATATTTTGGCTGATAAGGGACATGTGACCCAACTCTATTAAGCGTACGGCTTATTGTCGTCCTATGTACAGATACTCCAGTCTACTGTGGAACTATGCAGCAACTCCAGGGTTACCTTTGGTCTCTGTGCTGCCTCTCTGATTAATTCCCTTCTTGTCCTGTCTGTGAGTTTTGGTAAGCGGCCATCTCTTGGCAGGTTTGCTGTTGTGTCATGTTCTTTCTATTTGGTTATGAGAGATTTGATGGTGCTCCTGGGGATCATCAAAGATTTAGATTTTTTTTATAACCTAACCCTGAACATTTTTCCTTACTTGTTTGGAGAGTTCCTTTGTCTTCATGGCAGTGTTTGGTTAGTGATGCCTCTTGCTTAGGTGTTGCAGCCTCGGGGGCCTTTCAAAAAAGTTGTGTATATGTAATGGCAGATCATGTGACACTTAGATTGCACACAGGTGGACATCATTTGACTAATTATGTGACTTCTGAAGGTAATTGTTTGCACCAGAGCTTTTTATGGGCTTCCTAAAAAAGAGGGTGAATACATATGTACATGCCAATTTTCTGTTTTATATCTCTAAACAATAGTTTTATTTATATATTTTTCTCATTTCACTTCACCAACTTAGACTATTTTGTTCTGATCCATCACATAAAATTCAGATTAACAAAACATTAAACTTAAGGCTGTAATGTAACAAAACACAAAAAAAGTCAAGGGTGGTGAATACTTTTGCAAGGCACTGTATATACGTCCTTCTTTATATATATATATATATATATATATTGTGAGGCAGTGACAGGCCTCATGGCTGATAGGAGAGAGCGATGGCAGGTACGTGTCACCGAGGTTGCTGGCCTCGGTGGGGTGAGAGCCGGATTTTGTTGTCTGCAGCAGCTAGTGCTGTCAGACTCTGTTAGTTAGTTTGGCTGCAAAGCCAATCCGGGCCGGCTCTTACTGGGAGCAGCTAAAGAGTAGGGTGGGTGGCTGCTCCCCACGGTCCAGTCCGAGTTTTGGGCTGGGTTTATAAACTCAGCCAGCACCACCAGCTGGGAGGGTGATTTTCCTGGAGCTGCTAATAGTGCTGGGAGCTGAGGGCTGTTGTTTTGGGACCCACGGCTGGAGCCAAGCTGGAGGGCTCAGACCCCTGTGAAACCGAACAGGCTGCCTGGAAAAGCCGCACGGGTGCGGTGTGTGTGAACAGTGTTGTAGGTGAGTCAGGGACACACTGTGTTAAGTTAGAGCCCAGCCGGGCAGGTGTTTGTTTTGCATTTCATTTATTTATGTTGATGCTGAGACAATAAAGCGATGTTTGGCCCCTAAAGCTGCAGTGGACAACAGTCTGTATGTGAACGATCCTCGAGACCAGAGCTAAACCCCCACATTTGGTGGAGGATGCGGGCAAGTCGTCCCTGCTGGAAAAGGCAAAGTGTTGCTAGGGGCAACGACCTGACTGAGAAGAGCAGGTGCTGTGAAAGTTGCCAAGGAATTGCTGTTTTGCTATGCAGTGATTTAAAGGGCCGGAAGCCTGTTTGTCTAGTGAAGCAAGTGCCGCTCATGCGATTGTGGACTGTTTTTTCCTGACACAATGGAGGCGGTTGTAAAAGCCCTTGTGGAGGCTAACTTGCAGCACCAGGAGACCAACCAGCTACTACTTCAGCACGTGTGGCGGAAGCTGCTTGTACCAATGGTGATACCAGTATGTGAGAAGTGGCCCGGTTTGGCGGAAAACCAAGGCCACTGAGGGTGTAATGGAGCAGCTGGTGCTGGAGACTGATCGGTTGGTGAGAAAGCCGAGTGCGGCACTTGGAGTGGCGGCTCTGAGTGCAGTGTTGGAGGAGAATATGCATGCCGTTGCCAAGGGCAACCGTCGGGAAGACAAAGAGCTGGAGAGTGGTGCGTTTCTCAGGAGTGCCTATTTTCCCTGCGACTGTGCACAGAATCTTAAAGGGTGCGGCTGGAATGTCCGTCCGGGAAAAGACAGGAGACAAGTCCAAGGCGTCTCCCATGGCTACTACTGCATTGAGGAGACGGGTGATGACCGTGCCGAGTCAGTGACGACAATCGGTAAGACTGTTCCGGTTGATTATTTTGTGGCAGACCCAGTGACAGTGAGCCGGCGGCAGTTGCTACCTGCCGGGCCGGTGAGTGATAAAGCGCTGCAGCGTAAAAATGTCTCAAAAAAGAGTGACTATAGGAAAAATGCTGTGTCTGAACAGGCGGGAAGGCCTGTTGCGGTTGCTCCATCGCAGGAACCTGCAGAGGAGAAGCTCAGGGTGTTGTCTAAAGTGCCTGTGACCAAGGCTAGATTTGGGATGGCGAAAATCAGAGATCCCATGCTAGCCTGGGTACGAGGTAGAATGATAACTGTCCGGGACAATTATGTGAATACTGTGGACTATCCGGTGGTCCTCACGGAGGGTGAGACCACGGTGGGAACAGGGACTGATGGAGTTGATGTTGCAAATGTGCTCATGCATGATGTAATGTGGGGCAATGGAGACACTTCTGTGGGAAGTAATGAAGCTCCTACAGAACCTGTACCTGTCCCTTTAAGTGAAGGTGTAAGGCAAATGCAAATAGAAAGCAATGGTTTAAGTGAAATGACCATTAGAAATAATGGTGCAGACACGGTGCCAAGGGAAGGTGCAAAGTTTGTTGAAATGTGTAATGATATGTGTGACGATGATATACCTGCTCCTTTAAAGGGTGTGATCAGGGAAGAAGCTCCCCTGTTGGTAAAAATGTGGATGGTATAAAAATGCTAATTGATGTTGAGAGCTCACCACTGAGGGAAACCACTGTGAAAAATGTGCAAGTACATGGGGCAGGCCTAGAGGGTGTACCACACGTACTAGAAGTGGATATGCAGTCTCCACAGATCTCCATGGTTAATAAAATGTCCCAGGTGGGGATTAGCTCATCGGTGCCCCTAGAGGACAGGATTGAGAATGACACGAGCGGTATATATAACGCACGTTCTGTGACCGATAGCAACTCAGAGAGAGAAACTGCCATGTCGAGGTCTCGCCAAACTAAAGTGGTTACTAGTAGCGACCAGGTGACAGTTATATCTGACGAGACGAGAGTTCAGTCGGGTGACGTCAGCCTAGTGTCTGAAGCTCATATCCAGACAGTCTTAGATGACCTGACAGGACAGTACAGCTGCAAACAGGAGGCTGACCTCCTCTCGCCACATGGTCCCTAGATACGATAGAGAAGGGACTAGCTGTCGTCACAGAGTCACCGAAGAAGGCTGCAGAAGGGTCAAAAGAGGAGACCCCGGAAAAGACGAGTGAACTGAAGGGTCTACCTCCTGGTGTCCTGGGGAAGGGAAAAGACTCCAGAAAGACACAAAAGTCTATAGTAGACCTCAACAATGGGTTTGAAGAGTCCCTGGGTGAAAATCCCACAGAGTGTCTAAAGAAGAATGGTGGTACTCCTACACCTGCTGTTACCCCAGAACAGAGTGAAGAGCAGCTGGAACAGAAGGCCCAAGAGGGGGCGCTGCTAACAAGCTGGTGGGGAAAACTGAGAAGACGACCAAGGCCCTCTCCTTGGCTAGAGCCCTTGAAAAGCGCCTAAGGAGCGAGATGAATTGGAGTGGCTGAACAAGCAACTCAGAGCAGAGATGGAAGATCTCAGGAGCTCAAAAGATGACGTCTATGAGTTGGAGAGGCCTAAGCGTTCTCCTGCGCAGCAGGTGGAAGAAAATGAGATACCTGAAGAGGAAGCTCCTCTAAAAGATGCCAAGAAGTCAGAGCCTGTTAGGAATGGGTCTGGAGATGGTGGCGCCGTGGTGCCGGCCGAGGCAGAGAAGGTGAAAGATGTATCTGCTGAACCAGATGATGGTGCTGAGGTGGATGCAGAAGCCCAGAGACTCGTGGCAGTGTGTGGCCAGGACCTGGTCGTGAAAGACATTCCCTCTGCTGTCAGTGCCTTCCAGAAAGCCAGCAGTCTGCTGGGGAAGAAATACGGGGGACCGACGACCAGTATGAGGGTGCTGTCTACTCCGATGGGCTGACTCTCCTGAATCCTGCCCGAAAGGAGAACCATATCCTGGATAAACCTTGGCAGGGATTGCCAGAAGATGATGAGTCTGATACGGACTCTGATGTCCCAAGTACCTCCGTCCTTAAAGAGAAAGAGGAGGAGGCGGAGCTAAGAATGCAAGTATGTGATGCTGTGTCCGAGAAGGATGAAAAGCCTATCAAAGTGACTGAAGACTCCAAAAGAGACTCAAAGGCTGAAGAAGCTGGTGCTGATGAGTTGGAGTGGGAGAAGTCCTCAGATGTTCCCAAGACCAAAGATAAGGCTAAAGAAGAGTCGGCCGAAGTGAGGGAACAGTTCAGTCGAGAGATGCAGCAGTCCAAGAAAGGATGTGAGGAACATGTGCTGATGCGAAATGTGGAGAGAAAAAGAAAACGAAAAGAGAGAGGCCACGGGTGCGAAAGCGCATCATCCTCATTCGTGAAAGAGAGTACCGGGTCATGAGATGGGCAAGAAAATCCCGTAGGTCTTATCTGCCCCGTACTAAACTCATGCGGGTGAGAAACCAAGCGCTATTAGCCTGGGTCTGGCGGAATAAGGGGAAGACTGTAGGCCAGGTCGATGCCCTCTCACGAGCGCCTTGGTTGGGTGCTAGTGTTCACTCCTACGGGGTTGAACAAAGGGGGGATATGTGAGGCAGTGACAGGCCTCATGGCTGATAGGAGAGAGCGATGGCAGGTACGTGTCACCGAGGTTGCTGGCCTCGGTGGGGTGAGAGCCGGATTTTGTTGTCTGCAGCAGCTAGTGCTGTCAGACTCTGTTAGTTAGTTTGGCTGCAAAGCCAATCCGGGCCGGCTCTTACTGGGAGCAGCTAAAGAGTAGGGTGGGTGGCTGCTCCCCACGGTCCAGTCCGAGTTTTGGGCTGGGTTTATAAACTCAGCCAGCACCACCAGCTGGGAGTGTGATTTTCCTGGAGCTGCTAATAGTGCTGGGAGCTGAGGGCTGTTGTTTTGGGACCCACGGCTGGAGCCAAGCTGGAGGGCTCAGACCCCTGTGAAACCGAACAGGCTGCCTGGAAAAGCCGCACGGGTGCGGTGTGTGTGAACAGTGTTGTAGGTGAGTCAGGGACACACTGTGTTAAGTTAGAGCCCAGCCGGGCAGGTGTTTGTTTTGCATTTCATTTATTTATGTTGATGCTGAGACAATAAAGCGATGTTTGGCCCCTAAAGCTGCAGTGGACAACAGTCTGTATGTGAACGATCCTCGAGACCAGAGCTAAACCCCCACAATATATATATATATATATATATATATATACACACAAAATGTGGTTATTGTAATTTATTCAATTACTCAACTATAGTTTTTTGTGATCACTACAGATATAGATTTTTGCTTTCTCCTAATGTCCTGGTATATGAAGATGTATCTGTAGGTACCAGTGTATTGTACGTGATTAATATTGAAGGTTTTTAGTCATCCTGATCATCCATACAGAAATCATAAGTTTAAGTCCTGCTATAACTCCAAAAGTCCAATTTATTTTAGCAATCATAAAAATATAAAATATGTTACAATAAGCAAATTTTTGTGTATGAATATATATATATATATATATATATAATAATGTATAGACTGACTTCTAGGTTACCACTATGACGCGTTTAACCACCTCAGCCCCCCTAGCTTAAACACCCTTAATGACCAGGCCACTTTTTACAATTCTGCACTACACTAATTTCACCGTTTATTGCTCCGTCATGAAACTTACCACCCAAATGAATTTTACCTCCTTTTCTTCTCACTAATAGAGCTTTCATTTGGTGGTATTTAATAGTTTCTGACATTTTAACTTTTTTTTGCTATTAATAAAAATTTAACGACATTTTTGCAAAAAAATGACATTTTTCACTTTCTGTTGTAATTTTTTTTTTTAAACTACATTTCTATACAAATTTTCCACAAAATGTATTGTTCTACATGTCTTTGATAAAAAAAAATCCAATAAGTGTATATTTATTGGTTTGGGTAAAAGTTATAGCGTTTACAAACTATGGTGCAAAAAAGTGAATGTCCGCATTTTGAAGCAGCTCTGACTTTCTGAGCACCTGTCATGTTTCTTCAGGTGCTAGAATGCCAGGATAGTATAAATACCCCCCAAATGACACAATTTTAGAAAGAAGACACCCCAAAGTATTCGCGGAGGGGCATGGTGAGTTCATGTATCATTTCATTTTTTTTCACAAGTTAGCGGAAAATGACACTTTCTGAGGAAAAAAAAATAATATTAAAGTTTCCATTTCTGCTAACTTCTGGCAAAAAAAATAAAAAATCTCAGACGGACTCACTATGCCCCTCAGTGAATACCTTGGGGTGTCTACTTTCCGAAATGGGGTCAGTTGTGGGGTGTGTTTACTGTTCTGGCATTTTGGGCGGAGCTAAATTGTAAGCAGCCATGTAAAACCTAAAGGTACTCGTTGGAATTTGGGCCCCTTTGCGCACCCAGGCTGCAAAAAAGTGTTACTCATGTGGTATCGCCATACTCAGGAAAAGTAGGGCAATGTGTTTTGGGGTGTATTTTTACATATACCCATGTTGGGTGAGAGAAATATCTCTTTAAATTGACAACTTTGTATAAAAAAAATTAAAAAGTTGTAGTTTACAGTGATATTTCTCACACAAAGTATGGGTATATATAAAAATACACCCCAAAACTCATTGCCCTACTTCTCCTGAGTACAGCGATACCACATGTGTGACACTTTTTTGCAGCCAAGATGCTCAAAGGGGCCCAAATTCCCATGAGTACCTTTAGGATTTCACAGGGCATTTTTACGCATTTGGATTCTCACGCTTTAGGACCCCTAAAATGCCAGGGCAGTATAAATACCCCACAAGTGACCCCATTTTGGAAAGAAGACACCCCAAGGTATTCCATGAGGGGCATGGCGAGTTCACAGAATTTTTTTTTTACAAAGTCTCATATTCCACTAACTTGACAAAAAATAAAATTTTACATGAACTCACCATACCCCTCACAGAATACCTTGGGGTGTCTTCTTTCTAAAATGGGGTCACATGTGAGGTGTTTGTACTGCCCTGGCATTTGAGGGTCTCCGCAATCATTACACGTATGGCCAGCATTAGGAGTTTCTGCTATTCTCCTTATATTGAGCATACGAGTAATGAGATTTTTTTTTCCGTTCAGCCTCCGGGCTGAAGAAAAAAAAAATGAACGGCACAGATTTTTTCATTCGCATCGATCAATGTGGATGAAAAAATCTCTGCCAAAATCAGTGACTGCGGTGCGGTGGGCTGGGCGCTAGCTACCTAACAAGTAGCTAACTAACTGGCGGTGATAAGGGACCTTATGCCCCATTCACATGTCCGCAATTCGGTTTGTGGAACGGAATTGCGGACCCATTCATTTTTATGGGGACAGACTTTGTCCCGCTCGGATCTGGAATTACGGATCCGCGCTTCCGGGTTTGCACTTCCATTCCGCAAAAATATAGAACATGTCCTATTCTTGTCCGCAATTGCGGACAAGAAAAAGCATTTTCTATATAGTTCTGGCAATGTGCGGATCTGCAAAATGCGGAAAGCACATTGCCGATGTCCGTGTTTTAAAGATCTGCGGATCCGCGGATCCGTTGATCAGATCCACGGATCCGCAAAACACATATGGACATCTGAATGGAGCCTTACAAGGGGTGTGATCAATGACAGGGGGGTGATCAGGGAATCTAGATGGGGTGATCAAGGGGTTAACAAGGGGTTAATAAGTGAGGGGGGTTAGTGTAGTGTTTGGTGCAACTTTACATAGCTACCTGGTTCTCTGGTGGTCGATCCCAGCAAATGGGACCACCAGAGGACCAGGTAGCAGGTATATCAGACGCTGTTAACAAAACAGCGTCTGATATACTTGTTTGATGCGAATTATTTCGCATCTACAGCCTGCCAGCGATTGATCATCGCTGGCAGGCTGCAGTACGAGTTGTGTTCACAGGAAGTCTCGCGTCTCGCGAGATAACGCGCCAATGCATCGAGTCAGAACTACAGGACCGTCTGCCGGACGCATCCGTGCATTAGGCGGTCCTGTAGTGGTTAATTCATGCATGCTCAGTGAGCCTCTAATGTACCTTGATGTTTCGGGAATGGGTTCAGAGTGTCTACGCCATCATGCTGGTCAGCACATGCACCCTGGTGTTCACCAAATGGCGATCTATTACAAGAAGCCTATGGCAGTGAGCCTATATTGATAGTATAATAATTCTGTCAGATACAACTTAGATTTTGACACAGCTGTTGATGTATATGTTTTCATGACTAATTAGTGACCTTTAAGACATAGTTGGTTACTGATATGTTATTTTCCACTGTAGGTGGAATAGTGGAAATGTGAATTTCATATATTACACTTTTATCACAATCATGTTTTATGTACTTCTATCATCGATATATAAACCTCACATGGTATCGCTCTCCTGCTTGACAAAGGCTACATTTTGCTGGGTGGAAACATTGTTTTGGAAATAAACTGGGTCCAACCCCCTATTTACCTCATTTCAGAATGCTGCCTCCTTCTTTGATTTTGGATATACAGTCCCTGAAAAAGTCTTGTCGCTTCTCTATTTTGTAGAAACTCCTGCTATTAACCTGACTTTTAATTAATCAATTGGTGTTAGAAATAGTTCATAAGAAAGGTTCACTGAAAAAAGATTTATCATTTAATCAAGACAGAAAGGTCAAATTTTGGCAAGACAAAAGTTTTGTCGCCTATACAGAAATTGAACAACTTTACTGCAAATCCAAAAATATGTCAGCAAATTAAGTAGTGGTGCTGTGAGATCCAAATTTAATATCTTGTATGACTTCTATGAGCTTGAAGGACAGCATCCATGCGTTTTGGCAAGGATTCAATTTATTGATGAAGTCATCAGGGAAGTCATCAGAAGTCATCAGGGAATAGCAAAGAAAACAGTCTTGCATACCTCCCAGAGTTCATCAATATTCTTTGGTTTCGTTTTCCATGCTTCCTCTTTCATCCTACCCCACATATGCTTAATGATGTTCATGTCTCGTGACTGGGATGGCCAATCCTGGAGCATCTTGATCTTCTTCGCCTTAAGGAACTTTGATGTGGAGATGGAAGTATGCGATGGAGCACCATCCTGCTGCAGAATTTGGCCTTTTTTATGGTTGGGAATATAAGAGGTAGCTAAGATTTCTTGGTATTTTAGACTATTGATGTTGCCTTCCACCCTGCAGATCCCTCGCACACCCCCATACTGGATGTAACCCTAGACCACGATTGTGACTCCACCAAACTTCACTGTTTTCTGGGTAAATCTCGGCTTCATGCGGGTTCCAGTAGGTCTCCTGCAATATTTGCGGCGACTGTGATGTAATTCAACAGAAGAGTCATCTGAAAAATTCACCTTCTGCCACTTTTCCAGTGTCCATCCTTTTAGCTAAGGGCATTTTAGCTAAATGTCCTAGTGCAGGACATCAGGGAGTTACGCTGCCGTTCGCCCAGCTGGCCTGCCCGCATTATTCGTAAGCTCTTACTATGTACCGGTAACTACAGTAATAAGTGAGGGAGCATGTTTTATTGAATGAGGGGACATTTTATAACTTTATAGTGCAGGACTGTGAGCGGCGGGGCCGGAGCACAGTGAACGCACCGGCCCCGCCGCAATTGCCTGCTCCCAGCTCCTCCTCCCGGTCCCTCCCCGCTCATACATCGCAGGCTGCGATGTAAAAATGTCAGCATTTGCCCCATAAGACGCAGGGACATTTTCCCCCCATTTTTTTGGGGAAAAAAGTGCATCTTATGGGGGAAAAATACGGTATATATAGATATATATATATATATCTATATATTTACAGTGAGGAACAGAAGTATTTGAACACCCTGCGATTTTGCAAGTTCTCCCACTTAGAAATCATGGAGGGGTCTGAAATTCACATTCACACTCTTAAAGACAGAAAAAAAAAAATATGGAAATCACATTGTATGATTTTTAAAGAATGTATTTGTCTTGCACTGCCTCTCATGGACTTACCAGTCTCCTTATTTTCAGGGCACTGTAGGAACCAGCTAAATTGCTTTTGCGCTGAGAAGTCCCAGGAACTTGGGCGGGTCTCAGTCCAAAAGAGGCGCCACCCTCAATATACTATAAGACAAAGTTCAGACTAAGCACCTATATTTCTACACTCAGAAGTGCATGACCATAAGGCAAACTAAGTAGGTTAAAAGATGGCCGCACAATACATCTCAAACTAACAGAAAAACAAAAAAGGGGCTCATTCCAGAAATAGGAATGAAGGAAGTTCTTTGCGCACATTTTTGATCAAAAGCATGTCAGGCCCAAATGCCACTTCACGGCGACTTCCGCACATGGGTCCCTAACACTACAGATACTGCCTCTCATGGACTTACCCGTCTCCTTATTTTCAGGGCACTGTAGGAACCAGCTAAATTGCTTTTGTGCTGAGAAGTCCCAGGAACTTGGCGGGTATCAGTCCAAAAGAGGCGCCACCCTCAATATACTATAAGACAAAGTTCAGGCTAAGCACCTATATTTCTACACTCAGAAGTGCATGACCATAAGGCAAATTAAGTAGGTTAAAAGATGGCCGCACAATACATCTCAAACTAACAGAAAACAAAAGGGGCTCATTCCAGAAATAGGAATGAAGGAAGTTCTTTGCACATTTTTGATCAAAAGCATGTCGGGCCCAAATGCCACTTCACGGCGACTTCCGCACATGGGTCCCTAACACTACAGATACTGCCTCTCATGGACTTACCAGTCTCCTTATTTTCAGGGCACTGTAGGAACCAGCTAAATTGCTTTTGTGCTGAGAAGTCCCAGGAACTTGGGCGGGTCTCAGTCCAAAAGAGGCGCCACCTTCAATATACTATAAGACAAAGTTCAGACTAAGCACCTATATTTCTACACTCAGAAGTGCATGACCATAAGGCAAATTAAGTAGGTTAAAAGATGGCCGCACAATACATCTCAAACTAACAGAAAAACAAAAAAGGGGCTCATTCCAGAAATAGGAATGAAGGAAGTTCTTTGTGCACATTTTTGATCAAAAGCATGTCGGGCCCAAATGCCACTTCACGGCGACTTCCGCACATGGGTCCCTAACACTACAGATACTGCCTCTCATGGACTTACCAGTCTCCTTATTTTCAGGGCACTGTAGGAACCAGCTAAATTGCTTTTGTGCTGAGAAGTCCCAGGAACTTGGGCGGGTCTCAGTCCAAAAGAGGCGCCACCCTCAATATACTATAAGACAAAGTTCAGACTAAGCACCTATATTTCTACACTCAGAAGTGCATGACCATAAGGCAAATTAAGTAGGTTAAAAGATGGCCGCACAATACATCTCAAACTAACAGAAAACAAAAGGGGCTCATTCCAGAAATAGAATGAAGGAAGTTCTTTGTGCACATTTTTGATCAAAAGCATGTCGGGCCCAAATGCCACTTCACGGCGACTTCCGCACATGGGTCCCTAACACTACAGATACTGCCTCTCATGGACTTACCAGTCTCCTTATTTTCAGGGCACTGTAGGAACCAGCTAAATTGCTTTTGTGCTGAGAAGTCCCAGGAACTTTGTCTTATAATATATTGAGGGTGGCGCCTCTTTTGGACTGAGACCCGCCCAAGTTCCTGGGACTTCTCAGCACAAAAGCAATTTAGCTGGTTCCTACGGTGCCCTGAAAATAAGGAGACTGGTAAGTCCATGAGAGGCAGTATCTGTAGTGTTAGAGACCCATGTGCGGAAGTCGCCGTGAAGTGGCATTTGGGCCCGACATGCTTTTGATCAAAAATGTGCGCAAAGAACTTCCTTCATTCCTATTTCTGGAATGAGCCCCTTTTTTGTTTTTCTGTTTCTTATATAGGCTTCTTCTCCCATACCATTTTAACCCTTGGTTCACTTTTCCAATATCTAATGCTCCGATCTGCTTTCTTCTTCATTCAAATGTGAACAGTTCAATTTCTGAATTTAACCCTACTGGTGCCATTGTGTTAATATTACAAATCCACCGTGTTTCTGCTTTAGACATTCTTTTAATATAATCTCCTCCTCTTTTGTCACCCTTTACTATTTCGAATTTACTGAACTGCATTCCCATACTTTGACCCCCATGTTTTTCCTTATAATGTCGAAATAATGGGTGGCCATCATATTTTCTAGGGATATTATAAATGTGTTCCCACACGCTCGTGGTCAATGTTCTTTTTGTACCCCCTATATATATATTTTCCGGCATGGACAGGTTAATGAATAGACAACCTCTCGACTATTACATATAATATAATCACTAATGTCATGTACGAATGTGCCATCTGTGTTTTTTATTTGTATAACTTCTCCAGATTTACTAGTGATCTTCAATTTTTTACATACCACACACATTCCACATGGAAAGAAACCTTTTGGTAGTTGGTTTGTTTTTCTTAAATTATTTGCCTGTATATTTATGCATCTTTTCGTTGTTGCCACCATATTTCCTACATTTCTGGCCTTCTTATATATAAATTTGGGTAAATTTGGGATTTATTCACCTATTATTTTATCTACTTTCAAAATATCCCAGTATTTTTTAACACAGGTGGGTGGGTGGGTATTTGCGCTTGTGTTCAAATGCCTGTGTTAAACATACTAGTCTGACAATTGTATTGTGGAATAATGGGTGATTCATAAGGGTACTCCCAAAGGTTGCCTGCCGTGTTGAAGAGAAGATGTGATGTGTATGGGCCCACTGCATATGAAAGGCAATTAGCCCACCAGTAAAATTTCTAATCAGTTACTTTGCCAATGGTAGTGCCCCATATTTAAAAAGGCATCCTTTAGTGTCCTCAATATTGCAAAGAAGAGAAACTGTATACTTTGTCATTGCACTGGTGGTCAATGCCATCCGCTGTCCTGCTCTCCCCTATGGGCACAAATGCTTTGCTACTCACCGTGCCAGCCACTGTCCCCCTCTCCTGCCGGCTGTGCTCCCAGCCACCGGCATCCTTGATGGTGTGTGCAGGCTGCTTCCTGCACATCTTTTATTAGGCCTCCTGCCCTGTTTTATAGGGATAGCACGTGAACGTCCACATGTTTCCCCAGCAGTGTGCCGAGCTTTAGATTTCCTCGTCTCTAGTAACCAGCAAAGGTGTTTTCCCTGTCTGAATACTTGTCTACTGAACTTCAGCGTAAATAGTGACTTTAACTTATAGCCACCTGCCCTTACTTTAGCCTCTTTCTTGGATTGCCCTACTGTCATTTGCCCTGACCTTAGACTTGTCTTACGGATATGCAAGTACTCTGCCTGCACTGCCCTCGACCCATCTCCAGACTATGCATATTGCCTGATCCTTCAGTGCTTTGCACCATTGACTCTGAACCAGTGAGTCAGACACTAACCACAATAGGACTATCTCAAGAAGTAATTGTCTGGTGGTTTTTCCTTGGCGAAGTCCGGATCCCTGTCTAGGGGTTTAAGGGTCCATGCTGAAGCACTGCCAGAATAACCCCCTTAGATTTAACCCAAAGCCAAACCAGTTGGTTGGTGCAGTGGGTCCACACCCACTGCCCGTAAAATTTTTCAGGTATATTATTTTGACTCAGGATCAGAGTCATGGCTGCCTGTTTGTGTATCTGTCTTTCTATGGTATAACAGTCTTTACCTGTATTTGCAGATAAAAGCAATATCTTTATTCCATCACTTGTAAAAGACCATTCATTAGCTGAATCATCGCTTGTCCTGCATGCGTTTCTGTATTTGCTAATGATGGAATAAAGACACTGGACCAGATTTATGAACATATATGTGCCTAGAATGTGTCTAAAATGTTGTGGAAAATTGGCACAATTTGGTTCAACTAAAGTTTCTCCAGGTCTTTCCTACTCATTCAAAAAGGAGACAGGGTTTAGCTGAAAGTGGGAGCAGTTTCACTGGCATGGCCAAGAAACAATATCTTGCACCAAACTTGTGTCACAATTCTGGTGTAAGAATGTCTCAAAGTAAGCCAACCAATAGTTAGTATAGAGTGGGAGAAAAGTGCCTATCCCTGCTCCACATTTATCATCCAGCCTGAGCCACTGTGATAAATCTGCTGCAGGTCTAGACAGCCTGTCTTTAGGATAAGTAAATATTCCCCACTTCTTATACCTGCAATTCATCTTGACTCTTGGCTTTGTTTGTGTTTGCACGTCACATAATGGAACCTGGGGCAATGAGCATGGCAAGTCCACCAGTGGTGCTGAGGGCTGTTTCAGCCTTTGTCTTTGTTTGTTGTTTGTCTGTGTTCTTTTTTCCAGCTTTGACATTTATTTTAAAATATTCATTTTGCAAAACTAGTTGCTGGGGTAATGCTGTCTTGATGAAGTTAATAGTTTTCACCTTTTTCTCATGTCAAGGATCATTGTCATTCATATGTGTTGTGGAAGGTGAGTAGAGATGATATTAATTAGCAGACACTTCTAAAAATATCAACCCACTCCTTACAAGGCTTGGCTGCCCATACATGAGACAGTGTGAACTCATTACTTGCTTATTTTTCTAACTTTCCATTTAAAATATTAATGTACCTTTAATCAAAATCATGTTAATAAGTGATCCTGTATGCAAAGAAGGTATAATTGCAATGAACAGAAATAATAACCTTTCCCAGCATATATGCATGGAATATTATACATCCACTGAATGTTCAACATTGATTTCATGTGCCAATAATATCTTTACTACAAAGAAATATAATTTTTCTGGTTTATCATCAATCCAGTTGTTTT
Organism: Bufotes viridis; assembly: GCA_033119425.1. Lineage (NCBI taxonomy): Eukaryota > Metazoa > Chordata > Amphibia > Anura > Bufonidae > Bufotes > Bufotes viridis. Next base: position 266,798,412 of record CM065589.1, read on the forward strand.
TTCAAGGTGTCTTCCATCAGGTCCCATTCCAACACTGTGGGGCACATTTACTCAGCTTTTTACTCCACTTTTGTAGCATAAAAAAGTTGCAAATTATGTTTCATGGCATAGTTTTGGTTATATTTATGAGTTTTTGTGCTTCTCATCACTTTTCTAAAGTGGTGAGCGACAGGGGCAGGGCTTAGAGGGAGAGGTGCAGCTTCTGAAGCACACTGGATTTACCATCATTTGTGCAAGAAGCTGGTGAAAATTATAGCTCAACCCTGGGACGTCCCCTAGTTGGCAGAGATTTGAGTTTGTGACGCATGGAGGTGAGTTATGAAGTGGCTCAGTGGTTAGAACTGGTGTCTTGCAGTCCTTGCAGGGTCCTCAGTTCAAATCCAACTAGAGACAACATCTACATGAAGTTTGTATGTTCTCCCCAGGTTTGTGTGGATTCCCTCTGGGTACTCTTTCCACACTCAGACAAGCTGATATTTAGAAAGTGGAATTTAGATTGTGAACTACACTGTGGACAGCACGTGGTGAGAATGTCAGCAAAGAGCTGCGGAATATGTCAGCACTATATAAGTCAAGACTGGCATAGAAAACCCTATTCATGATAAATCTCCCCCTCTTGATACATTTTTATGACAGTTTTCTGACTTTGACCGTTCTCTCTACCGCCAGCTCGGGGGGGTGGCGATGGGCAGTCCCTGTGCCCCCACCTTCGCCAACCTCTACCTGGGCTGGTGGGAGAGAGAGACGGTATTCAGTGACGAGATGGAAGAATGGACCTTCATCCTATGGAGAGGTACAAAGAAAAAATTCTCTGAATTTGTGTCTAAGCTAAATGTGAATACTTTGGGCCTATACTTCACATCTGTCATTGATGACAAACATCTTGAATTCCTGGATCTTTCGATTGAAATTGATCCCTCTGGCTATCTCAAAACAAAAGTCTTTCGCAAACCTACGGCCACAAATGCGCTCTTGCGATGGGAGAGTGGACATCCTCACTCACTCAAGAGGGGCATTCCTAAGGGACAGTACCTTAGAATGAGACGGAATTGTTCTCAGTGGTCTGACTTTAAGGCATCAGCGGATGACCTCCGGAAACGATTTGTGGAGAGAGGCTACCCCAAAACCGTGCTTAAACAAGCCTACCATTGTGCGGCTATATGTGATAGGGAAAATCTCCTACACCCTAAAAGTAGGACATCTGAGGATCATAGGGACCTAAGATACGGCATATAAAGAGATACGTACTCTTCTGACTGAATACTGGGATATTTTAAAAACAGACCCAGATGTTGGACATCAGATAGGAGAATACCCCCTGATTACATACCATCGTGGGGGCAACATAAAGGATAAAGTGGTCCACAGTGCGTTTAATTCACCCACCTGTGAAACATGGTGGGGGCTAATAAACCAAATGGCACATACAAATGTGGGAACTGTATAGCCTGCAAGGTGATCCTGAAAGGGGCATGCTTCACCAGTTCGACCACAGGACACACATTTAACATCAAATCCTTTATAAATTGCAAGACGATAGGGGTAGTGTACCTCGCAACCTGCATTTGTGGACTACAATATGTGGGGAAAACAAAACGCGCATAGGGGAACACCTATTAAAGATCAAAAATAAAGGTGATACCCCGATTGCACAACATGCGGTATTGGAACACCCCACAACCACAGACTGTTTCAAATTTCAGGGGATAGAACATGTGCGACCACCAGCAAGAGCTGGAGATGTGGATACGCTTCTCCTCAGAAAGGAGGCCCAGTGGATATTCGCGCTTAATACAGTAAAACCAAAGGGGTTAAATGATTCTATCTCATTTGCATGTTTTATTGAATAATCAACGTGATCTGACAAAGGATATCTACTGAAATATTCCAGTATCCTCCGCATGTTTTCTGCACTGAGCAATAGCTTTCCTCTGTAGTAGCTTGTTTATCTGCTGCATGTAGCGCTATCTGATTCATCTGTCATGTCTGGATTGACAATAATAGGCGCTAATACTCTGATATGTATGCGTTTCTCTATACGCACATATCAGGGTGTTTACCTATCTGTTCTGACATAAATTTATGGGCCCTATGTCCCCTTAATTGATGAGACCTAAGCATACGTCACCTTATTAAACAAAAACACTCCCCACTGCCTTAGCCGAATAAGATGACAGGAGGAGGCGTTGCCGGTATCATCTGATTGCACCTACTATCTGCCTGTCATGAACAAGTGATGACGGCAGGAATGGGTGTGACTGACCGGACTGTGTATACGCCTATTGGCCTCCTGTCGCAGGCGTGTCAGAACAAGGGGAGGGACTATCTCCCTTTCAAATATCGCGCGTTTTCGCGCGCGCTTACGGCTAACACATGCCGGGAGGCTCATCTGTTCTGCTGTACGCACACCATCAGAGGCTTGCAGCGTCTTAAATAGCTCTGCACCTTAACAAAGTCAGCAAACTATTTTTGAGGGCTTCGCCAGGGCTACTGCATATGCACCATCAGGATTGCAGTTAACAATCTCGGCGAAGACCATATGCTCCTGATGAATTACCGACAATGGTCGGAAGGGAAACGCGTCGAGCATAAGCACTGCAAAAATCTAATTGAATGCTGACTCTCTTCCCGTAACTTGAGCCCCAATAAGGTGAATTTTGACTGCTGATCAGTTCTATTATAATGGAGTGGTACATTATCCATAGGGACTACAGCCCTGAGGGATATGTAGTGACACACTCTTAGAAAAAGCAGCACCCCCTTTTTGTCTTCTACTCCTAGACACAATAAGGAGTTTTTGTGGTAGGGTGGATGTAGGAACCAGCATAATTATTAGTCTGAATAGTTCCAATCCACTCCACCAGCCTATTAATGTGGAGAATATTCATTTTAAAGTTTATCAAATAAAGCGTTTTTAACGTACTTTAGTTAGGCAGTAAACTACAGTTTTCTGACTTGGCAAAACTTTAATAAATAAAAATCTTTTAGATGATGAGGTTGCATTACTTATATCCGTAGATTATAATTGTATCCTACAAATTAAACTGTGCAATTTCATAAGGACAGAAACATTCATTAGCCCATCCAAGGTTTAAAATTTGGTCTCGTCAATGGTTATAATTAACTCTTTATGGTCAGATATAGTACCTTAATGTTCTTATATATGAATATATAATACCAATGTATGAAAATGTATTGTGGATAAATAATATGCATAATTTGCAATAAAATATACAATTGACACGCACTCATTTTTAAATCGTATTACAGCAAAATAATAACAGTTTTAATAAATATTGGCTATTTTGGGCGGACAACTCAAACTTTACACATTTGAAATGAAAGCAAGTGTTACATAACACTTTGGACAATTATCCCAAGTAGGGTTGAGCGAACCCGAAATGTAAAGTTCGGGTTCGTACCGAACTTTAGGGTTTTTGGTACCCAGACCCGAACTCAGACATTTCCGTAAAAGTTCGGATTCGAGTTCGGTGTTCGGCGATTTCTTGGCGCTTTTTGAAAGGCTGCAGGGCAGCCAATCAACAAGCGTTTCACTAGTCTGCCCTTTGAAGCCATCACAGTCATGCCTACTAATGGCATGGCCTTGTATTGGCCAAGAGCAGCTAGCGTCGCACGTCACTCTGCTCTTCTCAGTGTAGGGATAGGATGGTGCTGTTGCTGTGAGGGAGAGATTAGTGAAGAATTCTGTTGAACTCGGTGGTGTTCAATCTTCAAACTACAGAGATTATTGAGGGTGCTATGCAACATTTTTGTACCCAGGGAGGTACATTTCTAAAAATCGTCTGTTACATTGGTGGGTGACAATTTGCCAGTTTTGCAGTATACAAATCCCTGCTCTGCATAGGTGACACGCGTGTAAATTTGTATAAATCGTCTGCTACATTGGTGGGTGACATTTTGCCAGTTTTGCCGTATACAAACCCCTGCTCTGCATAGGTGACAGGGAGGTAAATTTCCAAAAATCATCTGTTACATTGGCGGGTGACATTTTGCCAGTTTTGCCGTATACAAACCCCTGCTCTGCTTATGTGACATGGAGGTAAATTTCTAAAAATCATCTGTTACATTGGTGGATGACATTTTGCCAGTTTTGCCGTATATAAACCCCTGCTCTGCATAGGTGACAGGGAGGTAAATTTCTATAAATCGTCTGTTACATTCTTGGGCCATAAAGTACCCATGCACTGCATACCTCACTTGGAAATATATTTAGTAAATTAGGTGGCGTTCAGATTGTTGGGTGATCTGTACTCCTTTTCTTTCTCAAAGTAACCCTGCACTGCATACCTGACTGGAAAATATATTCAGTAAATTCGGTGGCCTTCAGATTGTTGGGTGATCTGTATCCCTTCTTTCTTGTAAAGTACCACTGCACTGCATACCTGACTGGGAAATATATTCAGTAAATTAGGTGGCCTTCAGATTGTTAGGTGATCTGTACCCCTTCTTTCTTTCAAAGTACCCCTGCACTGCATACCTATCGGGGAAAAATATTCAGTAAATTAGGTGGCCTTCACATTGTTAGGTGATCTGTACCCCTTCTTTCTTTTAAAGTACTCCCGCACTGCATAACAGACAGGGAACTTAATTAATTTTAATTGGCGGTTACATTGTTGCCTGACATAAAGCCTTTTTTGTCTGTGAAGCCAAAGGTAAACACCAACAACAATGTGTTTTGTTTTCTCCTTCTTTTTTTTTTTTTCTTTTTTTTTTATAAATTGGGATAGACCCCAAAACATTGGGAAATATAAAAAATAAAACAAAGAGTAATTGCGCTGTAGTATAACAATGGTTGGGTGAGACCGGTATACATGTCTATTCTGCATAAGGTACGAACAAGTCCTGTGGGATCCATACCTGGCTCTTTATAATGAACGTGAGATTGTCCAAGTTGGCTGTGGACAGGCGGCTGCGCTTATCTGTGATAACGCCCACAGCCATACTAAACACACGTTAAGACAATACACTGGCTGTAGAACAGGCCTGCACCTCCAAGGCGTAAAGATGAAGCTGAGCCCATGTCCCCAATTTGGAGACCCAGAAGTTAAATGCGGCAGACCCAGTGGCATAGCTAGAAAAGACTGGGCCCAACAGCAAATTTTTGAATAGGGCCCCCTCCCCCAGTAATTTTTTCACAACCCCTTCCTTTCATGCCGCCTCCATTCCTGTGGCTACTAAAGATCGCTCTTCCAGACCAGGCCCGACAGCTTTTCCATTGGTTTTCTACACTCACTGTATATAATTTTATTGTATAATACTGTTGAGGGGGTCCTGACAAAGTCTTTTAGTCCACCTCCTCCTGGATGGGCCCCTTCTGAGTCAGGGCCCCAAAGCAGCCGCTTCCCCTGCTTCCCCTGTGGCTACAACCTTGGGCAGACCCATCAGTCAGTACATGTAGGCGTGTGCACAGATACTATTCCACCATTTGGCTGAAATGCTGCCTCTTGCTAAAACATTCCATATCTGCTGGTGGTGCTGGTTGTTGTAGCCTGGTGACAAAGCTTTTCCACATTTCGGCCATGCTAACCCTGCCTTCTGAGGTGCGGGCGGTGACGCATCTGCATTGGCGACTTCTTCCTCCTTCTCCTTTGCTTTAGCCTTGTGCTTCCACTGAGTCCCCGGTGTCAGGTGTGAATGCCATCAGCAGCGCGTCTACCAGCGTTGGCTTCTTCCCATAACGCTTCAGTGGCAGAAATAAGGACGGCACATTGTCCTTGTAACGGGGATCCAGCAGGGTGGCCACCCAGTAATCTGCACAAATTAGAATGTGGGCAACTCGGCAGTCGTTGCGCAGGCACTGCAGCATGTAGTCGCTCATGATTGCCAGGCTGTCCAGAGGCAACGACAAGCTGTCCTCTGTGGGAGGTGTATCATCTGTGTCCTCCGTATCCCCCCAGCCACGCTCAAGTGATGGCCATGAGCTGCTTTGGGTGCGACCCTGCTGTGAACACGGTTTCTTCTCATCCTCCGTAACTGTGCCCTGGCTGGACAATTGTGTACCTGGCCTATGTTGGTGCAAGAACCCACCCTCTGAGCCACTTGTATATGACTGGCCTTATAAATAGTTAAGGGTAAGGCATGTATATAGTTTTGTTTGTTTATTTAGTTTATCTGACTTATAGTTATTTAAATATGTTTATAAGTACATTTTTAAATAGTTTGTAAATGAGTGGTTTGAGTGAAAGGGGGGATGTAGGGTGGGAGTCTGGTCGGGTTAATTTTCTCTTTTTGAAATGTTTCTTGTATAGTTTTTGTTACGATTTATAATAAAAAGTCCTGATAACCGTGGAAGTGTTACCCAACAATATAACCGACAAATTTAATAAAATTATTTGCCTATCACATCTGCAGCTCAGGCCGCAGGAGTCCTTGAGCACCAATAAAGTGAATTTGTCCCACCAGAATCTAAGAACTGGATTAACTTAATTGATTTTCACTGTCAGGTGTTCAGGAATTTCTGCACCACCAAATTCAGCACATGTACTAGGCAAGGGTTGTGTGTCAAACCGGCTAGGGCCAGACCAGCTACGAGATTTCGAACATTATTGCACACCACCAGGCCGGGCTTGAGGCTCAGTGACACCAACCACTCATCGGTCTGTTGTTCCATGCCCATCCACAGCTCCTGCGCGGTGTGGGGGTTGTCCCCCAAACAGATGTCGTTTCCCCCTGGCTGTGCTGATGTTGGTGATGAAGGTGTTACGCTGAGCGGATGAGGAGGTGGTAGAGGAGGAGGAAGCGGAGTAGGAGGAGGAGGCAACATTAGGCAAAGAGAAATCCTCGGGGGCGGAAGGACATGCACCAAACTGCTATCCGCCTCTGGCCCAGACGCCACTACATTTACCCAATGTGCTGTTAGGGAGATATAACTTTCCTGCCCGTGATTACCGGTCAAATTATTGGTGGTTATGTGGACCTTGCCACAGATGGCATTGCGCAGTGCACACCTGATTTTGTCTGCCACTTGGTTGTGCAGGGAAGGGATGGCTCGCCTCGAACAGTAGTGGCGGCTGGAAACCAAGTACAGCCACCGCCATAAGTTTTTTAAAAGTCTTCATCCATCTCCAGCAGACAGAATGACAGCATTTTAAAGGACCGGGAATTTTGAAATCCTTTCATTCAGGGCCAGGGATTGCGGGTGGGTAGGGGGGGTACTTCCTCTTTATATTTCTCTTTCTCTCCAGTGTTTGGGAGATGGACAGCTGAACGCTTCCATGGTATAGTGTGGAGATGCTTGGTGACGGTGAAAGATGTGGTGGCGTTGTGGCCTCATCCTCTGTTTGCGGGGTGGCAGGTGCCACTGTCACTCACTTGTGCTCAGGTTTAGAACTTTTTTAATTTTTATGTATTTTATGTTATTTTAAGTTATTTCCCTATCCACATTTGTTTGCAGGGCACTTGTCCTACTCTTACCCCCATTTTGCTTCAATTTACAGCATTCTAGCCCTTTCCAGGACTTTTTTTAGAGACATTTTAGTGCCCCAAAGTTCGGGTCCTCATTTACTTCAATGGGGTTCGTGTTCGGGGTCAAGTTCGGGTCCCGAAATCGAACTTTGCGGCGAAGTTCAGCCAAACCAGGCGAACCCGAACTTCCAGGTGTTCGCTCACCTATAATCTAATCCCAAGTCTCAGGGTGGTTTGTTATAAATGATTGTACTGAATTGATGATTTCAGGCCCACCTGTTACCGTCACATATAGGATTGCTCATTCTGTAAGCTGTAATCCTTGTTCTGGGGACATGACTGGGGTGACAAAGCTATGTATGTAATCCTCTCTTTTTCACCCTTGACCCCTGCAAGGAGGTGTGATGTTTGCTTTAGGAAGATCCCCAAGTCACAGTCCCCAGAACAGTTGTGGATTAGCAGTCGTGGCTTAGATATAATGATAGTGTAGAGAGGAACAAAGCCAAGGATCATCAACAGGACGGCAGTCCAGATATGAAAGGTCAGAGGACAATGCAAAAGTGAAGTTAGGAAGATAGCCGAGGGTAAGAGAAACAATCCAGTGCATGAGACAAGTTGGAGCAAAAAATGGGATTGGGTATAAACAGCAAACAAACAGCAAACAAACAACAGACAATGCGTGGCAGGACAATGCCTCTAACGTAAATTCTGATCTCTGGTTGCTCTCCCTGATCTCTGGTTGCTTACACTGCTGAGGAAGAAAACTGCACCTTAAAGTATCAGGGCCATGGAGTGGAGACCTGACAAGGTGAATAACCCGCACCCTTATACAGCATGGTGTTTAGTCTAACGATTATCTCATGCTGTCTACCTAGGACAACCCCAATTTTAATACAAACTACAAAGTTCATTAAAAGAAATGAAGCAAAGAAAGTAATGTTGAGGTACTTTGAAGCAAGGCTCCATGTACATTCTGGAAAGAAAACAAAAGGTTCATACTGTAAATTTATATACCTGCAACTTTATATGAATGGGCATAAAAGATTATTCTCATGATTTATCTATCACTATTGTTGAGCGAGCATTTCTCAACCGAAAACCAATTCGGATCGAGCATCGCGGTGTTCGGCCGAATACACCGTGTGCTAGAGCGCGATGCTCGAGTCTCCTTCCAGCATGTTTGTTGGCTGCTACACAGCCAATAAATGTGCAGCCATGTTGGTTACTGGCATTACAGTGATTGGCTGACCAGAACGCGTCATCGGGTGCTATAAAGCACCCGATGACACGTGGTTCGGCTCAGTCTTAGTCAGGGAGCGCTGTGCTGTAGAAGGGACAGATAGTGTAGGGAATTGAATTTTATTTTTTTGTTAGGCAGGGTTGGTGTTAGAGACCAAAAAGTCCTTTCAAGGACTGTTGTTGTATCTGGCAGCAATATCTATTTTTAGCGCAACCTGCACTAAATAGCTTTCAATTGCTTGGCCGCTGCAGACAGCTACATTATCTGCGCTACATATCCTGTATAACGTTTCCGCATACTAAAAATATCTGTGACATCCAGTGTACTTTTTTTGTAGACGCTGCGGACAGTGACATTATCTGCACTACATCTCCTGTTAAACGTGTGCGCATACTAAAAATATCTGTGAAATCCAGGGTACCATTTCCGTAGACGCTGCGAACAGCGACATTATCTGCGCTACATCTCCTGTTAAATGTGTGCGCATACTAAAAATATCTGTGAAATCCAGTGTACCATTTCCGTAGACGCTGCGAACAGCGACATTATCTGCGCTACATCTCCCATTTGATGTGTGCGCATACTGAAAATATCTGGGACATCCAGTGTTCTTTTTCAGTAGATGCTGCAGACAGCGACATTATCTGCGATACATCTCCTGTTTAACGTGCGCGCATACTAAAAATATCTGTGACTTCCAGTGTACTTTTTTCGTAGACGGTGTCCACTACGGACAGTTACATTACCTGCGCTACATCTCCTGTATAACGTTTGCACATCCTAAAAATATCTGTGACATCCAGTGTACTTTTTCCGTAGACACTGCGGACAGTGATATTATCTGCGCTACATCTCCTGTTTAACGTGTGCGCATACTAAAAATATCTGTGACATCCAGTGTACTTTTTTCCGTAGACGGTATCCGCTGTGGACAGTTACATTACCTGCGCTACATCTCCTGTATAACGTTTGCGCATCCTAAAAATATTTGTGACATCCAGTGTACTTTTTCCGTAGACACTGCGGACAGTGACATTACCTGCACTACATTTCCTTTATAACATTCCCGCATCGCAAATATCTGTGAAATTAACTGTAAATTTTTCTTAGCCGCTGGTGATAGCAGCGCCATTACCTGTGGTACCTCTCCTGTATAACGTTTGCGCATCCTAAAAATATTTGTGACATCCAGTGTACTTTTTCCGTAGACACTGCGGACAGTGACATTACCTGCGCTACATCTCCTGTATAACGTTTCCGCATCCCAAATATCAGTGACATTGACTGTAAATTTTTTCTAAGCCGCTGGTGACAGCAGCGCCATTACCTGTGCTATATCTCCTGTATAACGTTTCATCATCCCAAATTTCAGTGACATTGACCATAATTTTTTCTTAGCCGCTGGTGACAGCAGCACCATTACCTGTGGTACCTCTCCTGTATAATTTTTCCGCATCCCAAATATCTGTGACATTGACTGTAATTCTTTCTTAGCCGCTGGTGACAGCAGCACCATTACCTGTGGTACCTCTCCTGTATAATGTTTCTGTATCAAAAATATCTGTGACATTGACTGTAATTTTTTCTTAGCCCCTGTTGACAGCAGCACCATTACCTGTGGTACCTCTCCTGTATAATGTTTCTGTATTACAAATATCTGTGACATTGACTGTAATTTTTTCTTAGCCACTGTAGACAGCAGTGCCATTACCTGTGGTACCTCTCCTGTATAATTTTTCCGCATCCCAAATATCTGTGACATTGACTGTAATTCTTTCTTAGCCGCTGGTGACAGCAGCACAATTACCTGTGGTACCTCTCCACCATTACCTGTGGTACCTCTCCTATAACATTCCACATCCCAACCTGGGAAGGTGGCAAGCCGAGCGAGGACAGCATTACAGAGGGGGAAGGATCTGCAGCACCGCAACAGGCTGGAAGAGGAAGTGGAGTGGCAAAAGGGAGAAGGTGGGCCACACCAAATAGGCCCCCCCTTGCGCAAATATCCCTTGCCAAGGGGTAGGTGTTCCACAGTCTGGCGCTTTTTTGATGAAAGTGCGGATGATAAAAAAAATTGTCATTTGCAACCTGTGCTGTACCAATATAAGCAGGACACTAGCAACCTCACCACCAGCATGATCTGCCACATGGCATCAAAGCACCTTAATAGGTGGGCTGAACGCCTGGGTCCACAATCAGTGTCTGCGGGTCACACCTCCTATTCCCCTGTGTTATGTGCTGGCCAATCCCCTGTCCAAGACACAGGCCCAGATGCTTGGTGCTAACCCCTGTACCTGGACTTTCACAAGCACCATCAGCTAGCACATCCACTTATGTGTCCCAGCTGAGCTTACCATCGAAAAAATTATGGTTGAGGGCCTGCTGCTGACCTGACCCTCTAAAACATTAGGAGCGAGGGCAGCCTAATAAGCATGTTGAGATCATGGAGGAGGAGGATAAGAAAAAGAGGATTGAAACATATAGCCTTTTTTGTGGTGGAAGGGGTGCATGGGAATACAGTGTATTCAATACACCATACACTTGATGGTCAGCTCAGCAGCAGGCCCTCGCCCATAATTTTTTCCATGGTCAGCTCAGCAGCAGGCCCTCACCCATAATTTTTTTCATTGTCAGATCAGCAGCAGGCCCTCGTACCTAATGTTTTAGAGAGTCAGCTCACCATCAGACCCTCAACCATAATTTTTTCGATCGTCAGCTCAGCAGCAGGCCCTCATCCATAATTTTTCCGATGGTCTGCTCAGCAGAAGGCACTCGCCCCTAATGTTTTAGAGAGTCAGCTCAGCAGAAGACCCTCACCCCTAATGTTTTAGATGGTCAGATCAGCAGCAGGCCCTCACCCATAATGTTTTAGAGGGTCACCATCAGGCCCTTGCTCCTAATGTTTTAGAGGGTAAGCTCAGCAGCAGACCCTCACCTCTAATGTTTTAGATGGTCAGATTAGCAGCAGACACTCGACCCTAATGTTTTAGACGGTCACCAGCTGGCCCTTGCTCCTAATGTTTTTGAGGGTCACCAGCAGGCCATTAATCATGTTTTTCCAAGGGTGTGTATGATGCCCTTTTTTTATGTGTAATAAAGACTGTATTGGAGTGCCAGTTCCTTGTAATTTTTAGCAGCCTTTTCACTTAGTGCATAGGCTTTGTGAGTGTAGGGGTCCCACTACCTGAACAATTGTACCACAATGTGAATGAGGCCCTCCTTTATGTGATATACAGGTTGTATCGGAGTGCCTCTTCCTTGTAATTTTTGGCAGCACTTGCACTTTATATCCAAGTAAATATACAGGAAAGAATGTCTAACAATTTTTTCTCTAAAATCGATTTAATCTTTAATCTTCGGTTTTGTGCGTGTTATTGTCAGTCTGTAAAATTGGCATACTACTTGGACAACATCATTCCCAGCAGCGACCTGGGAGTCCAAGAAGCATCCAGACATCCTCCCCATGTTGTTCCCAAACCATTTCAGTGGTGTTTCCATCAATTTATGACTTTTTTATGTGAACCAGACACCATCCCCTTTTCAGAGCAGGGGGTGCCCGGTTTAATGTTCAGGTTCTCCCCTTGACTTCCATTGTGCCGAGCACCTGAGCATCACGAGGTGTTCTACTCGAGCAGCTGAGCACTTTGGTGCTCGATCAACACTAAGTATCACTAATGTTTTCTCCCCTAGAAGTATTGTAGCTAAGGAAGAATACAATACAGGGGATCCCGTGGTCCACATTATTGATATGCACTGCAGTCTCTGCACCCCATACATGTAAATGCGCACCAAATAGCTGAGTGCATGAACTGTACATGTGATTACATCATTTATGTCTGTGTCCATGCTTTTAGTTTGCCTAAAGGGCATAGATGCGTTTTGATCAAAATGTATTGGCTAAGAGTCTCAGATTATATCATATCAGAGTGAGAGCTTAGTCCCTATATAATGTTTGCATCTATTGTGTTGTGCAATATTTCCGTGATTATTATTATAATTTTTTTTTTGTTTACCTAAAGGATTACCCTAATAGACTTCCTGTTAGTATAACACTGAAAAACAATAATAAATTATTTCAAAGTATCATACTAGTGATCAAACAATTGTTGCTTTAAGCACCCTGGTGAGAGAATAAAAAAATACGTGCAAAAAAGTTCTTTTTTTTTTAAAGTATCCCTTTCACAAATTGTTACAGATAAATGGTTCAGTGAAAATTAAAATGGCAGGTAGAAAAAAGTTAACATATTATTTGAAATACACAAAAGATTAAAAAAAGTGTAGAATTAGATTTTTTAAGCTGTAACAAAGTGAGTTAAAATCAATTACAGATCCCACCCCTCTCTATTTTCATTTGCGCTTTATTTCTTGTAATGTATGGTTAAATGTATACCAGTATCTTGGCCTTATGGTACCTGATTTGCACCTTTTTAATTGCTTTTTTGTATTTTGATCTAGATAGATAGATAGATAGATAGATAGATAGATAGATAGATAGATATTTGTGTGACCCTAACAATATTTTATTTATGATGTAATTAACATACTAGCATATATTACATACATGGTATTTGTATGTTTGCTTTTGGCTACATGGCGAATGGTGCACATGTGCATATTTGAGCAGTGTCTGCCTAGTTTCTGTATTTCAGATGTTTATTCCAAAAAAAAAAGTTTGGTACCAAGTTAGCCCGTAGTAACAAGTCTTGATGCTCTCAAAACTAGAAACAACAAACTACAATATTTTATATTGTTTCTCTTTTTGAGAGCATCGATCTATGCAACTGTATGGGTGCCTTCACATGAAGTGAAAAATCCACCAGAAAATATGGAGGTGCAGATGTTTACAGTGTTTTTAGATTTTTAGGTGCTGGTTAAGGGTACTTTCACACTAGCGTTTTGGATTCCGTTTGTGAGATCCGTTTCAGGGCTCTCACAAACGGTCCAAAACGGATCAGTTAAGCCCCAATGCATTCTGAATGGATAAGGATCCGTTCAGAATGCATCAGTTAGGCTCCGTTCCGCCTCTATTCCGTTTTGGAGGCGGACACCAAAACGCAGCATGCAGCATTTTGGTGTCCGTCTGAAGAGGCAGAGCCTAACGGATCCATTTTTTATTTACAATGTAAGTCAATGGGGACGGATCCGTTGTCAGTGACACAATATGGTGCATTTAAAAACGGATCCGTTCCCCATTGACTTTCAATGTAATTCAAAACGGATCCGTTTTGGACTTTGTCATTTTTCTTTAAAGCTAATGCAAACGGATCCGTTCTGAACGGATACAAACGTTTGCATTAGAGGTGCGGATCCGTCTGTGCAAATAAACACCTAGTGTGAAAGTACCCTAAGATGCAGATTTCTGTGTGCATTTTGATGCAGGAATAGACACTTTTCAACCCCATTGGGTAAAATAGAGAAAGTTTTATGTGACATATTACTGGTAGAATTCTCGGCCACATGTGAACGTTCACTATGCCATACAGTTGCATATATTTTCTATATGCTCCCATTATAAAACATGTATACACTGCATTATATGTGATCTATTTATTTATTTGCACCATCCCCTGTACTGAAATGCATAGCTGGCTGCACTTTTTAAGCGTGATAAGAAATAAAAGCCTGTTGACGTATACTGTCCAAATATACCTCAACATCACTCCATTGCATACATGGGGCTATATTGTAGACTATATTGTAGACTATAAATATGTTTGATATATATGTCAGGAGTATTCCAAGGTGTGAACAGAGCCTAATGTATGTCAAGGTGAATGAATGCAGCTTTTGTATAAACTTTCTCAGAATCTTAGCTGTATACTGGTAGTTCTTCTTATTGCAGAGGTAGGTTCTCATTCGCTTTCCATTACTAGTAGGTATTGTTTGTTTTGTCTGCCATTAAATGATCTTTTAGTGATAGACATAAGATACAGGCATTGCTATGTAAGCCTGCACACGTATCAGCCTTTTTTACCATGCGGACTTGTCTTCTTCTTCTCCTAATTACTTTGGCCCTTGTATTTGTATCATTCCATATGTGTGGATACTGCAGATAATGATCACAGCTTGTGTCAGCAGTACCAATTAAGTGTGTGGATATCATTGAGACTGGTCTAATTACACTATTAGGGCTGAGAAGAAGTAATTGTATTCAATAAGGTTCTTGCTTATTTTCTGACATTACTGCAAGATGCTATCGGAGGGCATTTCATGCAGCGCTTTAAAAGATTTGATGTGGCTAACCATCGCTAATCATCCAGCTAGAGGAACGCAGTCATTTGCCTTGGTTACTGCTGTAAATATGGGCACAATCAGACTTATGCAGGCAGTAAATGCTTTATTCATAACATGTTACTCTCAGAAATGTATTAAAGGGAATTTGGCATTGATGGCCATTAATATTTGATTAGTAGAGGTGCACTTTTCAGCACCTCTGCTGATCTGCTAAATGAATGTTGCAGAGCTCCTTCATTGTTTCCCCAGGCATACCAGAGTACCTATGATTATGGCTTTGTCTGGCAATATATCCAGCACTAATGATGAGCCAATTTCTTGAAATTCAATTCAGATTCAAATTGAACCGGTGGGGCAATTCGACCCAAATTGAGCCAAACCAGCATCAGTGATCTTAAAGCGACAATTACATATATGGCTATGGGTAAACGCATGGCTGCTATTAGTACCAAAACAAAAATGGTCAGAAAAATGTTTGCTTTTTGGCAGAAAATGACTGCCTGTATGCATGTACATTCACCGCCTTGGGTGATGTGGTCCTCCTTCTTCATAATTTCTGTCTTTTGAAAAGAAAAATGGCTTCCATTTTGTGAAATTTGCTAAATCAATTTGATAAAAATTTGAATTTGACCCAAAGTCTGTGCACGCAGGTTTGGGTCTCTCTGACATAGCCTACTGGAGGATGTCTACTGACAGTAAAATACATTGCACTGCATGAACAGTGCAATGTATTTTAAAACCGATCAAAAGATCGCCAATTGTAGTTCAAAAAAAGGGAAAAAAAAGTTGTATTAAGTAAAAAAATTCCAAGTTAAAGAAACACCTTTTTCCTTTGAAGAAACACTTTTCAATGGACAAATTGCAAAAATAAAATATCTGCTACATAATTGGTATCACAGTGCACTCTACAATTATCATGTAATTTATCCCGTACGCGGTAAAAGCTATAAAAAACAAACAAAAAAAACGGAATTTTTGCTTATTAGCCACAAAAAATAGAAATAAAACATGATCAAAAAGTGTTATGTACCCCCAAATGATAGCAATGAAAACTACCTTGCAATCACCTTGCAAAAATCAAACTCTTACACAGCTCCATAGAAAGAAATTTTTTAAAGTTTATGAGTCTTTGAATGCTGCAATATAAAAACATTTTCATTTTTTTAAAGGGTTTTTATTGTGCAAAAGTAGTAAAACGTAAAAAAAAAAAAACAACTAAATTTACTTGGTATCACTGTAATTGTACTGACCCAGAGAGTAAGGTTATTGTGTAATTTATAACATTTTTAAAATAAAAACTCAGTGGCAGTATTGCTGTTTTTTTCCATCCTTCTCAGAGAACAGGTTAATAAAAGTTCATCAGCAATTTATATTAACACCATTAAAAACTAAAACTTGTCCTGCAATAAACAAGCCCTCATACGGCACATCGATGGAAAAATAAAAAAGTTATAGCTCTTGATAGGTGACAATGAAAAAATAAAAAAAAAATAACTTTTTTAGTAAGTTCCTTGTATTAACTTTGTCTATGTGATCAATACCCCTCGCTGAAGTGAGACAACCCCTTTAAGTTCTTCTACTGAATATCTAGTGCCTACCTCTGTCTGGTTAGCTATGCGTCCCAAGTTGACAGGTTGTTTTCTTATAGAAATAGTCATGTATGAACCTATAGGTGTGGATGAAATCATACAAGTTCTGTTTTCATTCTTGGTGACTGAAGATTAATACAATGTTTCCTTGTTTTTTTAACTCTTTTTCAATTTTGCTGAAGTCAAATTCATCTTGAATAGCACTTTTTAACATCAAATAAAAGTTTGTATATTTTTGCCTCCTATTGCCATGATTGTCACTGTACTTTTTCTCAGTGCAAATGCTTTATGTAACTCTAAGGATGGCAATACTACAAACATTGATTGGGAGAAGTTGGATTGTTGCTTATGCCCACCCCACCTGGGCTCCTCTTTGTGGTAGGACTTTCTTGCCTGGTAATATGCTTGCTTTAGGTTAATTGATCAAGATTCAACAAGAAGTAGATTGTCACATGCAATGGTGGGGCTCTGGTTAATAAAGAAGCCACAGATAGAACTAAATGTGTTGATTTTAGATGTCAAGAGACATGGGGCATCTAAAAAATCAGGGGTGGACTAGGAACTTATAGTGGCCCCATGTTGTAGGTCAGTTCAAATTGACAGAAGTTGGGGCAACACAAGTAAACAGAGTCAGCAATACCATAGCACAAAACCGTTCCAGCATAACCATATACAACAGTGTAGTACAATATATTGCCCCAACAGCTGTCCCTCTGTGGTGACCATTAATAGCTGCCATATACCATCCTCCTCCAGTTGTCTTTGATTAAGATACGGAGCAGTGGGCTTAGGAGGTGAGATGTGGGCCGCAGCAGTTGAATTCAGGAGGGCATGAGTGGTTACTAAACTGATTCTAACAGTATTAATTACCACTGAGAACTTATTCTGTACCTGGCCAAGGCAGAGGCGCCACCTGGGAATTTACCTTTAAGCTCTATGACCAGTCCACCCTTGGGAAAAATTGCAAAAGTAAGTGCCTTTGGTGCCAGGTACTAGCAATGCTGTTGGTCACACAGTATTTTGAAAGCCACAGATCTCAGATCTTCACTACTACATAATGATAGGTCTCTCTATATGAGCTGGATTCTGTGTCTTTACTGCTTACCAGGATATATTGATACACATATGAAATATAGTTAGAAAAGTTGTACGTGAAGTTTATGTGAAACTGACAAATATAATCTCAAACTGGCTTTGCACACATATGGCAGATGGTGTCTGCATTTCAAAAAACTGGAGAAATTTTGCTCTATACACAGATGGGTATTAGACATTAATATGTAATTGAATAGTTAGAGATCTAGCCAAGTACTGTTTGCTCTTGTTGAACACATACCTGCTGATTGAACATAAGGCATGCTATTCCTCAATATAACATCAGTTGTGGAGATGTATCATTCCCCAGATGATAAATAGTAACACATATATTAGATTTCTGGGCTTCCTCCTGCAAACGTATGCTGCTTTTATGGACTGTATCCGGCTGACCATATGTGTTGCCTTAAAAGAAGAGATTTTGTTTGTTTGCTGCAGAAAGCTGTTTATGTTGGAGCTGCCAGATTCAATAAAAGATAATTTTCTGTGCGAGACTTTGAGGCGTATCATCGTCTGTGGTGGATTCTCTTACACATCTGCTGTTATCGTTGCTCTTATAGTATTTCATTTGTATTTGTTTTTTTTCCAGTTGGATGGTTCAGCTAAGCATACAGTTCCTTTTCCCACATGCCTTTTTCTCCTGTTTACAAGCATAGAAAAGTCTCCATTGAAAACATGCAATAATTTGAATTAACATATTTATAAACTGCTTAAAAAAATTAAACTTTAGTACCAGAATGTTTAACAAACATTTTGACAACTTGAAACTGCTTTTGTCACTAGGTGGATCTTAATAAAGATTTAGTTAGTTTCCATTGAACTGAATAATAAATGTGTCTACAGTAAGCTCTTGAGCGCCCCCTTCTGGTGCCTATTGGCAGACAGATGTGTTTAAGTTTGTGTCCTTGTGAAGTAAGAGCTCTACCTCAGAATAATGGAGCTTTGACTTCTGTAAAGATATATTATAAAATTAACCAGCACATATATTTTGGCCTACTTAAAAAATACCCCTTCCTCCTCAGAAATCCTTTCTGGATCTTACCTGATCATCAGAGATACTGTCTTCCTTATAGAATATATTCATTCTATATTAGAAAGCCAAGGACCATGCAGGTGATGTTTGACTACTTAGGTCCACACATTTTCAGTCTCTAGTAGAAAATATATGTCATATTGCCCCTAAGGAAGGACTGGACCTTCTCACCATTCATCTTATGAAAAGTTGTCTTTGGTGTAGAGAGACCTTAAAGTGGTTGTCCAGGATATTACTGTTGATAGTCTATCCTCAGGCCATCAATTATCCCCCACTGATCAGTTGTTTTGAGTTTAGCTCTGGTGCCAGAACAACACAGATTTGTCCATTGTGTAGTGGATGGAACTGGTTACTGCAGTGTTCCTTCCATTCAGTTCAGTGGGAACAGTGTTGCAGTAACCACTCCATCCACTACACAATGGACAGAACTAAGTAGTTGCTATACTGACTTCCAGCATAGCAACTACTTGGAAGGAGGTATAGGGTGTCAGAGCCCTGCCGATCAGATATTGATTGTCTATCCTGAGGACAGGCCATCATTGGTAAAATCCTAGACAACCCCATTAAAGGGCATTCTCTTTTGGCCATGCACAGCTCTCTCAATCTTACATTTATTTTAAAGGAGTACCATAAATAACCAATCGTACTTACTCACCCCTTCATTCCCAGGTGACACAAGACAGATCACTTTTCTCAAGGTACATGGAACTCACACCTATCAGACATTTATGGCATGGATAAGCCATAAATGTTGAGATTGGAGTAACCCTGGCTTTAAGCTATATCTACTTCCCAATCTTACCCAACACATGCTACAGCAAGAAGCAATCATCAATCCACTCACCGGTCATCTGTAGCAAACAAGGATCTTGTATCCCTAGAGATTCCTCCTGGTTCTGTTGGGGACTGCAGGCAAGACGGTGGCCCTCCACTACTCTATTGAACTTTCTGCTTCTTGTTTCCACATATAGCCCATTCAAAATGAAAGCTTGACCAAGTAATATATTGCAGGCCCTAACAATCACTTTCTTTAGGTACGTCTAACTAAACAGAGAGACTAAATTGCATGGAACCCTCTTTGAGTGGGTCATAACTATTGAACTATTTGCCATTTAAACCTCGATTTAACTATAATGTTAATTTATTACTTCTACATAATTATAGTTAAAAGTATATTTTATGTTGGTTTTTATGATGCCTCTGTTTATACAGCATGCAGACAAGCTCTCTATTACAGTAAAAGGGTGATAGTAACCAGTGATTTAGAATTTTAGAATTGTAAGAGAATTTGTAATGAGCATTGCTACTGTCATTACTTGAAATCTATAAAGCAAAACCCTCAGAGTAGTACAAATATAAAGCCTCATTCACACGTTAGTGTTTTGGTCAGTGATTTCTAGCAGTGATTGTGAGCCAAAACCAGGATTGGAGCCTCCACAGAGATACGGTATAAGGGAAAGATCTGCACTTGTTCTGTGTTTAGAGCTGCACCTGGTTTTGGCTCAAAATCACTGACCGAACACTGACTGTGTGAATGAGGCATAAAACCTTTCACTTAACTTACTGCCACCAGCTTTTACAGTAGTATATGCAACTATAACAGGGCTGAGCTAATGCACAGTGCTGTATTATCAGTGGTTTCCCCTAGAACTGTAGGTTAACTTAAGTTATTTGTCATTGTGCACAAATGAAACATTGCAGTGACAATTTCAACTCTGCTACCTCTGGAAAAAAAAAAGTGGGGTCATTTATCAAACTGGTCCATAGCAACTAATCAGATTCCACCTTTACTATTCCAAAGGAACTGTCAAAAATGAAAGAAGGAATCTGATTGGTTGCTATGGGCAACTAAGCCAGTTCTACAGTCGTGGCCAAAAGTTTTGAGAATGACACAAATATTAGTTTTCACAAAGTTTGCTGCTAAACTGCTTTTAGATCTTTGTTTCAGTTGTTTCTGTGATGTAGTGAAATATAATTACACGCACTTCATATGTTTCAAAGGCTTTTATCGACAAATACATGACATTTATGCAATTCGACTGGGCATGCTCTCAATCAACTTCTGGGCAAATTCCTGACTGATAGCAACCCATTCTTTCATAATCACTTCTTGGAGTTTGTCAGAATTAGTGGGTTTTTGTTTGTCCACTCGCCTCTTGAGGATTGAACACAAGTTCTCAATGGGATTAAGATCTGGGGAGTTTCCAGGCCATAGACCCAAAATGTCAATGTTTTGGTCCCCGAGCCACTTAGTTATCACTTTTGCCTTATGGCACGGTGCTCCATCGTGCTGGAAAATGCATTGTTCTTCACCAAACTGTTGTTGGATTGTTGGAAGAAGTTGCTGTTGGAGGGTGTTTTGGTACCATTCTTTATTCATGGATGTGTTTTGGGGCAAAATTGTTAGTAAACCCACTACCTTGGATGAGAAGCAACCCCACTCATGAATGGTCTTAGGATGCTTTACTGTTGGCATGACACAGGACTTATGGTAGCGCTCACCTTTTCTTCTCCGAACAAGCCTTTTTCCTGATGCCCCAAACAATCGTAAAGAGGCTTCATCGGAGAATATGACTTTGCCCCAGTCCTCAGCAGTCCATTCACCATACTTTCTGCAGAAGATCAATCTGTCCCTGATGTGTTTTTTTGGAGAGAAGTGGCTTCTTTGCTGCCCTTCTTGACACCAGGCCATCTTCCAAAAGTCTTCACCTCACTGTGCGTGCAGATGCGCTCACACCTGCCTGCTGCCATTCCTGAGCAAGCTCTGCACTGGTGACACTCCGATTCCGCAGCTGAATCCTCTTTAGGAGACGATCCTGGTGCTTGCTGGACTTTGTTGGATGCCCCGAAGCCTTCTTAACAAGAATTGAACCTCTTTCCTTGAAGATCTTGATGATCCTATAAATTGTTGATTGAGGTGCAATCTTGGTAGCCACAATATCCATGCCTGTAAAGCCAATTTTATGCAACGCAATGATGGCTGCACACGTTTCTTTGCAGGTCACCATGGTTTACAATAGAAGAACAATTCTCATTCTCACCTGAGTTAACAAGACGATTACTGAAATGATCTCAGCAGGTCCTTTAATGACAGCAATGAAATGCAGTGGAAAGTTTTTTTTGGAACTAAGTTAATTTTCATGACAAAGAAGGACTATGCAATTCATCTGATCACTCTTCATAACATTCTGGAGTATATGCAAATTGCTATTATAAAAACTTAAGCAGCAACTTTTCAAATTTCCAATATTTATGTAATTCTCAAAACTTTTGGCCACGACTGTACTTTACACCAGTTTGATAAATGACCCCCATAGATGTTTAAATACAGTACTTAACAGAAAGTCACACATAGTACTATTTTGTGCTATTGAATCTTGATATATTATATATTGTTTATACACTATATCTAGTGTTGAGTGAATTGAAGTCCGCGAGCAAATGGATCAGGTAAGTATGTGTTTTTTTTTTTGTTTTGTTTTTTACACCATGTTATGTACATTTACAGACCTTCTGTGTCCTTCTTTTGGAGGGACAGTCCATTTTTTCCCCTTAAATGTCTCTCTTTTTGATCTGAGGTATACATTTGCATTATTACATTTACAATATTGATCAAGAAAGTGTTTGTCTGTTTACCCTCTGTATATTAGAGACCACCTTGTATATTATTTCATTATTTGATACAATTAGAATTTTATACATTTCTATATTCAGATAATTTTTGTGCTATTGTACTCTAGAGATGGCCCGAACTATCCGCCGGCGAACAGTTCCCGGCGAACATAGCTTGTTCGCGTTCGCCGCAGCGGGCGAACACATGCGATGTTCGGTCCGCCCCCTATACATCATCGTTGAGCAAACTTTGACCCTGTACCTCACAGTCAGCAGACACATTCCAGCCAATCAGCAGCATATCCTCCCTCCCAGACCCTCCCATCTCCTGAACAGCATCCATTTTAGATTCATTCGGAAGCTGCAGTATTAGTGAGAGGAGGGAGAGTGTAGTTGCTGCTGATTTAATAGGGAAATCTATAGCTAGGCTAGTGAATTCAATGTCTACTCCATTCCTGAAAGACTCATCTGATCTCTGCTGTAAGGACAGCGTCCTGACAGCACCCCAAAAAGCCCTTTTTAGGGCTGCAACATTAGTCAGCTTTTTTTTTTTCTCCATATACATATTGCAGTTGCCTGGCCTGCCTGTGTGCGAGGAGCTGCAGGCCCACAGACTGTAGTGTGCCCACTGCCAGTGCCCACCCCTGTCATCCCGTGTGGCACAGGACTTTGCATCAAAACAAGGCATTTAATTTTTACACTTTAGTGTAATTTCATTTGCTTGCCTGCTAGTGTGTGTCAGGCTGACTTCCACTGACTGTAGTGTGCCCACTGCCAGTGCCCACCCCTGTCATCCTGTGTGGCACAGGACTTTGCATCAAAAAAAGGCATTTCATTTTTACACTTTAGTGTAATTTCAGTTGCTTGCCTGCTAGTGTGTGTCAGGCCCACTTCCACTGACTGCAGTGTGCCGACTGCCAGTGCCCACCCCTGTCATCCCGTGTGGCACAGGACTTTGCATCAAAAAAAGGCATTTAATTTTTACACTTTAGTGTAATTTCAGTTGCTTGCCTGCTAGTGTGTGTCAGGCCGACTTCCACTGACTGTAGTGTGCCCACTGCCAGTGCCCACCACTGATACCGGGTGGCACAGTAGCTTGCCGATAAATAAGGCATTTAATTTTTACACATTAGTCTAATTTCAGTTGCTTGCCTGCTGCCAGTGTGTTTCAGGCCCACTTCTACAGACTGTAGTGTGCCCACTGCCAGTGCCAACCACTGATACCGGGTGGCACAGTAGCTTTCCGATAAATAAGGCATTAAATTTTTAGACAGTAGTCTAAATTCAGTTGCTTGCCTGCTGCCAGGCAAGCAACTGAATAAGGCATTTAATTTTTACACATTAGTCTAATTTCAGTTGCTTGCCTGCTGCCAGTGTGTTTCAGGCCCACTTCTACAGACTGTAGTGTGCCCACTGCCAGTGCCAACCACTGATACCGGGTGGCACAGTAGCTTGCCGATAAATAAGAGGTGTTCTTAAGAGGTGTCAGCGTGGGTGCTGTCTGTGCCGTTGAGGAATGCGGGGCACGTGGAGAACGCCGACATGACAGGAGTCAACGTTCTCCACGTGCCCCGCAATCCTCAACGGCACTGTCAACACCCACGCTGACATCTAGCCTCTCGGCTCTATTGGAGGACTGCCATCTCCTCAAGACTTGATAAAGGAGTCTGTGCCCCGAAACGCGTCGTCCACTCAAATAGGTGAGCAAGCTCTATCACATTGACCGACTTATTATCTGTGATGTTATTACCCTATGAGCGTCCTTTTCTCTTTTTAATTGCCACATCGTGGCGACGCTTAGTTGGCATAGCCCAGGAGCAGGTCCTGTGCCCCCACCTGTCCTGAACCTTCCTCTGTCATTTTCAGTTCCCTTAGCGCGAGAAGTATTATATGCCGTAAGGTCGGCTCCAGTTTTCAGCGAGGACGAGCTACTAGAGGACAGTCAGCAACTACTGCCCAGCCAAGATCTTGAGGAGACATCCGCCACTTCCTCCTGTAGGCGGGTAAGTAGTGATGATGAGAGTCCCATAGGAGCAGGTGTTGCAAGCATTCAGGCTCCTGGCCCTGAGACTGTTGAGGGGGACATCAGTGACATGCAGACAGTAGCGGATGATGATGATGATGTAGCTGATCACACTTTGTAGCCGAGTGAAGAAGGGTCTTCATCATCATCATCATCATCATCATCAGGAGAACAGGGTGGTAGCATGCATGTGAGGCAGTGGCTGAGCCAGCAGGGTGGCAGCGTGGCAGTGAGTCAGCAGGGTGGCAGCACTGGGTGGTTTGGAGCCAAACATGCCTGGGGTAGGCCATCTGATTCACAGGAGCCTACCGGCCCGGAAACTAGCGGTGCAGGGGTTCATGGAGGCAGCGGTAGCAGGCAGTCAGCGCGGAGTGTTGGGGGCAAAATGCCCTACTCGGTGGTGTGGCAATTTTTTGTTAGGCCGCCGGAGGAGGTGAACATGGCCATTTGCCAAATTTGTGGGCAGACGGTAAAGCGTGGCCAGGGTGCCAATGTTGGCACCACGGCCCTGGGTTAACTCATGCAGCGTCACCATATAGTGGCCTGAAAGAACCGTGGCTCTGATGTGGTGGTCCAGCCTGCCACAGCTACCGCTCCATCACCCAGTGGTACACACCCAATGCTCCAGCACCTTAGCCGTAGGGAGGGGTCTGTCACACCCATCTACTGCTGGTCCAGATGCTCCTGCTCCTCCTACTCCTTGTTAGGCATTCCATCAGCAATCGATCACCGAAGTGATTGCCAAGAGACATCAGTATTCATGCAATCCCCCAATGGTGCAGAAGCTGAACGTGCTCTTGGCCAAGTTGCTGGTGCTGCAGTCCCTCCTTTCCAAGCAGGTGGAAAAAGTATGTGAACCTCAAGACTAATGACATCTCCAAGAGCTAATTGAAGTGAGGTGTCAACTGAAGTCCAATTAATGAGATAAGATTGGAGTTGTTGGTTACAGCTGCCCTGCCCTATAAAAAAAACACACACCAGTTCTGGGTTTGCTTTTCCCAAGAAGCATTGCCTGATGTGAATGATGCCTCACAGCAAGAGGCCTGAGGTCCCGGTGTTTTCTAGCAGTCGTGTCTTGACCAGCAACCAGCGGTGCTTGAATGGTTGACTGGGTCGGTGGGTTCCTCTGACACGACGCTTAGTTGGCATGGCCCGGGAGCAGGCCCTGTGCCCCCACCTGTCCTGAACCTTCCATGAGCTAATTGGAGTGAGGTGTCAGCCAACTGGAGTCCAATCAATGAGACAAGATTGGAGGTGTTGGTTACAGCTGCCCTGCCCTACAAAAAAACACACACCAGCTCTGGGTTTGCTTTTCCCAAGAAGCATTGCCTGATGTGAATGATGCCCCGCAGCAAAAGGCCTGAGCTCCCGGTGTTTTCTAGCAGTCGTGTCTTGACCAGCAACCAGCGGTGCTTGAATGGTTGACTGGGTCGGTGGGTTCCTCTGACACGACGCTTAGTTGGCATGGCCCGGGAGCAGGCCCTGTGCCCCCACCTGTCCTGAACCTTCCAAGAGCTAATTGGAGTAAGGTGTCAGCCAACTGGAGTCCAATCAATGAGATGAGATTGGAGGTGTTGGTTAGAGCTGCCCTGCCCTATAAAAAACACACACACCAGTTCTGGGTTTGCTTTTCCCAAGATTAGAAGCATTGCCTGATGTGAATGATGCCTCTCACAAAAGAGCTCTCAGAAGACCTACGATTAAGAATTATTGCGTTGCATAAAGCTGGAAAGGGTTATTAAAAGTATCTCCAAAAGCCTTGCTGTTCATCAGTCCACGGTAAGACAAATTGTCTACAAATGGAAAAAGTTCAGCACTGCTGTTACTCTCTCTAGGAGGGGCCATCCTGTACAGATGACTGCAAGAGCACAGCGCAGACTGCTCAATGCGGTAAAGAAGAAACCAAGAGTGTCAGCTGAAGACTTACAAAAGTCTCTGGCATATGCTAACGTCCCTGTTAGCGAATCTACGATACGTAAAACACTAAGCAAGAATGGATTTCAAGGGAGGATACCCCAAAGGAAGCCACTGCTGTCCAAAAAAAAATTGCTACACGTTTACAGTTTCCACAAGAGCACCTGGATGTTCCACAGCAGTACTGGCATAATATTCTGTGGACAGATGAAACCAAAGCTGAGTTGTTTGGAATCAATGGATGTCGTATATCGGGACTTCTCCAAAGCATTTGACACTGTACCTCATAAAAGGTTAGTATATAAAATGAGAATGCTCGGACTGGGAGAAAATATCTGTATCTGGGTAAGTAACTGGCTAAGTAATAGAAAACAGAGGGTGGTTATTAACGGTACACACTCAGATTGGGTCACTGTCACTAGTGGGGTACCTCAGGGGTCAGTATTGGGCCCTATTCTCTTCAATATATTTATTAATGATCTTGTTGAAGGCTTGCAGAGTAAAATTTTTGCAGATGACACTAAACTGTGTAAAGTAATTAACACTGAAGAGGACAGCTTTCTGCTACAGAGGGATCTGGATAGACTGGCTGCTTGGGCAGAGAAATGGCAGATAAGGTTTAACACTGACAAATGTAAAGTTTGTAGATTTGGTAGCCAAAAGCAGGAGTGGGTACAAAACACAGAAGACATGCAAATATTGCATTTACGTGTCATTTCTGTTTTGGATCCACTCCTGTTTTTTTTTTTTTTTTTGATTTAGCAATACTGATGGATTACCGACCAAATGTTGACTGAGTGAAGGCGGATGCTCAACAGAAAGGATCAATTTTTTGGGGGTTATTGTTCTGATGGATCAGAGGAAATAATCTGTGACGTCAATGCAAACTTACTGCTGACACCCTCTCCACTCTGTCAGGTGGAGCTCTACTTGTATAAGTGTTTAATAGAACAGGTTCTGTAGACATCTATGTGCAATCAGCTGTCGAAAGTGTAAAAGGAGTGCACTTCTTGACACTAACATCGATCTGTAAGACCTGTGAGTTCACACTTGAGTTATTTTGTCAGTTTTGGCCCCAAAACTGCCCAAATTAGTGAAGTGTGCAGTGATTCTAAGAGCGACGCTTGTCATCTGCGTGTCATACTGACTCACAGTATTATTTCACTACCACTGCAGACTCCCTATGCGTGTTACTTCAAGGCACAGTGTTCTACACCTCTATACAGGCTCTCTGCAGCCAGGAAATAGCTAATTTTTAACGTGATTCATCAAGAATAAATTCGGATCGAATCAAATCTTTTCAGAAAATTCGTCGAACCAGCCAAATCGAATTTTTGAGAGACTCGCTTATCTCTAGTTATAACCAAGTTATAACGGAAAACAAAAACGGAATCCATAACGGTTTTGTGAACCCGCCCTTATAAGGGACTGTATGTTGGAGGCGGCTGTGGGACACATTTATGTTAGTGTTATTTACATGGGACTATAGTGTTATTTACATGGGACTATATATTGGAGGCGCCGGAGGGAGGAGAGTGATGTTATTTACATAGGATTGTATTTTTAAGGGGGCAGGAGAGATGGTGTCATGTTATTTACATTGGACTGTATGGTGGAGAGAGGAATATAACTACAGGGGGAACTGCAGGGGGCATTATAAATACTGGGGGCACTTCAGGGTGAGCATTATAACAGTAGGGGGCAATGTAAATACTGGGGGCACTGTAGGGGTATTATAAATCCAGGTGACATTATATGCATTCTTTTTACTACTGGGGGCTCTATAGGAGGGACTTATAGATGTGCCTTATTTCTACTAAGAGCACTATGGGGGCCATATTACTACTGAGGGGATCTATAGATAGCTTTATTACCACTGCAGGAACAATAGGGGGCATTATTTCTACTGGGGCCTCTGTGAGAGTAAATTTAATACTGGAGGGCTCTTCTATGAATAGGGGCACTCTTGGGGAGCATTATCACTGTTGGGGGCACTGTAAGGGGCAGTATTAGTAATGAGGGAATTTTAGAAGGGAACTTCTATGGGTGGGACTATGAGGAGCACTATTACTATGGGGGCACTCATATTTCTTCAGGATAGTATTTGGGTGTATTCAGGAGCACAGCGAGCAGCAGGATAACACTGTGGGGACTCGAGGTTGGTGGATGATGATAGAAATGTAAGTAATCTAAGATGTCTGTGTGTTACACTCTGCAGAGACGAGGCGGCTGAGAGAAGTTATACGGACCAAATGGAGAAGATGATGACAGAGAAGGTCTACATCAGAGGAGACGTCACCTGGGAGGCCCTGGATGTAACAGGCATGAGCTGCTGTATAGCAAATGCAGTAAAGGGGGGGCTTGCGCGACTTAGAGTACTGGGGCTTGGGCCCAGGATCTTTTGACATCCTAGCAAACCCCCTGCATTAGATGCCACAATCATGTATGAACGCGGTATCTGAGGGGTACAATGATGGGGGAGAGGGGAGGGACGGTGTAATTGCCTTTCCCTGTCATTGCACCTGCTACTTAAGTACTGAAGTAATTCGTCACAAAGAATATTTTTTTAAAAAATTTGGTGAAACAGCCGAATCTAATTTTCCTATACTTCTCTCATCTCTTCTTATATACCTCATAGGAATCAGTCTACAAGATACTGGGACATATTAAATGAAGACTAGCTTAAGATGCTGGCAGAATACCTGATGCTAATGCTAGCCAGTGATTTTGGTATATGTTCACAGTCCTTTGTAGTTGATGCATAAAATTGTATTTAACAAGGATCCATTGCGGATGATATTGCATCAGCATGTCATCATTATTGCCTCCATAGTACAGACTCGAAATACACGACTGTCTTCTGGGGTGGTCATTTAAATGAATAACACAGCTCCATTGGCATATGAATAACATCCAGAATGCATCCACATTTTGAGCACTCTCCCTAGACTTCAAAAGGTGTTTTACAGCCAATGGATGCAACTAGTGAATGTTGCATTGCATATTTTATGCATGCATGTGAAAAATCTCATAGATTAAATGGGTTTTCCAGGAGGTTAATATTGATGGCCTAGGTCATCAGGGGCGTAGCTGTAGGGGGTGCAGAGGTAGCAGTCACTACCGGGCCCATGAACCCGAGGGGGACTAAAGACCATTGTGTCACATAAGATGATACCTGTATTATAGGATGCATGCAGCTCAAGTTACACATCTGGCTGAAGGAAGGAGTTAGTTCAAGAATTTGGCATGAGTGAGTGGTTGCCATTTCAATTTTTGCCCCAGACAGCATGAAGGCTATGTGCTTCCCTGCAACTGGCCATAAAGCAGCGAAAGAAGGGGGGGCCCATGCTGAACTCTTGCACCAGGGCCCATGAGATTTTAGATATGCCCCTGGTCATCAGTATCTGATTGGTGGGAGTCCAAGTCCAGGTGCCACCATCGATCAGCTGTTTAAAGAGGCTGTGATGTTCCAGTAAGCAATGCGGCCTCTTCACATCATATTTAAGGGGTTCTCCGGGATTTAAGAAAATGAAAATACTTAAATATTGCTATAAATATATTCCCAAAGACCTTTCATTAGTTATAATGGTTTGTTTTGTCTAGGAAGCAATCATCAGAGGAAATAAAATGACCGCTGTCTTATTAGTACACACAAAACCTGTCCTAATCACAAAGCGGGACTCGTTACTTCACAACACTGAGCTAAAGAGCTGCTTCTCTGCTCTGCAATTTTAAAACTGGGATCTGAAGTCAACTTCAGTACCTATTGGTACCTAGGTACTGAAGCCGACTTTGGATCCCAGTTTTAAAATTGTTTTCAAGTCGAATAATCGATGTCCAAAGTTAATTAACAAAGTCTTTCTGAATTTCACCTCGGCAGAGCCCATACATTTGAACACTGCACAAAGACGGATCTCCTTACAGCATTCAAACAAAGTTTTGACCAAAGTGACTTCGCTCAGCACAAATCATAATCCCTGACAAGTAGAGCAGCTCTTTAGCTCAGTTTTCTGAAGTACCTTGTCCTGCTGTGTGATTAGGACAGGTTTTGTGTTCACTAATAGGATGGCAGCCATTTTATTTCTCCTAATGATTGCTCCTTAGACAAAACAAGCAATTATAACTAATTAAAGGTATTTGGGAATATATTTAATATGAAGTAACATTTCAGTATTTTCATTTTCTTAATTCCTGGAGAGCCCCTTTAAGCATAGCACTATGCATTGTATGGCAGCTTTGTCTTCATACAGGTTCACACAGTGTGCAGTCTGACATTCAGAATAAACCATTCCTGTCTTCCAAATAAGAGGACTGTTCTTTGTAGTCTAACTTGTTTATGGGTAAAACAGAAGTATTTGATTGGTAAAACTACAAGAATACAAATAACATGAATAAGTATATAGCAATGCATGTACTATAACACTACATTAACACTGAAGCACATGGTAAAATGGCTGCCTAACATAAGATTGCATGGCTAGCTAACAGTAATAATAACTTCTCTGAGTAACAGTTATGCAGCTCTGCTGAACAGCTTTGCATAACACAATGTTCCTAAAACAAAGATAGATCTCTCACCAGATATGCATTTACCAGGATGGTAAAGTTTAAGAAGGAAATATGCAGAAGGACAGCTCTGCTGATGTGCCCTGGTGACTGCAGGCATCTCTTTCCCAGGATGCTTTGCACTCCCACAATGATTTTCACCACCCACAATGCAGCAGTCTTTTTAACAGGTAAAAACAAAGTGCAATACGATTTAACACTGCTAGATGGTAACCACACTAATCACTAGAGAAATACCAAAACTGAGACAGTTGTGATCTGTAATTATTTTCTCTAACCCTGCTGGACAGAACAGTATTGCAGTCCAGGCTCAATTACTTGAATGGAACTGAGCTACATATTAGGTTGTGTGACCAAGGAACTTGACGTCACTGGTCTAAGAAGAGGCAGCAGCATTCACCAGAATGCCTCAACCTCTTCAAACTAATCGGTAGGGGTGCTGAAAGTTGGATTCCACCAATCAGATATTGATGATCTATGATGAGGATAGGTCATCAATACAGAAGACCCAGAAAACCACTTTAACATTGGCTCTATATGATGTACAAAATAATTAGTGTTGAGCGAGAATATTCGAATAGTAAATTTTTTTTTACAAATATCGGCACTTGCTAATTTGCAATCTGAACCCAAGATACCAATAACGATGATAGAGAATATAGTGCTATGTTTTCTATATCTTTGTTAATTCTAGCAAGCCAACCAATAGGAAAGTTATACCCATTCAAAGTTTCATTCACAGTACACGAATATTACAGAATATAATATTCGCGTACTGCGAATGAAACTTTGAACGGGCTATAACTTTCCTATTGGTTGGCTTGCTAGAATTAACGAAGATAGAGAATATAGCGCTATATTTGTATTCGCTATCTTTGTTAATTCTAGCAAGCTAAGTAAGCTTGCCTATACACAGCTCTAAGTTGGATGCACAATGTGAGAATATTAAGTAATATTACTCGCATTGCGCATCTAAATTAAAGCGGGGTATATGCAACTTACTTATTGTTTGGCTGGGTAGAAAAAATTAACGAATATGACGAATACGAATATAGAGCTATATTCGCTAATTCTAGCAAGCCAATATAAAAAGTTGCCTATAGACAGCTTATAATGCGAGAATATTACTTTACCTATTTTTTGCAATAAATAGAATACTGAGTCATTATTCCATTTATTGCAAAAAATAGGCAAAGTAATATTCTCGCATTGTGCATCGAACTTAGAGCTGGGTACAGTCAACTTTCCTATTGGCTTGCTAGAATTAGTGAATAAAGAGAAAATGGCGCTATATTCGTATTCGTCATATTCGTTCATTCTACCCAGCCAAACAATAGTAAAGTACCCCGCTCTAAGTTAGATGCGCAATGCGAGTAATATTACTTAATATTCTCGCATTGCGCATCCAACTTAGAGCTGTGTATAGTCATGTTTACTTGGCTTGCTAGAATTAACAAAGATAACGAATACGAATATAGCTCTATATTCTTTATCTTCGTTAATGGTGAAGATAGAAAATATTTTGCTATCTTCGTTCTTAACAAAGATAACAAATATAGTGCTATATTCTCTATATTCGTTAATTCTAGCAAGCCAACCAATAGGAAAATTATACCCCGTCCAAAGTTTCATTCACAGTACGCGAATACTGCAAATGAAACTTTGAACGGGGTATAACTTTCCTATTGGTTGGCTTGCTAGAATGAAAGAAGATAGAGAATATAGCGCTATATTCGTTATCTTTGTTAATTCTAGATAGCCAACCGATAGGAAATTTGCCTTTATACCCCATTGAAAGTTCAATTTAATCGCATATTATTTGTGATAAATAGAATAATGACGAATATTCGATTTCAACGAATATATGACGAATATTCAATCGAATATTTGCGAAGTATCGCAAAATCGAATATGGCACCTCCCGCTCATCACTAAAAATAATATAAGCAACATATTGATGAAAAAACATGAAAGAGGTTTATAATAGTTATGAGCGCTATGGTGGACCTGGCCTTAACTTTTAGTGTGATTTCAAGGACAGCTACTCAGCCCATTCATGAACAGCCTTAGTTATCTTGTACAGTATGGCACAGACATGGATTTTTGCATTCAAGAGATGCATTTGTATGCTGGATTGTATGTCTTGCAGATATAAAATCAATAGTATGAAATGAAGGATTCTGTTCTGCAGAAGGCTAGATAAAATGTTGTAAACATATTGGAAATTAGAGGAGGCTTATAATTCTAGTCACGTCTATCATGTGATTGAAACAGACATTCATAGGCTTAATTTAGTGCTATTTTGTAGGCATTTGTCAAAGTACAATACAGAGAATTCACTTTTCATAATTGTCTGTTTTCATTGAGTGTCATTTTATTGTAGCTGTTCTGTAGTAAACCTGTTCTTTAAAAATCAGTATCTAGTGTTTTGTATTTGGGTATATAATTACCATATTAATAATGTGAATATGTGGGTGGAAGGAGTGTGGGTGAGAGACAAATGTAGAAGTTGCTAAGGAAAGCCATGAACTGCGTCTTGAATTCACACAATAGCACATTAAAATTATACAAATATGCACGGACGTGAAGGCAAGGACTGAACTGAATTCTCTCTTACATTCAAGGAACATTCTGTATATGTTGAAAATAATGTGGTTTTGGTGTAGGCAACACAGTAATGCAATGTATGCAGGTCATAAAAATGTAATAGCAAAAAAACATAATAAACAATAATAATAGCATAGCCATACCTCGCCTTAATAGCAGTTGTTTATATCTATGGAGAGCAGCATGTTGTACCTATTGAAAAAATTATATCTGCTACCCACCACTCAGTTCCTGCATCCTGCAGCGGTTTTCCAGTTCCTGTCCTGTAAATTGACGGATGGATAAGATAACATGCACTGCTGCAGCCAAATACTGGCCTCAAGCGGACATTATTTCTTATTTTTTTCTCTAGTCTCCAAGCAGCTGCTTTAAAACTACACATCCTAGCAGACTGTCAGAGCATGTTGGTACTTGCCAACAACCAGAGGTTTGGGATGACTGCTTTAGAAAACTGGTATAACATCAGTGATGCAACATTCAGGGTTTTATAATAGTTTTTTTTCTGGACAGACACACTTTTTTAATACACGAATAAGAAAACCAAAAATGAATGATAACTTTGATTATATATATATATATATATATATATATATATATATATTTGTTGTTCAGATACTAATATGACTACAATAGCAGTAAACTACAAAATCTTCCTAATTACAATCACAGTATCAGCTTCAGAATGGAGACAATGACTTTTTACTATGGACCCTGATGACAGCCCCTATATTTTCAGATTAAGTTGGCAATTCCAGTAACATTATAAAGTGATAAATGATATAACTATGCTCAGGAATATGGTTCTGTGACAACTTATCTGCCAGTAATTGCAAACTACTAAACCCCGGTAGGGTACATTCACATGTAGCATTCTGTTTGAACACTGCAATCATTTACCACAGGGGGCAGATGTTACATTATACTTTCTGTCAACACTTGGCTGTGGATTTTGAAATTTCAATGAGTTAATGAGCGACTTCTTTTTCTAGATTTCTCTTTTCATTAAATCTGTGGATAAAATTATAGTATTTTGAATAAAAGAACAGGCATGTTACTTCTGTCAAACAATTCACTAAATAATAGACCTCAAGGGGTGACCATACACCAATGGTGGATCTCACCACAATAAGATCCAATATTTTTACTATATTTTTATTATTATTTTTTTTTCTAATTTACCTCATTTGCAGTTTTCTCTTATCTATGCTTGGATCCTACTTCCTGGTCTGTCATTTGCCTGCTTTTTCATCCTGCCATAAGGCAATGAGATGTATCCTGACATCAGCAGGACATGTGACACTAACTATGCCAAATGTTCTCACCAATGATGCTTGTGTGTCCTACGTCACAAGGCTCCAATGCAGGACGTAACCTACAGCAACTGATTATCAAAACAGATTTGCCCCAGGGTACAATGGTAAGGCAGTTTTGATAAACGGTGGTGTTTGGGGAAAGTGATATAACAGCAAAATCTGTTGGACAGGATATATTTATATTAGTGGCACAGTCCCTTTAATACTTTCCTTTCATTTCTCTTCATTTATGTTTTCTACTTCCTTCCTTTTACATCTAGGATGACTGACCACAAAGGGAATTTCTCACTAAGATCACCTCTTTAAACTCTATTTGAGAAGACATCAATATCACCTTAGTGTTGTGTAGCAACAGCACTGCATAAGAGATATATACAATCCATACCTTTATTAATCTAACAGTATCTTGCATGACACATGGTTAGAAGTACCCATGCTGGTCTCTTTTTATATGTGATCACACCAAACCATCTATATGAAGTCAGGTAGGTCATAACTATAAAAGTTTAGCAGATTGGAAATGCTACATGATCAATTATTACTTATCAACACCTAAGGGTTTCCCTTACCTCATTCAAAAGATGAGAGCCAATAGCAATATGCAATGTTCCTAGTCTCATCATTGCACAATAGGCTAACTAAGAGACTATACCACTCCCTTTGGATAAGAGAAGTTGATCACCCTTGAGGAGTAACCAGGTCTCCTGATAATACAATTGAAACACAAAAAGAAAATGTTCATGTGTATCAGGTTTGAGGGTCGTTGCTGCGCTGTCCTTTAAACAGCTAACTCTTGACTGTTCATCAGTGCCTATCAGGGTAGTTACATGCAGAACAGCAGTCCTCCTGCACCAAGGACATGGTCTGACACAGTTTGTTTCTTGATTGTCATGTTCCTCCACTGTCAATATCTTAAAAAAATGGATATGTTTTTATAATTATCAATATAGTGCCATAAACTTACCTGTCTGAGCTCAAGTGGAGCAATCCTCAGCCTCGGCACAGCCGTGCAGGGTGAGACGCGCTTATGAGCCACAACCCCGGTGACATGACAGCATCCTAAGTAACAGGATGCAATGCTCTGTTTCTCTCTGCAGTGGCATGTGCAGGAAGAGATTAGCAGTGGGTTGATTGCTCAGCTGCTCTATTCCTGTATGCTAGTGTTTCTGGCACACAGGAATGGAGCAGCTAAGCAAGGGAGTGCCTAACAGGTGCTGATCCAGGGAAGATCTGCCTTCTTCTCTGTCCCCAGTCCCTCAAGCCTCTGTGTCAAAGGAGCCAGTAGAGTCTGAGGAGCCCATGCAATGGGTAATAGGGGGTCATTTATTAACACCTATTTGTTGTGGTGGATCCGCCGAAGTTATGAAGAGTCGCAGGCCTTTACATAACTTCAGCGCATCCAGCGCCAATGTAAATGTAGGCCAGCTTCCTAACTGGCTTACATTTAGACCATTTTCTACGCCTGCCGGCCAGTCCCCTTTCCCTTCCCCATCCATGCCGCTGCCATTTTTTTAGACATGACGTGCATGAGTAAAAGTCACAGATTGCGGTGCAACTAACCGCTGTGCCGCCATCTGTGCCTGAAATACGCCAAATATTGGCATATTTCAGTATAATAAATTACCCCCTATGTCCTCTAAGCAACGGAAGGAACATCACCTGAGGAATGGCCTTTATTTCTACTGTGGCAGTCCTGCACATCAACTGCGATCTTGTCCTTCTAGGCCGAAGGCAGAAAATTTCAGCATCTGAGCAATGATCGGGGCGATCACTCAGAAACACAGTTATTTTACAAAAAGTCTGATTTGGTTCTTTTGTCTGTTAATTTATCTTCACTAGGAAGGTCTGTTTCTGGTTTAGCTTTTGTGCAGGGGGATAGAGCAAATTTAGTTAATTTTAATTTTGTGTCTGCCTTGGGTGGCATATAGACTACGTGAACCCATAACGGTGTCTCGGGTTGATACTACTCAATTAGATAGTGGGTTTATTGAGACCATTGATTTGGTTATGAAGACTATTGATTCTGAAAAAGGATAATATTGTTTTGTTTTATGACGCACAGGATTGCAGTTAGTCTGTTCAGGTGCTCAAGTCAGGTAGTTCCACCTACTACCACATGCAAAATCAGTAAAGTATAAAAGAGGACCGGGCACTCTGATGGAAAACTGGAATCACACTTTAATAGAAATTGTTAAAATAAAATAATAGGACAGCCAATATGTCGATATAAAATTAGACAATAAAATACAATAAAACAGCCAAGCAATACAAGCGGAGATCACATATAACTTTCCTATCGTACCAGTATTTAATCTAATAGCAGCATATCCCTAGCAGCATCGACCGTAGCAGCACACAGCATTAAGGTTAATGAGTGAAGCGCTATAATTGTCCAGACAATTAAGAACTACATTGGAGTCAATATTGCATGTATATCTGGACACTATTGTCTCTTATCAGTACTCCGGATCCTCCTCGATATAATTGAACAAATATGCACTCGGCAGAAATGCAGGGGTCTCTATATAAGGAACAGTAATCAGCGGCGTCCCGCTGGGATGTAGGGTGCACCTTTAGAGTTAGCGCTATATACTCATAGAGCGACCTTACCCGAATCTTCCGTGCCTCTGTATGCTCCTCGATCAGGTTTCCCAATTCCAATTGGTTCGGAATAGGAGGTATGAACACAGATATTGCAGCCAATGTTGATCTTGATATTTGGATATGGATGTTGGTTCCAAAATTAGTACATTTGAGGAAACCGCAAGAAAATCGCAGCAATAACGCAGCAATAGTCCAGTATGTTGAATTGTGATGAAACTTAATATTATACATACACTATGCATATGAATGGTATTTAGTATGGTAACATATGAATATATTTGACAATATGCTGATTCTCACCACGATTTGAAACAACTGGGACCTATGAATTTTAAATCCAACCCATGTATTGGAGATAACCTAAACCAGAATGGAAACCGATGTGTGATAATTGGAGCCAGTATATAGGGAAGTCATTCGAGGGGGCCTGATTACCACTGAGGAAGGGGTATTATTCACCCCGAAACGCGTCTGGTCAGACCCCCCTATTACCAACTTACCTCCGGAGGAAATTTACAGAGCGTACCATCCCAGAAGTGCCCACATTGCTCTGAATCCCCAGGACACCACGTGACATGTGAACTTGATGGGAGCGTCTGAAAGAGTACAAGAGCCAGCGTTCACAAGCTCCACTAGCGTGGTAAGAATTGGGAAACCTGATCGAGGAGCATACAGAGGCACGGAAGATTCGGGTAAGGTCGCTCTATGAGTATATAGCGCTAACTCTAAAGGTGCACCCTACATCCCAGCGGGACGCCGCTGATTACTGTTCCTTATATAGAGACCCCTGCATTTCTGCCGAGTGCATATTTGTTCAATTATATCGAGGAGGATCCGGAGTACTGATAAGAGACAATAGTGTCCAGATATACATGCAATATTGACTCCAATGTAGTTCTTAATTGTCTGGACAATTATAGCGCTTCACTCATTAACCTTAATGCTGTGTGCTGCTACGGTCGATGCTGCTAGGGATATGCTGCTATTAGATTAAATACTGGTACGATAGGAAAGTTATATGTGATCTCCGCTTGTATTGCTTGGCTGTTTTATTGTATTTTATTGTCTAATTTTATATCGACATATTGGCTGTCCTATTATTTTATTTTAACAATTTCTATTAAAGTGTGATTCCAGTTTTCCATCAGAGTGCCCGGTCCTCTTTTATACTTTACTGATTCTGAAAAAGGTTCTTTAAAACTGGTGAAAGACTTGTCTGCTGATGTCATTTTGGGATTAACCTGGTTGAGAGCACATAGTTCAATTTTTAACTGGAGTTCTAGGGAATAGCAAAATGGGGTCATCATTTCTCTAATCATTGCTTATCTATCTGGTCTGGAACTAGAGGAGGGACCACTACCTGAGTTTATCAAGGACTTTCAGAATGTGTTCTCCAAAGAGGACTCTGAAGTTTTGCCCTCTTATCGCAACTATGATTGTGCCATTGAACTTGTCCCTGGTGCAAAACTTCCCAAGGGCCGAATCTTCAATTTTTCTGGGCCTGAAAGACAGGCTATGAAATATTATATTTAGGATAGTCTGAAAAAGGGCACATTCAACCATCAGTATCTCCTGCAGAGGCTGAATTCTTTTTGCGAGTAAAAAAGATAGTAGATTGCATCCCTGTATTGATTATAGGAAACTTAACAAAATCATGGTCTGAAACCAGAACCCCCATGCTCTCATTCCTGATTTATTCAATCAATTGTTGGGGCTCAGTGGTTCACAAGAAGCCTACAATTTGAACATGAGAATTCAGAATACAGGAGGGGGATGAACGGAAAACGGCGTTGTAATGCCCTTTGGGCTGTTTAATACCCCAGCTGTGTTTAATACCCCAGCTGTGTTTAATACCCCAGCTGTATTTTCTGAGGGTTACTAGGTTAGTTTCATGTTGTATATTTGGACGGTATTTTAGTTTTTTCTCCGGACTGGTCTTTTCATGTTATACATTTGAGAAAGGTCCTCTAGAAATTGAGAGACCATAAATTGTTTGCGACATTAAGTTAATGTGAGTTTGATGTATTCTTGGGTTATATCCTGTCATTCCAAAATGTCTGTATGGATCCTGGTAAAGTGCGCGTTGTAGTTGATTGGGCCAGGCCTTCTTCTCTTAAGGCTCTTCAATGATTCCTCGGTTTTGCAAATTATTATAGAAAATTAATTTAAAAGTTTTCAGTTATTACCAAACGTCTGACTGATTAACCAGGAATGGGGCAGATTTTCTCCACTGGTCTCCTGAGGCTCTGTCCATGTTCAAACTTAACGGAATCTTCATTCATGCAGCTGTACTCATTCAGCCAGATGTTACCAAACCACTCATTGTTGAGGTTGATGTTTCTGAGGTAGGAGTGGGTGCTGTACTGTTTCAGAGGTCATCTTCCTTAAAGGATAACTGTCACATTTAGACCCAAATTTCAGTTTTCATATATGTAGTTACTAATATGATAATATACCTGAATCAATAACTATTAGACTTACTTACCCCTTATTTAATAAGATTCAGCCCTTAGCAACCAGTCTGCATAAAACTGCAATTTCACTATTCTGTTAAGATGGCCGCCCTCAGCCCTGAGGCTAATCCATAGGACACCTGCAGTGAAGTTAGTGAAGACCAGCTCTGTATAGGGGGGTCTTGCAGTGAAGTTTCCAGGTCTGGCTGAAGCCTGTAGTCCTTCTACAAGCTCTCCTCTTATCAGATAAGGCTTTCATTTATACACTGAGCAGCGGCATATGTACATTGTCCAGAACTGCTAAGGGAGTGTCTGCCAAGCACAGGCATGTGGAGAAGTTCACACACACAGCCCAGCACTGTTATCTCCTGTCAGGAAGAACCTGGCTTTTTATACATTCCCTTACAATGCTGACTCACTATCAGTTCCCAGTGCACGCAGCGTGCTCCATCCTCTATCTGGCAGACGGAAGGAGCATAGCAACCTGATTTTATCTCAGGTAACAATAGTCAATACTGGGGACTTTTAGGTGGCTTTTAGGGGTTATTTATTAAACAATCAGAAATTAAAACAGGGCCAACAAGGTAATATTGATCACCAAAATCCAATAGTAAAAAAAAAATTTTTTGACAGTTATACTTTAACTAATTTGCAGCCATGTTCATTTTTCTCCAGTAAATTTTCCTCTGCTGAGAGGAATTGTGATATTGAGAATCGTAAACTGTTGGCCATCAAATGGGCCTTTGAGGAGTAGTGGCACTTCTTTGAAGGGGCTCAGCACCAAATAACGGTGCTTACTAATCATAGAACCTGATTTATCTGGATACTAAAAAATGCTTAAATCCTAGGTAAGCACGATAGGCCTTGTTCTTTACCTGGATTAACTTTATTGTTACTTATCGTCCTGGGTCTGGTAATGTGAAGGCGGGTGCCTTTTCACGTAGTTTTGATTCTTGTGATTCTATCAATACTGAATTAGGTAACATTCTTTCCCCTGGTGTTGTCATGGCTGCCGTTAGTTCTGATCTTGCCGTTGAACTATGATTGTGTCAGGATTTGGCTCCTAGTAATCTTCCATCTGGTAAACTGTTTGTTAATCCAAATCTTCGCCTTAAAATTTTGGAAGAATCCCATTGCTCTGTGCCGGCAGGTCATCTTGGTATTGTGGGGACTAAATATCTGGTCTCCAGAGCCTACTGGTGGTCTACTTGGTCATGAGATGTGGTTGCCTTTGTCCCGGCATGTGATGTGTGTGCTAGGACCAAGGTACCCAGGAGACATCCTGCAGAGACCGTGGGCTCATAGCTTGATGGATTTCATTATGGATCTTCCACTCTACCATGATAAGATGGTTGTCTGGGTGGTGATTGATAGCTTCTCTAAAATGTATCATCTGATTCTGTTGAAAAAACTTCTTGATGCTAAAAAATTGGCTGCTTTGTTTGTCGACAATATTCTTAGATTACATGGCGTACCCAAGTCCATTGTCTCAGATAGAGAAGTCCAGTTTGTCTCCAGATTCTGGGGAGAATTTAGCAAGAGTCTGGGAATCAAACTCTCCTTCCCATTGCTTTCCATCCTGAGACAAATGGACCTTGGAAGGGTCAACTAGGTTTTGGAGCAGTTTTTTAAGATGCTTTGTATCTGATTATCAGGACAAGTGGAAGTGGTTTTACCCCCTAGCGGAGTTTGGCTCCTCTAATTTAATCATCTTATTGTAATTATAACTTTAATCTGCATTTTTCATCAATCTCTGGGTTAAACTTTCTGAATCCTACAGTGGATGCTATTGGTAATAATCTGCACACAGTTTGGAACCAGGCTCACCAGACCCTGGAAAAAGCTCAAAGCATCAAATTTAAACAACCTAATAAAAAGTGCTCTTTTGTCCAAAAAAGTGCTCTGGGTCCAAACTTTGTGTTGGGAGAACTTGTCTGACTTTTACTTAGAATTTGCATCTCAGAGTACCATCTGGTAAACTTGCTCCTAAGTTTATTCGCCCATATAAGGTCATATCTGTAATAAACCCAGTATCTTTTTGTGTTCATTAACCTTCCTCGTTCAGGATACATAATGTTTTTCATAAATCATAATAAATTCCTCCTGTGATTACAATGCCTAAACCTCCTGATGCAGGGGTAATTTTATGCGAGGTTGAATATGATAGGGAGAAAATTCTTGACTCTCTGAGGATTCAGGGCTCTCTGCAGTACCTAATCAATTGGAACGGATATGGTGCTGAGCAGAGAACATGGGTGCCAGCTCAGGATAGTCCTTGTTTAGATAGAAAGTTTCCATCAAAGCCTGCTCCCCATGTAAGCGTCCTATGGGAGTGTGCTGATGTCATAAACTTACCTGTCCAGCACGATCCTCAGGCTCAGCACGGCTGTGCAGGGAGAGACGCGTTGCTGAGCCACACCCCATGGTGATGCGACAACATCCATAGCAACAGGATTCAATGTTCTTTTCTCTCGTCAGTGGATGTGTGCTGGAGGAGATTAGCAGTGGGTTGATTGCTCAGCTGCTCAATTCCTATGTGCAAGTGTTTCTGAATACTGGAGCGCACATATCAGGTGCTGATCCAGGAATTTGGTGCTCTAATTAAAGGTTACGTTTCATTCAGTGATAGTTGAGAATAATTACAGTATGTAGGCTAATATACAAATACGGAGCAAGTGCAGCTATAATAAAGATATCCAGGTACAGCCCTCAACCTCAGACCATGATGCCCATTGGCTCTGTGGCTTTTTTCACAATAGTGAGGTGGGAACACAGATGATCATTTTATATAAGCCCAGCATTCTCTGTAACAGGTATGTTAACCCCTTAAGGACCCATGACGTAGCTGTACATCATGGGTCCGGTCCCTAAACACTCACTGCGGGCGCCATAGCGGCGGGGGGCTGCCTGCTTCCTGACCACAGCATCTGCGTGCGCAGAAAACTGAAAGTTTCACTTTCGTTTTTGCTCCGGCTCCCCCGTGTGGCGATCGGAGGAGCTGTAGCATGTATGCAGCAGCCTGTGTCTTTGCGAATGACAAAAGGCTGCTGCATAGTATTTCCTATGGAGCTCTAGCCTGTAATAGAACTCCATAGGAAATAAGCAATTTTCTCATATATTACAATGCTAGTGCATTGGAGTATATGAAAATAGCAATCATATGATTGATTGTTATAGTTTCCTATGGGAACTATAGAAAAGTGTAAAAAAATAAATGTTTAAAAAAAAATAAATAAAAAATACATAAGTTCAAATCACTCCCCTTTTCCCGTAATAAAAATAAAAGAACAAAAAAAAAAAATACACATCATACGCATCGCAATGTGCAAAAACGCCCATAGTATAAACATATAAAAATATATTCCCCATACAGCAAACAGAAAAAACATTTTTAGACGCTTCATTTCCTCTAAAAAATTTTTTTATAAAACATGATAAAAAAGTCATACACACCCCATAATGGTATCAATGAAAAGTTCAGATTGCCTCTCAAAAAATGAGCACCCAAACAGCTTCACAAATCAAAATATGGCGTAAGGTCAACATATGGCGACAAAAAAATAAAACAGTTTTTTTTCCCACTTTAGAATTTTTTTTCACTCCCAAAACGCAAGATAAACTTTACATATAGGGTATCACCGGATTCGTACTGGCCTGTAGAATAAAACTAACTGGTCAGTTTTATCGAATATCAAACGTCAGAAGTTAAAAACCCATAAATCTGTTCTGTAATTTTTTTCCCGCTTCCCACAACCTCAAATACAATATTAAATAGTAGCGTTAGAAAGTACAACTTGTCCTGCAAAAATCAAGCCCTTATATGGCTATATGAACGGAAAAATAAAAAAGTTATGGCTCTTGGAAGGCATGGAGAGCAAAATGAAAACGCAAAAATTAAAAATCCCAGGGTCCTTAAAGGGTTAACCACATCTGGACCTCTGCCATATACAGGTGAAACTCGAAAAATTATAATATCGTGAAAAAGTTCATTTATTTCAGCAACTTAAAAGGAGTTGCATTAATGCAACTTAAAATTAGAATATTGTGGAAAGTTTCAATATTCTAAGCGCAAAGTGTCAAACTCTAGTCAGCTAATTAATCCATACCCCCTGAGCAAAGGGTACCTGAGATTGTGACTTTGGGGTTTTCATAAGCTGTAAGCCATAATCATCCAAATTATAACAAATAAAGGCTTGAAATATCTCGCTTTGCATGTAATGAGTCTATCTCAAATAAAAGTTTCACCTTTTAAGTTGCATTAATGAAATAAATTTACTTAACTACTAGATAATAAATAAACTACTATAAATTACTTAATAAATAAACTACTGCACGATATTCTAATTTTTCAAGTTTCACCTGTATGTCTGTCATATGTGGAAATCCGACTTTAAAGATGATGCCCGCTTAAAAGCTGAGCGGGCACCATAGCCACTGGATGCCTGCTGTTTTACACAGCACACACCCAGATACAATGTTCGTAATCAGTGATAAATGTCTGATCACAGACTTTAACTCCTCAGATGTAGAAATCAGTTTAGACCTTGGCATCTGAGTGGTGAATCTCTGAGAGTGCTGTGTTCATTTTTTGCGGAGAGATCTGTAGTTTTTATTCATACCATTTTAAAGTGGACTCTCTTACTAAATATCTAAACATCTACCAATCAGACATAACCCCGATATATGCCCAGGACAGGAGAGCAAACTGTTTAGGCAGTGGTGAGATAGGGAAGTAAGGAACATAAATAACCTATTTCATCCCCAGGAACCATGTTGGGCAACACTTTGGAACTACACACTAGATACTGACTACATGAGACAGATTTTATCCTGTATATACAATTGGGAAGCTCTACTGTAAGGGTATAATGTTTGATATGAAAAAAGAATGAAAAGCCAATGTATTTCATGCATTACTGTCCGCGCCTATAAACCCAACATTGCATCACATGCTAAGAGATAGGCTAAGCAGACAGCATCCGGACAGTT
The DNA here is from genome assembly GCA_033119425.1 of Bufotes viridis. NCBI lineage: Eukaryota > Metazoa > Chordata > Amphibia > Anura > Bufonidae > Bufotes > Bufotes viridis. Next base: position 266,843,109 of record CM065589.1, read on the forward strand.
TGTATGATCAGAAACAGCTTCCCAGACCTCTGGAAGCATGTGGTGAATGAAACATTAGGGGAAGACACACTTAAAGATCTTTCACGATGCTCTATTGGCCTTCAGTCTTCCTCGCACACTACGGAATCTGGAGAGGATAATGGAATTCCTGAGGTGTCATCAGCAGGCCTGATCTCTACCATGGTCTGCTGTCATGCCCACTGTCAGCTGAATTATGGACAGAGGTAGGGAATCTTCTAGGGTCCATTAATAATCTCTGGGGGACCACATCAGAATACTATGGTTATTTGCCATAAGGGGGCCTCGACAGTGGATGGTGGAGGCCAGATACTGTTGATTCCAGCGATTGCTCATATTTTTATTACTGTGACCAAGTGTTGTCGGCCTCAAAACTGGCTCTGACTCACCATTCCGCAGCTGTCTCGTGGTGGCAAAGGCCAAAAATATTCCCCATCTTGAAAGGTTGGATGACCTCAGACATAAAGAGAAGCAAGTGTGTAGTTTCTTCAACAAATAGAGACTTTTTTTTATCTGTCACCATTTGAAATCAATATATTAATAGTACCTTTCCATCTTACATCTTGTTACCTGAAAGAGGAGATGAAAGGCATCATGGGAAAGATGCAGATACTTCAGGGTCATTGAAGGCTGTTCTGATCAGGCATGGATGTGGATCAGTGGACACTGTGGTTGCAATGGGTATGGGGAGGTGGGCAACTATTTCTACTCTCGTTGTCTTACAGGTTTTGATGCCTGTAAAGCAGGCCATTATCATTAGATTGGTCTGTATTGTTTACAGTCCAGGTGTGCTACAAAGGAACACACACACATGTATTTCTATCTTGCTACAGACTAACCTTGTTATTTATTACTGGGGACTTTGCTTTTCTCCGTGTACATTATATGCCTGTTTGTATTTGTAAAACTTAAATATATGTTCAAAAAAAAAAGTCATGGCTCTGGGTCGCAGGGAGTAAAAAACGTAAATGAAAAAAAGGAAAATCACAGGGTCCTCAAGGTGTTAAATGAACAATTACCATAAATTGTTCTATTTTATTTCATGTGGTTATGTTTATCTTAGCCAAATGACTTCAAAGTTCAGTAAACTGTTCACTTATTTATATGTCATTGTTTTTAATTGGATTATAAAAACACTTTTGGATTCAAAGTGATCCATGTAAGAGAGGAGTCAAACCAATTTACTTGTTCTTTATTAGGCTACATGCACACGGCCGTTTTTTTTTGCGGTCCGCAAAACGGGGTTCCGTTGTTCCGTGATCCGTGTCCGTTTTTGCTTCCGTTGTGTTTCCGTGTGTCTTCCGTTTTTTTTAACGGACATGACCTCCAAAAAGAATAAAAGAAACAATGTAATTTTAATATCCACACCCAGCAATATAGGTATATATGCTTGGCACCTGAGAGTTTGGTGGCCATTTTCTGTAGTCTCCAGAGGGTACAGAGTGTGTGTTGGCTGCTTGGTTTTGCTGTTGCTGTATTCTCCCTTTTTTCATCTTGGGTCTCACCATGGCGGATGATTCTGAGGAAGAAGTTGTACTGCACTGGCTTGTCTCTCGTCGCTGGGGCCAGTGCTCCCTTTTGGATGAGGAACCAGAAGGCGGCGTTTTTGGGTCCATCCCATTGTGTCTCAACGCTACCGGAAAGGACACTTCCATAGCCTTTACAAAGATCTTCGTCTGCATCCTGAGAAGTTCTTTGCGTTCTGTCGGATGTCAGTGGGTACCTTTCATTGCTTGCTGTCGTCTCTACGTACTGTCCTTACCT